>OY288242.1:38749987-39949987 GCA_958450325.1 Agrostemma githago
GATGAAGACCCTGCAGAAGGACAACCGGGACATCAAGGCTTAGATGAAGGCCGCATCAAAACCACCACATGTACCAGTCCAGTCATCACCTGAGATCTTGTTCACGACGCCTGAGGAAACGCCAAGCTCCCACGGAGAGTCTGTCACCAGTGGGAAAATTTCCAAGTTATCCCCTCAGGAATTGGTCACCAGACTGGATTTAGAGTTGGCGCCGCCTAGTCAAGCCATGATACCCAGAGGACTGGGCTACTTGACTCATGGCCCTACCCCTGGTGGACCCTACGTCACAGGTAATCCTTTCTTTAGCCTCGAAAACCGGGAAGCTAATCAGTTGTCTCTTGCAGGTACCTCCGTTCACCAGGCCTCAGAATGGCCGCCAGTAAGTTCGCCGGGAGTGCACACCCCAGCCAACAACCGACTCCCACCAGATTTGGGAAGAACACCCCCCCAGTCAGCAAGCATCCGGATGGCAGCCGAGAGTAACAGTCAATCCCATGGTCGCTACCTCTTACCCTGAAGCGGCCTGGCCGTCCAAGAACTCACCTCAGATGGCATCAGGATGGCGGCCTAAGCCTGAAGTTACTATGTCTCTTCCGCCTCCACCCCCGATCAATCGCCACCTTGGAGGGCCTCAGGCAGGGAGTACCCCTTTCAGTTTCTTCCCTCCTGCTCCTAACCCTCTTGCAGGAACATACAGTGCTGCAGATCAGCAGTATCAAGAACTGAAGGAGCTGAGGGACCTGATCAGCAAAATCCCTGGAATGTCGCGCCCCCTGGAGAGAGCAGCCAGAGACAGCTATGCAGACTTGCCCTTCACTGACGACCTGGCTTGCGTTGCTGTGCCCAAAGGTTTTGTGCCGCCAGCCATGACGCTCTATGATGGCACTGCAGACCCCCTAGACCACATAAACCAGTACAAGCAGAAAATGATGGTGGTAACCGGCCACAGGGCCTCTGAAGGAAGCCTGCATGTGCAAGGGGTTCGGTTCCACCCTCTCAGGGGCAGCCCTCCACTGGTTCGTTGGTCTGCCAAACAGAAGTATCACCTCCTTTGCCGATCCGGTCAATGCCTTCAACCAACAGTTCGCCAGCAGCAGAAAGCCAGAAAAATAGACTAGTGATCTATACCGGGTGGTGCAGAAATTCGAGGAGTCTACGCAAGATTTCCTCAACAGATTCAATAGAGAGAAGGTGACTATTCCCAGATGTGACGTGGCCACCGCCATAGAAGCCTTCCGTCAAGGGCTCCTCCAGGATTCGGATCTTTATAAAGATCTCACCAAATATCCATGCGCTATATTCGAAGATGTGCAAACCCAAGCAATGGCAGCCATCAGATTGGAGGAAGATTCGGGCCCCAGAAGGGCTACATATGGTTCTGAGCATGTCTCCAGAAAGGCACCAGCAGAGAAGAGAGGTGAAAGATCCAAGCCCTACGACATAAATGTGCACAAGATCTCTGAAGAAAAGGATTGGAAGGAGAGCCCAGAACTCTCACCTAAAATAAGCGAGTACGGGTTCTCTACCAATCTTGTTGGTCTACTCAGGGCCCTAAAGGAATTGGGACGCAAAGTCAGGTGGCCCAGGAGACAAGAGTATGCCAACGACCACCGGGACACCAGCAAGAGATGCGAGTTCCACGATGACATCGGGCACAACACCAAAGAATGTGTCCTCCTCAGAAAAGAAGTGAAGTTCCATTACGATCAGGGAAACCTGGATCACCTGGTATCCAGAAGCGCCAGCAGGATAAATGCGGCAGACCAAGTGCTGCCCTCACCTCCTCCACTATGCACCAGAATTGTCAATGTAATCACAGGAGGATCAGAATTGTGTGGCCTAACTTATTCGGCAGCCAGAAGGCACGCTTCCCAGTCCAGAGGAGACAAACCAGAGCACTCCTGCAGAATCAGCTGTCCAGACCTTCCAGCCGTCACCTTTGATGAATCTGATGCGGAACCCTCTCCAGAGTCTCACCACGACGCCCTAATCATCACGCTTTCCATAGGGAACTGCACTGTGAAGAAAATATTGGTGGACACCGGAAGCTCTGTCAACCTTATCATGTTAGAGACTTTGCAGAACATGGGGTTCAGCGAGGAGGACCAGAGCAGAAAAGCAGTCCCCCTTGTAGGCTTCAGTGGGGAAACCAAATACTCCCTGGGAGAGATTACGATTCCTACCTATGCTGGAGGAGTAAACAAGCAAGTACGGTATTTGGTCATTGACGGTCCTTCCACTTAAAACGTGATCCTAGGAAGACCGTGGATACATGAGATGAAGGCCATCACCTCCACCTACCACCAATGTCTGAAGTTCCCCACGCCTTGGGGAGTGCAGAAGATCAGCGGTGACCAGAGGGAGGCCAAAGACTGCTACAGAGTGGCGTTGAAGAAGACAACAAGTCCTCCAGCATAGTAACTACAGAGCCTTCACCTACCTCTGCAAGAGTATCTCGAACCCCCCAGGCGAAGATAGATGAAGTCAACCTAGACAGACAACACCCAGAACGAAAAGTGCTGATCGGGTCAGAATGCACAGGTAATACCCGACAAAACCTTATTGAATTATTAAAAACTAACATGGATTGTTTTGCTTGGTCCCACGATGATATGGTAGGAATAGATCCGAGTATCATAACCCACAGGTTAAGCGTGGACCCGAGCTACAAACCAATCCAGCAGAAAAGAGGGAAGTTTGCTCCAGAGAGGAATCAAGTTATCAATCAGGAAGTGGATAACCTGCTGGATGCTGGTAAAATCAGGGAGGTAAAGTACCCCTGAGTGGTTGTCCAACGTGGTGGTAGTTCCAAATAAGAATGGCAAGTTAAGAGTGTGCGTCGACCTCACCGATTTAAACAAGGCATGCCCAAAAGACCCCTTTCCTCTGCCGCACATAGACGCCATGGTGGACGCCACCTTCAGGTCTGAGAGAGGTATATATTGCTACAATGTTATGCCTTTTGGTCAGAAAAATGCAGGATCCACCTACCAGAGGCTGGTTAACATGATGTTCAAGAAGCAAATTGGCGATACCATGGAGGTGTATATTGATGACATGGTCGTCAAGTCCAAGCAAGCCTCACAGCACACGGCACATCTGGAAGACGCCTTTAACACCCTGAGGGAGTACAAGATGAAGTTGAATCCTTCCAAGTGCACGTTTGGAGTATCCTGTGGAAAATTCCTGGGGTACATGGTCAGTCAAAGGGGAATCGAAGCCAGTACAGAGCAGATCAAAGTCATCCTGCAGTTGGAGTCTCCACAAAAACCGAAAGATGTGCAACGGTTGACTGGAAGAATTGCCGCCCTACATAGGTTCATCTCAAGGTCCTCAGACAGGTGTCGTTTATTCTATGATATCCTAAGGAAGGCTCAAAGATTTGACTGGACGGAGGAACACGAGAAAGCATTCAAGGAGCTAAAGCACTACTTGAGCACTCCACCACTCCTGTCAAAGCCGAAACCTGGAGAGCCGTTCTTTCTATACCTATCAGTGACTGAGGTGGCGGTCAGTGCAGTGTTGGTAAGGGAACATGAAGGAGCGCAACATCCCGTCTACTATGTCAGCAAGTCTCTGCTTCCTGCAGAGACCAGGTACACGTCCCTTGAAAACTTTTACTTGCGCTCGTTACGGCATCATATAAACTGCGTCCTTATTTTGAATCACATATTATATCTGTAATAACAAACTACCCACTGAAAACTATTATGAAAAAACGCGAGTTGTCAGGTAGGATGGCAAAATGATCCATGCACTTGAGTGGCTTCGATTTGAAGTTTGTCCCCAGAACAGCAATCAAGTCCCAAGCGTTAGCAGATTTCATATCTGACTTCAGCCCGACGCTGCAGACACAAGCAGAGAAAGACATCATTCTCTTGGAAGAAGACAAGGGCGAGCAGGTGTGGAGGCTTAACGTAGATGGAGCCTCAAACATGAGAGGATCTGGAGCGGGATTGGTGCTCAAGTCACCTCAGGGGGACCTCATAGTCCAAGCAGTACAATGCGAGTTCCGAACAACGAACAATGAAGCAGAATATGAGGCCTTAATCTTGGGTCTCCAGCTGGCCCTAGATCTTAAAATCGAGCGACTGGAGGCGTATGGTGACTCCCAGCTGATAGTCAACCATATGAACGGCTCATACGCAGGAAAGGATTCCAAGATGATGGCTTACCTTGAGGTGGCAAAAGGTCTCTCCCTAAGGTTTACAGAATTCTCAATCAGCCAAGTTCCAAGGGATCAAAACGTGGAAGCAGACGCCTTAGCAACTCTGGGGGCAACCTTCAAACCAAGAGAAGTATCCACCATACCCATAGTCCATGTGCTGGAGCCAGCAATCTGGAGAGGCGCACAGGAACGGGGAACACCAGAAGGGGATTCACCAGATCAGGGACTGCAATGGTTTCAAGAAGCAAGGATCTGCAGCACCACAGCAGAACAAGAGGAAATCTCCGACTAGAGGAAACCCTATAAGGATTGGTTGCAAAATGATATTCTGTCGGCAGACAAAAGAGAAGCCCGAAGTTTCCGGAAGAAAGCATCCAGGTATACCCTCATTGATGGCATAGTATTCAAAAGATCGACCACCAGACCATACCTAAGGTGCTTAAGCCAGGAGGAAGCAGAGATGGTAATGCATGATCTCCACAGCGGAGAATGTGGAAATCATGCAGGGGGCAAGAGTCTATCCAACAAAGCACTTCGTCAAGGCTACTATTGGCCAACAATGCGTAGGAACGCCAGAGAGTATGTTAAAAAATGCGACGCCTGCCAAAGACACGCACCGGTCAATCACCAGCCAGCAGAACCGTTACATCCAATAATCTCCCCTTGGCCCTTCATGAAGTGGAGGATGGATATTGTGGGCAAACTGCCAAGAGCACTAGAAAATAAAGTCTTTATGCTTGCAATGACCGACTACTTCTCCAAGTGGATAGAAGCATAAGCGTTCCCTCAGGTGACTGAGAAGCAGGTTATATCCTTTATTAAATGTAACATTATCTGCAGGTTTTGTGTTCCCTCAGAAATCGTCTGCGACAACGGGTCCCAGTTTATTGGCAACAAAATGGAGGCCTATTGCGCCAAGTGGAATATCGCTCTAAACAAGTCTACTCCCAGAAATTCTCAGTCCAATGGTCAGGCGGAATCTAGCAACAAAATTGTGATGGACAATCTGAAGAGGAGATAGGAGGAAGCAGGGGGCAGATGGGCAGAGGAGCTCCCCTTGGTGCTGTGGTCCGACAGGACCACACCTAAGGTGGCTACAGGACAGACACCTTTTAGCTTGGTCTTTGGTGCTGAGGCGGTCATCCCTGCAGAGGTGAGGGTACCCACTCACAGATATGGCTGCATAACAGAAGAAAGAAACCAGGTTGAAATGGCAAACAGCTTATACATCATAGATGAACTCAGCACTGATGCTCAGATCAGAATGGCCTCCTACAGGTAGACAGTCGCCAGAAGCTACAACAAGAATGTCAAAGTCAGAGTCCTGGAGGAAGGAGATCTAGTCCTCAGAAGAGTATTCTAGAACACCAGAAATCAGCAGGCGGGGAAATTCGCCTACACTTGGGAAGGACCCTACCAAGTGGAGAAGATAGTTGGAAACGGAGCATACCAACTTATGACCATGGAAGGAGAAATCATCCAAAAACCTTGGAACATAGTGCATTTGAAAAAGTACTCCTTCTGAGTAAAAATCACCAGAAGCATAGGCCACTGTCGCCAGAAATAAGGCATTCAATCCGCCAGATACACCTCCACCAGAGCCCAGGTAATCACATCTTCTGTCTTTGTAACTCTACTTTACCCTTCAAAATGTTTTTTTGGTTGCAAGATTTTTGACATTTGAGATAGAATTTGATTTTTCACATTTCCAAAACTTAAGACTTAGCTCATTTTCATGTCTCAAAATTTAATCAGATTTTCGCATAGCCTAAAAACTTAACCTGTTTTCTTTTATCTCAAAATTTCAAAAACCCTTTCATATGTTTTCAAAACCTAATTTTTTTTTTTCACATTCTTTAAGTTTCCTGTCACATGTTTATGTTTATTCCTTTTTACGCACCTATAAAATCGATTTTACCTTTACACATTTTGAAGGTGTAATTCTCTCCCACCAATACTTCCAAATATGACAGATTTTTTCGTCTTTTATCAATTACCTTGTCAACTGATATGGGCAACTGATCTGGTGGAGTGTATAATTCCTACAGAGGGCGTGCGTCTTGTGCTGAGTGCCTACAACCAGGACATTACAAGTCTCCTGTGCCACTCAGCACCCACGCAAAGCGTGACACCTCCGACTGAGTGGGTAAAAAAAAACCCAGGCCACCAACCATCAAAGGTCGACCACACAGACAAAGGCATGCATACAACAGCTGACAACAACCAAAACAAACATAGAAACACCACAAAGTAAGCAAACGAGTACAATAAAAAACAAGTTCAAAACACTTTGCTTCCTTGAGCAGAGGTAAAATTCGGGTATTCTGCTCCCCTGAGCAGAAAGAAATCCAGAACAGATCAAATTTTTTAAACAAAGTATTTTTTTTGCCACACAGGGCCAAAAACAACAGAAGTAATAGGCTTAACCGCCTAGATATTGTCCCCCTCAGGAGGAAGGCTGGGAAGAGGCACCACCACAGCAATCTCAGCACTTGCGTCCACCGGCCCGGGTACCTCTTGTGCTGTTGTAGGAGAGGAAACCGATTCACCAACCGCCTCCTCCTCAGCATCGGCGAGCATCTCCATATTGAAGCCATTAGGAAACTCCACCTCCATCCTCCTCTCCAAGGCAGCCAAGTCCCAGTTCACATGCTTCCCCTCGGTGAAATCACTGACCATTTGGATTTCAGTGCTAAGAGCCGACCAGCTGAGGGCTCCCTCCATCTACTCCTGCAGGCCAACCACCTTCTCCTAAAGCTCATAATTGACCTTCTGAGCCTGGGCGAGCTCGGCCTTCGCCTCCTCCTCAGCAGCTTTGTGTCCCCTCTCCTCAACCAGCAATCCTTGAGCCTGAGCCAACTCCACCTTCAACCTGACAGCCTCCTCCTTGGCCTGATTGGCCTCTTCTTTGGCCCGATCAGCCCCCTCCCTGGCCTGATTATCCTCCTCCAGCAGACGAGCATTGTTTGACTGAAGTCGGCTTCCCAAGTCCCTGAGGTGGGATATGCCAGCTTTCAGGAAGATACCCATCTGGAGAGACTGATCAGCACCGCAGCGGTCAGTAATGCAATCTAAAGTTGAAGTTAACTCAAAGACAGGAAAATAGAATCACCTCAAAGGCATGAGCGGTGACATGAGCTGCCGTCTCGATAAGAGGCTCTCTGACTATCACGGCCTCAGAGCCAGGGAAGAGAAAGTGATCCAGGAGAGATAGGTCCGACAAATTTCTGATGGTCCCAAAATCCCTGGGAAAGGTCATCACAACATCGTCAGAACCACGCTCAGCGGAATGTGGAATAGAGGGCTGAGGGGAGTTAGGCACATGAATCACGGGTGTTCCCTCTGCAGAATCAACCCTTGCTAGAGAGGAGAGACTGCGCTTCCTCTTTGAGCTGGTAGAAGGAGCTAAAGAAGAGCCAGAGCCCCTCCTAGAAGATGAGCGAGTAGCCATGCTCTTCCTTCTAGCTCTGACTCGGTCCAGGGTCATAGGAGCTTTTGAATTGCCTAATGGGAGCAGAAATACAGGATAAGCCACAAAAAAAAAGAGAAAGTTAAGCACAAACCCACTTAGCAGAGTATCCCTCACCAGGAGACATGGAGTCAGCGAAAGGGGGACAAGTGCCGTTGGAGGAAGGGACGAAGAGGTTGTTGAAAACAAGTTGCTCTGATGGCGACAGTTTAAGACGCAGAAGGACAGTAGAACCCGCCAGGTGTGGGGGGCCAGTTGACAAGGGGCAAATCGATAGTAGGTCAGAAGTTCTTGAACAATTGAAGGGATGGGGAAGCGCAAGCCCAGGAGGAATGGGTAAGCATACATGCAGACCCATCCAGGTCAGATGAAGTCCGCTCGTTGCCCCGGAGAAGGGATATGAATTTCTACCCCTTCGCCAACACCAAAGATCTCTCTAATAAGAGGGAGATCATCCTCCGAGAAGCTAGAATCACAAGAGTGCGTCGCACCCAGGATAGAAGAAGGAGTAAACGTCATCGACGACGACGGCGAAGAAGGAGAAGAACAAAGAGGGGATTTGTTACGGTTCAACTTGTGAGCCATGGGAAGATGAAAGAAATGAGTAAGGAGAGAAGAAAGTCACCTGATCAAGCACGATGACGGCAATGGACGGCAAGAATCGGGAAGACAAAAGTGGTTTGAATTTTGAAGAGAGTTCGGATTTTAGAGAGAGATAGAGGGAGCAGAAGTAAGAAAAGAGGGAGGTAGAAAGCAAGTATTGAAGAAGAGGTGGTATGGGGAAACGCGAGCAATAATGAGGGGAAGAGAAGAGTCATTTGTGGGAACAAGAGAAGTAGATTGAGGGACAAACACTACAAAGAGAAATCGTCATCAGAATTATGTACAGTGAACGCAAACAAAAATTCCCGCCTAAGATCTTAGTCGGAAATTTGGGGGCATTTGTTTGGGATAAATTCCGCACCCTCAAGAAATGACGTGGAATACTTGCGGTCAAAAAGTCAAAAGATCATACACGAAGAAACTACGGTATAATATTCGAAAGTCAAAAGTCAAAGTCATAAAAGTTGGAAACCCGATACAAGAGAAAGCCAACAAAGAAAATAAGGCCCGGTAGTGATGATTGGGCCAACTGGCAGCCGAGTCCAGAAGCGGGCCGAAGACAGCCCAACGTTAAAAGAAACCATACCCTAAGCAAAGGGCTGGGTCAAGCAACAACTCCCTAAATTCTAGGGGAAGTTCCACCAGAGCAGGAGGAAATGAAGGAAACAGAAGAGGAAGGGAATATAAGCACAAACGATCACAAGAGAGGGATCATTCAACTCATCTTCTGCATACTTCAACTCCATACCACAGAGTATACTAGCAAAACTTAGCCTCCGATAATCCAAAGTCGACATTTGTATTCTTTATTCTTTCATTTCATTCATAGTTGATACTTTGGCGGGATTCCGACTCCCCCCCGCGGTTTTTCCCACATTGGGTTTCCGCGTCACCAATTCTTGTGTCTCTTCGCTTTCTTTCCGTATTTTCGTGTTCGTAAATTCAATTCGTCTACCAATTCATAGGAGTTAGTCCGATCGCTTTAACCCGCAACTCGAATCTAAACCCGGTAAATTTTTACCAAAACACTTCTTCTGTGTTATACTGTTGTTGTCTGCTATTGCTTTTACGCTATTCTGTGTCGATTTCCGTCTCTCTGTCTGTCTTTTCCCCTTCTTCTTTTGTCATTCTCCTTTGCGCTGCTATTCCTGTTTTGGTTATCATATTTGTTGACCTTACTGCTGTCGTGTGATTGTTACGCTGTTGTTCGTTGTGCTTAATCAGTCCCTCCTTCTTTTGCTTCTTCTTCTTCTTCTTCTTCTTCTTCTTGTTGCTATTCATTTTTCTGCTGCTGTGTTTGTCGCCGGTTCCTCCTACTGTCTTTTCCTTGTTCTAATGTTTGGTTCTTAATGTCGTCGCCTGTTGTTTGCTACCATTTCGATGCTACTGCTGCCCTTCTGTTCTACGGTTTCCTGTTCAGTATTGCGTGCCTGATTCTTCGTTGTTTTGATCTTGTTCGTGTCCCGGTTTATTGTATTGTTCTGTTGGAGCTGTTGCGATTCAAGACGAGCAATGTCCCTCCAATTTATTACTCCGTTCTTGCTATTCTTCCCGTTCAACTCCCAGTCTTTTGGGATTTCGTGAGGACCAAGTCGAGGACAAGCACGTGCTTGAGTCGGTTGTCATCTCAAGGTAACTTTATGACGTTACTCGATTTTATATCGTATGTTTGAATAGTAGTATGTAGTGAATATTTTAACTTCGCCTTTGTAATTTTAGCTATTTATTATTTGCTAAAAATATTATTTTAAATTGTGTACCTTATAAACATTTTACAAGTTTTCGTTATCGTTTTATAAATCGTTAGTAATTTAATTATTTACGATCGTTATAATATTTTGTTGGTTATCGTCAGACTAGTAACTAAATAATATCGATTTCATATTTTCTTCATATTTCGTTAATTTATAATTTTAACTCAAAATTGTATTTTTATATTATAATCGAGGTTTCTATACTTGTTTAATGAATTAATTTTTGTTTTACGATTTATACTAATAAATGAGAAAATAGTCGATTTAGTTTTAAATATATTTTTAGTCGAGACTATTTTCACTAATAATTTCCTATTTGTTTCCGATTGACTATTTTTAGTAAAATCCGTATTATTTATTAATAAAAGCTATTTTCTAAAAATAATTTGAAACCTTTTTAAAATCCATTTCATTTATAAAACTCGTTGACTCAATTAATTTTGATATCGTTTTTCTTAAAACATCTTCGTTCTAAAATTTATTGGTTTAATTCGATTACCTAATTATTTATAAAATACTATATATTGACTTATTACATTTTATTTATATTTTGAGTAACGAATTTAGAAATATAGTAAAGTTACGATAACGACGATAATAATAAAATGTTAATTTTGTTGGAAATGCTATTTTTATACGTTTCAGTTATTTTAATAACTTACGTATTTTCTATAACAAAATTTCTATTTTGAGTACGCTTCTAAAAATAGTACGTTTCTATTTATAGAAAGTTTCCCTTTTAAGACAAGTGTAGGGTTAGAGTAATATAGTCTGGGATGTACGTTTTTGCCATCAACTGTAGGGCTGGTGTGTCTTTATGGGGCACATTGGTTATCGAACTGAGCATGATTTGTATTCAGGAGAGTGCGCATTGTGCCCTTAAACTTAGATATCGCATCGTGTAAGTCGCCTCGGGTTGAACTGGATATGGTTCGTATCCAAAAGGGGTGTATACTACTTAAACCAGGAACTCGCTGCACGCAGTCCTGTTATGGTTGAGTTGCCTAGTTAGAGACTGGATTCTATTATGAGTTAAGTCTACAGTTCTCGAAGCTAGTTTCCAGTATTATCCCTAGTGAAAGTCTAGCCTTGTGCACACTGATCGAATTTCCACAACGCTATTTTTGAATATTATTATTATCGATTGATTTTTTACTTACAGGTTGACAAGTGCTTTAAGTTTTGATGAAAACTTATTTTTATTATATCGTTTCAATATTTTCTCTTTTTAAATATTTTGATATAATAATACTATTATTTTCCATATGATATAATATGGCTGGGAGAACGTCCGAGTTACTCTCCACTGACGTGGCTGTTATATTTATAACATGACAGGTGTTTGCTGCTGGGTTTTGGGTGTGAGCTAGCGAGTAGCGTGGATCCTACTCTTTCTTTATTCATGTGATTTATGGATTTTTGTAACCATGTTTGGAGAATATTTATTTTAGCCCTTTTGTAAAAAGTGGTCTTTGTATTGACTGACCCTTCTTTTATTAAAATATAAAACATCAGTGTGTTTTAATCTCAAATCTATCTACAGTGTTTCCGCCACTGTATTGCGTTAGAATTTCTAGGGGATTACACGTACTCTATCGTACTACTTACTACTACATACCACTCCGTATTATATACTACATATACTACGTACTACTTATTACTCCCTCCGTCCCTAAAAGATTGTCCCATTTCCTTATTATATGTGAGGAGTATTTTAATGAAACGGGACAATCTTAGTGGGACGGAGGTAGTACTACATACTACATCCTTCGTACTATATTTACTCCCTAATCCTTTTCTATAATTGGAGCATCAGGAATAAGGAGCTACCCAATATTTGGCGGAATCACTTTTCTATAACCGTATTTGGGTCAAATCAATTTCGATCGAAAATTTCTTTAAAAGGGGAAGGAGACGAATTTTCTAACGTAGACGATATTATTGACCTGACGACCTTTAATTCTTAATAACGTTAATAAATACTCCTTAATAGCTTATTAAGGTAACCAAACTTTTCTTCTAACAGCATTTTGTATATATAAGTATATTATGTTACTAACTTAATAAATTGCTTACTTAAATATTTAGGCTTATTTGTATGACTAAATTACTTATGTATATAAAAATGTTACGTGAAATTTTCTTTATGTTATATATTTATTTATGACTAAATTCAACTTAACTAAATTATCACTTGTTTAACTTATTTACTTATCACCTTTACATTTCTGTTTATATGAAAAGTGAGAAAATGAATAAAATAACTCAAAATAATAAAATTTACTTATATCATTTTCATTGTATTTTATTTATTTAATTCTATTTGTTATGTATATTTATTCTATGTACTTTATATTTTGTATGTATTTTATATAATTGTAATTTTGGTCACATTTAATTTTCTTTAGTATTTTTACATTTGTTTATATATTGTAATAATAGAGTAATTAGTATCCTACAAAATATTTTATTTTAATCATGTATCATTTAAGTTCTTTTTAAATGGACAAAAAAACTTATAAATTACTTTTCTATAGTAAATAAATTTATTTTATTTTGAAACTTTTATAAAACACTCATAAGTATTAAACTGATTCTACGTCAAATTTTAAGTACGACTTAATTTATATATTCTTTTATAAACTTTTATATTTTACAGAAACTTTAAATTTCAAAATAAAACTTTAAATTTTGAAATAATAATTTAGTATACTTTAATTTTATAAAACCTCTTTTAAAGAAACTCTTATTTTTTAAATAAAAGTTGTATGATATTTGGGATATAATGTTTTGGGTGACACTTGAGGATCAAAGTGTAACGTTGTCAATCCGAAAGTAAGAATTTGAGGATTTAACTGTTTCAAATGAGTCCGACCAATTAATAAAGGTCACCAATTAATGTACTACTTGTTCATGGGCGACTTTTATATAAAGTTTACGATGCGAGTCTGGGACGAATAGCTTGTGTTGGATTCTACCATATGTGGTGTTTCTACTGCACTTGTAATGAAAAGTAGACTTGGAGGCTGCGGTCCGAGAGTCGACCTAGTGTTTAAGGTAGTCATCCTACGGCAGTGAGAGCTGCGGTTCAAGAGTCTGCGTAGGGTATAGACAAGTACTTGATCAGTATTACCACCTAGGTAGCGGGGGCAGAACAGGATTCTGAAAACTGCGGGTTCCCTCTTGGTGATGCAAAGAATGTAATCATCGGCTTTCATTTTGCCTAGAGCCCCGTCTGAATAAACGTATAATATAATTGAAGTTCGGGCTCAATTGAGTCTTATGGGTGAGATGTAAACCTCATAAGATCGGTTCGGTGTACGAGTCGGTAACACGGTTACTTCTATTGGTGAGATGCACAAGCCAATAGGATGTAGCGGTGATACTAGGAGCCACGACTCGTGTGTTTTGTCTGTTTACGTGAAAAATGATTTAAAATCAAATGGCTGCCAATGTCCCATGTTCTAAACTTTACCGTTTTCATCACCTCACATGATGAATGCGGCGAGTCCAACACCTTTGATTTTGGGGAAGACCATTCGTGAAGATGACCAAAGACAGAATCGTTGTGGCCCAAGGAGTATTAAGTCTTGAGCACGATGGGAAGGTCGATAGTCAAGTACAATGTCAAGAAGAAAGTGAGAAAGAATATACAATCCTTGCATGTCCTCACTATCCTAGACCTGAGAGACCATGGAAGCAGTCTTGATGATGGAAACAACATCTCTAATGAACTCGATATTGATACCGCCTTGATAGGAGATGATGTTGTTAATTTTAATGTGAAAATGCAGGAGAAAGTGGAAGGAAAAAGCCCCATGGAAGGAGAAAAAGATGAAGAGAAAAGCAAATTGGATAGAGAAATTCAGGACAACGGGTGCAGACCGCTGAAATTGGCGCAGTCTGCGGGCGCAGCCTGCGCCCTGCCCCTTGGGAAATTAAAGTTGTGTGTTTTATCAAAGTTTTACTTGAAATCCCTTACCCTCCTACCAAAAAAACTGAAAAAGGAGTAAGAAGGAATGAGAATCATCAAAAAGCGTAGAAGAAAGAGGTAATATATGCCAAGAATAGCGGAAATTGGAAGCCTTGGTTGATCCGAATCAAGGAGCTACCAATCCAAGTAAGGAAGTTCTAAAGAGCTCAACTAAAGAATACTAGCTCCTACTTAAGCTTAGGCCAGCTACATTAGCTATAATAAGAAGTCATCTTCAATTATGGAGCTAGCTCGAATTTGAGCTGAATAAAGGAGTAACTAATCAAGGTGAAATGAAGACATTAACTTGGGGTCACAATCATTCAAGCATGAGTAGTGGATTGAAGTTAAGGAGCTGGTTGTGTTCTCTTAGTGTACACGGTCAAAAGGCTCTCTTGTTAGCCTTGTTTTTGGCTCCATGTTCACATGGTGTGTACACTCAAGCTTTGTTGTTGGCTCCATGTTCACACAAGACTACACACGGCTGGTTACTCTTGGTGAAGCTTTGGTTTTAACTCCATGTTTACACTAGCTTTGTTATTAGCTCCAACCTTGTAATTAGCTCCTAGTTCACATTAGTCTTAGCTTTGTTTTTGTCACCCTAAACCAACCGGTTTAAGGGACCTTGTAGGCTATAAATAGCCGGCCATTTTGAAGGAATAGGATCATCCAATTTGCAAATTAAAAACCAAGTAAAAGTTAAGCTTTGAGCTTCCTTTTGTTTCGTCTTTGTAGTTTACAAGACAAGGTCTAGAGTGAGTCGCGTTACAAGCTCTAAACTCGCTATTTCAATCGAGTGTTTGATCTAGCAAAGCGCTTTGTTGAAGTATAGGTCTACTTCACCTAGCATACTATCCTTTGGTTACGGTTTATTCATCCTCAAACTAGCTTTACCTTCTGTTTTGGTTACTTGTTTCACGTCCATTTCAGTTTACTAATCATATCTCTCATTCTTGTTTCAAAGTTCATATCAACTCACATCATTAGTGGTATCAGAGCTTTGGTCATCCATCTAGACGTAAGCATGGCAGGAGTGTTGAACTTTGAAGATCCTACCTTCCTGGAACAACTAAAGAGGGCGTTGGAGAACTTCCAACCCAAGAATTCCCGCTTCCAACCAAGGAGAGAACCGGTGGACAGAATCAAGGTAAATGAACTCCCTGAGTTTAATGGTGGTACTGATCCTGAAGTTTACTTGGAGTGGGAAAGAAACATAGAGAAGCTCTTTGACTTCAAGGATTTGGAGGACGAAGAGAGGTGCAAGTACGCCATCCTCAAGCTAAGCAAGGGAGCTTCCCTTTGGTATGAAGGGCTTAAGGTACAACGCACCAGAAGTGGGAAGGGTAAGATCACTTCTTGGGAGTCCTTGAAACGTAAACTACGTAAGAGGTATGTTCCAACCACGCACAAGTTGTCCTTATACAAAAAAATTGCTAATCTTGTTCAAGGAAAAATGAGTGTTAGTGAATATATAGAGGAATTTGAGAACCTGGTTTTAATGGGAGAAGTAGAGGAGAATGAAGAAATAAAAATGGCTAGGTTCTTACGTGGGTTGAATCGTAGTATAGCTAATACGGTTGATTTATGTCCCTATTCTGATTTTGATACATTGTGTGGGTTGTGTCTAAAAATTGAGGCACAAGGGAAGGGAAGACATGAGGGTGAGTCTAGTAAAAGTCATACTTGGTCTAGAACAGATGATAGTAATAGAGTCAATCCTACTAGTTCTAATCAACCCCTTATTGTTAAGGCTAACCCAGCACCCCCACCTCAGTCTACCCCCAAAACAACCACTGAGACTAGTCTATCTAAGGTACGTTGTTTCAAATGTCAAGGGTTTGGTCACTTCAAAAACGCTTGTCCTAACAAAAGAGTTGTGACCTTAAGGGAGGTAATCACTGTTAGGGATGAGTTATGGGAGGAGGAACAACGTATAGGGGCTGTTTTTAATGTCAATGAGGGAGAGGAAGAAGAGGAAGAAGATATTGAGGCTTATGAACCCCCGGCTTATGACACACTCCTAGTACTACGAACTCTACATACTAACCCAATTCAACAAGACACTGAACAAAGAGACCAACTGTTCCATACTAAGTGTCAAGTTAAAGATAAGTGGTGTAGTCTAATCATCGATGGAGGTAGTTGTACCAACGTTGCCTCAACTGAAATGATGGACAAACTAGGTCTAGCTACTACCAATCACCCTAACCCTTATGCGTTACATTGGTTAAACAACGGGAACAAAGTAAGGGTCACTAAACAAGTTAGGGTTGGATTAACCATGGGTTCCTATGTGGACGAGGTTTTGTGTGATGTGATTCCTATGGATGCGTGTCACGTACTATTAGGCCGTCCTTGGCAGTTTGATAGGGACGTAGTTCACCATGGGAGGAGAAATGAGTATGAATTGAATGATAAAGGGAAGAAAATCATACTCAAACCCATGGCACCTCAAAGTGTGTGCAATATGTTGGCAAATAGAGTCGGAAAACCCAGCCTCTCAATGTTTGCTAATAAAATTGTAGAAGTGCATAATCTAGACAAGGGAGAGTTTGACGCCACCAAAGAAAAACCCATTAAGATTAAGAGTGGCAGTGAAGGAAAGCCATTTAAAGAGTGGCAACAGGAACAAGGTATTGTTATCTCTAAGGGAATACCATCTTATTTAATGCCTCGTGTAGATCCTGAAGTCTTAAGGTATGAAGAGGGTAAGGTCGAAGGCATGGTTAACACATTGTCTTGTAACCACACACATTCAACCACTTTAGATACAGGCACAAGTGGGATTGGGAATTGGAAGGACTACTACTCCATGGAGACTGAAGTGCTTACCAAGCACAAGACTAACTCTTTTGGTACTCTTGATAAGCTTATTTTGCAGGTAAGACTTCCTTTTAAAGGAAACCTCCTTTGCACTTCAGGACATTCTAAGTACATCACGAGAAAAGAGCACAACAAGAGTACGAGGTACTTCATGAGGGATGACTTGTCTTTGGCTAACGTGAGTATAGAGGAGTTCCCAAACCAAGGAAGGAGCAAGTGGAAGTCACAAACAGAAGTTCCACACAAGGGCACCCAAAGAGTTTACAAGCTGAAGTTACCAGATGAGTATGGAGTCCAAGCCACCTTCCTAATAGAAGATCTTCTTCTATGCCTTGATAAAGTTCACGTTTCAGAATTGAGGACAATTCCTTGTCAAGGGGGAGGAGATGATCCGAATCAAGGAGCTACCAATCCAAGTAAGGAAGTTCTAAAGAGCTCAACTAAAGAATACTAGCTCCTACTTAAGCTTAGGCCAGCTACATTAGCTATAATAAGAAGTCATCTTCAATTATGGAGCTAGCTCGAATTTGAGCTGAATAAAGGAGTAACTAATCAAGGTGAAATGAAGACATTAACTTGGGGTCACAATCATTCAAGCATGAGTAGTGGATTGAAGTTAAGGAGCTGGTTGTGTTCTCTTAGTGTACACGGTCAAAAGGCTCTCTTGTTAGCCTTGTTTTTGGCTCCATGTTCACATGGTGTGTACACTCAAGCTTTGTTGTTGGCTCCATGTTCACACAAGACTACACACGGCTGGTTACTCTTGGTGAAGCTTTGGTTTTAACTCCATGTTTACACTAGCTTTGTTATTAGCTCCAACCTTGTAATTAGCTCCTAGTTCACATTAGTCTTAGCTTTGTTTTTGTCACCCTAAACCAACCGGTTTAAGGGACCTTGTAGGCTATAAATAGCCGGCCATTTTGAAGGAATAGGATCATCCAATTTGCAAATTAAAAACCAAGTAAAAGTTAAGCTTTGAGCTTCCTTTTGTTTCGTCTTTGTAGTTTACAAGACAAGGTCTAGAGTGAGTCGCGTTACAAGCTCTAAACTCGCTATTTCAATCGAGTGTTTGATCTAGCAAAGCGCTTTGTTGAAGTATAGGTCTACTTCACCTAGCATACTATCCTTTGGTTACGGTTTATTCATCCTCAAACTAGCTTTACCTTCTGTTTTGGTTACTTGTTTCACGTCCATTTCAGTTTACTAATCATATCTCTCATTCTTGTTTCAAAGTTCATATCAACTCACATCATTGGTACAAAAAAAGGCGTACCAAAGAAAATCCGAAGCTTCCAAAGGAGGAAACCTATGATGATCCGGGAATCAAACCCCGATATGAGCAAAGTAAAGGAGGCACTGACATAAGGTTTAAGTTGGTGAAACTCGAGGAGAAAGGATGACCTTTTCCCTCCTCTTGGTCAAGCCATCGACGTTAAACATACGACACAATCAACTTTGTAAATAGTTCTTATCCCTTATCTTCTAGAGTAGATTTATTGATTTTACGTGTTTTCCCTTAAATTTTGTGTAAATTTGGGATGTTATACATGTTTTGTGAGCATTATGTTATAGGAATTTGAAAAACAAAGGATTCCGTAAATGGAATCCACGACAACTCGAGTTTTGGAGCAAACTTTGGTGTTCAGTGAAGATACAAAGCAAAAGCATCAAGGAAATCAAGCATACTTAGAAGATATGTAAAAGTTTGAGAAATTTTTGGGAGAAACTCCAGGGCCCAGGGCACAGATTGTGTCGCAGCCTGCGCATACCCTCCTTTACTTTTAAACCTCAAAAATTGTGGAAATAATTGTTTATTTCCAATTTTTGTACCCTCTTCTTTCCACAACCCTAACTTCCTATAATATATTTTACACCTCACCAAGCCCACTCTCAAGTCATGTTATAACAACACACCCTTACAAATCACTTAGCTTCTTTATCCACAACTCTCTAAACCCTAGTAATTCTTGAGTTAGCCATACTACTTCGACACTCCAAGTCTTCAAGACCCGGCTTTGAAGCTTTTTTGTGGCCAAATCTTGTACTTATCTGAGAAGGGAGCATCTTTAATCAAGATCCACGTTAATTCTTATTCTTTAAGTATTGAGATTAGGTAGTTTCTAGTACTCTCTTTCTTCTTTTGCTTTTTTTGCTTGTCTTGTCTCAATTTAGAGTTTTTCTACTCTTTATTGGTTCTTTACAAGTTTCTAGGGTTTATTTTCGCTTGATTAGATACTTGTGGTTGTTTTGTTCTTGAGTATAACCAGAAACACTCACAAACTCATTTTTCACTCTTGAATATTAGGTGTTTGTGGAAATGCTCAAGTGAGACTTAAGTTTTGTTTATTGGTTGCACATAGTTACTTGATTTGTGTAATTGTGTGTGGGTACTTTAGAAGATTGAAGGTGCCTCCGAGACCCACTAATTTGGCCAACGCCAAGAGAGCTCGTTCTCTTCTACCTCCCGAGATCTTTAAAGGAAATAAAGGACTTGTGGGGACCGAGAAGAGAACTTTCTCCCAACTTGACCAACAATGTGTGATTGCGTCTAGGTTTCTTTCCGAATTGACAATGAAAGACTTGGGGATGTATGATTCTCGTGGAACAATGTTTACTTCTTGGGACTATGAGACCATTTGGGATCGTTTTGTGCCACTTACCAAGCCCTCACTCTTGAGTTTATCGCGACACTCAAGCATTTCCTAGAGACGGCTAGTGAAGTGGAACACATCACATTTCGTTTGCTCAAGAAGCCCCGAGGTCTTACTTTCGACATGCTACGTTAGGCCCTACTCCTAAGTCATCGACCTTTTACACTACAATTATCAAAACCAAGGCTAAGTCAAAATTGGTTAGAGTTAACGAATCAAAATTATATGAGCCATGACACTAAACTTTCTAGGATAACTCACCCGGTCATTCGACTCCTCACTCGTTACCTTGTGTCGATGTTCACGACAATTGGTGAACCGACCAAGGTGAATGAGACCGTTCGTTCTTGGATTTGGGCAATGTTACCCGAATCACTTGGAGTCCCAGATTGGGCAAGGCTATTTGTGTTGTGTGCCAAATTTGGACCGTTTTTCCTCCTATTTAGACCTGTTTTTCCTCCGTTTTGCGAGAATAGAGTGCGATTATCGCCGTATTTTGCATAATTCTCGCATTAGCGTCTCTCTTTTGCATTTTACGTGTTTTTGGTAGTTTTCTGTCTATTTTGATAGGATTTTGACCGAAAACAAGTATGAGGTTTTACGAGCATGAGAGAGATACGGTCCAAGAGCAAAGCATGCAACTAAAAGTTCGAGTAATCCAATTGATCGACGAAGAAAAAGACCAGAAAAGAGAAGAAATACCACCGGGTGAAACTTCACCCGATGAGTCATCACCGGACGAAGTTTCGCCCGACGACATTTTCCACTCCCGAAGATTTCCGTGGGCAGCTACCACCGGGCGAAACGACCGGGCGAAATTTCGCCCACCGGGTGAAATTTTGCCCGATGGAGAAGGATGCTAAAAATGACGATTCGAGAAGAAAATCCCACCGGGTGAAATTTCACCCGGTGGTGCCTATGTCGTCAACCGCAGGGTGAAGTTTTGCCCCATGAAGATGAAAAGGGTGAAGGTCTAGGCTTAATGAAGAAGGATTGGATTATGGGCCTTAAACTTGTGTGACCCATTAAGGAACTCTATATATACTTATCCTAGGGTTTTGAGCCAAGGGAGGAGGAAGTAGAATGTCTTAATTGTGCCTTCTTAGCTTAGGGTAGGAGATCTCCATAGTAGTAGTAATAGTTTGTAGTAAGTTTCCTAGAAAATTCTCTAAACAATTAGTAGATCTACTTAGTATTAGTGTAATTAGTAGACAAGTATCCATCTTTGTTGAAGATTATTGAAGATTCAAGGGTTTTGCAAGGATTTATGTGACAAAACTCTTGTATTATTTCTTGAAGATTTATATTGCTTATATTGAAGATTGAAGATTTATGCATGGATTAGTGACAGATTCTTGTATATTTCTCCCAAGATTCAATCTTTATTATTAGTCTTCATCTTCCACCTTAGATTTCTCCATAGTTGGTAAATTCTCCCCTCTCCCTTCTCTCCGTTAGTTAGCTTATGTTTTTTTTTCTCCTTTCTTAGTTTCTCTCTTAGTATAATTGTTAGTGTAGTTTTCTTAGTTTCTCTCTTAGTGTAATTGTTAGTGTAGTTTTTATGCATGCTTTAGTTAGATTATCTTTAGTTAGTGTATTGTTAATTATCACCATGACTAGTGAGTAGATTCCTCGTTGGGGAATTAGGGAGGAGGATTTGGATTACTTGATTCAAGGGATGTTGGTGGGTTGTTTACTTGTTGATTATCAATTTTAAGGTTTTTGTGTCTTTGTTGACCTAGAATCGCGACTATACCGACCTTGACTCGCCTCTACCAATATGGGGAAACTCGGGGTAGAAATTACTTTAATTTGAGACTTACCCTTTCGTCGCGAAAGCGGGTTTAGGTAGGTTGGGTGAAGAAACCGAAAGGTGACACTCTCCCTTTTCGACGTCGTAACTAAAACTCGATCCCGAGACTTTTAAGACCCCATTTCCGAATCCCGACTCTCCCCAACATCTTTCCCTATTATAGTCCCTAGCCTCGGTAGTGTAGTTCGCTAGCATTAGTTCGACTCCTCTCATCCCAAAACCCCCATCTCAATCCCGATCACGATTGAACTCTAGACTTGACCAATACGGCTTAACCCCTCTCCATGTGGATCGATCCCGACCTACCACTACTACATTAGTTAGGTTAGTCGGAGTTATAAATATTGTTTGATTTCACGGGTCGCGACGCCCGAGCGTCGAAATGGCGTCGTTGCCGGGGAGACGGTGATTAGTTAATTGATTAAGTCTTTGTTCTATTGTGATTGGATAATTGTTTTTCTTTCCTCCTACCCTAGTGCCATTAGGTGCTAGGAGGACTCATTGTTTGTTGAGTTTTTGCTAGGTTTACTCTTGATTTAGGTTGCTTGATCCCCATTCGGAGAGCAAGTCGCTTGGAAACATTGTGACCGAAGCAACAACTCGATAGTGTAATCCTCCATCAATTTCATCATTTCTGAACACTCCAACTTCAAAACAACTTCCAAGGATTCAAGTATGGCTACACTTGGGTCCCATTCTCAACCATCTATTGAAGAGATTTCTTCACCCGTCTTCATTGGAGCCATCCCGGAGAGTTTCGAGCTTAAACCTTCCATCATCCATTTAATTCAACAACAAACTTTCCGAGGTTTGCCGGATGAAGATGTGATAGAGCATGTTTGTCTTTTCAAGGAAAGTCTTATTGGTGTTAAGCTTGAAGGTGTCACCGAGTGCCAACTACGTCGGATTCTCTTTCCTCGCACCTTGCGTGATGGAGCAAGGAGATGGATTAAGAGCTTCCCCAACAATACTTTTCGCACTTGGGAACACTTGAGCAAGGCATTCCTCGAAAAATACTACCCACCATCCAAGACGAACAAATTTCGAAGAGAAATTCAAACATTCCAACAACAAGAAAATGAGAGCATAAGTAAAGCCTGGGACCGATTTCAAATGTTGCAAAGGAAATGTCCGCACCACGGCATCCCTAGTTGGCTTTTACTTCATATATTCTTCCACTCGTTATTGGATCATGCCAAAGATAATGTTAATGCGGCGGCAAAAGGCGATTTCCTTTTGTTAAATGAAATCGAATCTACAAAACTCATTGAAAGGATAGCCAAGAATGATGAATACTCCGAAAATAATCAACATGAAGAGCTAAGTGGTGAGTCGACATCGTCAACCGAGAGGAGAACCGAACTTGAAGCTAGAGTTGAGGAGTTGGTTAAGCAATTTGAAGTCTATGTTGCTAGAACCAATTCTCCACCCGAGACTAGAACATCTCCACAAAGAACATCTCCACCAAGAAGAGTAAGTTCACCGAGACGATCGTCCATTTCACCACCAAAATTGTATCGTATTTAAATTCCATGTGATCATTGTGGGAGATATGACCACGATTCCGAATTGTGTATGAGAAAGTAGAGTGCTTTTCAAGCCAACACCCAAAGAACCCATGAAAAATCTCAAACGAACAATCCTAATTCGGGGACCGGATTTTATTCCATGCCTACTCAAGGATCATATCCTTTTCCAAGAGCCCCCAATCAAAGGGTTTATCCTAATTCTCATAGCTTCTATTATCAACCGAGACCTCCTCACACAAATCAATTCAATCAAGGCTATTACTATCCTCAAGGACCGCCTAGACCAAACTATGTTCCTCCTTATGGAACTCATTCTCCATTCAATCAAGGTCCTCCAAGGAACTTTCAAGGTAACTTTCAATCCCTTTTTGACATTCAACAAACCATCAATTTTCTATTGAAAGAAAATGCGTCAAACCGAGCTAGACTTGAAGCTTTAGAGGCACGTTCGGCCTCCCAAGCCCAATCTTCTCAAGAGCCAACTGATTCTTTCAATCATGCATCCGTGAATGCCATTAAGGTAATGAGCAAAAAGGAACCGATGAAACCCTTTGACCCACAAAATACATCTCATCCCTCAATCAATGAAAATGGTGAGAAAGTGGTTAAGGACATTACCAAAAGACCAAGAAGAGATCCATCAAAGTACCTTGTAGGAGACATTGCGTACGTTATTGAACAAATTCCAATAGAGGACACGAACTTAATCTCTAGAATTGAGGTACCACCCCTGAATGACATGCCACAAACCTCATTCAACAACCAAGCCTTGGGCATGATAACATTCACCGACCTTATTGAAAACATTGATACAAGCACATCCATGTCTACCCCGTCCGATTACACCCGAGACATCATTTTGAAACCCGCCGAGAAGGAAAAAGCTCCCATATCTCCAAAGTCCAATCCTAGAGTCACAATTCCCATCAAACTAGGAGATCCGGGTAGCTTTGCCATTCCATGCTCCATCGACCATGTCCTAATAGACCGGGCTTTGTGCGACCTTGGAGCTGACATTAGTTTGATGCCCTTAGCCATTGCTCGCACTATTTATATTAAAGACTTGGATTATTTTCCCGTGAACGTGCAAATGGCCGATGGAACCACTAGGAAGCCCTACGGATTGGCTCGTAATCTCATGGTTAATGTGGGGAATTTATATATCCCCACCGACTTCGTCATTTTGGACATGCCAATTGAGGAGCGAAATCCTATCCTTTTGGGACGGCCTTTTCTAGCTATCGGTGGGGTAATTATCGATGTAAAGCGAGGACGTTTATCTTTCAATGTCGCTAATGAAATGGTCCAATTTGTGCTTCCCGCATTCCTTCCCGAAGATCCTCCTCCTAATACGGAGTTTTGGAACCAAATGGTATAATTCCCATCAAATGAAGAGCCTTCTACCGAAGATCTTGACTACGATGATGAAGAAGACGATGGTGCCCTATTCATACTTGGTTCTACCTCCGACAAAGATATTCCCGAAGAATTTGCAATGCTTCCCGAGGTAGCACAACTTATGAATATGCCGGAGTTTAGAGAAAAGCTAAAGATCGGTAATGTGGAATTCAAAGTGAATGACCAAGACCCTCCGGGTTGCTTTTCAAGCAACCCCGATAAAATTAAAACTATTCAATTCGGTTTGGTGGTGTCCATAATAACCACCTTGTAAATATTTGTATATTCCCATCTCTTTTTATTTTCTTTGGACAATAGCTTTTGGATTTTTCTTTTTGGAGCTTTCTTGCTTTGGTATCTGCAGGAATCATGAAGATTTCTTTTGGAATTTTTGGGGTTGTGCTATAAACGATTATGAACGATTGAAGATTGAGTAGATAAGTTATGTTTTTGAAGAGTTAAGGATGGTTTGGGCCAAGTCATGGAGATTTTTCATAGCAAAGTCTCGTTTCAAAGTGGATTATTTTACCGGGTGAAATTTCACCCGGTGGCGACTTTGTTTGAAACTAAAGGAATTGACGGAAAATCCGTCGGCAAAATTTCACCCGGTGGAATCTCACCGGGCGAAATTTCGCCCTGCGGTAAAAATTTTTGCGACTTGGAAATTGACGGATATCCGACCGGGCGAAATTTCGCCCGGTGGAGTCTGACTGGGCGAAACTTCGCCCGGTGGTGAAACAACGCGAAAATGCCGAAAAATGACCCGAACACCGTCGGGTGAAATTTCACCCGGTGGGTGACCACCGGGCGAAATAACACCCCGCGTCCCATATACCCAGCAAACTCCCTCACCCATCTTCATTATCACCCTTTTCCTCTCTCTCTTCTCAACCAAACCCCAAAAACCCCAAACAAACCCCAAATCCTCCACCTTAAACCACCTCTAATCCCTCCATTCCTTCACCAAAATCAAATTAAATTATATATTTCTCATCCTTATCACATTCCTAACATCTTCTTGGAGTTTGTTTCGAGAAATCGTTCAAGTTTCGACAAACCCCAAACCGAGACCGTCAACAACTTATTTATCAAATTCAAGCATCAAGAATGAGAAGGGTAAAGCAAATGGCGAAGAAACGGATTTCTTCAATGCTAGGTCGGAATTCGGGGTCAACATCATCCTCTAGGTCGGAGGAGACGGCCGAGGCTCGGGATGAATCTGTCCCGATGACGGTTCAGACACAAAGACCAACACCGCGCGAACAACATGTTCTGCTTGAGGTACGTTACCCGAAAATTCGCCATAGTTTCCGCCATCCTGAATCTGGTTTATATTTCGCTAAAAAAGCTCATGTTGATAAATGTAAGAAATTTTGGGTCTGTCGTCTCGAGCCGACTCGTTGGGCGGCTCGAGATGTACTTGAGCGTATGGGTATAGACACGCAGGTGCAAGCAATGTGCCAAAGCCTTGGTATTAGCAGATTTTATGCTTCCGAGGAGAACACTTTTCAGAAATTGACGTGCGAGTTTTTCGCAACTTTCGAGCTAAGTGGTGCGATAATGCCACTGTCTCGTTTCAGCTGCGAGAAACTTCGTACGTCCTCAACTTGAGGGACTTTGGTGCATTGCTTAGTTTACCTTATTCGGTCCTTGGAAGGCCTAGGGCGGGTGTAGACACCCGCATTTTGACTGCCAGGTGTCTATGGTAGTTTCCAAAAAACACCCGATGATGCTCGGACGCAAACATGCTCTAACGCGCTCGGATATGGGCTCGGAATCAGTAATGTCCGACATGGGCTTTTAACGGGATACAAATCTCACAAAACTAACCTCAAATTCAGGCCCAGTGGGTCATTCCGAGTCAAACAAGACTAATTTGGGCCAAAACCGACACCAAAAATAAAAACCGTCTTTTAGCGACCGGGTCAAAACCCGGTCAAAGACGAATCCGACACAAAAATCGACCAAGTTCGCTTCTAGAAACTCGTGTCTTAACACAATCCTCAAAAAAATCAAAAGAGTCAACTCCTTCCCTATTTAGGCTCGTCAACCCTATCCACTCGATCGAGTGGATTGGCTCACTCGATCGAGTGGAGCCTCATAAACCGAACATACCCGTTTTCTTAGGGCACTCGATCGAGTGCACTAGGGCCACTCGATCGAGTGACCCTAGGTCGTGGGGTTTCTCCTATAAATACCCCATCAACCCACAACATTTCACATCTTTTATCAACTTTTTTTCAACTTCAATTCATCAACTTTTCAGCCATAATTCAACCTTTAAGCACCATCACACTTATACACATTTCAAGAGCAAAAACTCGTTAAAATCCATCTCTACAAAATACACACACACACCATCAACTCTTCCTATATATATCTCGACGTTCCCGCGCCATTGCCGCCATTTGACGAACCGTATCCCGAGAAGCAAGAGCATGTAGGTTGAGGGTGTGACATTCAACACCGACATATCCTTTCTCTTTCTCATCTTCTTCGTTTTTATTTATTCGTTTATGTATTTGTATATGTACTATAATTAGTCGATAGTAACGACATATTATTACTAACAATAACATCTACTCCCTCCGATTTTTTATTATCTTCCCCTTTGGTATTTGGGAAGAAAATAAGGGGTAGAAATGTGTGGTTCAAAATAAAAGAAGGAAGAGAGAGAAATGTAAGGGTGATTCTAGACCACATATTGATGGCCTAAAATGGAAATAGGGAAGAAAAAGTGTTTCAGCCCAATAAGGAAATAGGGAAGATAATAAAAAATCGGAGGGAGTAACATTTTTCTTTATCACATCTAACTCCTAACATTTAATTATCGTCATTTATATTTCGTTATAATATTAAATACCGCGTATATATAGATGTATAAACCGTATTTGGATTCGACCCGTTTAACTACGACTATTGCACAAAGTCCGTTTAATCCCTTTACGAGCCGTGATAGAGGTGGAGCCCTTTCGAGGAGCACCGCCCTAAGCACTCAAGGGCGTAACGCGATCGTGATAGTACGTAGTTGAACGTGTTTAAATCCATTTCTAAAGATCGGTACGAAACCCATTGACGCTAAATCGAGCATCGCATAATCCGAGAGGATTATTAAAGATGACATAACGCAGAGGGAACCAATTTCGTATCGGTCCAATTCAAAATGATTTTCACATCACTTTTTCAAAAGTCCCGATAACGGTCTCGTAATGATAATATACACATTACGAATACCGAATACCGAGTCGAATATAAATCACGCTATATTTATATGCGATTCGGTAGATTATCGATTTTAAAACAAAACAAGAATTTCGTATAATCCATTACGAAAACGAGAAGTTGCTCGAACAGGGAGCACTCGACCGAGTGCCATAACCACTCGATCGAGTAGCGTCCCAAAAACGAGGCAGAAGGGTCTGTAATAGGCCACTCGACCGAGTCCTTCCCATGACTCGATCGAGTGGTCCGACGGCAGCCCATGCAACGTGGTTTCTTTCTACCTCGTGAAATATTTTACGACCTCGGTCGACGCGTGTAAAGACTATCACGTGTTTACATCCTTTTCTCAAATCTATACACTTTATTTTAATCTCACGACTTTGATCGATGTCTTCTACGATTAGTTATATGTTGGCGACTCCTTAGTCGTATCCGATGCATAAATAATTTAGACACCATTTTCAGCATGATAAGTCGGGACAAGGCATCGAGATTCGGGATCGGGCTAGCACCACGTCTAGGTCCCATATCTCCGTCCTCCATTTTGTAATCCCCTAAAAATTCTAGCGCGATACAGTGGCGGAAACACTGTAGAGTCGGGATTAAAACACACAGAACTATGTCTTAATAAATTAAATTGGTAAAGTCAAACATGCGCCATACATAAAAATGGCTAAAATTTAAAACAATCCATAAAGAGGTTAAACAATCCTTAAAACATGATTATTAAAAGATCAGCAGGATCCAAGACTGCTCGCTAGCCCACACCCACCGGAAAATAAACACGTATACCTGCCATGTTAAAACATAACAGCCACAATCAGTGGGGAGCAACGTCAACGTTCTCCCAGCCGTATAACAGGATTTTAAAACAGTAATTACTAATATAGGAAAAATAGTAAAAATGGAAAACAGTAAAACATCATATTAAAATAAGGTTTAGCGTCGAACAAATTATTCAAAAGGGGTTTCCGAAGACACATAAAGATATTTGCCAACCTGCGCCAATTTATATCGATAATAAATAAAATAATCAAAATGGCGTTATGGATAGGATTAATGTAGAATCTAGACTTTCACTAGGATAATACTAAAAACTAGTTTCGAGAACTTAGTCAAAACAAATTAGACTTTGGTCTCTAACTAGGCAACTCAACCATAACAGGACTGCGTGCAGCGAGGTCCTGGCTTAAGTAATGTACACCCCTCCTGGATACAAACCATACCCAGTTCAACCCGACGCGACTTATACGATGCGATATCTAAGTTTAAGGTAAATATACACTCTCCTGAACACAAACCATGCTCAGTTCAACAACCAATGCGCCCCATAAAGACACACCAGCCTTACAGTTGATGGCAAAACGTACATCCCAGACTATATTACTCTAAACCCACACTTGTCCTTATTCCATAACTCCAAAGCAAACCATTATCGATATTTAAAAGATGTATTCATCATAAACAATATGAGGATAAAAGAAGTAAACATTTATATTCTAAAAGAGGAAACTTTCTATTTTAGGAAACTTCTATTTTTAGAAACTTTACTAAAAATAGCATCATATCAAAGTAGTGAAAATATTAGTTCATACTAATGCCACATTTTAGTAAACGATATAGATTTATAAAACTAATACTTTCGGCCTTAACGATATTAATTATTAAAGTAAGAACATTTGATTTTATGAAATTATTAAAATATCGTACAAGTGTTATAAAATGATTAGAGACATCTAAAAAAATATTTAATAATACTAATTAGGGTGTTTTCGAAAGTTATAAAGCTAAAATTCCCTAATTATTATTAGTTTCGACGATAAAATTATAAATAGGATTTTACGGCAAATACTAAATTAAATACTTGAACGTCTTTATTTAATTAAACCAACAAATATATTTAGAGTATGTTAAGGGATGATTTAACTCCTAAAGTTTCAGATTTAAATACTTTCAAAATTGCTGGAAAAATAATTCTTTTAGGTAAGACGAAGCAATTTAGCGATAAATCACAACTTGTCCGAAATCAATATTTATTAATTAAAGACTATAATAAATAGTACAAAAATTACGTAAAATAGTTAAATTATATTTATGGACATTCTGTCCAGAAAAGAAAATTTCCAGAATTCTAAAAACTCGGTTTTTAAAGCGTTTTCTCGTTAATCGTCCAATCTCGACAATAACGATTAATAAAAATAGTAATTACAAAACGATTTAAGTATTAATATCCAAAAATTATTATTACACTTTAAAATCCTGATTTTACAGAATATAAATTTTTTCCAGATTTTTCCAAAATCCAGATCAACAAATTTCAACAAAACCGTCATTTAAACCCGTTTTCGCAATTAACGATTTTATTTATAAACCTATCGTTCCTAACATTTTATTAAGGCACTAAAATCATAATAATACATTTTAATATGAAATCATCAGAATCATAATTTTTTCCAGATTTAAACTAAAGACCAGAAATCGAGAATTTAAACAACAAACACGGTTTTAACGATAAACGATGATTTAAAGTGATTAATTAATTCATCCACTTAACAATTCCGAAAAATTATGAAAAACATCAGAAAATTCTATTTCACCAGAAAGTTTCATCACGTCAAAAATCAGATTAAAATAAAATGTTTAAGTACTAGAACTAAAAATCGGTTTTTAATCGTTTTTGTTCGAAAACGATAATAATTCAATAATCGATATCAAAAATATCAGAAAAATACTAAATTACTAAAAATCATCAAAAACAACATTTTTCCAGAATATAAACATATATTACATGTTTAGGCCGATTATTACGATTTTACAAATTAATATAACAATTTAATCGTTAATCTCGTAAAAGCGATAAAAATATCGAAACATGCAAAATTTCAACTTTAAAATTTTTTCCAGAATTCGTGACATACATATATTGCCAAAATAAAATATAATAATATATACATGCAAATACTCAATTAAAATCTTGAAATACCGAGTAACATCGACGTTACCTCTACTCCAAGTCTGAATCAACGATATATTCGTCGGCTTTGGGATCGTCCAAAAATCCTACCAAACACGTAAATCATGGCAGGAAAATACCATGAGAAAACTAATAAAAATCAAGGTAAAAATTGATCGAAAATGACGTCGATTAACACCTTAACGAAGGAATCGGAAAGAGGATTATTATGACGATAAAATGATGCGATTGGGACTTGAAATGGAGAAAAAATCAGACTAAGGAGGGTAAGGAGTACACGGCCAAAAGAGAGAAGAAAGAAGTGATGAATATTTTTGTTAATGCAAAAATGAATGTAAAGTAAAGGAGGAGATGGAGGTTACTACACTTAAAGGAGTAAGAATGAAATTAAAGTTTCAAAATGAGGAATCCAAAGTGTATCTAGACCTAAAGTTGGCCGGCCAAAAGGATAAGAGAGGGAGTAAGAAAAGTTTTGACATGAATGCTACAATGAATGAAAATGATTTATCTTATGATTACGTTTTAACGTGATAAAATGAAACGTCTAAATAAAACGTAATAAAACTTGTGACCAAGAGCTTAGTTGGTCCAAAATGTGAGAAAACAGTCTCAAATAATTTATAAGTTGATAAAAAGTATAATCGTAAAATAGTTAAAGGCATTTCAAAGTAATTCGAGTAAACCTCGCGTAAGAAAATAATTATTCGCGAAGCTTCGTAATAAAATCATAAATGGCTTGTTTTTAGTAACTAAAATATATCTTAGTAGAAAATATTCCATAAACGTATTCAAACATTTTTAGGAAAAAGGAATAACTTAAATCCAAGCTTAAAAATGTCAATTCGGAGAGAAATAGAATTCCTCGCGGAAAAATTACTTAGTTTACGAAGAAACCAAATAAATGGATTTAAAAGAATTTTAAATCTTTAAAATTAAAAATAGAAATTATTAAACTCAAAAATTAAAATAAAGCTTAGTAAAATGATAAAATATGAGGCCAAAAGTGACAGAGTTAAGACGAAGTCCTAACAGAAAGAATAAAATGCTTAGGAAAAATAGCGGGTGTTACAATCCTCCCCACTAAAAGAAAGTTTCGTCCTCGAAACTAAGAATAAGCAGATAGGAAATCGAGGTTTACCTTACTCGAAGAGTTGAGGATGCTTAGCTCGCATTGAAGACTCGGTTTCCCATGTTTCTTCCTCAAACCGATTACAGCGCCACAAAACCTTCACCAGAGGTACAACTTTGTTCCTTAAACGCTTCTCGCGGCGATCAGTGATCTTCACCGGCCTTTCTTCATAAGTCAAATCCGGCTCGAGATCCACAATCTCGGGCTCCAACACGTGCTCGGGATCACTAACATATTTCCTTAACTGAGAAACATGAAATACATCGTGAACCTTACCCATGGATGCAGGCAATTCCAGTTTATAAGCAACTTCGCCCACTCTCTCGATCACAGGGTATGGGCCAACGAACTTAGGGCTGAGCTTGCCCTTAATCCCAAAACGTTTCACCCCTTTCATAGGTGATACCTTCAGGAACACCAGATCACCAACCGAAAATTCCAAAGGTCGACGACGAACATCAGCATACGACTTCTGTCGATCCTGGGCAGACTTCATCCTAGATCGGACCACATTCACAACGTCAATAGTCTGAGCCAACAAATCCGGGCCCAAAATCTTTACTTCACCGGGAACATCCCAACAGACGGGACTACGGCACTTTCGACCATAAAGTGCTTCAAACGGGGACATCTTAATAGAAGCATGGTAGCTTTTGTTATAGGAAAACTCTACTAATGGAAGATGTCGGATCCAACTCTCTTGGAAATCCAAGGCACAAGCCCGCAACATATCCTCCAAAGTTTGGATTGTTCTCTCGGACTGTCCATCTGTAGCAGCATGGAAAGCGGTACTCATCAATAACTTGCTTCCCAAAGCATCTTGCAAAGCCTTCCAAAATTTAGAGCAGAACCTCGGGTCTCGATCCGAAACAATCTCGAGCGGTACACCGTGATGACGGACGATCTCGGCAATATACACTTCTGCGAGCTTCTCCAAACTCCAAGTATCGCGAATTGGGACGAATCGTGCACATTTGGTCAAGCGGTCCACAATAACCCAAATACCGTTTCTACCATTCACGGTTCTAGGTAAAGCCATCACAAAATCCATCGATATGCACTGCCATTTCCACTCTGGAACAGGGAGTGGTTGTAGCAAACCTCCAGGCTTCTTGTGCTCGAACTTCACCTGCTGACAAGTCAAGCACTTACTTACAAACTCTGCAATGTCCTCTCTCATATGAGGCCACCAGAAATGGAGCTTCAAATCCCGATACATCTTGTCACCACCAGGATGAATAGAGTACCTCGTCTTATGTGCTTCGGTTAGAACTTGCTTTCTCACCTCAGCATCACCAGGGACAACCCAGCGGTTCTTAAATTTCAGTGCTCCACTGGAATCCACAGAAAAATCTAGAGCCTTACCAAGATTCATCTTTTCTCGGATGCCAGCCACAAAAGGGTCATCCAACTGCTTCTCACGAATCTCACGGAAAAGAGTTGGTTCAGCAACAAGGGCATACAGGCGACCATCATAATCTTCATCCACAACATCAATAGACATCTTGGCAAAATCTCGGGACAACTTCTCAGGCAAGCTAGAACACGGAGACAAGGAATGAAGGATCTTTCTGCTAAGGGCATCAGCAACCACGTTAGCCTTTCCCTCACAATACACCAATTCAAGGTCATAGTCATTCACTAACTCGATCCAGCGTCTCTGTCTCGCATTCAGATCTTTCTGCGTGAAGAGATATCGCAGACTCTTATGGTCAGTGTGAACCTTGCATCTTACTCCGTACAAATAATGCCTCCAAACCTTCAAGGCATGCACCACAGCTGCTAACTCCAAGTCGTGGGTAGGGTAATTCACCTCATGAATTTTCAACTGTCTAGAGGCATAAGCGATCACCTTACCGTTCTGCATAAGGACACAACCCAAACCATTCTTAGAAGCGTCACAGTACACATCAAATCCAACGCCTTCTTCAGGTAGGGTCAGGATAGGAGCAGAGGTGAGCTTTCTCTTGAGCTCAGAAAAAGCATCTTCACAAGCTTGACTCCACAGAAACTTATTCTCTTTCTTGAGTAATTGAGTCATAGGTCGTGCTAACTTAGAAAAGTCTTGCACAAACCTTCGATAATAGCCGGCAAGACCTAGGAAACTTCGGATCTCGCCAACATCTTTGGGACTTGCCCAGCTCTCGATAGCTGAAATCTTAGCAGGGTCAACCTTAATACCTTCCTTTGTGATAACATGACCCAGAAAAGCTACCTCGGAAAGCCAGAACTCACACTTGGAAAACTTAGCATACCACTTCTGATCTCGTAGGATGCCAAGAATAACCTTGAGATGTTCTGCATGATCAACCTCTGACTTGGAATAAATCAGGATGTCATCAATAAAGACAACAACACACTGATCCAAATACTCCCTGAAAATTCTGTTCATCTGATCCATAAAAACAGCAGGAGCATTGGTTAGTCCAAAAGGCATGACTTTGAATTCATAATGTCCATACCTCGAACTGAAAGCCGTCTTAGGAATGTCTGATTCACGGACGGGAATTTGGTGATATCCAGACCTTAGATCGATCTTGGAAAATACGGAAGCACCCTTAAGTTGATCAAAGAGATCATCAATTCTGGGCAGGGGATATTTGTTCTTGATCGTAACCTTGTTGAGATCACGATAATCAATACACAGGCGCATTGAACCATCTTTCTTCTTGACAAAAAGTACAGGAGCGCCCCAAGGGGAAGAACTTGGACGAATGAAATCTTTCTCAATCATTTCATCCAATTGCTTGCGTAGCTCTTGCAACTCAGCAGGAGCCATTCTGTAAGGTGCTTTGGCGATTGGGCCTGTACCAGGCACGAGTTCAATAGTGAATTCCACATCTCGTTCGGGTGGGATACCTGGTAACTTCTCAGGAAATACATCTGCATAATCACACACTATGCGCACCTCTTCGAGCTTGGGGAGTTCAGCAGTTACAGTTACCGTACATAGAAATGCTTGGCAACCTTTTCTCTGCATTCTGATAGCCTTCATGGCAGAAATAATCTTGATACCCTTCTGTCTTCGACCACCACGGTAAGTCACTCGAACACCTTCGGGGGTCTTCAGAGAAATCTTCTGATCTCGACACTGAAATCTTGCATCATACTGAGCTAACCAGTCCATTCCCAAAATAACGTCGAACTCAGCGAGAGGAAACTCAAGGAGAGTAGAAGGAAGAATAGTACCAGCAAAGAGAATAGGTACATTCTGATAAGCTTTAGAACAGTCAACGACTTCACCAGAAGGGAGGGAAATAGCTATAGGCTCAGCTAGACAGGGGGTTAAGGACAGTTTTGGAGCCAGAGTAGAAGATATTACAGACGTGGAAGCGCCGGTATCAAATAATATATAAGCACTAACACCAGAAATCAGAAACATACCCGTAACCACATCAGGATTAGCCTCAGCGTCGGCACGGCTCATCACAAAGATGCGTCCCTTACGAGGAGCAGAAGTAGAGACAGCGCCAGCTGCAGTAGCGGTATTGGTTGTTGTTTTCTTTGGGCAGTAGGTAGAACGATGTCCCACTTCCCCACAGTGGAAACAGGTAATAGGGTTACCCTCACAAGTCAAACCCGGATGATAGGCCTTCTTGCATTTGAAACAGTTAGAATCCTTCTTGTTGTTGGGCTTCGAGTTGAAATTGTTTTTCTTGAAACCACTACCTGTAATAGCATACAGTAGAGTCAGAAATTTAGAGGAAAGAAAGTAGAAGAAGAAGAGAAAGGAAAAGTAATCCAGACCTCCAGAGTTGAACTTCTTAGAAGAAGATGAAGAGTTATTCCCTGAATGGGTGAAAGGTCTTTTATAACCAGATGATGGGTTCATAGATTTCACCCGCTCAATCGAAGATTCCGCGTATAGCGCGGCATTATAAAGCTCATTAACAATTTAGAGACTCCGGGGCATGTTGAGAGTGATATCGGCTCGAAGTCCTCCTCGATAAAAGAAAGCTCGGGAATTCTCATTGGGTAACAGATCTCCAGCATAATTCGCCAGAAAGTGAAACCGAGTGGTGTAAGCTTCAACTGACATGGTATTCTGGCTTAAAGTGTTGAATTCAGTCATCCTCTGACGCCTCAGCTCCTCGGGATAAAATCTCTGCTTTAAGAGAGCCTTGAACTGAGTCCAGTTGAACCCTGGAGTCTGAAGAGCAGTCGGGCCAACCTGGCTCCACCATCTGTCTGCATCGTCTGACAAGTACAACACAGCTAGGCCCACCTTCTGATCCTCGGGGGCGGAGTAAATTCCAAACTGTCTTTCCATCACTCGAAACCAACGGTTCATGACTTCAGGGTCCACGGAACCGTCATAATAGTCCAATCTGCTTTTAGCCATTCCTTCAGCAGCGTGAGAGAAGTTGAAGGGCCTCTGCTGGTTCCGGTTGTTCATCTCGTTCATAGCCTGCGCTATATTGCGTAGCGTGTCAGCCAGAGCTTCGATACCTCCTTGATCATTGTTGTTGTTGTTGTTGCGCTTGTTGTTGTTGTTGTTTCGGTTACCTCTTCCGGCCATCTTGAAGTTCACAAATAACAACATAAAATCAATGCTAATCATCGAGTTCAGGAACAGACAATCTTAACAGTTAAGTCCTTATCTGTTTCTACCCATTTCTAATAATATCCTTATTTACTGTTTAAATAATTTACTGGTATTTTTCCCTAATTTCAGGTGTGTAAGCGTCGGGAGCAGTGATGCTCTGATACCAACTGTAATCCCCTAAAAATTCTAGCGCGATACAGTGGCGGAAACATTGTAGAGTCGGAATTAAAACACACAGAACTATGTCTTAATAAATTAAATTGGTAAAGTCAAACATGCGCCATACATAAAAATGGCTAAAATTTAAAACAATCCATAAAGAGGTTAAACAATCCTTAAAACATGATTATTAAAAGATCAGCAGGATCCAAGACTGCTCGCTAGCCCACACCCACCGGAAAATAAACACGTATACCTGCCATGTTAAAACATAACAGCCACAATCAGTGGGGAGCAACGTCAACGTTCTCCCAGCCGTATAACAGGATTTTAAAACAGTAATTACTAATATAGGAAAAATAGTAAAAATGGAAAACAGTAAAACATCATATTAAAATAAGGTTTAGCGTCGAACAAATTATTCAAAAGGGGTTTCCGAAGACACATAAATAAAATAATCAAAATGGCGTTATGGATAGGATTAATGTAGAATCTAGACTTTCACTAGGATAATACTAAAAACTAGTTTCGAGAACTTAGTCAAAACAAATTAGACTTTGGTCTCTAACTAGGCAACTCAACCATAACAGGACTGCGTGCAGCGAGGTTCTGGCTTAAGTAATGTACACCCCTCCTGGATACAAACCATACCCAGTTCAACCCGACGCGACTTATACGATGCGATATCTAAGTTTAAGGTAAATATACACTCTCCTGAACACAAACCATGCTCAGTTCAACAACCAATGCGCCCCATAAAGACACACCAGCCTTACAGTTGATGGCAAAACGTACATCCCAGACTATATTACTCTAAACCCACACTTGTCCTTATTCCATAACTCCAAAGAAAACCATTATCGATATTTAAAAGATGTATTCATCATAAACAATATGAGGATAAAAGAAGTAAACATTTATATTCTAAAAGAGGAAACTTTCTATTTTAGGAAACTTCTATTTTTAGAAACTTTACTAAAAATAGCATCATATCAAAGTAGTGAAAATATTAGTTCATACGAATGCCACATTTTAGTAAACAATATAGATTTATAAAACTAATACTTTCGGCCTTAACGATATTAATTATTAAAGTAAGAACATTTGATTTTATGAAATTATTAAAATATCGTACAAGTGTTATAAAATGATTAGAGACATCTAAAAAAATATTTAATAATACTAATTAGGGTGTTTTCGAAAGTTATAAAGCTAAAATTCCCTAATAATTATTAGTTTCGACGATAAAATTATAAATAGGATTTTACGGCAAATACTAAATTAAATACTTGAACGTCTTTATTTAATTAAACCAACAAATATATTTAGAGTATGTTAAGGGATGATTTAACTCCTAAAGTTTCAGATTTAAATACTTTCAAAATTGCTGGAAAAATAATTCTTTTAGGTAAGACGAAGCAATTTAGCGATAAATCACAACTTGTCCGAAATCAATATTTATTAATTAAAGACTATAATAAATAGTACAAAAATTACGTAAAATAGTTAAATTATATTTATGGACATTCTGTCCAGAAAAGAAAATTTCCAGAATTCTAAAAACTCGGTTTTTAAAGCGTTTTCTCGTTAATCGTCCAATCTCGACAATAACGATTAATAAAAATAGTAATTACAAAACGATTTAAGTATTAATATCCAAAAATTATTATTACACTTTAAAATCCTGATTTTACAGAATATAAATTTTTTCCAGATTTTTCCAAAATCCAGATCAACAAATTTCAACAAAACCGTCATTTAAACCCGTTTTCGCAATTAACGATTTTATTTATAAACCTATCGTTCCTAACATTTTATTAAGGCACTAAAATCATAATAATACATTTTAATATGAAATCATCAGAATCATAATTTTTTCCAGATTTAAACTAAAGACCAGAAATCGAGAATTTAAACAAAAAACACGGTTTTAACGATAAACGATGATTTAAAGTGATTAATTAATTCATCCACTTAACAATTCCGAAAAATTATGAAAAAAATCAGAAAATTCTATTTCACCAGAAAGTTTCACCACGTCAAAAATAAGATTAAAATAAAATGTTTAAGTACTAGAACTAAAAATCGGTTTTTAATCGTTTTTGTTCGAAAACGATAATAATTCAATAATCGATATCAAAAATATCAGAAAAATACTAAATTACTAAAAATCATCAAAAACAACATTTTTCCAGAATATAAACATATATTACATGTTTAGGCCGATTATTACGATTTTACAAATTAATATAACAATTTAATCGTTAATCTCGTAAAAGCGATAAAAATATCGAAACATGCAAAATTTCAACTTTAAAATTTTTTTCAGAATTCGTGACATACATATATTGCCAAAATAAAATATAAAAATATATACATGCAAATACTCAATTAAAATCTTGAAATACCGAGTAACATCGACGTTACCTCTACTCCAAGTCTGAATCAACGATATATTCGTCGGCTTCGGGATCGTCCAAAAATCCTACCAAACACGTAAATCATGGCAGGAAAATACCATGAGAAAACTAATAAAAATCAAGGTAAAAATTGATCGAAAATGACGTCGATTAATACCTTAACGAAGGAATCGGAAAGAGGATTATTATGACGATAAAATGATGCGATTGGGATTTGAAATGGAGCAAAAATCAGCCTAAGGAGGGTAAGGAGTACACGGCCAAAAGAGAGAAGAAAGAAGTGATGAATATTTTTGTTAATGCAAAAATGAATGTAAAGTAAATGAGGAGATGGAGGTTACTACACTTAAAGGAGTAAGAATGAAATTAAAGTTTCAAAATGAGGAATCCAAAGTGTATCTAGACCTAAAGTTGGCCGGCCAAAAGGATAAGAGAGGGAGTAAGAAAAGTTTTGACATAAATGCTACAATGAATGAAAATGATTTATCTTATGATTACGTTTTAACGTGATAAAATGAAACGTCTAAATAAAACGTAATAAAACTTGTGACCAAGAGCTTAGTTGGTCCAAAATGTGAGAAAACAGTCTCAAATAATTTATAAGTTGATAAAAAGTATAATCGTAAAATAGTTAAAGGCATTTCAAAGTAATTCGAGTAAACCTCGCGTAAGAAAATAATTATTCGCGAAGCTTCGTAATAAAATCATAAATGGCTTGTTTTTAGTAACTAAAATATATCTTAGTAGAAAATATTCCATAAACGTATTCAAACATTTTTAGGAAAAAGGAATAACTTAAATCCAAGCTTAAAAATGTCAATTCGGAGAGAAATAGAATTCCTCGCGGAAAAATTACTTAGTTTACGAAGAAACCAAATAAATGGATTTAAAAGAATTTTAAATCTTTAAAATTAAAAATAGAAATTATTAAACTCAAAAATTAAAATAAAGCTTAGTAAAATGATAAAATATGAGGCCAAAAGTGACAGAGTTAAGACGAAGTCCTAACAGAAAGAATAAAATGCTTAGGAAAAATAGCGGGTGTTACAATTTAATACACAACATAATGTGTATTTAATCGGAGTTCGTCCATTTACTCAATTTACGGTCTTGTTTATATTTACTATATACGTGTCCGTTCATATTATTATTATTCTTGTCGTTATTCCATTCATTCGTTATTTTCGTTTTGGCCGGGTTGTATTTTCGCCCGTGTAACTTGCAACCGATTTATTTTGCCTTGCTTTTATTTATTTACGTTTTACCGTTTATAAATAAACCATCGCATGCTAAATCACCTCGACAATAATTTGGATGCATTAAATGACGTAGCAACCCATTCAATATTTTTTTATATCTTGTAAAATGTTGTTTGCATATCATTTTATCGGATTACTAACGCGCATATTAGAAAGTCAAACGATGTCTTAGTAGAGGCCGCTAAGTGCGGGCGGGGTTGGGTGTCCTTTGTGAGCTTCCCAACACGTACCCTCACCCCTTACTCAGAACCTCGGTTTCCGGATGCCCGAAACCGTTGGCGCACGAGAGTCATTCTATACACGATAACCGGTATTGACGGTATCGGTATCGCAATGCAAAGGGACGAGCCCAATAAACTCTAAAACCGAAACGGGCCGTACTTTGTGTACGGTCCATAGCGATATAGAGTGGGCCGGGCTCGAATGGGCTCGAACTCCCACAAAGTTTGGTGGCGACTCCATTTCGACTTAAATTTCAATTCGATCCATTCTCATATGGAGATGCATTCGCCTACCCAAACCCGCGCGTGGCCGCGTCGGGGTGGACCTACGTCATGTCCACAATTTGGCGACTCCGCTGGGGATTAACTGATGCGTGACTTACCATTGGCATCCTCAGGGTGAGACTCGAATAGAAATCGTTTGACTAGTACAATACGCGTTTTAGTTTTACGGTTCATGCATAACCCCATTTTTACCCGGGCCGGTACTGGTGACCGACGTCCCACTATACCACGACATATTCCGACTTGGATATGTTAAAGGTGTTCATAGCCGATTCGTATGGGTTTCGCGGCATGTTCTAAGCTCAACTTGACTTAGGAAGTCCGTCCCGATTCTCGTCTAGACTATGTGCACTGGTATAGACCCCATTTAGACCGACCGAGACTTAGTGTAAAGCATACATGGCGTCGTTATAATGCTTGCGTGATTATGTGCTACTTGGTTTCCGTGTCGTTTTCAAAAATCGTCATTTCAACAATGCATCTTTTCAAAAATATTCAAATTTCAAAAACTGGAAAGCTACCGAATTTAGGACTCTTGATTTTTACTCAAAATAGCCTATTTCTAGCCGGTATGCTGCCCATTTTTCAACTCAAAATATTTTCGAACTTTCAAAATTGTGGTCCGATACACTTTCTGATTTTCGAAAAATCGTTCCTTTCCCCGAGTTTTCTCGGATTTTCCAAAAACAACCCCTTTTCAAACCTTCCTCTCCTTAGGACTTCCCGTATTTAGTAGTGTCGGGTTATGTCATAAGTTGTCGAAGTCTTTAGCGTCGAAACTCTGTCGATTTTACATCACGGGTTTCTTCCCTATCCCAGTCCGCCTTATTAGACTAAGGCAAGGCCCACCTACGTAAGACATACCCTTACAAAGGAGGGTCCGTTTACACACTCGAGTCTAAAGTCTGGGGGAAACCTCACGTGGACCTTCTTTCGAGCAGGACTTGGCCCACATAGCTAAATCCTAAGGAAGGCACATTATTCACGAGTCACCCGTCTAGGAGTCTTTGTCAAGTCGTTTCTTTAGTCCTTTCCCTGCTCGGGATGTTCTTTTCTTTCTTTGGTTCCGAGGTCCAGGTTCGGTTTCTGATTGCACGGTGTTCTTAAAGACAGGCCACCGTCCACCAGACACAGCTGCAAAATGGAAGCAGCTCTGAACAATCTGAAGGCCTCCGTGGATGCCATGGCCGCCAAACAAACTGACATTGATGCCCAACTGACAGAAATGAGGGCTGGTCAAGTTGCTATTGTTGCTCGTATGGCTGCTGTGGAGCAAAGGACTCCTAATACCGAGGCTACTGGGCCTCTAGCTGAACTAGTTAACGCGGTACGCCGACTAGAAGAACAAGTTCATTTGACTGGGGGTAACAATATCCATCGGGAAATTAGCCGGGAGTACTCCCCGGTGAGTGACAAACTGCCCGCGAACCTGAATCTCACGGGCTTACCCACGTTTGAGGGTACCGAAGACCCGTTACTACATGTACGGGCCTTCAAAGAATTCATGGCTATCAAAGGGGTAGATTCCTCAATGTTCAAGAGTCTTTTTGCTGCATCCCTTGAAAAGCACCCACGGGCCTGGTACTATAGGCTAGACCCGATGAAATACCCAACTTGGGATGATGTGGCCACGGAATTTGCTCGGAACTATGCTGATAACACCGAGATCCAGACCACAATGCGGTCTCTAGAGGTTATGGCCCAAAAACCTAAGGAAGGTTTTACCAAGTACCTTCAATGCTGGAGGGCCGAGAGTGTAAAACTGGTCGATAAGCCCAGTGAGAAGACTTTGGTGGAGGCCTTTGTCAAGAACCTCCTCCCCTCCTACCGGGAAATGTGGTCCGAGCAGGAATTGAGAAGGCCTGTAACATCATTAAGGGTACCTACTTGGGCCCTTATAGCCCAAGGTTGACTGACTATTTCGTCACACCGGTGTTCGGGGCTGTTCAAGTTGGTTTGTACCAACCCACTATCACATATCCCGAGACTAAACTAGCTCGGGAATGCAACTATATTCCGGATGACATATTCGCCCTCATCCATTCTGAATCCAAGGAGGTTGCTGACAATGTTGAGCCCGTGCTGGGGCTCCTGTTTGGGGAAGACAAGGCTGTCCCGACCCCTAAAGAAGACTTGGTGAACCTGATCCTTCGAAGCAATAGGTTCGATCCTTCAAAGCTGATCTCAGAGGTTGGTGCTGACGCCGGGAAGAGAGCATGTAGAAAGACTGTCAAGTGGACCGACGGCCAGGGCCGAGTCTACAAGCTGACCACCGGTGAAGGAGACATGCCGGACCCCGATTCCGAGTCTGAGTCTGTATTCGAGTCTAAGGGGTCTGGTGCTAGAGTCCAAACTGTAACCTCCCTCCCTGTAGTCACTACCACCGGAGCCTCGGGGTCTGTCCCGAAAGCACTCCCGATTCCACCTCTGACCAATGATCAGATGGCCGCTCTCTTTGAGCTATTTTCCAAATTTTCTATCAATAATAACGATAACCGTTCTGCTTACGACTTGCCTTATTTTCAAAATACTTTCAATTTCAAAAATATTTTGTGCAATGACATTGAGAAACCCGACGAACAGGTATCCTTACCTCCGCATCTGATCGAGCAACTGGAACAGAGGGAATCCCGAGACCCGGTAATCGAAGAAACCGAGTCTATCAATGTGGGAACAACCTTAGAAGCCCAGATGCTTAAGATAGGGTTATCCTTAGATCCCGAGGAGAGACAACAATTCACGAACCTCCTCCAAGAGTTTAAAGACATCTTTGCATGGTCCTACAAGGATATGCCGGGGATAGACCGGGAAATAGCCGAACACCGTATACCCATCAAGGATGGGTGTAAGCCAGTAAAACAGAAGCTCCGCTGAATGAGGCCCGAGTGGTCCCTCAAAGTCAAAGAAGAAGTCGACAAGCAATTCAAAGCGGGCTTCATACAGATGTCTGAATATCCCGACTGGGTCGCAAACATCGTGCCGGTACCCAAAAAGGACGGCAAGGTGCGTGTATGTGTAGATTTTTGGGACCTTAATAAGGCTAGCCTAAAAGATGACTTTCCATTGCCACACATCGACATACTGGTGGACAACACGGCCGATCATGCCCTTCTATCATTTATGGACGGGTATGTCGGGTACAATCAAATCAAGATGGCAGAGGAAGATATGGGTAAGACCACCCTCACTACACCTTGGGGTACTTACTGCTATACCGTCATGTCATTCGGTCTTATTAACGCCGGGGCCACGTACCAACGGACCGCTACGACCTTATTGCATGATATGATGCATAAAGAAGTAGAAGTTTATGTGGACGACATGATCGTCAAATCCAAAGAACGGGACGGTCACGTTACCGCCCTAAGAAAATTCTTCACCCGACTGCGCAAATACAACATGAGGCTAAACCCTCAAAAGTGCAGTTTTGGGGTGACGTCAGGCAAATTACTGGGCCATATCGTTAGCCAACGTGGTATCGAGGTCGACCCTGCTAAAATCAAAGCCATTACCGAGATGCAACCTCCCAAAACTGAAAGAGAAATAAGGGGTTTTCTCGGGAAAGTCCAATATATCAGTCGGTTCATTTCCAAACTGACCATGGTGTGTGAACCAATTTTCAAGAAACTGAAAGTGGGGGAACGGATACTGTGGGATGACAAGTGCCAAGCTGCTTTCGACAAAATTAAAGATGTCCTGTATGCCCCGCCAGTCCTAATGCCACCTCAACCCGGCTTGCCTCTGTCGTTATACCTAACAACGACCGAGACAGCCATGGGGGCTATGCTGGCCCAGACAGTCGATTATGAAGAACGAGCCATTTATTACATCAGCAAAAAATTCCTAGAGTATGAGTGCAAATATAACATGCTCGAAAAGACATGCTTAGCTCTTGTGTGGGCCACTAAGAAGCTCCGACATTATATGCTCAGCTACGAGGTTCAGGTACTATCCAAAATGGATCCAATCAAATACCTCTTCGAAAAGCCCGTTCTCAACGGAAGAATTTCTTGATGGACTTTAATGTTAGCAGAATTCGACCTCAAGTTTGTTCCACTAAAAGATATCAAAGACCGAGTGGTAGCCGAATTTCTTACCGATAGTCCCGTAACCGAAGAAGGGCACACCGATACTTGGTCCTTCCCAGACGAAGATATATTCTATACTGACACCGAAACATGGGATTTATATTTCGACGGGGCATCCAATTTTCGAGGATACGGGGTCGGTATTCTCCTAATATCACCCAAAGGGGAACATACGCTGCTATCCATCAAACTGGATTTCGACGTGACCAATAACGCGGCCGAGTATGAAGCATGCATCCACGAGTTGCAAGTTGCCGCTGATTTAGGAGTTACAAATCTCTGGGTTCACGGGGACTCATCTCTGGTTATCAATGAAGCTCTTCAAAAGTGGAAAACTCGGAATGCCAATCTTGTGGCTAACCAAGCACGAGTAAGGGTTCTAGAGAAGCAATTCCAGAAGGTAGAATATATCTACCTACCACGGGAAGAAAATCAGTTCGCGGATGCACTCCAAATTGGCATCCTTACTAAATATCCCGGATCACATGACCAGCATGCCGATTTGTGTCGAAAGACGGTCTGAGCCGGCATATGTCAACGCCATTCAAGATATCGAAATCACTGATCCAGAACCCTGGTACCAGGCGGTTCTGACCTATTTGACTACGGGAGAATATCCCCCGGGAACTGAAAACCGGGCCAGGAAAGCCCTGCGAAGATTGGCCACCCAATTCATTCGTACGGACGATGGTCAGCTATACAAAAAGACGGCACAAGGGGCTTTACTCCTATGTATCGACAAAACGCATGCCGAAAAAGTAATGGCCGAGATGCACGACGGTGAAAACGGCCCGCATATAAACGCCCATATGCTAGCCCGAAAAATCATGAGGCTCGGATACTACTGGAACAGTATGGAAACCGATTGTCAGTCATATGTCAAACACTGCCATAACTGTCAAATTTTCGCCAACGTTCAACATATGCCATCATCCCTACTATACAACATGACATCGCGTTGGCCATTTTCGACGTGGGGTATTGATATAATTGGAAAGGTAAACCCTTCCGGAACGGGAGGTCACTGTTTCATTTTGGTAGCTATCGACTATTTCACCAAATGGGTCGAAGCCGAGTCATATCGGATCTTGAATACCAAGCATGTTGCCAAATTTATCCAAAATAAAATTATATGCCGGTACGGGATCCCGCACGAGTTCATTAGTGACCACGGGACCCATTTTCAAGCCGAAACCGCTACTTTACTAGCCAAATACAAAATCCAAAGGCATACATCTTTGCCTTACCGTCCCCAAGCAAATGGAGCGGTAGAGGCTGCCAATAAAACAATTGTCACCATACTTAAAAAGATGGCTGATAATTATCGGGACTGACCCGACAAAATACCCTTTGCCCTATGGGGGTACCGGACATCGATTCGTAGTGCAACTGGGGCAACTCCATATTATTTGACATACGGAATGGAGGCAGTCCAGCCAGTCGAATTGGAGGTACCGTCCCTCAGAATTCTGCTAGAAAGTCAAGTGCCCGAAGCGGATTGAGTTCAAGCTCGATATGACTCATTAGTTCTTTTGGATGAACGACGGTCTCGGGCCCTCAATAACATCCAAATATATCAAAAGAGGATTCAACGAGCTTTTAACAAAAGAGTTAGGCCCAGAAATATCAAAGAAGGGGATCTGGTCCTCAAATCAATCCGCGCGTTGCTACCAGTCGACCCAAGAGGAAAATTCAAACCCAATGGGGCTGGGCCATATCTAGTAAAGAAGGTTCTATCAGGAGGAGCAGTGATGCTGACGGACCTGGACGGGAATGAATTTGTCAACCCGACCAACTTGGACCAGCTGAAGCGCTACTATCCCTAAGCCTTATCTCAATGTCATTTGCAAAATTTATTAAAATCATTCTTTTCAAAATTCATAAGCAAGTCAATAAGTTGGGATTATTTATCCTACTGTCGCACATCTTGAACTAATGGTCTTGATGTATTTCGAAATTGCAAAAAATCTATGCCCGAACTACGTTTGGTTTGATTCCACTAACCGTTGATACGTAGGCAGCCCCTCAAAAGAGCACAACCACCGCAATAACGAAAAAGATAGGAACGGTTTCACTAATAAAATACTTTTATTATTCAAAAAAAAAAACCGATAAACTCGGTAATTCCAAAAAAAAAAAGCCACGAAAAGCCACAAAAAAAACAACACAACAAAAATAGTAATAATATCCAAATAATAATACCAAAGAAGACAACTATTTAGGGCATCTTGCCCTTGCCTTTGTCTTTCGGGTCACGAGCCCGAGGACGTCGAGGCGGGGAGGAACGTTCCCGGATGACAAGGGGAACCTCTTTAGCTCGGGTCCGCTTCTTTGACAGCGGGTCTTCAGCTATTGTCACAAGGCTCAATCGAGCCCGTACATGCCCCGGCAACCTATCCCTAGGACCAAGTCGGTCCTGGACCGATAGCCTAGGCCCTAGTCTCCTCTCCAAGTCTGTCTGGGAGCTCACTTCCCCCCAAGCACCTCTAGCGCTGGACCCCCCAGTTCGAGTCCTAGCTCTTCCTCTCTGACCCGACGTCAAACGGACCAGGGTGGCCGGAGTCTCACCTTCATCGAAGAAACCCCTGTTGTCTTTAACCTGCTCTCGCCGAAGCGGGTCGAAGGCTTCATCGACCTTCAAAGCAGCGCGAGCTTCGACAGTCTCCGCTTTGGTCCACCTCTCATAAGAATGGGACACCCAGGTTGAGTGAAGTGACTCGGGAACAGACCAAGTAACTCGAGTATACCACCTTTGTATCCAGGTGTCGCACATGATGTCGGTCAGCTGGGTAGGTTCACTCACAACTGCCTCGTTCTCCGGGATACGCTGGGACCACCCATACTGCCCGAGTATGCGGTCGGGATAGAGGTGAACTGTCTGGCTGAAAGACAAGATCACCTGGTAGCGTGCCTTATCTCTGGGCGCCAAACCCGTCCAGGAGTAAATAGGCCACCACGGGACCACCCATCGAATCAATCGACCACGATGGAATGATAATTCTTCTTCCCAGTATTTCTGATCGACAAGACAGGAGGAAGCAATAGCCCGTCTCCTCGACATCACCTAGTTGAACCAATATTGACTCGGGTTGAGGGGAGGTTCGATGATCGATAACCTCTCAAATAGCCAAAGCTGAAAAGAACACAAAGCTCATGAGATCTCGGGGAGATTTAGACGTCCGCCAGAGGGCACTCGACCGAGTGCCGGGGTCACTCGATCGAGTGACACCCCTGAAACAGAATAGTAGCCTCGTCACGAAGGCACTCGATCGAGTGCCGGGGTGACTCGATCGAGTGCCCCCCTGCAGCGGGATATCGCGAAAAAAAATCGAAAAAAAAAGAAATCAAGAAAAGGAAAAAGTGATATACCTGCAGCAGACGGGTGCTCCCAGTCAAACGGGCTGACTCGCCTCTTTTGCGGTTGTCCAAGCCCTGAATGATTTCCCCCGTGATCAGCCACGCAGGACTATATTTCGTCTCCATCAGGTCAGCAACGACAAGAAGACGAACGCTGCCCATACATGACAGTAAATCCAGATAGCCTTCGAAAGCATATACATGAAGCATACAGAACGCGAACGCCCTGCGGCTATGGGCAAAATCCGGATATCATACGGATTCATGAACTTCTCAGCTAAGGCAAGCAGAGAAACAGTATCCCCTTCGATCATACGGGACACTTCAGCATGGGAGAGCCCCAAAAACTCCCGTAACTTCCTCCTTGGGTCTGAAACCGAGAAGGGGACAGCAAGACGGAGTAGTGGATTCCACCCTCCTATGGCAGCAATCTCCTCGGAGAGAGGACAGATTTCACCCCGAGGAAAGGCAAAAACGTGGTAGGTGTCATCCCAGAAGGACAGACAAGCGTCAAGAAAATATCGATCCATGTGCATTTGGCGGAACGAGAACAATTGAAATATGCCCGACTGCTTTAGGGCTACCTTGTTCGCGTCCCTAAAGCGGTGGGACCAATCTTGCAACATGCCACTTACGCGCTCAATACCCATAACTAAATTTCTTGAGAAAGACAAAGTTTTCTTGAGGAGGAGAAGATTTGAGAATTGTGAGAAGGAAGGAGCCAGGATGATGTATTTATAACATCAAAGCCCTGGTAGCTCCCCTGCTGCTGTGCCTCCTTGGCCCAAGCGGGCTTAGAGCATACAGGCCCGACCCCTGTCTTCTCCTACGGACGTGGGAATTAAGTCATCCCAAGCAGTCTTGTCAAAATTCAAAAAAATATATATTCTAAATTTTTCCAAAATTTTCAGCCATCCAAATATTTTTATTCCCCAGCGCGAGTCAAATTTTTACCTACGTGTTGCATGCACAACTTTATGTAACTGATACAGGTACAACTCAGGGCTTCAGACGCAAGCCCACACAGCTCACATATATCCCCAGCGGAAAGCCCGAGGTGACATTTTTCCCAATTTAGCACGGGATGGGCCCACATACAGGCACACCCGGGACTTATGCGACAAGTCCAACTCCCCACGGAGCTATCCCTGTTAGCAAAGAATTCAGGTATGATTTCTATCTCATGGCTGGCGAGCCCTTCACGCGAGTCTAATGGATTATAAACGACCCGACCGGAAGTTTGCCAGGTCTTAATCCTCGATTGGCCTAGTAGCTACTCTGACTTTCGCCCTGTCCAAGCCTCAGTCAGAATGGGGGCTCTGTAGACACACGCATTTTGAATGCCAGGTGTCTATGGTAGTTTCCAAAAAACACCCGATGATGATCGGATGCAAACATGCTCTAACGCGCTCGGATATGGGCTCGGAATCAGTAATGTCCGGCATGGGCTTTTAACGGGATACAAATCTCACAAAACCAACCTCAAATTCAGGCCCAGTGGGTCATTCCGAGTCAAACAAGACTAATTTGGGCCAAAACCGACACCAAAAATAAAAACCATCTTTTAGCGACCGGGTCAAAACCCGGTCAAAGACGAATCCGACACAAAAATCGACCAAGTTCGCTTCTAGAAACTCGCGTCTTAACACAATCCTCAAAAAAATCAAAAGAGTTAACTCCTTCCCTATTTAGGCTCGTCAAGCCTATCCACTCGATCGAGTGGATTGGCTCACTCGATCGAGTGGAGCCTCATAAACCGAACAGACCCGTTTTCTTAGGGCACTTGATCGAGTGCACTAGGGCCACTCGATCGAGTGACCCTAGGTCGTGGGGTTTCTCCTATTAATACCCATCAACCCACAACATTTCACATCTTTTATCAACTTTTTTTCAACTTCAATTCATCAACTTTACATCAACTTTTCAGCCATAATTCAACGTTTAAGCACCGTCACACTTATACACATTTCGAGAGCAAAAACTCGTTAAAATCCATCTCTACAAAATACACACACACACCATCAACTCTTCCTATATATATCTCGACGTTCCCGCGCCATTGCCGCCATTTGACGAACCGTATCCCGAGAAGCAAGAGCATGTAGGTTGAGGGTGTGACATTCAACACCGACATCTCCTTTTTCTTTCTCATCTTCTTCGTTTTTATTTATTCGTTTATGTATTTGTATATGTGTGGACATGACATAGGTCCACCCCGACGCGGCCACGCGCGGGTTTAGGTAGGCGAATGATTCTCCATATGAGAATGGATTGAATTGAAATTTAGGTCGAAGTGGAGTCGCCACCGAATTTTGTGGTTATTCGAAACCATTCGAGCCCACTCTATGTCGTAGTGGGTCGTATACAAAATACGGCCCATTTCCGATGTCAGAGTATATTGGGCTTGTCCCTTTGCATTGCGATACCGATACCGTCACTACCGGTTATCGTGTATTGAATGACTCTCATGCGCCAACGGTTTTGGGCATCCGGAAACCGAGGTTCTGAGTAAGGGGTGAGGGTACGTGTTGGGGAGCCCACAAAGGACACCCAACCCCGCCCGCACTTAGCGGCCTCTACTAAGATCTCGAATGACTTTCTAATACGCGCGTTAGTAATTCGGTGAAAAATGCTTATGCAAACGTTGTTTTCCCTAAGCATGTGAATGAAATTGAAAAGGGTTTCTATGTCAATTTAATGCAACTAATTCTAACGTCGAAGTTGAATTTTAGCATGTGGGTTCATTTTAGTAAAATAAAACAAACGATAAATCAACAAGAATAACAAACGGTTAGTAACGTTATAACGAATAATAACGGTTTGCAAATTAATGAATGAAATAGAATGATGTAAAATTGGACGATGCATGGTTTGAAAAGATAGTAGTACACGTAATTAATTAGGCACGTGTTGACCGAAGTCATAAAAAGAATTGACGAGACTCAAATGATGTTGTAGGACTCACGACATTGATCGTGATGATGGGCTACTCGATCGAGTGGGCTAGGCACTCGGTCGAGTGCCCGCTGTACGAATTATAATTCGCTTTGCAATTTATTATTGACTTTCGAAATTGCTTTTTGATTTTTGATAATTCGATGATTCTGCCGAATCGGACATAAATATTGTACAATTTATGCTCGACTCGGATTTTGTAAATTATTGATTTTGTTGAATCAGATATAAATATTATGGGATTTATACTCGATTCTAAATTTGAATACTCGTTGTATCCCATATTCGATTATTGAATCGATATGGAATACTAGAGTGAAAATAAAATAAAAAAATTGATTTAAGTCGTCTTAAATTAACTATCGCGATATGAGTAGATTTCCTCCGCGTTTAATAATGTCGTAATTCTAACAAATTGTATGACAATTATTTTAGCATCAACGAAAAAATCGCATTAGTTAATTTATTTGACTAGATCGTTAGATTCGACATCCAATTACGGAATTGGTATCGAATCCAAAAGATCGACGCTTTGCTTGAATTGAAAGACTTGATTCCCTCGGCTTTTCCGACATCGAAATAAATCCCTAGGGATTGTGATGTCGGATCCGCGTCAACGGGTTTCGACCCTTATTAAATAGAATGCATGTTTTTGAAATCGATATAAATATGTGACTTGAATGACGATGCAAACGAAAAAAAAAAAGAATTATTTTTTAGGTTAACTCGTCTCAATAATCAAGTGATCATGGTGATGGAATAAGCGACCGGCAACGCTGTGTGCAGTACACTTGTATATTCGGGTTTTCTTATCCCACCATCATTCACACTCGACAGAAATCGACAAGTATTTTAATGTTTTGATGCTAACGTTATTATTGATATTATTATGCGATAAACAAAATAAAAAAAACGTGGAAAAGGAGGAAGATGACGAGAAGAGAAGAAGAAGGAAAGAAAGGGGTTTTGGCACCCTCAACCTACATGTTCTTGTCTCGGATAAGGCTCGTAGTCGTGGCTTTAACACAAGAGCTTCGAGGCTTATGGAGGTTAAGTTATGGGGTGGCTCGGGTTTCAATTTCCTAAAACTAAGTTTAGGGTTTGCTAGTGTAATGCTTAGGGTTGTGTAGAGATGTGTAAAAGATGTATTAGGGTTGCTAAAAAGTTGTATTATGAAAAAATTGTGTAAAAAGGTTGTGTGTAGTTGTGATTAGGGTTGTAAAGTTGTGAAATTGAGTGTGTATGGGGTTGCTTATATAGGCATTGCCCATGTATTTTGGTGTCTAGGGTTTTGTGCCTTGACGAACTTGACCTGATGGCCCGTCTGAAGGTGGACTGTTGGTTTTGCTTCTTGAGTTGGACTTTTTGTATTTGAGTGGCTGCTTTGATGTGTCTCGGAAACGACTCTGACCAGGGTTGACCCAATCGCTAAAAGTCGGTTTTAATTCCGGTGTCGGTTTTGACCCAAATTAGTCTTGTTTGACTCGGAACGGTCCGCTGGGCCTGATTTTGAGGTCATTTTGGTGAGATTTGTACTCCGTAAGTGCTTAAGCCAACGACTAATGGATTTGAGCCCATATCCGAGCGCGTAGAAACACGTTAGCGTCCGATCATCATCGGGTGTTTTTTGGAAACTGCTATAGACACCTGGCAGTTAAAATGCGGGTGTCTACAGAGCCCCCACTCTGACTGAGGCTTGGACAAGGCGAAAGTCAGAGTAGCCACCAGGCCAATCAAGGATTGAAACCTGGCGGATTTCCGGTCGGGTCGTTTATAGTCCATTAGACTCGCGTGAAGGGCTCGCCAGCCATAAGCTAGAAGTCATACCTGAGTTGATGATGATAACTCTGTGGGGAATCGGACTTGTCGCATAAGTCCTGGGTGTGCCTGTGTGTAGGCCCATCCCGTGCTATTCCGGGAAAAATGCCGCCTGGGGCTATCTGTTGGGGAATTGGACTTGTATGTCCTGCTTGAGTCGTACCTGTATAAGTCACACAAAGTGCATGCAACACGTAGGTAGTAAAATGACTCGCGCTGGGGAAAAATGATTTATGAATTTTTGATAGTTTGGATTTTTGAAATTTTGAATTTTCTAAATTTTGAAATTTTTGACTCCTAAAGAATTTTAGGAAAGAAATTTGCAGTTTAAATAGACCAAAATTTGACCTTGTCGAAAAGGATTTTCTCAAATGGCTAAGTTTTGCAAATTTCAAAGTGGAATTTGAAGAGAGAGGCCTACCGACAGACTCGACTCTGGACGTGACCGGACGAGTTGACAGACACGACTGAACTCTCGAGGGGTTGGACCGTGACTCGGTAGGGGGTGGGCTACCTAACAGGACTCTTGAGTTGCGCTATCCCGTTGCCTAGGCGAGTGGCAACATGGGAATGATCTGTTATAGAGGGACTGCAGTAGTCTGTAATGAGACTGTTTTAGTCTGGTGCCCTTCTGGATTTTTGATTTTAGGGTACATTCCCAAATGGGTATTGCTTCGAGTCCTGACAGATTCTCGTCTTCGACTGAGCCGAGTGCTAGGACACACTGTAGAAAGGAGGCTAGATTTTTTTGATTTTGTGAGCGGATGGAGGTTTCCCGCCTAAGAGAAGCCCCCAGGACGACAAAGCTAGCTGTTGAGAACATGATGGTGTCGTGACCGGAATGATGGCGCTTTTTGAATGTGTGTCAATGTGAGTGGTTGTGCCTCTGTTGAAAGGCTGCCTACGTATTCACGTGTATTGAAATCAAACGAAGCCGTAGTTCAGTGTCGAAAGATGTATTATGGTGCCTATTCTAATAGGACTTTGTGTGTAACTAGCCATAATGACGGTGTAGGCTAGGTGCATTCACAGTGATGTCTTGATCAAAGGGCTTGAATGGTTAGGATATTAATCCTGTGACTGTGAGCGCTCTCCAGGGTAGCCCCCAGAGGTACGGTGGTGTGAACTATTTGGGCATTTCTATGCCGACTGCAAGTTGAGTTCCCGTGTTCGGGGTTGGTAACTGGTTTGGATGAGAAGAGTTGGGATGAGATTTTAACGAGTTTTGTTCTCGGGATTTTTAACGAGTTCTGCTCTCGGGGAATTTTAACGAGTTTTGTTCTCGGGATTTTTAACGAGTTCTGCTCTCGGGGAATTTTAACGAGTTTTTTTCTCGGGATTTTTAACGAGTTCTGCTCTCGGGGAATTTTAACGAGTTTTGTTCTCGGGATTTGATGTTTTTGGAAATGTGGTGCTAGGAAGTAAGTGGCTTTGATGATTCGAAATCTAGAGCTCGATTTTGTGGAGCTGAGGCTTCGAGGGTAAGGTATTGTAATGTGGTAGGAACGGGGGAAGTCGAGTAAAAATGGCTCGAACTTCGATTGGCTGGTTTGATAATGCGAGATCTGGTTTCCATGTCTAGCCCTAATGGTTAGGGGTATCCTATGGAGCTTGAATCCTCAAAATTCCGGGCTGTCTCTGGCCTAGGTCTCGAGGAGGTCTTGAGGGTTGTAATGTGGGAAGGCTGAGTGTGGTGTTAGCTGACCAGCTTGATTGTTACTCCCCTGTCGGATGGTATTGATAATTTTGAATTTGACCGTACCACGGTCAAAGGATTTTCACTTGAGTTGACCGTTGAGCACGGTCATGGGTATTTGATTTTTTTGATTGACCTCTTAGCCGCGGTCATGGGTTTTGATAATTTTGACCGTACCCTGGTCGTGGGGCTTTCACTTGAATTGACCGTTGACCATGGTCATGGGTATTCTGAATTTTTTGATGATTCACCTCTTAGCCCCGGTCACGGGTTTTTGATAATTTTGACCGTACCCTGGTCGTGGGGCTTTCACTTGAATTGACCGTTGACCGTGGTCATGGGTATTCTGAATTTTTTGATGATTGACCTCTTAGCCCCGGTCATGGGTTTTTGATAATTTTGACCGTACCCTGGTCGTGGGGCTTTCACTTGAATTGACCGTTGACCGTGGACATGGGTATTCTGAATTTTTTTGATGATGGCCTGCTTTTTTTTTGGCCTTTTGTTTTTTTCTCATGGACTTTCGATTTTTTTTTGTCCAGTTTTTTTTTTTTTTAGCCTTTTTTGTTTTTTTGTCGGTCAGACTAACACCTAAGGTAGGAATTGGTCAGTCTTATCAGATGGGTGTTTTATTGTGGGAAATGGGCTTGCCTCCCATCTTGAACCCAAACTAGGAGATTACCTAGATTTGTCATAGGATTCGATACCGCTCCTGCTACGGGTAGTCGTGTGGCTTTTCTACACCAGACATGGAATAGGTAAAAAGAAAACACGGGCTCGGTTTCCTGCAGTCATTACAGATGTGCCTATAATAGTCACGTGCGTGTTCTCACAGTGTATGATGGTGTTCATCACGTTCTCGGAAACACATAAGGAAAGTATATATGAGAAACAAGAAAGCTGATTTTATTGAACTTTGGAAAAGAGGACAGAATACAATTGACTCTGACTTTGACTTTGACTTTGACTTTGGAATAGAACATCCTAGATTCAGACTCAGACTCGGACTTAAATCAAATCCGGACTCTTGGATGCATGAGAGGTAGACTGGATGCTTCGGTCATCGGGCCCTGTGTAGTCCACGAGGGGCTTTGCAAGTGACAATGTTTCCAAAACGGGAGTCTTCCCGGCATCGAGGAAGTCTTGAATGAGATGTTTCAGCTTCCAGCATTGTTCTGTATCGTGTCCCCTCCCTCTGTGGAATTTGCAGTAATGCTCGGCGTTCCATGCTTTGGAACGTTTCTCCACAGGTGGGTCGGCTGTTGGGCCTATAGGTAGCACTAGGCCATTCGGAACCAACCTCTGGAAAGCGATGGTGTAGGACATATCCAAGTGGGTAAATGTCCTTTCCTTTGACTGATTCTTGATTTTTGGAGAGGTGACTTGAGGGTTACTTCTCTCGGCCTTGCCATCCTGAGGGTATCGGACAGTTTCGCAAGAGTGTTCACCCTTCAAATGACTCGGTTGGGTGATTGGCTGCCTTACCCGCTCTAGTTGTGTTAGACGGGATCGGGTTCTTACAAGGTCTTCTTCGATGATGGTTACCCTGGAACTTAGGTTATCTAGGGCAGTATTGATTTTCGAGAAGATGTTGTTAATGGAGCAAGATAGCATAAGCATACTCCCCTGGATATCCCCTTTCTTGACGGCATGGATTTGTCATGGTTTGGTAGTGTCTCGTTCATAGGGTCCCTGATCGGAAGAAATGACAAGTGTTAGAACTCGCCTAAGCTCGGTTTTGCGTACATGATGAGTCAAACTAGACATGGCTCGGTGAGATATTCAACTTATCACAAAAAAACTCGGCCCTGTCGGCATGCTGCCAATTTCAAAAGACGGGACCGTCTCCCATTTTTTTTCAGAACGCGAAATTACTCGCAACCATTCTAATATTTCAAAATGCCCGACCCTATTGGCCCACTACCAATTTCAGGACTGTCCTCTCAATTTTCAAAATTCAATCATTTTTCAAAAACCTTCCTTATTATAGGACCTACCATAATCCGTGTTTCGGATCTTTTCGTAATTTGTCGAAGGTCAATAGCGTCGAAACTCCGTCGATCCTACATCACGGGTTTCTTCCCCATCCTAGTCCGCCTTTTCCTAAAGGCATAACCGACCAACACGAGTCATACACTCGTAAATGGAAGGTTCGTCCATACACTCGAGTCCTAACCAGAAAGTCAGACGCGATCTTTCCCTTCGACAGGACGGTCCCCACGACCTTTCCTAGGGGAATTTTGCCCGTCTTTCAATCCATTAGTCGAGTCATCCCAATTCAAGTCCTTTAACTTAAGGGTCTACCCTAGTCACAGGGCCACCCTTATTCGAGTCAAGTCAAGGGTCTCTAGCGTCGAAACTCTGCCGATCTTACATCGCGAGTTTCTTCCCTTACCCTGTCTGCCTTTCCTCGAGGCCGAGTCAACCTTTTACAAGGCATAACCCTATAACAAAAGGTTTGTGGTCCTTACATCTAAGGGTCACTCGTCCGACACTCGAGTCTTAGCAAAACCTACAATCTCACTCGGGGGCTACCCTTCAGCAGAGCGATCAATCACGGTTGCTCTAAGTGTCATGTCCTACACGTGGTGTCTCACGTGTGTCACTTTTGAGTCATTCAGATGCCGCACCATCTGAGTCCTATCAGAGTCTTCAGTCTCACTTGGGGGCTGTCCTCCACCCGAGCATTCGATCACAGTCACCTTAAGGGGTACCTTACGTTCATCATACACCGGCGTCCTTATGATGTCTTCTTAGAGTCGTACCTATGCTACGAACACCCGAGTCTCCTAAAGGTTTAGGTCGCCACGGTTGGTCCAAACACGTGACGCGATCAAACACGGTCGCCTCATTTTCGGACTTACCCTCGTGCTGCTTGAGTCTCATCGTCGAGTCCAAGCCAGGGTTGTTACCTCATCTAGGTCAACGTTCGAGTATCCCGATCCAAGAGTCTTTGTCGACCCGTCACCCGGGCCATGTCTAGTTTGACTCCCTCTCTTGCATTCGTGCAAAGTCGAGTTTAGGCGAGTCGTGGCACCTGTCGTTTCCTCCAATCAAGGACCTTACCAAAAAGAAACGACCAACCAAGTATCCGACAGTCCGGATTTGATTTGAGTCTAAATCTGAGTTCGAGTCTAGGATACCCTACATCCTCATTTCCAAATCAGAGTCAGAGTCTTTTGCATTCTGTCCTCTTTTCAAAATTCAATAAAAATCAGCTTTCAGTACTCTATCTCCACTATATGCTTCCTTATGTGTTTCCGAGAACGTGATGAACACCATCATACACTGTGAGCACACGCACGTGACTATTATAGGCACATCTATAATGACTGCAGGAACTGAGACCCGTGTTTTCCTTTACCTGTTCCATGTCTGGTATAGAAAGCCACATAACTACCCCTAGCAGGAGCGGTATCGAATCCTATGACAAATCTAGGTAGTCTCCTAGTCCGGGTTCAAGACGGAAGGCTAGCCCACTTCCCACAATAAATACCCTTCCAATAAGACTAACCAATCCCTACCTTAGGTGTTAGTCTGACCAGAAGCAAAAAAAAAAGCATCGTGGCTCTATAAACTTGATGCCAAAAATACCCAACTCGGGACGATACTCCCACCAACCTTGCTCGGAATTATGATGACAATATCGAGATCCAAATCACCATGCTTGCCGTAGAGTACTCCACCGCGAGTTGCACTCACACAAACACCAACTATGCTCACACCTTACAAAGGTCCAGCTCCAAAAGCCTAATCCAACTGATAGGCCCAACCCCCATATCCACCCACAACACCATAAGAGGGGATTACCGTGAAAAATGAAAAAAAAAGTTGGACAAAAAAATCAAAAGTCCATGGAAAAAGCAAAAGGCAAAACAAAAGAGCTGGCCATCAAAAAAAAGAACTCTCAACATCCCCCGATCAGATACGGTCAATCCCTTGACCGGGGCACGGTCAACTCAAATGAAGAATCCCACGACCGGGGCTAAGAGGTCAACCCAAACAAAAAAATTCAAAAACCCATTACCATGTTTAACGGTCAACTCAAGTGAAAGCTCCTTGACCGGGGTACAGTCAATTCAAAACATTATCAATGCCCATACCATCCAATAGGGCAGAGATAATCAAGTTGGTCAGCTAACACCACATCTAGCCTTCCCACATTACAACCCTCAAGACCTTCTCGAGACCTAGGCTAAGAGACAGTCCGGAATTTTGAGGATCCAAGCTCCATAGGATACACCCTAACCATTAGGGCCAGACATGGAAATCAGATCCTGCATTATCAACCTACCGCGATCGAAGTTTGAGTCATTATTACTCAACTTCCCCATTTCCTACCACATTACAATACCTTACCCTCGAAGCCTTAGCTCCACAAAATCAAGCTCCAGATGTCAAAACATCAAAGCCACTTACGACCTAGCTCCACATTTCCAAAATTATCCAAACCAGTTACCAACCCCAAACACGGGAACTCAACCTGCGGTCGGCATAGAACATGCCCAAATAGTTCACACCACCTCTGGGGGCTACCCCGGAGAACGCTCACAGTCACGGGATGAACACCCTAACTGTTCCAGCTCTTTGATCAAGACATCATTGGGAATGCACCTAGCCTACACTATCGCTATGGCTAGTTATACACAAAGCCCTAGGCACCATAATATATCTTCCAATCCACTGAACTACGGCGTGGTTTGATTTCACTACACGTGAATACGTAGGCAACCTTTCAACAAAGGCACAACCACCCACATTGACAACAAATTCAAAAAGCACCATCATTCCGGTCACGACACTGTCATGTTCTCAACAGCTAGCTTTGTCGTTCTGGGGGCTTCTCTTAGGCAGAAGACTCCCATAATCCAAATGATTTTCAAAATCTAGCCTCCTTTCTATAGAGTGTCCTAGTACTCGGCTCAGTCGAAGCCGAGAATCCGTCAGGGACTCGAAGCGACACCCACTTTGGGAATGTACCCCAAAACCAAACATTCAAAGAACACTAGACTACAACATTGCCACTGCTGAGTCCTGCAGAAGCAGTCCCATTACAGACTATGACACATCCTTCCCATTTCGATGTATGTTCGACCGTGTTGCCACTCGCCTAGGCTACGGAATAGCGTAGCTTAAGAGTCTTGTCATCTTAGGTGGCCCACTTCAGTCTATTTAAACAACAAATTTCTTTTCTACCCCTTTCAATTTTGAAAACCTATCTCCTAGCACGTGAGTTGCATTCAGAACTTCGATTTCAAAATGAAGCAAAAACCATTCTCCCCAGCGCAAGCTAGTCTATAGATGCTAACTGCATTTCCTATGTGCTATCTTGCTATATACTATGCCTACTATTTCTGCCAATGTATCTAAATTTCAGGTACCAGCTAGTGCTTCCCAACGGGACATCAAAGGCGGTGTTTCTTCTGGAATGCTACATGCAAGTTGTCATGTGTCGGCATACGGGTACACCCAAGACTTCAGAAGCAAGTCCCGTGCAACTACTTTACTCCCCAGCGTGAGTCGGTGTTTCTTCTGGAATGCTACATCCAAAATGTGATGTGTCGGCATACGGGTACACCTATGACTTCAAAGGCAAGTTCGACTCCCCACGGAGCTATCATCATCAGGACAGGTATGACCCTCTACTTATGGCTGGCGAGCCCTTCACGCAAGTCTAATGGACTATAAACGACCCGACCGGAAGGCTGCCAGATGGTAATCCTCGATTGGTCTGGTAGCTACTCTGACTTTCGCCTTGTCCAAGCCTCAGTCAGAGTGGGGGCTCTGTAGACACCCGCATTTTGCCTGCTAGTGTCTATAGCAGTTCCCGACAAAACACCCGATGATGATCGGACATAAACGTGACTTAATACGCTCGAATACGGACTCAGAATCAATAATATCTGACGTGGGCATTTAGCGGAGTACAAATCTCTCAAAACCGACCTCAAATCCAGACCCAGTGGGTCGTTTCCAATAAAATGAGACTAATTTGGGCCAAAACCGTCACCGGAAATAAACCCGTCTTTTAGCGACCGAGTCAAAACCCGGTCAAAGTCGAATCCCGAGACGAACCAGCCTCACATTATGGCCAAATACACAAAATGAATCAAGACTCAACAACCAAATCAACCAAATCTCATTCAAAAATAGGCAACAAATAATGCCCTATTTACACTCCCTCCATTCACACCCACTCGGTCGAGTAAGGCCATAAACCGGCCGATCCAGACCCAGACCGGGCACTCGGTCAAGTGCACCCGCGCCACTCGATCGAGTGACCCTAAACCGGGGTCCTCCTTATAAATACCCCATCACATCAATTCATTACACAACTCTTTTCAACCTTTTACCACCTTCAAAACAAGGTCTTTCCAACCCTTTCAATCCTCATTCAACCTTACACATCTTAAACCTTGAAACCTTCATCACCTTGAGTTCTAGGCACTCATACACATACACACACATACATATTCAAAATTCCGAGATCAAAACTCGTCAAAGACACACACCATAACTCACCCTACATATCTCGACACTCCCGCGCTCCCGTCGCTATTACGAGTCCGTTTTCGAGGCTATTTTAAGCATGTAGGTTGAGCGTGTCATTAAATCCCATCATATCTTTCTCCTTTCTCTTTTCTTTTCGATTATATGTATATATGTACTACTACTACTACTACTAATAATAATAATAATATTATTATTATTATTATTATTATTATTATTATTATTATTATTATTATTATTATTATTATTATTATTATTATTATTATTATTATTATTATTATTATTATTATTATTATTATTATTATTATTATTATTATTATTATTATTATTATTATTATTATTATTATTATTATTATTATTATTATTATTATTATTATTATTATTATTATTATTATTATTATTATTATTATTATTATTATTATTATTATTATTATTATTATTATTATTATTATTATTATTATTATTATTATTATTATTATACAAACACTAATACTAACATTTTTAATTCCGTTACTAACATTTTATTTTATGTATACTAACTCTCTAATCTAACACTTTTATTTATCGCAATCTAACATTTTTTTTATTTATTGTATCTAACACCTAACATTTTAATTATCGCTCATTTACATTTTGTTGTATAAATAATACCGTGTATGTGTATATGTACATAATAATATTAAAATTCGGGTCCTAACACGTTTGACTATGACGACCATCCAAAGTCCGTTTAATCCCTTTACGAGCAACGACGGAGGTGGCACCCTTTCGAGGAGCGCCGCCCCAACGTACTCAAGGGCGTAACGTGATCGTGGTCGATCATAGTTGAACGCGTTTGACTCCATTTCTAAGATTAGTGGGAAATCCGTTGATGCGAATATCAACATCACATAATCCGTTAGGATTAGTTTCGATGTTGTGATGCGGAGGGACACCATTTCGTCACTAATCAAATCTTTTCAATCCAATAACAACTTTTCCTATAAAATTCCGATGACGGTATTATAATCGTAATAGTACACGATTATAGCACCAAAAACTGAGTTAAATTTAAGTCATGTAATATTTCTATTTAACTCGGCCAACCATCGACTTTGAACAAATAAAACGAAACGAGTCATGCCTCGTACAGGGGGCACTCGACCGAGTGCCATGGGCCACTCGATCGAGTAGCACCCCAAAAACCGGGCAGTAGCCACCTTAAAGGCACACTCGACCGAGTCCGTGCCATGACTCGATCGAGTGGGTCCTGTAGCCTGGAAAACCGAGCGCTTTGATCATCACTTGAGCCTCGTCATTTTTTACGACTTTTAGTCGACACGTGTAAAGTCAATCACGTGATCCTATTTTTCAAAACTCATGCATATCATATCACTTAAAACGACTTTGATCAACGGTCTCGCACTATTAATCTTGTGTCGACGACTCTTTAGTCGTATCCGACACATGATTAATTTAGACTCTATTCCTCGATGTGATAAATCGGGACAAGGCATCGAGATTCGGGATCGGTCTAGCACCACGTCTAGGTTCCATATCTTCGTCCTCCGTTTAATACACAATATAATGTGTATTTAATCGATGTTCGTCCATTTGCACAACTTACGGTCTAATTTATATTTATTATATACGAGTCCGTTTCTAGTTAACGTTTACCATTTCCTATTCGATTATTCTATTTTATTGCTCGTTGTATTGTGAATTCCGGGTTGTATTCCGCCCGTGTAATTTGTAATTTATTTACGAGTTTTCTATTTTCGATGTTTTCCATTTATTGCCTTAAATGAACATCACATGCTAAATCACTTTGACGTGAATCAAGATGCATTAACATGACGTAGTTAACCAATAATTCGCATGCTTAGCCGAAAACGCTGTTTGCATATCATTTAGTCGTTTCACTAGCGCACGTACACGAACACGAACGATGTCTTAGTAGAGGCTGCCATTGTGCGGGCGGGGTTGGGTGTCCTTAGTGGGCTTCCCAACACGTACCCTCAACCCTTACTTATAACCTCGGTTTCCGGATGCCCGAAACCGTTGGCGCACGAGAGTCATTCTTTACACGATACCGGTGTAGATGGTATCGGTATCGCAATGCAAAGGGACGAGCCCCATAAACTCTGAAATTGAAGTGGGCCGTACTTTGTGTATAGCCCATGACGACATAGAGTGGGCTCGAATGGTTCCGAATTACCATAAATTCGGTGGCGACTCCAACTTTGACATAAATTTCGAACCCGAGAACAATCTCACCACGAGATTCATTCGCCTACCCAAACCCGCGCGTGGTCGCGTCGGGGTGGACCTACGTCATGTCCACACCCTTTTTTCATTAGGGCAACCACAACGTGGAACCTTTTTACCTTGGGTAAGTAGGGTGATAAGATCACATGCCAAGATTGGGGTGGACTCAACGGGATAAGAGTTATTCCGTGACTAGGAGATGGATTTGGATGAAATCCGTCAACCGAGAGTTCTAGGGTAGAATTGGTCAAGTAATGACTTACCGTTTTTACATAAGGATTGCATGCGATGCTAGTTCTTATCTAAACGCGGGTCTCGGAATCACTTATATAATTTTGTGAGGGGTCATTATATGAGTGACTTGTTAAAATTGTTTTACAAGTAAATTATATAACAATGAATGTTAATATTTCCTAAAATTTGTTGTAGTGTTTATAATTCGCTATGGCTACCAATGCAACCATTCAACTCGGAAAGGATTCTTGGCTTAGGTCCGTTATGGACAAATGTATCTTGAAAGACGATGGAAGTAATTTCATCGAATGAGAGTCTACCATAAAAGGTGCGGCGTTGTCCGACAACGTCCTTCGTTACTTGAACGAGCCACCACCCAATGAACCCGGTCCTAGAGCCACCCCGGCACAATGCATGACCGCCTATGAGGAGTTTTTGAAGATATCTAACGATATCAAGAACGTCTTGATATGGTCAATGTCTCCAAAACCCAAGCTTCAATACATTACCCTTAATGCATATGAGATATTCTCAAGGGTTACGACAGCTTTTTCTCAATCACCCGATATCCGTCAATATGAGGCTATGATGAAATTCTTCGAGGGTAAGCTAGAAAAGGGTCAAAAAGTTGGCCCCCATGTGCTCAAGATGATTGAGCATATTGACACTCTAGTGCGTCTAGGGTGTAGCATTCCTAAGAAGCTTGCGATAGGTCGCATTCTTCACTCACTCCCCTCCAAGTTCTCCCAAATTAGGGTGAACTATAATATGAATGGCATGGACAAGAGTTTCCAAGAGCTTCATGCACTCCTCAACCAAGCGGAGAGGGACATGGAGACTAGTGAGAGTGAGAAGAGAGACATGCTCTCCATGAAAATGAAGAATCTCAACCTTGGGGTTCAAAAGGGTAAAAACAAAGGTAAGGCCCAATTCAAGAAACAAGGTAAAGACAAGAATAAAGGGAAGGCTATTGTGAATAGCAAACCTAAGGCTAAGATTAACAAACATGCCGACGCCGATTGCTATTATTGTAATGGCAAGGGACATTGAAAGCGCAATTGTCCCAAATATTTGAAGGATTTGAAGAGCAAGAAAGACGAGAGTGAGACTTCTTCAGGTATTGTCCTCACTTCTCTTTATATGATAGACATTAACTATACTTGCACTTCCACTTGGGTATTAGATACCGGATGTGGTTCTCACCTTTGTAATCATTTACAGGGGCTGAGGGACGTGCGAGCACTAGCCAAGGATGATGTGGACCTACGCATGGGAAATGGAGCTAGAGTAGCCGCTATATCCGTAGGAACTTATGTACTCACTCTAGCTAGTGGTTTTGAGTTGTATTTGAATAATTGTTATTTCGTACCAACTTTAACTAAGAACATTATCTCCATTTCTGTACTTGATATGGAAGGTTTTTCCTTTATGATTAAGGACAATTGTTGTACTTTTTCATTTAATGACATGGTTTATGGTAAAGCTACGTCTATCGGAGGTATTTATGTTCTAGATAATGTTAATAATGTATATCATGTAGAAAACAAGAAGCTCAAAACGGGTGAACCTAATCAATCCTACCTTTGGCATTATCGTTTAGGACACATAAACAAACGACGCATAAAGAGGCTTGTTTCAACGAAACTTCTCAAACCGTTTGATTACGAATCTTATGGTATATGCGAGTCTTGCCTTTTAGGCAAGATGACTCGTGCTCCTTTCTCAAGTAAAGGAACACGAGCAAGTGAGGTATTGGGCCTTATACATACCGATGTGTGTGGCCCAATGACTATCACCGCTAGGGGTGGTTACAACTACTTCATCACTTTTACCGACGACTTAAGTAGATATGGGTATGTCTACTTAATGAGGCACAAGAGCGATGCTTTTGAAAAGTTCAAGGAGTTTCAAAGTGAAGTAGAGAACCAATTGGATAAAAAGATTAAAGTACTACGATCCGATCGTGGTGGTGAATACCTAAATAATGAATTTGATTCACACCTAAAAGATTGTGGCATAGTATCACAATGGACTCCTCCTAGCACACCACAATTGAATGGTGTGGCCGAAAGGAGAAATCGAACTTTATTAGATATGGTTCGGTCCATGATGAGTCTCACTAAGCTTCCTGATTCATTTTGGGGTTTTGCCATTTTGTCCGCAATATTTTCACTAAATCGAAGCCCGACTAAAGCGGCCAATAAGACTCCATATGAGATATGGAAGGTAAGAGTTCCTTATTTGTTGTTTATGAGAATATGGGCTTGTGAGGCATATGTTCAGAATAAGTCTGACAACAAACTCGCACCAAGATCCGACAAATGTCTTTTTGTAGGGTATCCAAAGGAAACACAAGGTTATTACTTCTACAATCGTCACGAAAACAAAGTGTTTGTGGCATGTGACGCTGTCTTTCTAGAAAATGACTTCATTTCTAGAAGACAGAGAAGGAGAAAATTTGAATTTGATGAAGTCCAAGAGCCACAAACCGTGAATGAAGTGGAGGAAAGCATTCCCCCCTCCTCGGACACGGTTGTTGTTCCCTTTGAACCTAGGAAATCCACGAGGGTTTGTCATCCTCCTGATCGATACCTTGGTATTGTCGAGGAAGATGCGTTAGATATGTTGCTTTGCGAAAGTAACGAACCTACAACCTACAAGGCGGCCATATCTAGTCGTGATTCCATGCAATGGCTTGAAGCCATGCGATCCGAAATGGACTCTATGCACGAAAACCAAGTATGGGATTTGGTTGATTTACCTGAAAAGGTGAGACCTCTTCAGTGTAAGTGGATCTTTAAGATCAAGAATGGCATAGATGGACATAAAGATATCTACAAAGCTAGATTGGTGGCAAAGGGTTTTACTCAAGTTCATGGTCTTCACTATGACGAAACCTTTGCTCCAGTCGCAATGCTTCACTCCATTAGGATTATCTTAGCGATTGCCGCATTTCATGATTATGAGATTTGGCAAATGGATGTCAGAACCGCCTTCTTGAATGGGATTCTAGAAGAGGAAGTGTATATGACACAACCAGAAGGTTTTGTAGATACATCTAATCCTAAGAAGGTATGCAAGCTTAAGAGATCCATTTATGGTCTTAAGCAAGCATCCAAAAGTTGGAATCATCGCTTTGATCATGTTATCAAACAGTATGGTTTTGTTCGATGTGTCAAAGAACCTTGTTTGTACATAAAGTTTAGTGGGAGTAAGGTAACCTTTCTTGTCTTGTATGTGGATGACATACTTCTTATCGGGAATGAAGTTCCGATGCTTGCTTCTGTAAAGGAGTGGCTAGGAAAACACTTCCAAATGAAAGATTTGGGAAATGCACAATGCATTTTGGGTATTCAGATCCATAGAGATAGGTCCAAAAGGATGTTGCTATTAAGTCAATAAGCTTATATAGATAAGATTCTTTATAGATTCAAAATGAAAGACTCTAAGAGAGGCTTTCTTCCCATGAGTCAAGGTACCATTTTGTGCAAGTCACAGTGTCCTACCACACCCGAAGAGATTGAACGCATGAAGTTGATTCCTTATGCTTCCGCTGTTGGATCAATCATGTATGCCATGACGTGCACTCGTCCCGATGTTTCGTATGCTTTGAGCATGACGAGTCGTTATCAATCCAACCCAGGTGAAGGTCACTGGACAGCCGTAAAGAACATCCTTAAGTACTTGCGAAGGACCAAGGATTCGTTCTTAGTGTTTGGAGGGGATACTGAATTACGTGTAAGAGGTTACACGGATGCCAGTTTCCAATCCGATCGGGATGATTTAAAATCCCAATCTGGCTGTGTTTGTATGTTGAATGGAGGAGCCATTAGTTGGAAGAGCTCCAAGCAAAGTGTCACCGTGGATTCTACAACAGAAGCTGAGTACATCGCGGCTTCGGAAGCTATTTGGATTCGTCAGTTTTTGGAAGGACTAGGAGTAGTCCACTCCGTCAAAGATCCTATCACCATATATTGTGATAACAGCGGGGCCATTTTTCAATCAAAAGAGCCCAAGTCTAGCAATAAGTCTAGACATGTACTTAGAAAATACCACGTGATAAGAGATCTCGAGGAAAGGAAGGAAATCGATATATGTAAGGTTGGGACAGACGAGAACATCGATGATCCTTTAACCAAGCCTCTTTCAAAGGCTAAACATGAAGGTCATGTTGTTGCAATGAGATTGAGAAAAGTCCCAGATTTTCTTTAAGTTATCTAAGATGTAATAATTGGATATTGTAAGCAATTTTTACATTTCTGATAATAGCATTCATTGTTCGAGTTTCAATATGAACTCTTTTATTTAGTTTGACTAAAACTTATACTTTGTTCATTCGAATGGATTGCGAGACAATCTTGAACCTTATTCAAGTGAACATTTGAACATAGTATTTTTGCCCCTTGTCACTTAATGAGGTGACGACTCGGAGTGATGAGATTGTAAGTTGATCGATGGATAGTTCAAGACCATGGGGTCATGGAGATGACTGGTCATTTACATAGGCAGACTGATTGTCACTCTGCCGGGTAGTGACCACAATAGTGTCCCTTATCAAAATAGTTGAGGCCTGGTCGTGGCGGAGATTTCTATTTTATTCCTATGAGTCGATTCTTTAGACTGGCGACCATTTATCTGAGTCGGTGCAGTTTCCGATTGGCTTTGGTTGTTGTCCTAGGTCGTACCGTGAAAGGAGGCTGATGGACATCTTTTGGGTCATGGTGATCTGCATTATACAGTATAAGATGGGTCAACAGGAATTGATCACCCACGTTGGGTACAAACATCCTTGGGCCACTCGAGGAGAAGTAACTGGAAATGCGTGGCCATGCTTGGAAATAGATCTATGGTAGATTTTCCGGTCATACAGTTATTCTCCAGATCGAGAAAACCACTCTAATTATAATTAAATCACAAGTGCGACCTGAAAGACACCTTGTGATGAGTGGGAGGATGTGACATCAAAGGGACAAGAGAATCGGTAGCACACAACTTGTGTAGACAAGTGGGAGATATTGATGGAGTAGGAGTCCTCCGCAATATAGTGGCTACATGCACAACTTGTATCGGACAAGTGGGAGATTGTTGGAGCAAGTGTCCTCCACAATAGTGCATTTATATATTAAATCTCATGGATGGAATATACTTGTGATAAATAGTACATTGATACTCCACGTCAGTTGATTAACGTAAATCGATAATGCTCAGTTGACTAGAGTTAGAGGTTATTGTCGTAAGACGGCGGTGATCAACTGATCCCTTTCGGTCACACCTATAGGATGAGACCCAGATAGAAAACTAATTATTTGTATTTGATACAGTTAATTAGTTCCTTGCGTATATATTTGATATATATGCTTGGTAATGAGAGTTATTTATTGGAGATAGAGTTTAGAACTCAGTCCGATTAAGTTTATTAGTCTATTATACGATAATTGACTGAATAAATTTTACGTCTTATTTTAATACGATTAAATAAGACCTAATTTAGTATTTAAAAGTTAATTACTAAATTAGTTGAGGTTTTGTATGCTTTTATGGGTAGTGGTAATTAGCTATTAATATTTACAAGGAGTTGTAAATTTAGCTAAATGATTATTATTATTATTATGGGACCTATTATATATAGATATAATAGTAATGTACTTCTTAAAGAGTTAAGAGTATATTATTTATTTGATGTGATCAATTATATAAGATAATTAATCATGTCACACATAAGCATTTGTAAGACAAATGACAAAAATAAAATGGACCCATTTTATGTACATGTACACGGCTGTGGACATGACATAGGTCCACCTCGACGCGGCGAAGCGCGGGTTTTGGGGAGGCGATAGAATTTCCATATGAGATGGATCGAATAGAATTTTAAATCGAAGTAGGAGTCGCCACCGAATTTTATGGTTATTCGGAACCATTCGAACCCACTCTATGTCGTAGTGGGCCATATTTAAAACATGGCCCATTTCCGATGTCAGAGTTTATCGGGTTCGTCCCTTAGCATTTTGATACCGATGCCGACTTGCGCGGTTAATCGTATATTGAATGACTCTCGTTGCCAATGGTTTCGGATATCCGGAAACCACGGTTCTGAGTAAGGGGTGAGGGTACGTGTTGGGAAGTTCATTGAGAACACCCAACCCCGCCCGCACTTAGCGGCCTTTACTAAGATATCTTTCGGTTTTGTGTACACGCGTTAGTTCGACGATTGAATGATATGCAGAGATTATTTTCCTAAGACATGTGAGGAAAAATAAATGGGTTGCTAAGTCGTTTAATGCATGTTAAACTACTAACGTCAAAGTTATTTTAGCATGTGAATTTGTTTTAGTCTAATAAAACGAAAGAAATAAATAAATTGCTACAAACACGAGAAAACGGGTTAGTAACGATTGAATAATAATATAGCAAATAAATATTCGAAATCGAGAAAATAGATATTAATCGAAATCTGAAAAAATATTGTTTAAAACGTTGTTTTGTATAAAAAACGAAGCTCGAAAAATAATATAAAAAAACGAAGAAAAGACGGGTCACGGCAGCCGGCCGCGCGGCTCGCAAGGGACACCGGCGAGTCGCGTGGCAGCCTGTTTCGGAAGCGGTTTTTGAAAAAATTTCGATTAAATCGCGTATGAATATTGCATAATTCGTACTCGATTTAATATTCTCGATATTCGTTATATTCGATAGTTGACTACGAAGTTAATATCGAATATTTGGAATAGTTTTAGAAAGGATATAAATTTAGAAATTGTCTCGTAGAATAAATAATAATAATAAACGAACGAAAAGCTAAAAAAATCCGATCCGGGTTGCCGGCCCGTTTTTATTACTTTTTGTCGAAAACCGTTAAATTTTATAAATCGCGTACAAATATGGATTAATTTATACCCGACTCATATTTTCGATATTCGTCGTATTCGATATTCGATTATGAAATCGATATCGATTAGTCAGAAGGATTTTAGAAAAGGTTTTAAAAAAATAGTTTGTTTTGAACGAAAAGTTTAAAAAAAGATTTTGAATGAAAAAATGTAACGATTTTTTAAATCGTCGAAATCTTAATATAATTATTTTCGATACGATATTCGATTATAGAAAATCGATATCATATCTTTAAGAATGTTCGATATATGAAAATAGTTTTTAATAATATCGATATTAGAAAATAAAAAAGACCGACGAAAAGACCCATAAAAAACAAGAAGAAGAGAAGAAGGAGAAACGGGTTTGATTTACACCCTCAACCTACATGCTTTGTTTTCTCGGGATAAGGCTCGTCGGAAAGTGGCTTAGACTTGGGAGCGTCGAGATGATGAGGATGAGTTAAGGTGTATCGGTTTGGGTGAGTTGGGACGCCGGGTTTGACGTGTGGTCAAGGCTTCGAGGTTTCGGAAAAAGTGTCGGGATTTGCTAGATATTGAGGATGTATGAAAACCGTGTTATGAGGCTGTTTTTTTGGTGTTAATTCTGATGTTGTGATGTGATTTTCGGTCTTTTTCGATGTCTATAAAGTGTTGGATGGGAGGTCCTATTTATAGGAATTCCCGACCTTGGCTTAGGAGAGTTTGAATACCGCTTAGGATAGGAAACGTAGGAGTTTGAGGAGCATGAGAATTCCGCTTTCTTGGCAAGGAAGAAAGGGTATCTCGGCTGGTTGGGGGTGTGTTGGCCGAGTATTTGGTACTCAGTCGATGTCTGATTCGGTTTCCGGATAGAATTCCTACTTGAGGTCGAATTCTACCTTTAACGGAATTGTTTAATGCTTTAATGAATCTGACATTTTGTAGGAATTTGGGTAGGAATCAACCGTGTGAGTGTCACGGCTGACTCACATGTCTCGGGAAAATCTTTGACCGGGTTTTGACTCGGTCGCTAAAAGACGGTTTTACCCCTGGTGACGGTTTCGACCCAAATTAGTGTTATTTGACTCGAAACGACCCACTGGGCCTGAATTTGAGGTTGGTTTTGTAAGATTTGTACTCCGTAATTTAGTCTAAACCCAATGTCCATGATTACAAGCCCATATCCGAGTCTATCAAAGCACGTTTACGTCCAATCATCATCGGGTGTTTAGCGGGAACTATTATAGACACCTGACGATCAAAATGTGGGTGTCTACAGAGCCCCCCCCCCCCCCCCCCCCCACTCTGACTGAGGCTTGGACAAGGCAAAAGTCAGAGTAGCTACTAGGTCAATCAAGGATTAAAACCTGGCAGACTTCCGATCGGGTCGTTTTTAGTCCATTAGACCTGCGTGAAGGGCTCGCCAGCCATAGGATAGAAATCATACCTGGGTTGATGTTAATGATGTCGCGGGATCTTGCCTTGGAAGCTATGGGTATACCTGTTAACAGGTACATCCTGTCTTAGAATTGCGCGGGGACTTCTCCTAAAAAGTCTTCGGTGTGTCTGTTTACAGCCACATCCCATCTTGAAATAGCGCGGGGACTTCTCCTAAAAAGTCTTGGGTGTGTCTGTTTACAGACACATCCCATCTTGGAATTGCGTGGGAGCTTGCCTTGGAAGCTCTGGGTGTATCTGCTTACAGATATATCCCGATTTCTTAATAGAAATGTTGCATGATCCTTCCACTGGGGAGTCTTTGAGAATTCTTCGGGGAGTCTTGGGGTACCTGTCTGTTGATACATAACAAATTGCATGTAACATTTAGGCGAAACACTGACTCATACTGGGGAAGAAATGATTTTTGATTGATTTTTTGGAAAGAAAATGATTTTTTTTTGGAAATTAGAATGCTTGGGATGACTTGATTCCTAATCTGATTCTGACACGGACTCCTAAAGTCTCTGGTTAGGCCTGTATGCCTAGATGAAGTGTGATAAAAATTCCTATTCCCGTGGTGACTAGGAAAGGGATTTTCTCAAATGGATAAGTTTTGCGAATTTTAAAATGAGAATTTGAAGAGAGAGATATACCGACCGACTCGACTCTGGACGCGAGAGGACGAGTTGACAGACACGACTTTGACTCTTGAAGGGGTTGGACCGTGACTCGGTAGGCGGGTGGCCACCTAAGATGACAAGACTCTTAAGCTGCGCTATTCCGTAGCCTAGGCGAGTGACAACACGGTCGAATCCTCGGAATGGGAAAGATATGTACTCTGTAATGACAGGACCCAGTAGTAGCAATGCTGTAGACTGGTGTTCTTTTCGGATCTTTGATTTTTGGGTACATTTCCAAAGTGGGTATTGTCTTGAGTCCTGACAGATTCTTGTCTTCGGCTGAGCCGAGTTCTAGGACACACTATAGAAAGGTGGCTAGATTTTGAAAGTATTTGGATTATGTGAGTGGATGGAGAACTTCTGCCTAGGAGAAGCCCCCAGAATGACAAAGCTAACTGTTAAGAACATGACAGTGTCGTGACCGGAATGATGGCGCTTTTTTTGAATTTGTGTCAATGTGGGTGGTTAGGCCTCTGTTGAAAGGCTGCCTACGTATTCACGTGTTAGTGACATCAAACCAAGCCGTAGTTCAGTGGATTGAAAGATATATAATGGTGCCTAGTTTACTAGGGCTTTGTGTGTAACTAGCCATAGCGATGGTGTAGGCTAGGTGCATTCCCAGTGATGTCTTGATCAAAGGGCTAGAATAGTTAGGATGTTGATCATGTGACTGTGAGCGTTCTCCGGGGTGGCCCCCAGAGGTGGTGTGAACTCATTTGGGCATGTTCTATGCCGACTGCAAGTTGAGTTCCCGTGTTTGGGGCTGGTAACTGGTTTGAATGAGAAGAATTGGGATGGGATTTTAACGAGTTCTGCTCTCGGGGATTTTAATGAGTTCTGCTCTCAGGGATTTGATGAGTTCTGCTCTCGGGGATTTGATGAGTTTTGCTCTCGGGGATTTTAACGAGTTTTGCTCTCGGATTTGCATATGGTGATTATGAATTCTGTTATGTAAAGGGAAAGTCGAGTAGAATGGCTCGAACTTTGATCGGGATAGGTTTTGATAATGCGAGATCTGATTTCAATGTCTGGCCCTAATGGTTAGGGGTATCCTATGGAGCTTGAATCCTCAAAATTTCGGGCTGTCTCTAGCCTGGGTCTCGGGAAGGTCTTGAGGGTTGTAATGTGCGAAGGCTAAATGTGGTGTTAGTTGACCAGCTCGATTATCTCTCCCTTATTTGATGGTATGAATTTTGACCGTACCCTGGTCATGGGGCTTTCACTTGAATTGACCATTGATCATGGTCATGGATTTTTAGGGGTTCTTTTTTTATCATGGCCAGCTCTTTTGTTTTGGGCCTTTTGCTTTTTCTTGGACTTTTTTCTTTTTTTGGCCTTTTAATCCCGGTCATGGGTGCTTCTTTTGCGTGCCTTTTATTTCGGCTTTTGCTTTTTCTGGGACTTTTTTTTTGTCCAGTTTTTTTCTTTTTTTTGTTGGTCAGACTAACACCTAAGGTAGGGACTGGTTGATCTTATTGGATGGGTGTTTATTGTGGGAAATGGGCTTGCCTCCCGTCTTTAACCCAAACTAGGAGATTACCTAGATTTGTCATAGGATTCGATACCGCTCCTGCTAAGGGTAGTTATGTGGCTTTCTATACCAGACATGGAATAGGTAAAAGGAAAACACGGGCTCAGTCTCTTGCAGTCATTATAGATGTGCCTATAATAGTCATGTGCGTGTGCTCACAGTGTATGACGGTGTTCATCATGTTCTCGGAAACATATAAGGAAAGCATATATGAGAAAGAATATTGAAAGCTGATTTTATTGAATTTTAAAAAAAAGGACAGAATACAATTGACTCTGACTCTGACTTTGAAATTGAAATAAATAGTACTCCCTAGACTCGGACTCAGACTTGGACTTAAATCAAATCCGGACTCTTGGATGCATGAGAAGTAGATTGGATGCTTTGGTCATCGGGCCCTGTATAGTCCATGAGGGGCTCTGCAAGTGACAATGTTTCCAAAACGGCAGTCTTCCCGATATCGAGGAAGTCTTGAATGAGGTGTTTCAGCTTCCAGCACTGTTCTGTATCGTGTGGAATTTGCAGTAATGCTCGGCGTTCCATGCTTTGGAGCGTCTTTCCAAAGGTGGGTCGACTGTTGGGCCTATAGGTAGTATTAGGCCCTTCAGAACCAACCTCTGGAAAGCGACGGTGTAGGACATATCCAAGTGAGTAAATGTCCTTCCCTTTGACTGGTTCTTGATTTCTGGAGAGGTGACTTGAGGGTTACCTCCCCCGATCTTGCCGTCTTGAGGGTACCGGACAGTTTCGTAAGAGTGTTCACCCTTCAAATGGCTCCGTTGGGTGATAGGCTGTCTTACCCACTCTAGTTGTGTTAAACGGGATCGGGTTCTTACAAGGTCTTCTTCGATGGTGGTCACCCTGGCATTTAGGTTATCTAGGGCGGTATTGATTTTTGAGAAGATATTGTTAACGGAGCAAGACAGCATAAGCATACTCCCCTGGATATCCCCTTTCTCGACGGCGTGGGATCTGTTGTGGTTTGGTAACGCCTCACTCACAGGGTCCCTGATCGGAAGAGACGACAGGTGTTAGAACCCGCCTAAACTCGGTTTTGCGCAAGAGAAAGAGTCAAACTAGACATGGCCCGGGGTGACGGGTCGACAAAGACTCTTAGACCGGGATACTCGAACGTTGATCTAGACGAGGTAACGACCCTGGCTTGGACTCGACCATGAGACTCGGACGGTGTAAGAGGGCGAGTCCGAAAATGGGGCAACCGTTTTTGACCGCGTCGCGTGTTCGGACCAACCGTGGTGACCTAACCCTAAGTGACTTGAGTATAGGTTCGACTCGAAGAAGGCATCATAAGGACGCCGGTGCAGGATGAACGTAGGGTACCCCTTAAGGTGACCGTGGTTGACTGCTCGGGTGGAGGACAGCCCCCAAGTGAGACTAAAGACTTTGATAGGACTCAAATGGTGCGACATGTAAGTGACTCAAAAGTGGGGTACGTGAGCCAACACGTGTAAGACCAGACCCTTAGAGCAACCGTGATTGGTCGCTCTACTGAAGGGTAGCCCCCGAGTGGGACTGAAGACTTTGTTAAGACTCGAGTGTCGGACGAATGACCCTTAGATGTAAGGATCACGAACCTTTTGTTATAAGGCTATGCCTTGTAAAAGGTTGACTCGGAAAAGACACCTAGACGGGTGACTCGCGGACGGTGGGTTTTCCTAAGGATTTGGCAAAGTGGGCCTAGTCCCGCTCGAAGGAAAATCCATGTGAGAATTCCCCATACTTTGGACTCGAATGTGTAAACGGGCTTCCCTTTGTAGGAGTTTGTCCTACGTAGGTGGACCGTGCCTTGACAAATAAGGCGGACTTGGAATGGGGTAGAAACTCGTGATGTAAGATCGACGGGGTTTCGACGCTATAGATTCTAACAACTTATGATAAGACCCGACACTGCTAAATACGGGAAGTCCTAAGAAGAAGAGAGTTTTGAAAAGAGGTTTGGATTTGAAAACCGAACAAAGTCGGGTAGGATGGTCCGATTTTTTTGAAAACCGAGAAAGAGGTTATCGGGCCGAGATTTCGGGCTTTTTTTTTTAAAGGTTTGGACAGCATACCGGCTAAAAATAGGCTATTTTGAGTCAAAATCATAAGTCCTAAATTCGGCAGCTTTCCGGGTTTTGAAAAAAAGATGGATTGAAAAAAGATGTAAATTTTTTGAAAATGACGGTTTTTGAAAAAAACCAAAGAAGATCAAGTAGCATGTAGTCATGGAAACAGTATAACGACGCCATGTATGCTCTTAGTCTAAGTCTCGGTCGGTCGAATAGGGTCTATACTAACAACGATCGCATTCTCGCAAATCAGGACGGACCTCCTAAGCCGAGTTGGTCTTAGAATCTGCCGTAAAACCCATGCGAGTTCCGCCATCGAAGTCTTTAGTGCACCCAAGTGGGAATGCACCGTGGTATAGTGGGACGTCGGTCACAAGTAACCGGCCCGGGAAAGAATGGGGTTATGCATGAACCATTGAACTAAAACGTGTACATTACTAATCGAACGATTTCTTTTCGAGTCTCACCCTGAGGATGCCGATGGTAAGTGGCACATCAGTTAATCCCCAGCGGAGTCGCCAAATTGTGGACATGACATAGGTCCACCCCGACGCGGCGAAGCGCGGGTTTGGGGAGGCGATAGAATTTCCATATGAGATGGATCGAATAGAATTTTAAATCGAAGTAGGAGTCGCCACCGAATTTTATGGTTATTCGGAACCATTCGAACCCACTCTATGTCGTAGTGGGCCATATTTAAAACCTGGCCCATTTCCGATGTCAGAGTTTATTGGGTCCGTCCCTTTGCAGTTCGATACCGATGCCGACTTGAGCGGTTAATCGTATATTGAATGACTCTCGTTGCCAATGGTTTCGGACATCCGGAAACCACGGTTCTGAGTAAGGGGTGAGGGTACGTGTTGGGAAGCTCATTGAGAACACCCAACCCCGCCCGCACTTAGCGGCCTTTACTAAGATATCGTTCGGTTTTGTGTACACGCGTTAGTTCGACGATTGAATGATATGCAGAGATTATTTTCCTAAGACATGTGAGGAAAAATAAATAAATGGGTTGCTAAGTCGTTTAATGCATGTTAAACTAATAACGTCAAAGTTATTTTAGCATGTGAGTTCGTTTTAGTCTAATAAAACGATAAAAAGAGAAATAGGAAAAATAAATTGCTACAAGCACGAGAAAACGAGTTAGTAACGATTGAATATAGTAAATATACGAGATCGAGAAAATAAATATTAATCGAAATCTGAAACATATTACTAAAACGTTGTTTTGTATAAAAAACGAAGTTCGAAAAATAATAAAAAAGAACGAAAAGGGGCGCGCTTGGGCAGTCTGCCGCGCGATTCGCCCGGGACGTAGGCGGGTCGCGTGGCGGCCTGATTTCGGGATCGGTTTTCGGAATTTTTTTGATTAAATCGCGTATGAATATTGCATAATTCGTACTCGACTTAATGTTCTCGATATTCGTTATATTCGATAGTTGACTATGAAATCAATATCAAATATTTGGAATAGTTTTAGAAAAGGTATAAATTTTAGAAATCGTATCGTAGAATAAATGATAAAAAACGAACGAAAAGAAGCTAAAAAGGAGCGCGGGTTTCAAACTCGTGCGCGAGTCGCCTGCAAGGGGCGCGACTCGTGTGCGGGCCTGTCCCGGTTTTGCTCGTTGTTTGAAAAAATTTGATAAACCGCGTACAAATATGAATTAATTTATACTCGGTTTATATTTTCAATATTCGTCGTATTCGACATTCGATTATGAAATCGATATCGAATAGTCGGAAGGATTTTAGAAAAGGTTTTGGAAAAAGTTTGTTTTGAACGAAAAGTTTGAAAAAAGGATTTTGAACGAAAAAAATGTAACGATATCGTCAAAATCTTTATATAATTCTTTTCGATACAATATTCGATTATATAGAATCGATATCATATTTTTAAGAATGTTCGGTATATAAAAATAGTTTAATAATATCGATATTAGAAAAATAGAAAAAGACCGACGAAAAGACCCATAAAAAACGAGAAGGAGACAAAAGAAAAGAGAAGAGTCGGGTTTGATTTACACCCTCAACCTACATGCTTTGTTTTCTCGGGATAAGGCCCGTCGGAAAGTGGCTTAGACTTGGGAGCGTCGAGATGATGAGGATGAGTTAAGGTGTATCGGTTTGGGTGATTGGAAGCCGGGTTTGGCCGGATGATGGTGCGGTTTCGTCGGTATTTCGAGGCTTCGGAAAGGTGTCGGGATTTTCTAACTATCGAGGATGTATGTAAACCGTGTTATAAGGCTGTTTTTTTCGGTGTGATGGGTGTGTAAAAACCGTGTATATTGGCTGGAAAAACGTTCTGTTTTGTGTTGGACGGGAGGTTCTATTTATAGGGAGTTTCCGACCTTGGTTTAGGAGAGTTTGAATACCGCTTAGGATAGGAAACGTAGGAGTTTGAGAGGCATGAAAATCCCGCTTTCTTGGCAAAGAAGAAAGGGTATCTCGGCTGGTTGGGGGTGTTTCGGCTGAGTATTTGGTACTCAGTCGATGACTGATTCGGTTTCCGGATAGAATTCCTACTTGAGGTCGAATTCTACCTTTAACGGAATTGTTTAATGCTTTAATGAATATGACATTTTGTAGGAATTTGGGTAGGAATCAACCGTGTGAGTGTCACGGCTGACTCACATGTCTCGGGAAAATCTTTGACCAGGTTTTGACTCGGTCGCTAAAAGACGGTTTTACCCCCGGTGACGGTTTCGACCCAAATTAGTGTTATTTGACTCGAAACGACCCACTGGGCCTGAATTTGAGGTTGGTTTTGTAAGATTTGTACTCCGTAATTTAGTCTAAACTAAATGTCCATGATTACAAGTCCATATCCGAGTCTATCAAAGAACGTTTACGTCCATTCATCATCGGGTGTTTAGCGGGAACTATTATAGACACCTGACGGTCAAAATGTGGGTGTCTACACTTATCGTTATTCCATTCATTCGTTATTTTCGTTTTGGCCGGGTTGTATTTCCGCCTGTGTAACTTGTAACCGATTTATTTTGCTTTGCTTTTATTTATTTGCGTTTTACCGTTTATAAATGAACCATCGCATGCTAAATCACCTCGACAATAATTTGGATGCATTAAATGACGTAGCAACCCATTCAATATTTTTTATATCTTGTAAAATGTTGTTTGCATATCATTTTACCGGATTACTAACGCGCATATTAGAAAGTCAAACGATGTCTTAGTAGAGGCCGCTAAGTGCGGGCGGGGTTGGGTGTCTTTTGTGGGCTTCCCAACACGTACCCTCACCCCTTACTCAGAACCTCGGTTTCCGGATGCCCGAAACCGTTGGCGCACGAGAGTCATTCTATACACGATAACCGGTATTGACGGTATCGGTATCGCAATGCAAAGGGACGAGCCCAATAAACTCTAAAACCTAAATGGGCCGTACTTTGTGTACGGTCCATAGCGATATAGAGTGGGCTCGAATGGGCCCGAACTCCCACAAAGTTCGGTGGCGACTCCATTTCGACTTAAATTTCAATTCGATCCATTCTCATATGGAGATGCATTCGCCTGTCCAAACCCGTGCGTGGCCGCGTCAGGGTGGACCTACGTCATGTCCTTTCACTAGTTAGAAAAAAGTTGATTTGCGGCTCCAAAAATTCCCATATGTGAGGCGTCTTTATTGATGCCTCATATGGTGGGGCCGCAAAAAGGAAATATTATGCGGCAGCACAAAAAACGCCGCAAATGAGGGCTCTATGTGAGGCGTTTTTTTTAAATGATGCTGCAAATGCAGACTTATTAGAGGCATTTTTCTACAAAACGACGCCGCAAATAGTATTTATTTAAAACAAAAAAAATTTGAGCATATTAGACGACATTCCATTTGGATTTTCGATGAAACCAAACCAAATATCTTACATTTATCTATTCCAATCAACGTACACGAATTTATACAAGTCCAAAAAGTAATTAACATAAATACATTTCAAAATACTCAAAAACTGATATAGCTAACTGCCATCAAACCCCACAAAGCTTCCATGGTTGTAAGGATTTTAGTAATAAGCTACTGAAGTTTGATCTGATTGGGCTACCTGACTGCGAGAGATAGCTGTTAGAAAACTTAAACCATAGATCGAAATGAAACTCCTAGCATTAATTAATGAAATTTAAACATGTACAACTGCTGGACATACCACAGTCTGCTGATCTCTACCGTCACTGGATTGGCCAACTGTAGCATTATAACCTGCAAGAAAAGTGTAACTACTGCCGAAGGAAAATTCGAGAATCAGGTGGAACATAAACTAGTAAAAAGAGGAAAATGGGGAAGAAAATTAAATAGCCATCATTCTCTTGGGGATGAAATAGATGTCTGAAAAAAAGCAATATAGACTCGAAAACGATGAAAGCCTTTTTTCTTTTTACAAATCATACTCTAAAGCCGAAAACGATGAGTTTCTGTTCACCTCGGAAATACCTATAAAAAATATTTTCCAAACCCTTTCACCCCAGCCACACACACAAAATAAATAAATAAATAAATAGCTTTTAAAATTCCTTATAAATTTCGGCATTTCGCAGATGACATTAGAAAAAGGTACTCTTTACAAATTTATCATATAATAAAGTTATAGGCACAATCTGAAAAAATACCATTTTAAGATAATCACTTTTGTTGCACTTTTGGCACTGACATACATTTATAGACATTTCAATCAAATTAATCATATTATTGAATCGAGGAACATATGGCGTAGGATTTTTCCTGCCATGAAAGCCATTGGCAGGAATTATAAATGACTTGACGAGGTACTCACAATTTTTTTGCAGAATACCGGACCAAAACCGTTCATCTTTGTTCAATCGGCTTACAAATAACATATATCTTGATGCTCCACCACCCCATGCTGCAGAATGAAACACGTATGTAGCTCAGGCAAGGAATAATCTGGATAATAGGAAACGGGAGAGACAAGAGGGAAGGGGAGAGGCATATATAAAATGATCAAAACAGATACAATTCAGAAGAAAGAAAGTTCAATAACTGGTCATTCATCTTTCTAGAACACGAATAGCTTCCAAAAAGAATATATAAGACCTCCCCACGATTCCACCAAGAGTCATTTGCAACTATCCGATAAAATCATCACATTTAATGTACTTCAAAATTGTACAATGGTCAAAATAAAGAAGGTTTTTCACTTGGACAAATTTCTACAAAATGCTGGAGTGAAATACCTATTAGAGTATGTTTGGATAGTTTGGACACAAAATAGGAAGAAAATGAGGGAAGGGGGGTAGCAAAAGGGAGTTTTTTTAAAGATCTTTCCTATATTGAAGGGATCTGATTGTGCTTAGATGAGCGGTAGTGGATATCTCCATTTCCCTCCCTCTCCATTTCCTCCCCATCTTCTTGCTACCCTAATAAATGAGATTGTATCCCTTCATTTCCTTCCAAATCCCCTAATCCGAACAAACCATCAAGAATAAAAGTGTAAATCAACTAGGATTTGAGGCCATGATTTAATACAAAAAAAAAAAGGAGAGACATGAAAGGGGATACAGGAAAAGGCAGCACAAGCAAGAGAGGAGAGAGGGAATGAAGAAAATGTATTTAAAACAATTTCTCTTCATATATTTCACTCCCAACCCCCGATCAAAACAAACAATGGTTTAGGGCTGAACTTTGTGATAATATCAACCATTTAAGGGGTTAAGATATAGAAAACGTCATATGTAAGTTTCCTTTGTTTTTGTTATGCTGGTAACAATGTAAGTGTGATACACTAATTTCTTCTTTAAAGGGGGGTTGGGAAGATGAGCATGAGTCAGTAGTCTTCCTGAGACTAAGTAGATTACTTAGAATGACTTGATAAATTCCTTAGATACCCTAATCTCATGCATGACTCGGTAGTTTGTGCGAAATTGAACACATAACACTGTGTGAAGATCATACTCACAACACAATGTAGAAATGTTTCCAGTTCATAGTTTGCTTCAGGAGACAATGTGACACAGCCTCATTGCGACAAAATCGAACTACCACCACCATAGCCACTTTTCGATTGCCAAATGACCCAATAACAGCAGCATTTATTTAGCCAAAATAGCTCCAGTTTGATTTTCTATCCAAACTCGTTTGACAACATGAGAAGAGTGGTTCTTAAAATATCAACCTAACACAACCTGATTGTCAATTTCCACAGAATACATATTTAAGTAATAAAAATAGAATCATTAATCGTGATCAAAATCGGGAATTATCTAAAAGTGGCACCGACAATAACCCAGAAGTACAAAATCAAGATTGGCAGGCATTACGTCAAAGAATCAAAATCAAGGGAAAAGGAAGAGGCACCTGTAGAACGCATCGTTGCATGGCGATGATAACGGAGAATAGCGAGGGAGCTCCTCATTGATAGAAAAGCAGCAGAGGAGACGGGGAGGAGCGAAAGAGGAGGTTGCAGCGATATGGGCACCAGGTGTTGGGCGAAATGCGTGAAAGAGGTTGTGACTTGTGAGTGAGAAAGATGGTGAATCAGAAGAGGAGGGTGGTACTGCTCAGTGTTACCATATTCGCAGTTCGCTGGCACGATTTCCAAACTAGTTCGCCCGATTTACGAATTAGTTCGTTTGCGAACTAATTCACCATTACCAATGAACTGAATTTTGAAATAGAAATTGCTAAATCAATCAAGCATGAAAACAACAAAAATCAATCCGGAACAAATACTATTACCTGATGAGCCCATGAAATGAACAAGAAGTAGGAGAAAAATCTTCAGAGTTTTGACTTTCGACTTTCGAACACCATAAAACTTTTCAATTTTTTCGAGGAAGATGATGATGATGAGGAGGAGGAGGATAACTGATAAGCGAGGAGGAAATAAAATGATAGATTAGGAGGAGGAATAGGTTGATTTCAATTTTTTCAATTTTTTTAAGGTTGACGAGGTGGAGGAAGATGAATCATGTAGCGCTATCACAGCTGATCATCCATTCCAATTGCAATGATATTTAAATCTTGGGTTTGGAATGTAAGAAATGTCACTACTGGTGAAACATTAGTTGTTGCCTAGGATTCCATTATATCTTACTAAATCAATAGAACTTGCACTTCATGATTTGCATCTCTTGCTACCAAGCTGAATATTCAAACATTAGTTGTCGAGGAAAATGAAGACAACAGATAAAACATCATGTGATGAAGAAAAATCGCAACAAGATCGAACTCATTAAACCTAAACTTGAAATTGACCGAATCATGAAACGACAAGTCCAAACAATGCCTAAAAATCAAAACAAAATGCAGCAATCTGATCATTAATTGATCCACTTTACCAAAAGTATTATCGTCGAAACAAATCGATCATCATACAATTCATAATGAAAACAGCAACAAGAAACAAAAAAAGAAACATAGATAATAACAAAATACTTATGAGCTTAAAGAAATAAGCATCAAGTATGCACAAAAAATGTTATCAAAGTGATAGATAATAACAGGTCAAGAACAAAAAAGATTAAAACCATGGCAGAGAGGGCAAAAGGCAAGAAGTATAACCTTAAAAATCAACTAGAGTTATTATTCCTCTATGTCTTAGTATTTTTAAATGTTAAGCCTAAACATCTCGGGTTATCTAAGAAATGAACTCAAGATATGGGCAGCATACCTTAATGGCAAGCGTGCAGCAAAATAAAATAGGTTTGATGCAACACTATAAGGAGGCTCGACAAAAAGTTGTGATGCAAATGAGATCACTTCAGCAAGGATATATCATTACCAACAGCAATAGTACTAGATTCTGGTTTGTTAGAGCTATACCGCCACCTATCATAGTGCCTGAAGAAATGCATGCAGTGACAGCATTTTACACTTCAAGGTGAAAAACAAGAGGCAAAATAAAAGTAAATAAAAGGTAGAGAGCGAGAGAGATATTAATATATACCTTGAACACCTCGGCATATTGTCTTATGATTGGTATACTGAAATCTATACTGAAACCGTACTTGTGATTGGTTCTTGTTGGCATTTTGTCTTTCGTGAAGTTTTTGTGTAATTGTTGACCCTTCTGGCCGGTGGCGTTGAACTTTACTCACCTACACCAATATGGGTAAACTCGGGGTTTGGGTTGCTTCCGTTAGAGACCTCTCTTAGCACCATGAAAGTGGGTTATAGTTTGGTTAGCAAGAAAACCAAAAGGTGGCTCGAGCTCATTTCAAAATTTGTGTCAATTGTTTGTTCTTCGACTAATTGCTTCCCTTGTTTGATACCCCGACTCCCCCTAACATCCTTTCTTATTATAATTCATTTTCCTTGATTTACTATTAGTCTAGTCTAGTGTTGACCATACAAACTCCCCTCCCCGAGTAGATCCCTAGCACATTTCGACTTTAGCTCGACTGACTAGATTGATCGTCCCTAAGGATCGATCTCGACGTACCACTATTACATTTATTTGTATTGTGCTTGTTGAGTCTTAAAAATGTTGTCTGCATGCGGGCTCGCATCAGAGTTACTCGTGTTGATATAAAGTTACAGTAAAATAACTTGAGCACGACTCTTGGCTTACAACGTTACCAACCAATCTCGTTCCGCTGTTCAAATATAACATGCTCGACACAAATACAATGTCTCAAATTTTTTAAGCAATATAAACTACACAGAAGCACAGATACACTTCAAAAGACCAACACTAGCCTATAAAAGTTTTTTTTTTTTTTAAATATAAGCAATTATCCAATGTGAATGAAGAATACCTTATAATTTTATGTAGCAATCTTGCATTTAAGAATCAGATTTGTTAAGGAGACACAAACCCCTAATCCAATAATCGAAGCAGAGGGTACTATCCTCGTCGAGTTCACGGTGTTCATGCAAAAAATCATGGAAGAAGCGGGAGGCGGGGAGGAGGGTGGGCGGAGAGCATGGCTCAGTGAAGAAGAATGGGAGAAGATGACGCCAACAAAGAGCCTATGTTGAAAAGGAAAAAAAAAGACAAGTCTACAATAAATTACTGACATCATGGTGGATTCATTAACAAAGGGACACTAGTAGAGCTAATGTTCGATGAACTAGAAGCCAATAGATCTGATGCAACAACACAATAAGCAACTCTCACTATTCTGAAACTCTGAATAACTGAAAAGGGCATGAATACAAGTACGTAATACTCTATTTCAAACCAACAGTTCATTTACGCCAACAAGTCACTTAAGGTAAGTTCACTTTACGCCAACAAGAATACAAGTACGTAATATTTTATATCACGCACCTCCTTAAATTCCGAAAGCAATATGTACCTATTTTAAGTAGTGACTATTATCAAAAAGTAATCAAGAATTATAACTTAGATGCCAACAAATCTAAAGTCCTTCAATGACCAGGCGTCAAAAAGAAGATTGCTCCAAAATAATTATGGTACACTAAGTCACAAAGAAAAACATGTTGCACAAATAGTAGCATACTGATACACATTCACAAATCACAAGTTGATAGGATTTTCCCAACACAGCATGACTACCATTTTCATCTCAATGCAACTATACACATTTGACGTTGACCAACTGCTGTCAAAAGTGACCCTAAACTACTCTACACATTAAAGTTTCAATCTTTACAAAGTAATTTAGAGAAAATATTAGATTATTCTCAAGGTAGAGCTTAATCATACAACAAACAAAATAAAACCCTATGTTTCGATCTATTCATTCTGTTTTCCAGCAGAGTTATAAGAAAAACCATAAATCAGTAAGAAAAACCCTAAATTACTAATAAAAACTGGTAAAACTCAAGCCTAACAAATAATTAGGAAAAACGAGCTTCAATTAAACACAAAAGCTGAATAAATTCAACAAAATAAACAAAGCCTTAACTAACAATGAGAAAATAATTAATAACAAAAGGAAGAAATTCAATTGCAACAACTAAAGTTTCAACCTTTCTCAAATCTCAAGTACTCTAATCATTAATAACCCTAAATTAGTGACATGAGGAACTGAAATGAAACTGAGGTGAAATGAATGGAAGAAGCAACAACCTGAGCAAGCACCGGCGAGATTTCGTGGGGAAAGACGAAGAAGGAGCGCCGTGGGAACAAGTAAAAGACGAAGGAGCAAACGCAAGGACGACCGACGAGGCAAAAGATTGAAAACAGGCGACGGAGGAGCAAGGAGAAGCGGTAGATGGCTAGGGTTTAGGAAATCGAAATGGGAGGATGGGGTTGCGCGACGGTGGGATTTCAGTTTTGTCAAATTGGATGGAGTTTTGTTTTTGTTTTTCTTTTAATTGATTTAATTATTTTTCTTAGGTGAGGCGTCAGTTTTGGGAGAGGACGCCGCACTTTCCCATAATTTTCAAGTATGGTGAGGCGTCGTATAAGGATGGACGCCGCAGCGTCAATATTTAATATATATTTTTTTTAAAAGTAGCTCACTTAACCATTTTTATTGGAGAAAAAAAGGAAATTATTTGCTGCTAATCAACTAAAACGCCTCAGATAAGGAGTAGCAATTTAACCTTTTTCTACTAGTGTTTCCTTGTGTGGCCCCAGAAAGGGGATTATGACAGTTTGTTCTTGTATAAGATTACTGAAATGAGAGCTATTGCAATGCCTAACCACGAATGGGTCAGGCTAGATATTGAAGAGAACTTTGGCATGCCAAAGAGGTCCGGGGAGTACATTCGGGATAACACCCGAGGTAAGTTCTATATGGTTCAATACCCCGATGGACCTTTAGATTACGGCGACGATGATATTGAGGTCGTAGACGTGTCGGAGGAGGAACCAGAGGTTGAAACCTCTCGAGATGAGGGTCATAGGACTTTACCGTCATCATCACACGGACCCTCTTCCTCCCCTCAGACCGAACCCCCGACTTCCCAGTTTTTCACACCCGACTTTACACCGCACAGACACTCCACGTTCACTCAGTCTACCCCAGGTTTCCAGGAGGACATCAACATGAGTCCTCCCCGACATTCCTCGTTCTTCGGATCAGAGGACTTTTATAACCATTGGGGGGAAGTTTATGACCGTACACGTCAGACTTGGGAGCCCTTTCCCATCTTATCGATTTTTCCTTTTATTTTCTCTTCTTTTTTTTTTTTACTTTCTTCGTTTTGAAAAATCTTCAAAAATACCAAAAACATTTGAAAAATCATACAAACTCAAAAAGATTTTCCGTTCTTTTCTTTTTCTGTTCTTTTCTTTTTCGATTCCTCCTCTACTTGTGCATTGGGGACAATGCACGGTTTTAGTGTGGGGGAGGGATCTACTATCCTTTTTATTCCTTTTCTTTTTCATTTTTCCTTTAAAAACCAAAAACCCAAAAAAAAAAAATTCCATTTTAGTTTTCTTTTTTCTTTTATTTTTGTTTTTGTGCCACTTGTATTGCCTCGCATTTCCTTCTTGTAGGTACACCGCCAACCATTTAGCCTGGACACGTAAGGTAGCGGAAATGAAATGAAGACCGCGCGGTAATATTTTCTACCTTCGTTTTTACCCTTTCTCTTATTGATGGGAGTTTGAGCATTTATGCTATTTAGAGGTTCACTTGGTGAACATTTTGGAATTGGTGGTTGTGATTGTGTTGACTTGATGGAGTTCGGAGTGCTTGGCTATATTTGTGATTTTGTTTTGTTTTCTTGTGTTTTTGTCGTTTTTGTGTGTTCTTTTAGTATTTGTGTGTAAAGTTTGTCTAGGTAAAGTTTTCGAAAACCCGATTTTGAGTTTAGGCCGAGTGTTTATTACTCGCTTGTTAGTGACCCTTTTTTATTTTTGGACATGTTTCTAGTAGAATGACCTTGAACCAATTTTTGCATTGGTTTTTTTACCATAAGTCCATCTTTTCTACTAGGAGTCTACATCGGGATTTGCATTTGACCACCTTGACCACCCATGGAGTGATAAGGCCTTGGTTACCGTTCCCCGTTCTCTTAAGTGACCTTACTTGAGAAGTCATTTCTTTAGTCCAAATTTTCATCCTTTTATGGGTTTGGAGGGGGTGCACACCCGACTAGCCTATTTTCTACCATTCACCCATTTCCACAAATAAGTTTGCAAGAATATGCTTTACCTTGATCTCAAATGAACTATCTAGCCAAAAAGGAGCTATTCAAAAAGAAAAAGGGAAAAATGAAGAAGAAGAGCGTTATGTTATGAAAAAAAAAACCTCAATCGAAATAATGGGAAAAGAAAATCTACATCTCAAAAATCGTTCCCGAATCCAAAATAATCCCTTGGTTGACTTATTGCCGTGAAATGCCTACTAGAGGACCGAGTCCCGAGGAAGGAAAATAGCGGTGATTTGTCAATCTTTACCATTTCGCAAACATATCCATCTTTTGGTCTAATTGGCTTTCTCGAGTTTGGGACGATCCTCTAGGCTTAGCTTAGGAGACAGCATAACACTTACCTACAGTGCTTACTAACTCCATGGTTCTCACTTATCCACTCCATTTATCGTCCCGTTGTAGGCATCTCTAGTGGAATTAGACGGACCTTGGTAAATTTTCAATGTTTTTATTGATTGATTGTCATCCTATTAGGATCTTGCCCATGTCATTTTGTGTTACTAACTTGGTAGTGTTCTCGCTTGTCTTAAGCTCAAATCGGTGCTTTCTCTGCCGTTTCGATGAGGGATTCGGTGATTTATGTTCTCTTTGGTTGCGACTATCTTTTCGTGTGTCTTTCTTGTTTTATGTGTTTGTGTGTGTATTAGTCGCAACCCCAGGTTTTGAGCAAGCCCCAACTTGCCTTGCATGGAGGTACTCTACCTCATGGGTATCTCGATGTGAGTTGAAGGGACGGAGCGGGCACGTTAATTGCCCCGTATCGGCTTAGCATAGTCTAGCTTAGTTTGTAGTAGTTAGTTTCTTTTTGGGTCTTTGCTCGAGGACGAGCAACGGTTTAGTGTGGGGGAATTGTTGTGTGCCAAATTTGGACCGTTTTTCCTTCCATTTAGACTTGTTTTTCCTCCGTTTTGCGAGAATAGAGTGCGATTATCGCCGTATTTTGCGTAATTCTCGCATTAGTGTCTCTCTTTTGCATTTTACGTGTTTTTGGTAGTTTTCTGTCTATTTTGATAGGATTTTGACCGAAAACGAGTATGAGCTTTTACGAGCATGAGAGAGATACGGTCCAAGAGCAAAGCACACAACTAAAAGTTCGAGTAATCCAATTGATCGACGAAGAAAAAGACCGGAAAAGAGAAGAAATACCACCGGGTGAAACTTCACCCGGTGAGTCATCACCGGGCGAAGTTTCGCCCGACGACATTTTCCACTCCCGAAGATTTCCGTGGGCAGCTACCACCGGGCGAAACGACCGGGCGAAATTTCGCCCACCCTGTGAAATTTCGCCCGATGGAGAAAGACGCCAAAAATAACGATTCGAGAGGAAAATCGCACCGGGTGAAATTTCACCCGGTGGTGCCTATGTCGTCAACCGCAGGGTGAAGTTTTGCCCCATGAAGATGAAAAGGGTGAAGGTCTAGGCTTAATGAAGAAAGATTGGATTATGGGCCTTAAACTTGTGTGACCCATTAAGGAACTCTATATATACTTATCCTAGAGTTTTGGGCCAAGGGAGGAGGAAGTAGAATGTCTCAATTGTGCCTCCTTAGCTTAGGGTAAGAGATCTCCATAGTAGTAGTAGTAGTTTGTAGTAAGTTTCCTAGAAAATTCTCTAAACAATTAGTAGATCTACTTAGTATTAGTGTAATTAGTAGACAAGTATCCATCTTTGTTGAAGATTATTGAAAATTCAAGGGTTTTGCAAGGGTTTATGTGACAAAACTCTTGTATTATTTCTTGAAGATTTATATTGCTTATATTGAAGATTGAAGATTTATGCATGGATTAGTGACAAATTCTTGTATATTTCTTCCAAGATTCAATCTTTATTATTAATCTTCATCTTGCACCTTAGATTTCTCCATAGTTGGTAAATTCTCTCCTCTCCCTTCTCTCCATTAGTTAGCATATGTTTTTTTTCTCCTTTCTTAGTTTCTCTCTTAGTATAATTGTTAGTGTAGTTTTCTTAGTTTCTCTCTTAGTGTAATTGTTAGTGTAGTTTTTATGAATGCTTTAGTTAGATTATGCTTAGTTAGTGTATTGTTGATTATCACCATGACTAGTGAGTAGATTTCTCGTTGGGGAATTAGGGAGGAGGATTTGGATTACTTGATTCAAAGGATGTTGGTGGGTTGTTTACTTGTTGATTATCAATTTTAAGGTTTTTGTGTCTTTGTTGACCTAGAATCGCGACTAGACCGACCTTGACTCGCCTCTACCAATATGGGGAAACTCGGGGTAGAAATTACTTTAATTTGAGACTTACCCTTTCGTCGCGAAAGCGGGTTTAGGTAGGTTGGGTGAAGAAACCGAAAGGTGGCACTCTCCCTTTTCGACGTTGTAACTAAAACTCGATCCCGAGACTTTTAAGACCCCATTTCCGAATCCCGACTCTCCCCAACACATTTCCCTATTATAGTCCCTAGCCTCGGTAGTGTAGTTCGCTAGCATTAGTTCGACTCCTCTCATCCCAAAACCCCCATCTCAATCCCGATCACGATTGAACTCTAGACTTGACAAATACGGCTTAACCCCTCTCCCTGTGGATCGATCCCGACCTACCACTACTACATTAGTTAGGTTAGTCGGAGTTATAAATATTGTTTGATTGCACGGGTCGCGACGCCCGCGCGTCAATTTGTCAAGGCCATGATCGACCACAAAAAAAAACCGGAAAGTGTATCCATTCCTCAAGGAGGATTTGTTACATTGATTTACTTTTACCTTGAGAATATGCATGAGTCTCATTAGAATCCCCCGGAAGTTGCAGTTGTCCGAGGCACAAGGCATTACGATTTTACGAGTTTGACTGAGGTTCAGATGTTTTCGAAGGTTCGCAATCGTCCTTTACTTGTTCAGTGGCTCGATAGCGAGGGTAGGCCACTTTTGATTCTTCCTTGACGGAAGTGTACTCACCTTCGAATGAGACAAAATACGTATGCTTTTTATTTTTAGCAAGACCCCTTTGAGTTGTTGGGAGTGCAACCTTCTACCGTCCTTGATCGATTCGCCAGTCAGAGAGAGCGAGGTTAGAATTCCGCGACACCTAGTTGGTTTTAGCGGATGCCGGAGTTCATCGACCGCTCTTGCTCCTTGATGTCAAATCTCGATGGAGAACTCAGTTAAATAGTTACAACCTTGAGAGTACACCATCAAATGACAGATGATCAGTTTACCACGCAACTCTCTTTGAATACTAGGATGCTCTAGCTTCGAATCCGCAAACCTCCAGTGTACCAGAGCGACTGCCTTCCATGGGGAGTCGCGATCCTTTTACTCTACCTCTGATGAGAGTCTGGCCACTCGGATTGCCACTTTAGCTAAGAGACAGGAGTATCAGCAGGCAGTCGCCAACGACCGTTACTTGGCGCAGATCAGAGATTCATACACCGATGCAACATCCAATGAATCTACATATGGATTGCTTGCATCGATACATCAGCTACTCCTGTAGAGAAATCTGAATGTTGAGCCAATCTTTTCTCATTATCATACTCTATCTATGTAGGCCGAGTTGACTAGGGTCCGAAAGTTGAGGAAGGAGAGACCAAATAAGTTGGTGGAGGAGATGGAAGAGGGAGCTTCGTGCCCCCATGATTGAGTTTGTATATTTCTATCCCTATTTGTACATATATGTTCATATTTATGTTAGATTTCTAGTATTTTGGTAAATGTTGAGTATGCAGGTACTTATAGTTTTTACCAGATTGTCATGCCATGATAACCACCAAGTCGTGACCTTGTTGTTCCATTTTGTGAGGAGAATATAAAGGAGGTACATCCTTACACTTTTTCTCTCTTGCTCTTGTTTGGAACTCGGTCTCTTGCTTTGGAACTCTCTTGGGGAAAAAAATGGGATTATTCGATTGTCACATAGATTTACCGTTTCTTGACCCTTTGTTGTGAGGATTCCACGGGATAAAAACCCTTGACCTACACAATTGTCTTCTCAAAACCACCGAGCTAATTACCCACAAGCATTTGACAGAAAATCTAGGGATTGGAGGTGAGTGAAGAGTAAGTGTGGGGTAGCAGAGTGGTCTCTCCGACCCTTTCTCGAGAGTGTAAGTTGGGATATTTCTTATCACGTGATTTAGGAATTGGAGTTTGGGCACATGGTCGTAGATAATCCACCAATAATCGACCTCCCATTTCATTCCTATCTCCCTTTTCTTTCGATAAGATTCATCAATTATTATATATTCCATTCATTTTGGCATTCTTGTGATTTTTATACCTACGCCCACAATGAGGACACTGTGAACTTTAAAGTGTGGGGATGGGACGTTGTATTGTATACTAGGTAATACAATGTGTTTTCCGTTTTAGTTTTATATATCGTCATTTTATTTTAATTTATGTAAAAAAAAACGGTGGCCGAGGACGGAGTGAAAAACTGAAACGGCATTCCAGGCAAAATGAAGAATCGAGTTGCGAGCCACCATTAAAAAATAGAAAAAGACAAAATAAGAAAAAAAAATTAAAAAGACAAAGACAAAAAAAAATATGAGCCAATTCTTCCTATATACTTGAACTAGTTGGAAAGCCCGTGCGATGCACGGGCCGATTTCTAATGACACTGGTTATGATTTCGTAGTTCTATGAACACTGAAAGTTCTCGCAACTACCATCCGACACAAGACAATGAGTTCTGTCATTTTGAGTAACAACAATTACATAACCATTTGACTGTAGATGAATCATAATCGAGGTTACTCTAGTCTATCTGATCTAATTAGCACGTCAATATGAAGACTATCTATTGTTTTGTAAGTTCGTGAACACCTCCTTGTAAACAATGTTCCTCGTGTGTCCCTTGAATTGTTGTTCCCTGTCATCGATATAGAACCTTAATCCATCCGGCGACGTCGTCCTCGAAGCAGCCACGTATAGTTGGCCGTGGCTAAAAACCGGCTTCGGGAGATAAACTCCAACATGATTAAGCGACTGACCTTGGCTTTTATTAATCGTCATAGCGTAGCAAGTCCGTAAAGGATACTGACGTCGCTTGAGAACGAAGGGGATCTTAGGGTCTTTTGATGTCATGATTATCCTCGGGATCAAGACCTTGTGTCCGATCCTTGATCCCGTTATTATCTTCCCCTCCACGACGAACTTTGCAAGCTTCGTTATAATAAGTCGTGTCCCGTTACACAATCCTCGGGATGGGTTGATGTTCCTCAACAGCATAACTGGCATACCTACTTTGAGCCTAAGCTCGTGATGTGGCAAACCCTGAACAGCCAGGCTGTTCAAATACTCAGTCGGGTATAACGCCAATTGTTCTTTACACTCTGTCGATGAAGTGCATATTTCGTCACAACTCCTATAGAACATTTCCTTTCCGGGAAGGAGAGCGGACATAAAACTGTTTATCAAGACTGCTGTCTCATTCAAAGGCGTAAGTATCGCCCTTTCTCGTAGATAAACCTCGTCAAGATTTTTCTCGCAAAAGTTAGGATACATATCCGCTACCACCCTTTCGAGATGTAGTTCCCCTAGGAACCCGATGTACTCGTCGGGTATCTTAACCCATGTTGCTTCCGTCTCGCCTTCACCCGCCTTCGCCTCGAGAGTGCCGCTGCCCAACGCCAGCAGCCATTCGTTGAACGACGTATTTCTCCGCTGTACCTCAACATCGCCACGTCCTTCAATAACTCTCATGCTTTTCTTTAGTGTGAAGACTTTGCACTCGTTCCATATATACGACCTGCTTATCGACGCCTGGATGACGTCCTGTCTGGTTCCCCTAGTGATGATCGGAAGGACTTGACGGAAATCGCCTCCAAGCAGCACAACTTTCCCCCCAAACGGTTTTGTCGCTGCCACGGGGTCTTGGAATCCCATTATATCTCTCATTGTTCTATCTAACGCTTCGAAAGCAAGTTTGTCATCCATTGGAGTCTCGTCCCAAATTATCAAAGACGTCTGTCGGATGAGCTCAGCGAGTTGGCTTTGCTGTGATATGTTGCACGTCGAGTTTTCATATAATTCGATCGGTATGCCGAATCTACTGTGTGCGGTTCTCCCTCCAGGTAAAAGTAGCGCTGCTATACCTGAGACATTAACACGAAATGACGCGGTCAAATGATATTGTCGCAAGTTCGTTAGGAAAAAGCACGACTTTATAAGAAAAGTGGAGGTGGACATGGTACCTGAGGATGCCACGTTAAGCACTATCTTATTATCTGCGCGCAACCTTGCCGAGAGAATGTTGTATAAGAACATTTTCCCCGTACCACCGTGGCCGTATAGAAACACAACTCCTCCCTTATCACGTCTAACTGCATCCATTACCTCGTCGTACACCTCCTGTTGTCCTATGTTCAGTTGCCTTATCTTCAACGACCATTCCTGCTCTAATTGTGCTGGATCATAAATCTTTTCATCCCGTATGAGCTTATTATCCATACCCCTGACGTCTTCTATGCTTGGCAGTGGCATCTCTTTAATGTCCTGCAACGTCTTGCCATACCTCATAAGAACCTTATTAACCTCGATCAGCGTGTACGACCTCTTCGCCTCTTCTTGAAGTATAAGCGTCGGATGGTTGAACTCCCTCCTCTTCTTTCTCTCAATATCCTCAGAAAGCATGTTATAAGATTCCTCCCATAGACATTTAACATCAGTTACCTCACAAAATAAGATGATCGTAACAAAAAGTTCCCTTAACTGAGATGGCATCGCCCACAGACGCGCCTCCCTTAGAGCTTCATTCCACTCCTTGTCATTACTAAGTAGCCCAAGTGCTAAGCATGCGCTCTTAAAAGAAGGATGAAGGTGTCCATCTATAGTCCGTATGTCCTCGAAAGAAGTCGGGCCCTTGACTGTGTTGAGCAAAAGACGGAGGTAATACCTCTCCCCGGCCGTTGGGTGCACGAATGCCACCCTTCCTATGCTCCTGCCCTTAGACCTTTTAACCCATCCAGTGTTCCAGACATATCGGCTTGGAAACTGTGCATACGTAAGGTCCCGTGCCTCCGGATCTCTTGCATTCATTGCTAACCACCCCGTCAACATCGTGTCACAGTTTTTCGCCTTGCTGATTACACCACATAGATTGGATGTGTCGCTTAACACAACGTATTGCTCTCCAGGTAAATGTATGGGCAATCGCGTAACCGAGGGACTTCGCTCGTGGATGTCGAAACCGTATATCCTCCATGAAGCTTCGCAGGCCGAGAGGTAACGACAATCCAGGTAGGCGCTAACCTCGTCGTCCTTGTCGTTTTTCAGTGTAAAAGTCGCCTTGTCCGGGCCCTTCAAAATGTACTTGAAGAGATACTTTATAGCTCGTGCTGTGTTACACCATTCAACGTTTATATGGGCATTGAACATTAAAAGCAAGCCGGGGTTATACGGAACTATATGCCTATTGTCCATCAGATGCTCCCCTTTCCGAATGTGCCTGTAGATACCGGAATCAAGCCTCATTATAATAATTGTCAGGTACGAGTAAAGGAACCAGATATACAAAATGCATGAATAAACAATACTCCATCGTATACTGATATATCACTACCTCACTGCGAAGTAGCATTCGAGCAAATTAAAAACCTGACCCGCCAATAACCCGAATATCTTATGTTAAAACCCACTTGAACCCGTTACCCGCCCGAAAGATGACAAATTAAGAAAATATTGCTATAATACACTAAAAAATATCGGTTTAATTTCAAAATTTTAATAAATGTATATTAAAAATATATGAAATAAAACATGTTTATGCTCACTAATATCAAGTATATTTTAATCACCCTCCCCTATATTGTAATGCGACTAAGTGTGCCTTCGTTGAACAAAAAAAAATAACTTAATTTCTTAATCACATTATATAGTAGTTTATCCCAAGCACATAATAACTACATTAGAATTTATTGATAAAAGAATGGTTATCGAAATTAGCCTGTGATATATTTCACTGTTATTCGGTGATGAGATTGTTTTTTATTAGGCTTTATTAATGTTTTATTATTGGAGAAATACGATAATCTAAGAGTAATATCTTTGATGTTCATAAATATTATAATATTCCCTAATTATTAAATTTTTAAAAATCACTCGTACTATAAATTTACAGATCTCTAGTTGGATTTAAGTAACGACGATTATGTAAAGCCAATATAGTCAACGATTATATTATAGTACAATTTAAGTCAATATAATCACAGCATCATAATTTTATATCATAAATGTCTTATTATACAATCTCACAGATCACTCGTACTTAAAAATTCCATTTTAAGTCAATATAGTCATGATTATTTTGGTATATAAAGATACAAAAGTATTACGATTTTATTATGATAAACAATATCTATAAAGCGTATATACTGTTACAATGATTTATTATATTAATATAAACCTAAATTATTATTATATATATATATATGTTATGAAATCATATTAAGTGAATGTTCATTGGGCTTTTGACCCATATGTAAACTCTCTTATCATTGCTGATGTACTATATATATCCCTCTCAATGACATGAATAATATAACTCTCTCACATATTTCTCGCTCTATTTTCTCTCTACTTTTCCTTTTTCTCTCGTTTTATAACACGTTATCAGCACGAGACTCTAATTACTGAGCAGAAAACAACTGAGGGGAGTTCATTTTTTTCTCAATCCTTGTATCTTATAAACAAGGAGTTCATTATTTTCTTTTTCAATCTTTGCATCTCTTAAGCAAGGAATTCGTTAATTTTTCTCTCAATCCTTGTATCTCTCAAGCAAGGAGTTCGTTATTTTTTCAATCCTTGCATTTATCAAAGCAAGAAGTTCGTTATTTTTTTCTTGATTCTTGCCGTATTTTATTTCTCAGTCCTATATTAAGAAGTTAATTCATGTATTTTGAAGATACACATATGATCTATTATTACCTTATGACTATAAGGAGATCATAGTATATATATATGGGGTATTTTGAATGCATCTCCATATTTGTATCTCTATGACAAAGAATTATATATATTCAAGTAGTCGTTTTAACGATTGAGATATATACTTTAAATCATAATAGTTAAGTTCCTATGATACTAATATTTTGTTTATCTCTTTGTCAATATATTTTTAAACAGAAACTTTGACAACTTTATATTATTTCAACAATATGATTTAGATGGTAAATTGGATGATTATCAAAATACATATTTTCTAACGTCATAGATTTTGATATCATATATATTTAATTTCTATAATAATATATTCTCTACCTTATTATAGCTATGTAGTTATGATAGTAAAATTTTCGTAATTACGGTAACAATCTTTCTATTTTGCTACATATTATATTGTATGAAATAGTGATGACCATTCTTAGGGTATTACAAATTCGTAGTGTCATGATATACTTACTATTAGCAATTTAGAATGTTAAAATTTTCATAATTATGTTCATTATTTTTTAAGTTATATTTGTCACGCATAACTTGCATTTCATTGTAAGTTGTTTAGCGATGATTTAATGTGAGATTGTCTTCTATCATTTTAATGCAAGACAATCTCCTATCAAATTTTTTTGTTATTACAATGTGAGTAAGTCTCCTATCACATTAATGTGAGACGGTATTTTATCGGTATAATGAGAGATGATTTCTGTAAATTTACGATCTCCGATCGGTATAAGTTCAGTCAAGTCTCCCATGAGTTTAATGTGAGATAATTTATTTATGCAGTTATCTTACTCATAATTATTCTCCAATTTTTTACTCGATGTGGAAGTCTAAAATATCTCACTTCATAACTCTTAAATATTCATCATTTGAGTAATTACTCAAACGGAATATATTGTTATATTTCCCAAAAGGATATTAATATATGACAGATCTTGCGAATTTCCATGAGACACTAGAAGTGTTCCATTTTGCGAGATGAATATAAAGTTTGTGTCATATTGAGTAAGTTTGGCATTCAATAGTTTGGCATGCAATTGCTAATTATACATATTGAGATCAGCTAACTTCGCATATGCATTATTGCAATTAATTGTGAACAAATATCAACATTTGACATGAACTGATTAAGCATATGTGATCAACAAGTGCTTAAAAGTATGGGTTTAAGAATTGTGAATTAAAATTGACTATGAATGATGATATCTGGAGATACAATTACACATTACTCGAGGTTGAATAAACATATTTTAAGTTCAATTCTACGAATTGATCGATATTGTTTTAAGTGGCTTGGAGACCACGTATCAAATACGAGTAATTTGTGTTATTAGAATTCACAATTTGATCGTTATCATGTGAATAAATTGATCTCTTAAATTTGGCATTTAGAATCAGCCATTAAAAGTCAATTATTTTATGAATCACGTACTCCCCAAAATATATCATAATCTTGCAAAAATACCCATCAATGAAATCTTATTTGCATATGATATGATAAACGCATTCAAAGGTGGTTAAGTAAATGATTGCAATCTATCTTGAATATTTTTTTTACCACCTTAGGGGGAGAAAGTGAATGACAAGTTGGTAAAACAAAAGAAGTTTTATCATATCAAATTACGCGTTATTTATCGTGTACAGTAATATATAAGTAGAATGACGATTCTACGAAATTACATCGATATGAAATGGCTACACATTTGTGCGCAATATCAAGTGGCCTATTGAATAAGGATTTTATAAATTCGTACGACCGTCGACATATTTATTGGTATCAATGAGCTCATAATCCTGAAATTCATCAAATTTATTGATGGTATTTTAAAGTATACAATACAATTTGCATATCGAGTCATCATGCTGATATATAGAAACTAAGTATATCATTTCATATTAGTTTTCTTATCACATCGTTGCATCATTTCATATTCATATAGTAAATTTAGTCGCATATTATATTCGTGCAAATTATTGATAATCTGACTATACTTTGAAATGTGGAAGTGATATTTGGATGAAGACGCAACAATCAAAGACTATCTTCATATTATCCGTATAACTATTTGAAGGTCAATGATAAATTTCTAATTCTCGAAGACATCTATGGTGTTTATCAAGTATAATGATTATTATTTCAAAGACCGAGATTCATCGTCACATCATGGATAATATTGTTATTTTCCGAGTGATGTAACTATCAGGGGGAGTATGCACGCGCTGTACTCTTTTTCCTTATCTATGGTTTTGTCCCACTGGGTTTTCCATTGAAAGGTTTTGATGAGGCAGCATCATATGCGTGTTTGAGGAATAATGTGCTCTATTTTACACTAGTTTTTTTCCCACAGGGTTTTTTTTGAGTGAGGTTTTTATGAGACATATTATTCCGTAATGTACATTCAAGGGGGAGTGTTATGAAATCATATTAAGTGAATGTCCATTGGGCTTTTGACCCATATGTAAACTCCCTTATCATTGCAGATGTACTATATATATCTCTCTCAATGACATGAATAATATAACTCTCTCACATATTTCTCGCTCTATTTTCTCTCTACTTTTCCTTTCTCTCTCGTTTTATAACAATATATATATAATAATTAATATATTTTTGTCGATATATTAGTGTGGAATTAAGATTATATTATATAAAGCTTGTGCTTTTTTCAATGATTATTATAAGCTTAATTAAGACTATCACAAATAATCACTTATTTATAATAACTTTGATAGTATTTAAAGTGGTAAAATAATAGGTTTGTTGAAGTAAATCATATTGTCCGTAGGAATTCATAATATTAATGTGTAAACAAATAGTGCACTAAAGAAGTTTGAAACAAATATTACCTGTTATTCTCACGCCGTCTGTATACTGGATAACCATTATGATCAATCATCGTTTGGTCGTTGAATTTCTTTGGATACTCTTTAGAACAGACGTTGTTTACCATGCAAGGGCACTTAGGGTTCACGTCTCCACAAGGTCCGTGAACCATGAATTGAGAGACAGCATTGTAGAGCACTTCTTGTGTACCATTATCTGGAATCTCTGCGTTGATTATGCTGTCTATATAATCCGGGGACAGTTGAGCATCTTCGGGCCTTAACCAAAGGATAATGTGGGCATGTGGGAGGCCCCTTTTTTGGAATTCTATCGTGTGCACGTCTGCGAAAAGGATTTGAATGTGACAACGAAATTACAGACTATTAAAACTACAATAAACAGATCTCATAATGCACTATGACACTCTCTTATATAATAAATCATTTGTCAGCTAACAGTAAGTTAAAAGGATCGAGTGATGTGACATACCTGCGACAACTTCGCCAAAATATATTTCTTTTTTCAAGCAATCCATTAATTGTGTAAGCTTCAATTTGAATACCCTCGACATGATGTCTGGCCTGTCCTCTGGTTTTTGACCTTCTATATGCTGGAGCATTTGTTCGACCTCGGGCCACTTTGGGTTAGCCGTGAAGGTAATAAATAAGTGGGGGTTGCCATGGAACCTACATATCGCCATTGAGTCTTGGTAGTTCGCTTGAATATACCTCGGACCACCCGTGAAGGACGACGGGAAGAAAATCCGCGTCCCTACTTCCGCGCCCCTATAATCCCCTTTGGCAACTGCGTCACAAATGTTGTTCAGTAGTTCACACCTTATAGACGATTGGTTCCTCTTGATGTATCCCAACCTTTCTGATTCTATTGCACAATAGCAATCAACTATGAACTGTTGTAGAAGCTTCCCACCTCTCAAAAGTGCGTAGCCGTCGGAGACTCTCTGTTGTAAGCGATAAGCATAATATTCTCTCATAGTCATAGACCCCCTTTTTCTACGATTAGATGTCCCTTCATCGTAATGGTAAGGTATATCAGTATAGTAGCTATCTTCGCCGTAAGGGAAAAGAATGGGATATTGCAAAGCCATGTATGATGGGTGCAGCTCATTTATTCTCTGCAGGCCGTCATCTTTATGCTCTATGATTATATCCCTCCCACGACCACCCTCATCTGCAGCACCTATTATTAAGGCAGCTATCTCGGACGATGTCGGTTTGTTATACACCTTGGGCTTATTCTCTCTTGTTCCAATTAACTTTACTGACAACTCGATGTTCGGGTCATGCTTAATCTTCTCCTGAGCAGTGCGGAACGTATGTGCCAAGGGGTTCACGTCGTCTAGCATCTGTCGTAACCCGGAAAGTGTCTCAGTGTCTAGCTCAGGGCTACCCTCTTGCTGTCTAACCGTCCTCGCTCTCATATCTATCTCAGAGGAGCTGTCATAGACATACAACTGTAAAAACGACGGTGCTTTACCTGACGTAGGGAGAAGCGACCCAGCCCTGTGGACAACCTGGCCGCTTATTCTAAAAGTGTATCGACCCGGTGTGTTGTTAATTGATGTATCAATGTTAGACGCCATTGAAGTGAACTGAAAACAGGAGTTATACATGCGAATCAGTTGACGGAATTGCCCTCCCTTCCCTCGCTGTGACGGATCCAACAACTTCTTCAAAATCTCTGGCGGTTCAGGTAGCACTGGTAATATGATTTTTCCCTCGCTGCAGCACAAGCTGAAACTTGTGCGCGTCCGATTGCTCCTCCTCTTAACCCTCTCTTCGTAAAACATTATCGCCCCACACCGTGTACATGTATAATCTGGAGTACGTAAACTACGATACGGGAAAACATCAACCAAGCTTGCACCTGTTTTAGATATGGAGTGACTATATCAGAACATACCTACATCTTTCAAGGAACTGAACAATAAATGGAGGAGAATAGCTAAATCAAACCAAATGCACTAAATTCGAACTTAATAGACACACTCAAATACCTTAGTTAATAAGAAACCAAGAACACATAATTAGTCAAAATAAAACCAATAAAATTCACGGCTGCTTTAGCATAAACATACAACTAATAAACCTAATATATTAATTAAGCAAAAAACAAACACACTAAATAACAAAGATCATAACCTTGCTTCATAATCACACAATTAAATTGTAGTTAACAGACCCAACTCATTAAATTGAAGAAAGAATGTGCATATCTCAATTTCCTCAGAACGTGAATCTACCCAATTATTAATCAAATCATAATTACAAATGGAATGTGTATTTTGCTTCATATTATATCCACGGTAGAAAAAAATCAAGAACTTTGATATAAATCGACAAATATATTGATTGAATTATGATGAGCTGATTAATATCCCACATCGAAAAATCATGATGAGCTGATTAATATCTATATTATAAATAAGAGTAATCAATCGTCCATAGATATTAACCAAACATCTTTTGAGTCTTAGAAAAATTCTATCTCACATCGAAAAATTATATAATAGGGCGATGAAATTTCATTATATAATTCGTCCTTAAATATCGACAAAAATTAAAGAGCTTTTAAGACTATAAAATTAAGTGAAATTATCTCACATTGAAAGAATAACGACATATGTATAAATTAAATATTTCTCCCTTCTATAATTATAGTTATAAGACAATCCCCAAGCAAGGTGGATAGGGGAGGTCATGACCCTACCCCAAGGTCATCTTCAACACTAATTAACTTAAGAATTAGCATGATCCAAGTGGGAAATGGTCATGGGATGACCCAAGGTCATGACCCTCTTCCATGAACTCATGTGTACCATTCTCATAGGTGGTCCACAAAAATAATTGCATAAAGGAGGATATGATTGAAATAAATAATATAGAATATGAATTAATTAATGAAAAAGTAGTAAATAATGAGGTTGATGACCTAAGGTCATGATCTTCTGGATGGGAGGGTGTAAAAGGGTCAAGGTCAACAAAGTGAAATTAAGAGAAAAAATGGGAGCAAGAATCTGGTACTCTAATAAGGGTACTCCCTTATTGAATTATAACCTTAATAGATGAACACTGGTTAGTTTACGTTAATAATAAGAAAACTGTTGAATGCCAAATTGAATTATAACCTTAATTTCTCTTAGTTCACGGATAATCAATAAGAACACTGGTTAGGATGTTTGTAACCTTAGTTCACGGATGGGATGGGTGTAAAAGGGAACGTTAATATCTGGTTTGTAACCTTAATTAAGGGAAACATTGAATTATAACCTTAATTTCTCTTAGTTTCTTTGCCAAATTGTTGAATGATCAAATACTTCGAAGTTATACGTTGCAAACACATTATTAATCAAACCCATTCGTGTTACTTATAATCGTTTTCCATAGACAATAATTTGACGAAACATGTACAAAGGAACAACTCATCCAAACTTAGAGAGTTACCTGGTAATATAATTGAATCAACGTCATTAACTTCTGTCGATGTTTGTTGCGGTATGTCTGCGACTGCATCATCATGCAATTGAGGTTGCAACCTCCTCTTCTTTCTTGCTCTTCAGTTCTCCGACTGCGGAAGCTGCTGTGACGACATGACTGGAAAAAAGCACAGTGTCCAGTGGGAGTTAGAATCGGCAATTAATAGATGGAAAATTGTAGACTTACTGTATAAGGTGTCAGAACTATCCAAACCTGGAAGGACATTACTTGCCCCATTAGTAGAAGTTTGTTGGTCATCGACTCTGCGTGCATCTTTGATTGCTCGAGTCCGTTGTCTGGATCTCTTCTTGTTGGTCTTGTCAGCATCCATCACTACCAATGGAGTAACAAAATCAACACTTGCACACCTCAATTGGTTGGACGGTCTCGATGTATATATATAACTAACGGAAGAAAACCCTTACGTAATTAGGAAAATAGAATTGTATATGAATTAGGAAACCAAACAATACACAATTGGATGAAGTGATAAAATAAAAAATTCCTTTTTTTTTTGGTAAGAATAGGAGTAAGAAATTACAATGTTATGGTAATATTATATTTGGAAAATTTAATAGAAATAATCCGAACTACGATAGATCGTACTAATATTACTCCCAAGTATTAGTTAACTCAAACGTGTCAAACGTGTCTAACACTAAACAGGTCAAATGTGGCAAACGTTTCAATTGCTTCAAATGGGACAAACGTTTCAAATGTGTCAAGAGTTAAACTGGCCAAATGGGTCAAAAGTTGCAGACGTCTCAATCGTTTCAAATATTAAACGGGTAAAATGTTCTAGACATTACAAATGTGTCAAGGGTTAAACGGGTCAAGCATGTCAAACATTTTAGAGGTTCAAATGTGTCAATGGTTAAATGGGTCAAACGTGTCAAACATTAAACGGGTCAAATGTGTCAAACATTACAAACGTTCCAAATGTGTCAAGGGTTAAACGGGTGAAACATGTCGAACGTTAAACGTGTCAAACGTATTTACACAGGGGAAACAGTACATCTATATCATTATTAAGAAATTAATTATCATTATAATACTTTTAATTAACAACAATAATTATTACGGAGTTTTAGTATTATCATTATTTGTTATTATCTACTATAAATTATCATTATTTCAGTTTCTCTCAGATTCATCCAATTCAGTTAAGTTCAGATTCACTCAGTTAAATACAGTTAAGTTTAGTTCAGACTCATTGAGCTCAATTTAGTTAAGACACGTTCAGTTTAGCCTAAAACAACATGAACTAAGTGTGAAGATGAGTACTTATAAAATCGGTTCGTGCATCGACGTAATTATAAGTTGTTTAGACCGTATTAGTTCACTTCACATAAGGAGAGTCTTATGAGACAACTCTACAGCGGTAAATTAATTCAAAACCGATGAATAACACACCTAAGGTGAGATTGCGAGAACATAGGAGTAGTGTTGGGCGCACCTTTTCATTTTAAATCTGATTATTAGATCCCCTTCGTTCCTTTGCGACAACCCACAATTAATCCATCCCCTTCGTCCCAAGATTCCTATTCTTCTCTAACTTCGACTTTTGAATTGAATCGTTCCTTAATTGGCGACAACGCACTCCTAATCCATCCCCTTCGTCACAAGATTCGTCACAAGGTATGTTATTTACCCCATAATTTGAACATCTTGGTAATTAGAGATAGGATGACACATTAACTATTGAACTTCAAATTATTTAGATGAATTTATGGATCTTGATCGAGATAGAAGACGGATTGAAATTAGGGAATGAAGATGAGTAGAGATTTATTTATCTTTTGGTCTCTTGAAAGTATGATTTGTATTACTGTATTACTGTATAGGGAATTTAAGTGTAGGACAACCTAATGGTAGCCTAGTAGGGAATAAGTCTTAGGGAATTTAAGTGTAAGACAACCTAATTTAATTTTACATTAATCGCTTAAGTGTTTTTGTCAATGTGGCAATGTGGGCAGTTAAGACACATCTAGTCTTCGTATGAATTGGATTAAGTCAAACTAAACCGATACAAACTACACTAATCTGAACGAACTGATCAAATAGGAACATAAAAGGGAATTGGAATTAAAATCGTCTATATATAAATCTCATTAAATATAGATAAATGATGGGAACTAAAAAACGTACACATAGTACTCCGTAGTAGTAGTAGATGTAGTAGCAGCAGCTAAAGAATATGGTAGAAGTAGTCCTAATTATAATTTGAAAATTAGGCTATATGGCGGATTGTGATGATGGCCCATGCATCGTAGATAGGATTGGTGTTGGCTAGTACTATTTTTGGCCGACTGTAGATCCTTAACTTTGTCTTTTTGGGATTAGAAGTAGCTATGGGCTCATTTGTGTTATCATCCGTGGAGGTGCTCTCATCATCTTCTCCTTGTGAAGTTGTAATTGTCCTCTTCCTTAAAGTTGGTGAATTTGTGCTAGAGTCTACCTGCGGTCAAAGATTCATATTCACACAAATTACTCCTCAGAAAACTGCGAACCTTCTTCACTTGGAAATGGAGCAATAACTTGACCAGAACATCCAGTTAATTGAGTGTATGTTGTATGTATATAGTTTACATATGTGGCAATTAATGATCGACAAAGACTATATATTCATATATCATAATATGCAACGTACCTCCTTCGCCTCGTAACTGAATATATTGACAACAGTAAATGTTTGCCTGTACTTAACAGTATGGTTATATTCTGTGACCTTCACTTTGAATATGAACTTTTTCTTCTCTAAGGTATTCCGGATCAACTTTGGCACATTATCAGTGACGACGTCGTCAGGTGCATCCTATTATTTAAAAGTACAAATCATCAAGCCCAGTGATATGAACCGCAGAACGATCACCATAAGAAAAAAAACAGTATATTTGTTACCTCTTTTGTGTGAGTGTCATACAACGTGCTTGCATCTTGTTCGAGTAACCTTTTTGCCTCGTCATTAAAGACTACAAATATAGTCGATCCCGTAACATCCTTAACTGATAATTCCACTCGATACCTACAAACGGTGAAAACGGTTAACATGGGGGTGAATTAGAACTATTAATGTCAAAGTCTCGATTAAAAATTGAAGCACCGTAACAAACAATAACAAATTGCCTTACATAAGTTTGGCATTGTCGAGAACCTTCTCACAATGAGGGCAGTAGAACTCAGCCAATGTTAGTCTTAACTTCTTATTACAACCCGAACATGACGGGTAGTGCCATGGTAATTCGGTCAAAACCTCGTTCACCTCCACTATGAGGTAGCATGTAAAATCCTACATAAATAATGCGTAAGTGATCGTAGATATAATCGATTGACTCTTGATAATCAATCGCATTGTCACAAAGTAAGACTAATGGGATAATAACATGAAAAAGAAATTCACCTTTTGATAAGGCGATTTGCAAATAGTCAATAAAGATGAGACGTCCTTCTTATTTGCAAGTAGATCTTCGTGATCTAAGATTCCCCGTTTTTGGATCTTGAATTTACCAACGACCACATCTTCTCCTTTATCACTGGATTAAAAGTGTAATATATTAATAAACCAATTGCATGTAGGCAGATGTAGGTGAACAATGAGAACTAACATAATGCTTAATTAGTAAATATACATAATAAATTAATACCTCCAAATTGTCTTGAATTCTTCCACTTCGGGAATTTCAGGATTGATATATATCTTGGTTGCGGGTGAAGTATCAACCCGGAGAGTAGCTGTGAGAGTGAAGGTTAAAAACACTTGTGAGTTGAATGTAATATGATATGTATTATCATAGTGAGTGAAAGGTAATTTTACAAAGATTATAATATTCATAGTGCATGTAATACATGCTAAATAATGCATGTTATAAATCATTATTATAACATAATGTTTTTTAATTTTTTATAGACAATAAATAGTCCGCATGATAATTTACAATCTTATCACCTACAATCGATGATAATATAGAAATTATTTATTATAAAATATGTGATAAGAATTGTCTTACTTGGATTTACACCCTTGACCCTAGTAGAAGATACAACAATAACAAATAGTTTGCATCCGGTATCCTCAAGCTTCTTCTTCAGATCATAATATGTTTTGATACAATCATTCCAAAGTTGCACTTTCAAATATTGATTACTGTTTTACAAACATACAAATATAAATAAGGGGAAAATATCACATTGACAAATATGAGTAGTAGGGGTAGGGACATACTGTTTGTCTTGAAGCTCGAGAACTAATGCTTTCTCATCCCCACGTTCATTCACAAGAACACCAATAACGTCTATAGAATCAAGGTTGATGTTAGACACGCCGGACGAAACACTTATTTCTTAAACGTGTTACATAAGTTAACAAATAGGTTACATAAAAAATCAAGAGAATTGAAAGTAAAATTAAGAATGGATGATTGAAAGTAGAGAGCTAGCGTACGTATTGATCGGTTACCTTTAAAAATCAACAACAAATAAATAAATCAAGATTAGAGAAGAGAGATTAGAGATAAATAATGAAGAGTAGTGTGATCATGTATATTGTAAAACAATGAATTGGTGTACGTTATTCATGTGGAATACTGGGCATCAATGACTTTTAAATCATACGTGTCCATACCTGATAGAACTGCATCATTTAGACGACGGTATTCCAATTGGTGGAAGTGCACGAAGTCAAATTTGTGCATCAGAATGTTTGGGAGGTCCTTCTTTATTGGTTTCACATTAGTTCCATAAATAAAATTTAACAAATTCTTACTATCGCTTACAACGCGATAATTATGTTTGTTCGGCTCTACTTTAAAGCCCTCGATGAAAACTATAGAGCCTTCTACAATCTTTGATCGGTAGATTCTCCATAATGCGCTCGCTATGGTAGCATGTACATAATCCCCCTAAATTGAAAGTGTACATATTGTTAATTACTCAAGAGTATATATAAAATTGAGTATATTAAATACGAGGGGAGATAAGGTAAAAGTACCTCTTCGTCGATGAGAACCATGTCTACGCATATGAGACTGTTATTATTTCGGAAGTTAAGAACTTCCCAGAGTCTTGACACACGGACCTTGATTTTCCAGTCCGTTTTGGATGAATCTAATTCCTTCAGTAATGAATACGACCTGTGAAAAAAAATAAAGAGGAAATAATTATACTCCTATTAAGAAACTTTATGCTTACCAACTAATTCTAAAACATGCACGCATACAAACATTAGAATCTATTAAACTACTAATTGAAAACAAAGTTCAATGACATTAAAAAATACTATTACTATTTAAGAGAAATATATGAGATTATTACGGTAGTGATGGTGCCATTATTAATTGTTAGCACTTCGATGGAAAAGTATATTCAATTGAACCATCTCATTAACCTTATATAGTTAAATCAATAGTCACACTTTCCTTTTCTTAAATCAATAAAATATTTTCCTTTTGTGTATGTTAGCAATTAGACTGGAAAAAATATATTCTTTTATTGCTTATGTTAGCCAATAGTTCAGAATTTTCTTTAATTAAATAAAAAAAATATACTAAAAACTTTTTATTAGATTGAAAAAAAATATGAATCAATGTATATAAAGGAAGGTGTAAATTGTGTACGTCTTACACCAAAATTGTTTTAAAAATTATTGTGTAAATTCTAGGACTATTACCTAAAATTTAGGACTAACAATAGAATATATGACATCCCCACCAAAATTGTTTTAAAAGTTATATTAATAATATCATTTATATTTTTTTATTAATGATATTTTCTTAAATTGAAATTTGATGCGACAGACCAATCATATCGTTCGAAAATTTTCATTAACGATATTTTCCTAAATTGATGCTACAAAATAAAATAAAGTATATTAAAAAATTTATTCTAGGGTGCATTAAAATTTTTGATTCACTTTCCTTTTGATAGAAACTTTACTCGGGTCGTATCAAACAATTGCTGCTTATATATATACGATCTCTAATTTTACCCCCTCACCTGTAAAAGTTCACATGAAAAAGTTCCTGCTTTATATATATATATTGATTGAGAGTTATAAGGAGGAGTTGGAAGAGTAGGATAGATTTTTCTTCTTTTTATTGATTGGAGAAATTTTTTTTTTTTTTTTTTTGGGTGGTTTTTGCATGATTGTGTGGTATGGAGATTAATTACATTTGGTAATCACAAAATCATGTCTCCCTTGGAGATATAATATAAGAAGGTAGACATAAGAAGACGTTTGAAGAGTAAGTAGGGCTACCTCGGTAGGTCTTGGGAAAAGACCAAGGTAACCACCGCACCTTATTTTGAAGTAATAAGAAGTTCGGGAAGGGGATTGAGTCTTTTTGTCGAGGGAGAGATAAGGAGGTAGCGAGTGAGTGTTTTTACATCATTTTGAGCCTTATTTTCTTTCTATTTTATGACAGAGTTGGTTTTTATGAGGGAGCTATTATGGACGGAAGGCATGCGAGAGGAGAGTGATCGATATCCACATGATTTGGACCATGATATTTCATGCTTAGTTCTCAAGTTAACTCAGGACGAGTAAAAGATCAAGTGTGAGTTATTTGATTGACACAAAATATACTTTATTTTAGAGGTACCAATCGGTAGGGATGAGCAAAACTGGGTAACCGAATCAATTTTGAAAATCGGGTACCCGAACCGGTTTTGAAAACCGGTTTGGGTACCCGATTTTCAAAATCCGAAATTTGCCGAATCGAAACCGATCCGGTTTTAACCAGGTATCCGGTTTTTTTACATTATGTGAACCGAAACCGAACCGACTTGAATCGATCCGGTTTCTTTGACCCGGTTTATGAGAATTTAAAGAATTACTCTATAAACTGGTTTTTGACCCGGCTTCTGCAACCCGGATTTCAAGCCGCCATTAAATATGGCATTCTTACCTTCATTGTCTTTTAAGACTTTAATAATCTAGGCTCTAATTTGTTAACAAAAATGGTTCAATTTGTATACCACAAACAAGACTAAAAGAAAAACAACAAAGAAAAACAAAACAAGAACATAAATTACTATTATGAGATGAGAATTTGAGAAATATTAGTGATGAGTGATGACTGATGAAGACGAGAACTAGAGAGAGTGAGAGTGACGAATTGGAGAGAATGACGATCTGGAGATGAGAATTGGATTATTGTGTGATGAAGAGTTGAAGACAAGATCTGGAGGGTTTGAGGAGTGAGCATTTGAGTGAGGAGTCTGAGGAAGTGAGAAGCGTAGGGTTAGATAATTAGATTATAGGGTTTAGTTAGTTTCTTTTTTAATACAAACCGGTTTAAAAACCGGGTACCCGAATTTGCAAAGTAACGAACTGAACCCGAACCGGTTTTGTGCCTTAAAAATCGGTTTGGGCCATGACCCGGATTTTCATCCATCAAAACCCAGATTTCCGAGTTTTTAAATTTGATTTTTGGTTCGGTTACGATTTTAAAATTCGGTTCGGTTTTTTTTCTCAGCCCTACCAATCGGGGTGGTTTTAGCTTAGGTACTCATATTTAGATCATTGTTATGTTTGCCTCCGTTTTGACTATTTATTTGTGTTTTACAGCTTATCGAAGCAAGGCTTGCCTCGTGCATGTTGTCTAAAGTTAGCACCACTTTTCTGAAGAGTAGAAAGTCATGGAGAACTCGGTTTTCAAACCAGACACTTGCGAACTGAGGGAATTCCATACACTACTAAATGAAAGGCCTTTAGCGACGCTTATTTAAACTTTTAGAAGTGCTAAATAGCGCCGCAAGATGAAATACCAACGCTATTAAAGCACTGCCACCCTGTAATGACACTTTTTGTTCGCATCGGTATAACCATTAATAGCACCCTATATTGAAGCGCTTTTATGATGAATTAGCAGCACTCTCATAGTCGGAATGTCTATTACTCTAACTTTGACGGGATATCCATTAACTTTATATAGGTATAACACTTTTTTGTGTTTCTTAATATTTTATGGTATAATAATATTACGGGATATGCAATATATCTTTCCTATTATTATGCTAATATTTCTTCCTCATAATTATGGTCTTATTGGAAATCGGATTTTAAGAGATATGCTATCACAATAACATCGGACTAAATAAGGAGTTTTTCCATATTTACTCAACCTTGATGGAAGGTCGAGATTACCGTAATCTAAAACCCTAATAGGAAACCGGTCCTCTCTCTGCCTATATAAAGGAGTCTTCCCCATCAGAAACTCCATATGATGAATGAAAACGTAATACTAATGCATGAATGCGTATTATTAAGGTCAAACAACACTTATTACGTTATGGGACAAGATGGAGAAACAATACCTATTAATTATGAAACCGTACCTGTTATTATTATTTGAAGATGACGTATTATTATTTGAAGATCATATGAAGACGTATTATTATTATTATTATTCGAAGTCGTCTTATTATTTATGAAGTCGTCTTATAGAGATCTAATATCGTTCGTATTAGATTTCGACTTATTCCGTAACGAGGTACGTCTTAATCTCGTCTTAATTAATCTTTTGTGACCTTCATGTTGTTCAAAAATTTATGGGAATTATGTTTTATTTATATCATATTAATAATATGCTAACTAAGACAAATCAAAGATGATTGGTAAGGTTATAGGCGACATTATTCCTCGACTCCTGTAAAAAGTATATTACTCATAACAAATTAAATGTCATAAATGTCCAATTGAACATCTTCAAAACAAATACGAAGGCATTTAAATAAATATGCATCTTAGATACTAAATGTTATGCTCAACCAAATGACAATAAAACTAAATATAGATGTTCGATTGTTAATATAACATATTTCCTACAGATGATCGATCGGTAATGGAATATATTTCCTTCATTTCCCACTGCAAATTTCTTGGCTCGTTGCAAAACTCAATCTGCAATAAGGGTAAAAATAATTAGATCAAACAAATATGACCAATAAAAATTCATTAGGAAAAAAAGCCACTGGATTTAGAATTCAAAAACTACTATGTCGTTCAAGCCAATTCTATATCTTCGATCAAAATAAACTCACATATATTGATTTTATACCATGAAAGATTGCTGGTGGCAATCACCAAACAACTTAATAATACTCCCTCCGACTCTAAGATATGGTTCCTAGGGTTTGGGGGGAACAAGGGTGTGAATGTGTGACCAAAAAATGTGTGATGTACGCATCTCTTCTTTGCAGACGATCTTATGATGTTCTGCAAGGGAGAGCCTCAATCAGTTATGCTATTGGTAAGAGCTCTTTCATCATTCTCCAAAGCTTCAGGACTCACAATTAACAAGAATAAATCTGCTATGTACTTCAATGGCATGAAAAGGGAGCTCATAGAGGATATCATTCAGGTCACAGGTTTCAGTGAGGGTCGACTTCCATTCAATTATCTTGGAATATCCATACAAACGAAGAAATTGAATAGCATTGAGTGCTCTAAGGTGGCTGAAAAGATGATAGCAAGGCTAAGGAGTTTGGGAGCTAGAAAACTCTCTTACGCAGGGAGGATTGTACTTATAAACTCAGTTCTTAACACTATGTATAATTACTGGGTCACTATTTTTATCATTCCAAAAGGGGTTAATAAGAGGATCGAGGCAATATGCAGGAATTATTTGTGGGAAGGTAGCTCTGACTATAAACGAGTTCCACTTGTTTCATGGGAAAAGGTGACAAGACCAGAGAGGAAGGAGGGCTAAATATAAAACAAGCTGGTATATAGAATGTCGCTACGGTTGGGAAAATGGTGCATTGGATTTATAGCAAGAGCGACAGGTTGTGGGTCAGGTGGATTGGCAGGACTACAAGCCACCATATGATGTTTCTTTGACTTGGAGAACAATATGTAAGGCTAAGGAGAAGTTGAAAGAAGGGTATATGAATGATGAGTGGGCACAGGACAATGGAGATTACATACACAATTGCTCAAGGCTATGCGTGGATTAGAGGTAATTATCCAAAGGTTCAATGGAGTAAATCTGTCTGGAATGCTTGGAACTTGCCTAAACATTCGGTCATCACCTGGATTATGATCAATGAAAGGCCTTAACACTAAGGACAAACTACTCAAAATAGGCTGCTGCAATGATGATAAGTGCTGTGTTTGTGGCATTGAGTCTGAAACTGTTATGCATTTAATGTATGACTGTGAATTTAGCATGAGAATTAAAGAGGGAGTGGAAGTTTGGATGAAGAGGAAGATGCCTGTTCTCCCTTTGATTTCAAGATCATGGACGGTGCAGCAGGTCGCATTCAGGCCACTGTTATGGCTGCTTTCTTGTATACAATCTGGATGAAAAGGAATAATGCGAGAATGAATAATGTACTGCAACAACCGGAGCAAGTGATTAAGGAGATTAAAAATGGAGTAAGAACTAGACTTGAAAATATTATGCTCAAGGAGAAGCTTAATTGTAATGATATCGAGAAGATTAGTAACTTCATCTCGACTCTTAGGTCGTTTTGATGTTTACTACTCCCTCTCATTCCCTGGAAAAGCACACTTTCCTTAAATGAAAAGTTTCACCAAAACAAAAGACATAAATACCCTTATTACTTGCCCCATAACTATCCTCTCCTGCAACTAACCCACAACTAAAAAGTGGAGGGATATTTTGGTAAAGTGATCCAACTTACCCACTTACCTTAATATTTGTTCCAAAAGTAAAGTGGACTTTTCCAGTGAATGAGAGGGAGTATGATGTAACCTTTTTTTTATTGTGAATGATATAATACTAACATATTCACCAAAAAAAAAAAGGAATTGTATCATTAAACGCCTTGGATGCCGTTGGATGTTCCTAAAATCCTAAAGTAAAGAATAAAGTAACCTAAAGTAAGAAGTGTTAAATAACACACTTAAAAAAATAAACATTCACATGCCTCATCATCATCGGAATTTCCTTCACTGTTTTCACTAGACTCAAGATCACTTGAGCTAAACCCATCATTATCTCTCAACTTTTTTTTAAGCTTGGTGATAGTTTTGTCATGCTTAACCACCTTATTCACCAGTATTTCCATTTGGTATTTTAGTTGGCGAATAAGATATATAGATGTTGTCTCATCATGTGTTGACGTGCTAAAGCCACTAAGAAAACATGAAGACTCCAATAAATCTGATGGTTTAACACCTAACCCAAAGCCTCGAACACGACCATATTGATCCTTTCCCAACACTTGTGCAACCGGATCATCATCTAACTTCTCGTTTAAATGGTCTTTTTGTGCAACGATCTCTTTGATTCGATCCTATAATTGCAATGTATTAATTATACATATATAAAAAGTCATTCTTTAATAAGTAAAATGAAATGAAATTTAAAGAAACATACTGTAATATTTGCTTCGTTTTTGTGTTGTTGACATTCGAGATAAAGTTCCGTCCTTATGGGAGATCTTTGTAGCTTCTTCTTCTAAACAATTCAGAAAACAATGTCACGTGATTTATGGCTGCTTCAATGTCACGAAATGCTGCCTCCAAAACTCCTACTAAGCAAGCATCTCAAGGTACACAAGATCATGTTTCAAGAAGCAAGAACAAGGATGGAACGAAGACACCGATCGGGCCACAATCGAATGCACAAAAGCAACGTACTAAGGCCATACATGAACTTAATGCGATACCGGGACTGAATTTTGAAGTGGACGATGAAGACAAGAATATCCCTTGGATTACACAACGCAGTAAGAATAAGGGGAGTGAACCCATAGACATTGAGGATGACGTTCCTCGGGATGATAATGAGATTCTGGTGCAGTTTTCTAAGGAAGACAACAAAGATGAAATCCTATATTAGGAGTAAGCTGTTATATGTTTTGTACTTTGTGCAAACCCACCGTGGGAAGTTTTGGATGGATTTGTACGTCGAATATGGAAACAGCATGATGTTGATAAGGTATCATTTCTTCCTAATGGTATCTTCCTAGTCAGGTTTAAGGAATTGACAGGTAAGGAGGTCGTGCTTCAGGCTGGTTATCATATGTTTGATAACAAGCCATCACTAGTAGAAAAACCCCCTACAGTGACGGTTGAAATAACCCTACGGTGACGGTTTTAGAGCGACATGATTGGTGGGGACACTATAGGTAAGTGGCGGTTGTACAACCGCCATAACTTATCTATAGTGGCGGTTCTCAACTTACAAACCGCCACCGTAGGTCAGCTATGGTGTCGTTTATCAAACTAAAACCACCACTATAGGTCATCTATAGTGTCCTTTCTCAACTAAAACCGTCACTGTATCATCTATAGTGTCATTTCTTAACTAAAAACCAACATTGTAGGTCATTTATAGTATCGTTTCTCAACTTAAAACCGCCACTGTAGGTCATCTATGGTGTCATATCTCAACTAAAAACCGCCACGATAGGTCATCTATGGTGTCGTATCTCAACTAAAAACCGCCACTGTAGAACTTTTATGGTGTCGTATCTCAACTGAAAACCGTCACTGTAGGTCATCTATAGTGTCGTATCTCAACTGAAAACCGCCACTATAGGTCATTTATGGTGTCGTATCTCAACTAAAAACTGCCACCGTAGGTCGTCTATGGTGTTGTATCTCAACTAAAAACCGCCACTGGAGGTCATTTATGGTGTCATCTCTCAACTTAAAACCGCCACTGTAGGTCATCTATAGTGTCATATCTCAACTTAAAACTGCCGCTGTAGGTCATCTATGGTGTCGTTTCTCAACTGAAAACCGCCACTGTAAGTCATCTATGGTGTCGTTTCTCAACTAACAACCGCCACTATAAAAAATATCCAGCTAGGTAAATTTTGGCAGCACCTCGCTATAAATTATATGCCAACCTAAATGTAAAATATGACAATACAATGTCTGCGATAAATCACTAATAATGTCATAGAAACATCTTCATCATCCAACACACCAGTTGTGTCAGTATGTACCAACAACACATAAAAAAACTATATCCTTATACAAAGACCACAAAAGAGAGCAATAAAATTAATCTAATATACACTAGATGTTCTTTAAACATTTTGTCGCCCACGCCTCTTTAACTTCATCTAAGTCCTCAAGTGTCATGGTTGAATCTGCCATAATCTACATTTAACGTAATATTAAGAAAATTGACACTGAAAAGTGTATAATAGATCACTATAACCCTATAATTTAAAATAGGAAATACCTTCTCAAATTTTTCTTCCTTAACTTGAGAGTAGTAATATGTTATGTTATACATCCATTTCATAACATAATAATCACACTCATAATCTCCTAGTTGTTGCGGACACTAAATGTGAAAAAAAATGTAATTAATTAAACGACATTTAGTCTGTGATCATTTAGAAATAATGGGAAAATAAAAGTAGATAGTTAGTTTCTCGTGATTACCTCGATCACTTTGTTTTGAAATTGATTCTTTAGACTATAATTACGCCTTCGACCATTAACACCGTGTAATAACCAAATAGCCTTTAACCAAATAGCCTTTAACTTCTTTGATGTCCTTTGTTGTGGGTCCAAAATATACATAGTGTTCAACCCCAAGCAAGCGACAAACAACATCCAATGGTTGCTATTCATTGAAATCATAATTAAAGATAATTTTAGAAGATAATACATAAAATAATAAATCATTTTTTTTGGATAATTACCTTTCATAAAATGCACCCATGATAAATTTCTTTTTCTCTTCAATCTTTAAGACATGTGTTATATAATCTTCGCATTCTCGTGGTTTATTCATGTATTCCAAAAGCTTTGCAGGACACATGAATCCCACAATTTTTGTAGCTTTAATTTCAACCGCATATTGGTGTAAAAAGCTATAAATTTGAACACATTATAGATTTAATAAGTAGTGACTTGTATTTGTGTCTTAACCGTTAAATAATGTAGAGACTTTTACCTACCTTCCCCATATTTGAAGCATGCCAACATTTAACCATTGATTTCTGAAAATCTGTCTTATTTCAACAACGGTCAAATGAGAGATACAGCTACCTCCTTTGTAATTATTGATGTGAGTTAATATGAACTTTGAAACAACAACGTGAAGATTGATAGTATTCTGAATTGAAGGTAACGAAAGCAACAAAACAGAATGTAAGGATAGTTTGTGGTGATGAATAAACCATAACCAAGGGATAGTATGCTAGGTGAAGTAGACCTATACTCCAACAAAGCGGGTGCTAAATCAAACACGCGATTGAAGTAGCGAGTTTAGAGCTTGTAACGCGACTAACTCTAGACTTTGTCTTGTAAGCAACAAGGACGCAAAAGAAAGCAATGCTTTACTCAGTTTTGTGTATAAATCTTGTGTATAATGTGTGTCTTTATTCATCCCAAAAGATGTCTATATATAGCCTACAATAAGACCCTAAACTCGGCTGATTAGGGTGACAAAAACAAAGCTACATGGTGACAAAAACAAAGCTTAAATCTATGTGAACTAGGAGCTAAAAACAAAGCTTAAACCTATGTGAACTAGGAGCTAAGAACAAGCTTAACAAGAGAGTATGTAGACGCGGCACCCATGTGAATTAGGAGCCAAAAACAAAACTAACTATGTGAACACAATCAGCCCATAATCATCCTCTTAATTCTGGTGCACTCCCCATGCTTGAATGAGTGTGAACCCAAGTTAATGCCTTCATATTACCTTGACTAATTGCTCCTTTAATCAGCCCACACACGAGCTAGCTCACCAATTGTAGTAGGCACACTACTAAGCTGGTAGGAGATGCTAGTGTGGCTGAACTAAGACCATTAGGAGCTAAGTTGACTTCATTGAACTCTTTAGTAGCTTCTTGATTCGGATCATCTCCTCCCCCTTGAAAATGAATTGTCCTCAATTCTGAAATGCCATCTTCATCAAGATAAGGGGCAAGAACTCCCACTTTGAACGTGGCATGAACTCCATAATCATCCGGCAACTCCACCTTGCAAGCATTGTTGTTTCCCTTGTATGGAACTTCTGTTTGTGGTTTCCACTTGTTCTTCCTTTTGCTTGAAAACCTCTCCTTTCTCAAGTGAACCAAAACCAAGTCACCCTCTTGGAAGAGTCTCGGTTTTCTGTTTTTGTTGGACCTTCTTTTGTAGGCTTCCTTGATCCTTTCCCGAATCACTTCTCTAAAGTACAAGTCAGGACTTTTGCTAGCATCATCCGTTATGTAACAAATACTGAAGTGAGTCATTTTGGAGAATGGCAAGTACTCTCTTGGTTTGAGAGGACTCTTTGAGACATGACTTGTTAAGCTCTTGCCCGCCCACAATGTTTTGAGTACTCCCTTGTATCTTTAGCCAGAAGAAGTGTTCTTTCAACATCTCTAAGGTCCTGGTCATGCCAAAATGCCCAGCTGGTCCTCCTCCACTAGCTTCTCTAACTAGAGACTCTGAAATAGGACGCTTTGGGACACAAAGATGGTTCCCTTTAAGAAGAAGATCTTCCTGCAAAACAAACTCATCAAAAGCACCAAGAGCACTAGCTTTGTACCCGGTGATTGCACTAGTATCCATAGCGGAGTAATCCTTCAAAGTCTTGAATCCAAGTGCTCTTACATCTAGGGTGGATGAGTGTGTGTAGCGACAAGATAAAGTATCAGCTACGACATTGTTCTTACCATCCTTATACCTGGAAGAGAAATGGAAGGGTTGCGAGAGTTCCATCCATTTGGTATGTTTTGGGATCAGCTTTTGCGAGTCATGGATATACTCTAAGAGTTCATGATCTCTACTAGGTGTCAAGTCAGCCGGTAATTCATTAGAAATGGCAACACCTGGTTTCTTTAGCCCCTCCTCAAATCGTTTCTCTCCCAACCTATTATCAACCCTAATTGGTTCCTCTTCAGTAACCATGACAACATCACACTCTTCCTCTTCTATGGCATGTTCTCTCACATTTTTACTAGCACATATGGAGAGGTTGGGTTTTTTTGACTCGATTCGCTAACATGGTACACACATCTTGAGGTGTCATGGGTTTTAGAACGATTTTCTTTCCCTTATCTCTTATCTCGTATTCATTTTTCCTCCCATGGTGTACTACATCCCTATCAAACTGCCAAGGAGGTCCCAAAAGTATATGACAAGCATCCATAGGAATGACATCACATAAAACTTCATCGACATAAGACCCCATGGTTAAACCTACTCTCACCTGTTTTGTGACCCTTATTTTGTTTCCATCATCCAACCAATGTAATGCATACGGTCTAGGGTGATTAGTGGTGGTTAAGCCTAACTTAGTTACCATTTCAGTAGAGGCAACATTCGTACAACTACCTCCATCAATGATCAAACTACACCATTTGTTATTAACTAGACACTTAGTGTGAAAAAGTTGATCTCTTTGCTCGGTGTTGTGTGGGATGGGGTTAGCATGAAGTGTACGTAGTACTAAAACATTACCATACGTTGGGAGCTCATAGTCCTTTCCTTCTTCCTCCTCTTCTCCCAAGTAGACTTCAGGATCAGTTTCGCCATTGGATTTAGAAAGTTCGTTCACTTTGTCCACCGGCTCTCTCCTTAGGTTTTCCAAGAAACTAGAGTCTTCAAATTTCACAACTCCTGCCATGTTTTACGTCTACTGGATGACCAAAGCTCTGATACCACTAATGATGTGAGTTAATATGAACTTTGAAACAACAACGTGAAGATTGATAGTATTCTGAATTGAACGTAACGAAAGCAACAAAACAGAATGTAAGGATAGTTTGTGGTGATGAATAAACCATAACCAAGGGATAGTATGCTAGGTGAAGTAGACCTATACTCCAACAAAGCGGGTGCTAAATCAAACACGCAATTGAAGTAGCGAGTTTAGAGCTTGTAACGCGACTAACTCTAGACTTTGTCTTGTAAGCAACAAGGACGTAAAAGAAAGCAATGCTTTACTCAGTTTTGTGTATAAATCTTGTGTATAATGTGTGTCTTTATTCATCCCAAAAGATGGCTATATATAGCCTACAATAAGACCCTAAACTCGGCTGATTAGGGTGACAAAAACAAAGCTACATGGTGACAAAAACAAAGCTTAAACCTATGTGAACTAGGAGCTAAAAACAAAGCTTAAACCTATGTGAACTAGGAGCTAAGAACAAGCTTAACAAGAGAGTATGTGGACGCGGCACCCATGTGAATTAGGAGCCAAAAACAAAGCTAACTATGTGAACACAATCAGCCCATAATCATCCTCTTAATTCTGGTGCACTCCCCATGCTTGAATGAGTGTGAACCCAAGTTAATGCCTTCATATTACCTTGACTAATTGCTCCTTTAATCAGCCCACACACGAGCTAGCTCACTAATTGTAGTAGGCACACTACTAAGCTGGTAGGAGGTGCTAGTGTGGCTGAACTAAGACCATTAGGAGTTAAGTTGACTTCATTGAACTCTTTAGTAGCTTCTTGATTCGGATCAATTATAAACCGACTCATCGATCACAATTTTAATGACGTCATCTTCTGACAAGGAACACAACTTCTTTTCTAAATCTGGGCAAAAATGACCCAATCCATCGACATCTTCCACATCTAGAGGTCTTCTGTCATGTTCTTCACCTTGAATCATAATTTTTTCCTTGACCCTTTCAACAAATTTATCCTTCAAAATAAAATCAATATTACAATATTTTCATAAAATCGTTTATTATATTCTTCATATTGGTTTACAGTAATCCTACAACAAATAGAACTTATATAATTACAAGCTTTAGTAGCAAACCCCATTGTGTCTTTGGACTTGTCTTTTTTCTTGATCTCTCTATCATTAGACTTGACCTTTAAATAAGAAGGAATAAATAGCGTCAAATAGATAACGGTCAGGTTAGCTAATGTTGAACATCTTAGTTTGACGATACATATTATAAAGAGAAAAAATAAGTATTACACATATTTAAAATTTATCATGTATTGTTATTACTCCCTCCACCCAACGTTAAACTTCATGGTGGTGGGGGGGGGGGAAGGGGAAAAATGTGGAGTCGAAAATGATATGAAGCACAAAAATCCACTAAAAGAAGAAATATTGAAAGTAGGAAGTTTAAACATAGTCAATCCTTTAAGAAAAGTAGGAAGATTAAAATTTGATAAAGGTAGAATACAATAACATTAAAAAAATTTCAAAGTTATTATGTCTAAAATGTAAAACATTTAGTGTATTTACCTCGTTGGTCTTTATTGTAATTAAAGATTTAGGCCATTGTGCAAAGCTTCCTTGCGCATCAATGATCTTTGTGAATCCATTCCATGAGATTGGAAGTGGTGCATCGGGATGAAGAACGCTATCAATGATAACATGAACATTCTCTATAGTCAATGGTGTGTTGTGTACTGTTTTATCAATTCCCCATTCATATGCACATCAAGTTCACAAGGAACAAATTTCTATAATCATTTTAATTACCATGATCAAATAGCATAGATGATACCTACTTTTTTGTATAAATTTGTAGTAACTAAGTAAAATTATTATATTACCTTTAGTTGAACAAAATGATCAATGTCATGAGTGGAATGACAACTCTCATGTTATTGACACGATGATGGATCCTTAATTGAAGTTCTTAGATTAATATCAAAACTCGATGTATTCGAATCAATTCCGCCCATTTCTTCTCCATCATACAACATTGAATTGGTGGATGTTTTGGGTTTTCTTATATAAAAGTTTTCAATCTTTTCATTCATCTTCTAGTTTGGTACTCCCTCCATTCAAATCCAAACTACACATTTCTCTTTTGCACATTTGTCGAGGCGCGTTTTGCACCATTGATATCTTTCATTTTACATTAGTAAAAATTATAAAAATTTGATATTCTTGACCTACTCGTAAAGATGAATCAAACAAGATCCTACATGACTATATTTTGTCTTATACATTGTCGAGAATATCGAAAATTCTTTTTAGTTGTGAAGTGTCAAAAAAAGAAATTTGTAGTTTGGATTTGAATGGAGGGAGTATAATCTTTCTTCTCTCTTTTTCCTTAATCTTTCATAGTTAGTAAAGTTTCAATCTTTATCTATTGTGTGTTGTTCATCCTTGTTTAATCTTCATAATGAATGTTTTTGTTCTTTTGATGGTTTCTCTAGTTAATGTTAGTTTTAGTTTAAACATGTGTGAGTAGATTCTTGTGGGGTGAGTAGGGGGATTAGGTGTTAATTATGGGTGATTAGGGTTGATTGTGGGTAAAGGTTGAATCTTTTTTGCTAGTCTCTTGTCATGCATGCTACATGTTTGATGAAATGTTTGTTAGGGTGGTAGTGGCCAATACTACTCTTGCATGTTTCTTCCTTCTTGTTGTATGCATGATTGGTGGTTGAATTCTCTTGTTTTGGGTAGCTCCTTGCATAAGTTTTTGGGTTCGTTCTTGTCGCGAGAGCGCGGGCTTACCTTAGTTACTAGGTGACTCTTTTATCCCCGATTTCCTCACTAGCCTAATACACGTATGAACCTGACCTAACCCTACTCTTTCCCTTATTGAATTCTTCATATTCATAGTCATAGTTTTCTTCCCTTTCATTGTTTTAGTTTGTTTAGCTTTGTTCCTTAGCCTAGTAATCATTGTAGTTAATCAATTCTCGATAATTCTCTTCTCCATTGTTTCCTTGTGACTTGGTCTTGTGTTTAGGTGAACTCTAGTCTAAACCCCTTTTCCGTCCTTGTGGTTCGACCCGACTTGCCCATACTATCTTGTTAGGTAGGTTAGTTTATTATTGGTGCTGGGATCCACGACAAATCCTTCCATCACCTGAGTCCTCTTTTCCCTCTGAAGAAACGAAACACATTTTCATTCAGATTCAACGAGTAAGGCGCAGTAGATACACATTCCATAACGAGCGCACTAAATTGAGGAGGAAATTCGAGCGCCTGGAGCATTTGCTCAAGGAAATTCAACTCCACACTATCGTATGCCTTTTAGGTCGATTTTAAAGATGCATCTAGGAGATACAGATTTCCTCCCATAGAGTTTGATGAGGTCTTGGCAAATCAAAATGTTCTCCAAAATATTTCGACCTTGAATAAAGCCACCCTGTGTTTTAGAAATAATGTGTGGAAGCACCATACCCAATCTATTACACCAGAGCTTGGAAATACATTTATATACTATATTGCAGCAAGCAATGGGTCGAAATTGTTGTACTGACTGAGGTCTAGAGACCTTGGGAATGAGGGTCAGAGTAGTAGTATTGAGTTACTTCAAAAGCTTCCCATGGGTTAATATTCTCCAATTAACACGGGGTGTTTCAATCCATATTGTCCCACTAGGATGACATTGAGAATTAGTGGATATACTCCAGTTATTGAATGTCATCATCACCTTATTCTGATTATGTGGTTTTATTTTGGTCTCTAACAACCCATAAATGTCTACATTATTTTGCAACATGAATTTACTTACAACTCGTTATTTATTCAATCTATTCATACCCCTAATGTTCCAGAATCCCATCTTCATTGATCAGATGATAAATTAGGGGTGGCCTTTTGTGACATACCTTGTCCTGGTTTTCCTTGGAGTTTATCAGCATATGATGGTGTAACACTCCCGGGTGACTTAATTCCTAACCCATGTTGCTCCACCCTTGTCTCAGGAGACATCCTTAGAGAGCTAGCTAGGCACACTTTGAACCTGCCTATTAGGTAGATTAGATGGTTCCTTAGGTTTAGGATCATTTGACTCAACAGGTTTCTCCACTCTCTTCCATATTTTTTGGTCAGCAGCACTGGTTTATTAGCTTTACAGTCCTCTTTGCTATGCCCCAGTCACTTGCACCCTTTGCATAGAATGAGTGTCCACTCATATGCTACCTCTATCTCGTGAATATTTTGCTTCCCATCCAAGAATCTGACTGTAGAGGGAAGATCCTGATCCACCTTCAGTTCAACGAACACCCTGGCATATCCCAATCTCGCTTTAATGTCAGTTGACGCATCCACTACAAGAAAAACGGAGCTTAGCAACCAATTTTTATCGACCACCAAAATAATAGTCGGTAATTATAAATACCGACCGCGTACAGTCGGTAATTAGAGGTTCAGTCGGTAAATTACCGACCGAAAGGTAAGCAGTCGGCAAATTGATTAAACGGTCGGTATTCAGCGTCATTGCCGACCGATTCATATATATTATCGACCGATGTACTGTCGGTCGGTACGTAATTTTAATTAATCCCCACCTTTATTCAGCAGTCATTAGCTTTTGTTTGAAAAAAAAAACACGCAACACCCTTACCCTCCCCCATTTTCGTGACACATCCCTAAACCTAACCTCCCCTCGCCGGACGTCAGGTTCGCCGGACATCGACCCGACGCCGAACCTCCTCTTCGTCGGCCGCCGTTCCAGCCTTTCGCCGGATCTCCTCCCTTCTCCTCAAAATCCTCAATTCGAGTTAGGGTATGTGTTTTAATTGAATTTGTTGTTTAATTTTGTTTAGTTTTGCTTTATTATTGTTGTATATTTGATGCATTCAACCTAGGTTAGTTTAATTTAGAGTAAATTTGTTTGTTAGATTAGGGTTTAATTAGATATAGGGTTAAATTAAATTTCAGTTTAATTTAGGATTAAATTAGATGAGAAATTGTTTAAGTTAGATAAAATTGGTTTTAGGTTAGATTTATTGTTAAATGTTCATACAGTAGCTATGAAAAATTGAAAACAATAAGATGTTAAAATTGAAAACAATAAGAATAGTAGAGTAACTTTGTTTTTACTACTACTGTAAAACAATGTGACTGAGGAAATCAGGTTTAGGTGGTCAGTACTCGGTACTCAGTAGGGTAAATTGAACGATGAACAGAATCTGAATTGTTATTACTCTGTTTTTTTTTGTTTTTAACTTTGTAGTCTTTTGGTAAATAGTTTTGTTTACTTTTTGGCAGGGATTTTCAGGCAGGGGGTTAGGTTGGGGTTTGGGGGAAGAAAATTAGTGAGTTGAACAAAATTATAGTACAAGGAGAATCTTTTACCACTTGTTGGATTGACTATTTAGTCTTTTACTCTAGTCTTGCTCCATCATCAGTTTCTTTGGTGTTTTTCTTTTGATTCCAAATCATGAATTCCATTAATTATTTAGTTTTGTCTAGTTTGGTTTAGGTTATCAAAGTTAAGGTCGAAGTTAAGGGGGGTGGGGGTGGTAGGAAGGAGGAGGATGCAAAAGAGCTTAGTAAGCGAGGGAGTTTGTTGAGAATTAAGATGAATTTGGGTGTAAGAAGAAGAAGGTGGAGGAATAATACTAGTACTAATATTCCCATTATTTTGTTGAATGAGAGGAGGAGGAGGAGGAGGAACATTGCAATTATTATTATTATTATTATTATTATTATTATTATTATTATTATTATTATTATTATTATTATTATTATTATTATTATTATTATTATTATTATTATTATTATTATTATTATTATTATTATTATTATTATTATTATTATTATTATTATTATACTAGTAATAAGCATTGCAAGCTTATTACTTCATCAATCATCAAGTTTAATGCATCAATTAAGTCAATTAATAAACTACTACAATAGTTGTAGCTTGGTTGGGATGGATGAGTTTTTTTTTCTCTTTAGCCTAATAGTTGTAGCTTAGTATAGTTTAGTGTTCTAGAATAATAGTGAAATATTCTAAGTTTAGTTCTACTTGGACCACTCCATTCAAAGTTTTTAGGCATGAACCTCTTATTTGTCAAATGTTTTTAGGCCAACTAGATACAATATGGTGTAATATGACTCAATCAAATTCAATAAAGAGTACTAAGAATTTGAGTTTATATATTAAACTAAGGGTAGATGTGAAAACTTAATTAAATAATGAAGGGGAGTAAGTATGAGATGGGATCATGGGAGTTAAATTTGTGTAATTAGAGTAAACGTATCAACCCCTACATTAATTACATTCGATTATTGTTTCTGAACTAACTAGAGTAAACTCATGGTTATTTATGTCTACCCCTTACTCCATTTTTATATGTTATTTAAATAAGTTTTTGTTCCTTTTATAGAAAATCTAATAATGACGAATATCGAAAGAAAATGGATGTACGAAAGGGTAGACGATAGAAACAAAGTTAAGTATGAGTTTATACTTGGGGTGGATGATTTTATTTTATATGCTAAGGAACAAGAAGAATACAAGACACATTAGATTCTTAGATGTCCATGTGTGAAGTGCCAAAATTTGAAGTACTTGAATGAGTTTACGGTGAAGGACCATCTCATTAGCAAAGGGTTTAAGCCTGGTTACACTAATTGGGTGTGCCATGGAGAACCCTTTTCTTTTATTAGTAATCCTACTACTTCAACAAACACTAATGCTTTCATCGACCAACCTTATCGGGAGATGGTAGTAGATGCATTTGGAGACATAATGTTCGGCCGTGTTGAGGATTCTCCTTTGGGTGAAGAAGAAAGCCCCCACCCTGATCTGAAAGAATTTTTTGAAATGTTAGAGGCCGCCGAGAAACCTCTGTATCGTGGATGTGAGTCCTCATTGCTAGAAGTAGCTTCTAGGATGATTAACATTAAATGTGAGGACAACATACCGGAAAGAAGTTTAGATAAGTTTGCTGCTTTGATTGAGGATATCATTCCACGAGATAATCTGATGACTCGCACATTTTATGACACTAAAAAGTTGCTCAGGGGCCTTCAAATGCCCCATCATTGGATCCATTCATGTCAGGACGGATGCATGCTATTTTGGAAAGAAGACTCCATGCTTGATAAATGTAAAAAGTGTGGAAAAGATAGGTACAAGAAGAAAACTTTTAGTGGGGCAGACATACCTTTCAAAGTTTTAACCTATCTCTCTGTAGCACCAAGGTTGCAACGCTTATATGCAACCAAGAACATTGCAAAAGAAATGAGATGGCATATTGAAAATCCACGTGTACCAGGGACCATGGCTCATCCAAGTGATAGTGAGGCTTGGAAGCATCTAGATTATATGTTTCCGGAGTTTGCTAGTGAGCCTCGTAATGTGAGACTTGGACTTTGCACAGATGGTTTTACACCATAAGGTCAATTTGGTAAGTCTTACTCATGTTGGCCGGTGATTCTCACTCCTTATAATCTACCCCCTGGGTTATGCTTGAAAAGACAATTTATGTTTCTATCCTTGATTGTTCCCGTGCCAAAAAATCCTAAGAAAAACTTGGATATATACATGCAACCTCTTATTGATGAATTGAAAGACTTGTGGGACACGGGAGTGCTCACCTATGATGTGTCCAAGAAACAAAATTTTAGGCTGAAAGCATGTATTCTATGGACCATCAACGATTTTCCGGCGTATGGGATGCTCTCTGGGTGGGCTACTGCTGGCAAACTTGCGTGTCCATATTGTATGAAAGACACCAAGGCGTTTTGGCTTCCACATGGAGGTAAAATGTGTTGGTTTGATTGTCACAGACAATACTTACCCCTACATCATGCATTCCGTTACAACAAAACCGCCTTCAGGAAGGGTAAGTGCGAGAACGACGAACCACCTCCGACATTGTCAGGTTGTGAAATTTGGGAGACGATTTCAGACTACCCAACAATCCTTGATGGTACTGATCGTGAACTCAAACAACTGAAAAAGTTGAAAATAGGATGGTTCAAAAAGAGCTTGTTATGGGAGCTACCTTATTGGAAGCATTTGTTGATTCGACACAATTTGGATGTCATGCATATTGAAAAAAACTTCTTCGAGCAATTAATTCATACAGTACTGGATAATAAAAATAAAACAGCTAACACCCATAACACAAGGAAGGACTTGCCCAAATTATGTAGTAGAGGTCACCTACACATCAAGGACGACCGCAAACCAAAAGCTCCCTACACTCTTGACAAACTGTAAAGAAAGATACGATGTGAGTGGATATGCAATTTAAGGTTTCCAGATGGATACACATCGGATTTAGGTCGCTGTGTCGACCTACACAGTCTCACACTTCATGGTATGAAGCCGCGATTGCCATGTGTTCATGGAACGGCTATTACCCGTTGCTTTGAAACACTTGTTGCCAACTAATGTGTGGAATTCAATTACCGAGATCAGCCAATTTTTTCGTGATTTGTGTGTCTCAAGCCTTACAACCCAAAATATAGAGCGGCTGGAGAACGATATTGCGGAGATCCTCTGCAAACTTGAGAAAGTGTTTCCACCATCATTCTTCAATTCAATGGAGCACTTACCAATACATTTGCCTTATGAAGCAAGGGTTGGTGGCCCCGTACAATATAGGTGGATGTACCCTTTTGAGAGGTATAATTGTGAAAATACTCAAGTTATTAATGCTTCCGCGTACTCTTAATAATTTTTAAATCCCGTATTAACACTATATCAAAATGTAGGTTTCTTAATCATTTGAAAAAAAGTGGGTAATAAAGCACGTGTGGAAGGTTCAATTTGCAATGCGTTCTTAACTGAAGAAATATCAAATTCCTGTTCTCTATACTTTGAAGACCACGTAGATACAAAGGCTAAGGATTTGGATGTGGGCATGGGAGATGAAAATGATTCATCTTTACCTGAGCTCTTTCGACAGCACAAAGGTAGAGCATTTGCTAAACCAAAACACAGATACTTGGACGAACAAGAGTTCGATCGTGCCCATCTTTACGCATTATCAAATTGTGAACTACTAGGCGAATATGAACGGTACGTAAATAGTAACAAGTTACTTATTTATTTTTAAAATAAGAGATGTAGATGTCACGACTAAACTGGAAAATTACAGCTTATTTGAACAGTTCATTATGAAGCAACATCCACGAGCTAAAATGGATGAAGTTTGGACTACATATGAGAAGTTGTTTCCAAATTGGTTTAAAGGATATGTAAGTTTTAGTATTGACATATTAGAATGAAATAAACTTTGAGCACGTCACAAATGCACTAACACTACTACGCAATTAGGTATCTGAGATGAATGTCAAAGATGATGTGATTCAAGCCTTAGAATTTGGTCCTTCTAAAGAAGTAAACACTTGGCAAAGATATTCGATTAATGGGTTTAATTTCCACACACAGAAATATGGGAAAAACAGAGCTACCATGAATTATGGGGTTTGCGTAAGTAATGTTGAAGGAAACGATTACTACGGCACTTTAGAGGAAATTATTGAGTTGAGGTATTGTGGGGAGAAGAGAATTTATAATGCAATCGTGTTCAAGTGTTCATGGATGGATAATTCCACAAACGGTACAAGTGTTCATGGCCTTTATAAACTAGTAGAAGTTAATAGTAGGAGGAAATATGGTAAATATGATCCTTTTGTACTTGCCCATCAAGCTAGTCAAGTTTATTATGCTCCATGCCCAAACCCAAAGAAGGATAGAGATCATTGGTGGGCGGTTTTTAAGGGTCGGGCAAAGTCACAATTCAATGCACCAGTGGATGTCACGGTATTTCAAGAAGATGTGACATGTACTTCATTATTATCTAGCCTTGTTGACGATGACGTCTTAGAAAGTTTTAGTGAGGGGGAGGACATCGAAGAGATGAATGAGATGGGTGATGACGTGGTTGTCAAAGATGATCACATTGAGGAGGAGGAGGAATTTGAAGATGAATTTGAGGATGAATTTGAGGAAGAAGAAGAAGAAGAAGAAGAGAAGATGATGATGATGACGATGACGATGACGACTGCTGACTTGTATTTGTTTAGTCAATGAAGTAGTGGTCGATCAACACTCATGGATAATTGTAGTTAATTGTATATGTTTTTTTGGTTTTAGGCAGGGTGATATTATTTGTTAAATGTTTTCTTGGATTGCATTTGGTAAGTGTTATTTGCATATGTTTATTTGTTTTGTCATTCAACAGATCATATCTGAAAGATGGTTGGACGTGGGCGTGGACGTGGACGCTGTGGACATGACATAGGTCCACCCCGACGCGGCCACGCGCGGGTTTGGGGAGGCGAATGAATCTCCATATGAGAATGGATCGAATTGAAATTTAAATCGAAGTTGGAGTCGCCACCGAAATTTGTGGGAGTTCGGGCCCGTTCGAACCCGCTCTATGTCGTAGTGGGCCGTGTACAAAATACGGCCCATTTCCGATATCAGAGTTTATTGGGTTCGTCTCTTAGCATTTGATACCGATACCGACTTGATCGGATATCATGTATTGAATGACTCTCGTTGCCAATGGTTTCGGACATCCGGAAACCGAGGTTCTGAGTAAGGGGTGAGGGTACGTGTTGGGAAGTTCACAAAGAACACCCAACCCCGCCCGCACATTAGCGGCCTCTACTAGGATATCGTTTGATTTTTGAATACGCGCGTTAGTTGAACGATGAATGATATGCAAACATTGTTTTCCTAAACATGTGAATAATTGAATGGGTTGCTAAGTCGTTTAATGCATGAAAAATTTAACGTCAAAGTTGAATTTAACATGTGAGGTTCGTTTTAGTATAATAAAACAAACGATAAAAAAAATGAATTTGCTACAAGATGAACAAACGAGTTAGTATCGATTTGTGAAGAAATAATATAGCAAATATGATGAATATGCAAGATCGAGAAGATATTAGTCAAAATCTGAAAAATATTGTTAAAAAGACGCTGTTTTGTATAAAAAACGATGTTCGAAAAATAATAAAAAAGGAAAAAACGGGTCGCGTTTCCAGCGTTGCTCGCGACTCGCCCGGGGTGCGCGCGACTCGTGCCCCGGGCTGTTTTGGGGTCGATTTTCTGAAAATCGATGCTTTTATTAAACCGCATAGGAATATTGCATAATTCGTGCTCGAATTAATATTTTCAATATTCGTTATATTCGATAGTCGATTATGAAATCGATATCAAATACTCGGAATGGTTTTAGAAAAGATATAAATTTTGAGAAATCGTTTTGTAGAATAAAAAAAAACGAACGAAAAGCTAAAGAAAGGGACTCGAGTTTCGGGCCCGTGCGCGAGTCGCCTGGGATGGGCGCGACTCGCGTGCGGGTCTGTCCCGGCCTCGTTTTTTGTTCGAAAATTGCTAATTTAATAAATCGCGTACAAATACGAACTAATTTATACTCGATTTATGTTTTCGATATTCGTCATACCCGATACTCGATTATGAAATCGATATCGAATATTCGGAACGAATTTAGAAAAGGTTTTGAAAAAAGTTTGTTTTGAACGAAAAGTAAAAAAAAAAAAGAATTTTGAACGAAAAAGATGTTAATTCTCTCCCCGTATAAAATCGTCGAATTTTGTTTAAAAAGACGTGACGATTTTATTAGCATCCATGAGAATTAATTAATTTTGTTCTTGTTAGATACGATATTCGATTAGAAAATCGATATCGTATTTTAAGAACGTTATTAAAAAAATAGTTTTTGTAGTATCGATTATTAAAAATAAAAAAAAAACGACGAAGGACCCGTTAAAAAGGATGACACACGACCCGAAAAAAAAATAAGACGGAGGAGGAGAAGGAGAAGAGAAGAAGAAGGAGAAATCGGGTTTGGTACACCCTCAACCTACATGCTTCGGTTTACTCGGATCGGGGCTCGTCGGGACGTGGCTTGGGCACAAGAGCGTCGAGTTTAATGTCGGTGGGTTATGGTGGTTTGGTGGGACGTGTAAAGTGTCGGGTAGGAGGCCGGTTTCGTCGGGCTAGAGCGGCGGGATCTCCGGTTCTACTATCGGTTTTTCGATGCTAAGTGTATGAATCGTAGATGTGTAAAAAAAAGTTGATGATTTTTCTGAATCCTAGATGTTTGTTCTATCGTGCGTCAGGAATTCTGTCTTTAGATGTGTTGTGCAAGGGGCTATTTATAGGAAATTCCCGACCTTGGCTAGGAGAGGTGCTTTTGAATTAGAACTACCGCTTAGGATAGGAAACGTAGGAAGTTGAGGGGAATGAGAATTCCGTTTTCTTGTGAAGGAAGAAAGGGAACCGGCTGGTTGGTAGGCTGCTCGGCCGAGTATCCTAGCTCGGTCAAGTGTTTGATTCGGTTTTCGGATAGAATTCCTACTTGAGATCGAATTCTATCCTTAAACGGATTTGTTTAATATTTTGTGTAGCTGATTTTTGTAGTATTGGAGTCCGAATCAGCCGCGTGAGGTGTCACGGATGACTCACGTGTCTCGGGAAAATCTTTGACCGGGTTTTGACTCGATCGCTAAAAGACGGTTTTACCCCTGGTGTCGGATTCGACCCAAATTAGTCTTATTTGACTCGAAACGACCCACTGGGCCTGAATTTGAGGTTGATTTTGTGAAATTTGTACTCCTTAAAAAGCCCAAGCCAAATGCCAATGATTTTGAGCCCATTTCCGAGTACGTTAAAGCACGTTTGCGTCCGATCATCATCGGGTGTTTGTCGGAAACTACTATAGACACCTGGCGGTCAAATGTGGGTGTCTACAGAGCCCCCACTCTGACTGAGGCTTGGACAGGGCGAAAGTCAGAGTAGCTACCAGGCCAATCAAAGATTAAGACCTGGCAGACTTCCGATCGGGTCGTTTAAAGTCCATTAGACCTGCGTAAAGGGCCCGCCGGCCACAGACTAGAAATGTACCTGAGCTGATGATAACTCCGTGGGGGATTGAACTCGTCGTATAAGACTTAAAATGGGCCTATATATGGGCTCATCCTGCTAAATGCCGTTGGGGAGTTATGCGAATTGCACGGTCCTGTTTGAGTCGTCCTGTACATATTTATGCAAAGTTGCAAAGTTTTGCATGTAACATTTGTAGGAAAATGACTCGCGCTGGGAAATAAAAATTTTGAGAAAGGTTTTGAATTTTTGAGTTTGTAGGAGTCTTTGAAAATTAGAGAATTTTTTACTCTGAAAAGGAATAGGAATGCTCGGGATGACTTAGCTAAACCTCAGGATAAGGATTGTATGCTAAATACTCTGGGATTTGGAATCCTAAGGTGAGGAGGAGAATTTGGTTTTATGCTATATATACCCCCTCCTTGCTTCATAAATTCTCACAATTCCCACAATTCCCTCTCTTCCCTAAAGAAAAAACAAGCCCTGAGAAATTTATTCTTTCTTTTAGAAATCCAATTATGGGAATCGATCGTTTAATTGGAATGTTGCACGAGTGGTCCAAATATTTCAGAGATGCAGATAAGGTCATCCTAAATCAGAATGGCGTTACCCAATTGTTCGTGATCCGTCAGATGCAAGTAGATCGTCACTTCTTGGATGCTTGCTTGTCGTACTGGGACGATACTTATCATGTATTTGGTTTTCCTTGAGGCGAAATCTGTCCTATCCCTGAGGAAATTGCTGCTGTAGGAGGATGAAATCCCATACTTCGCCCTGCTATCCCTTTTTTCGGTTCCTGACCCAAGGAGGAAGTTACGGGAATTTTTAGGGCTTTCTCACATGGAGGTATCCCGTATGCTGGAAGGAGATACCGTTTCCTTGATCGATCTAGCTGAAAAATTTATGAACCCAGATGATGTCCGGGTCAGGCCGGTCCACAGCCGTAGGGCCTTTACTTTTTGCATGCTTCATGTCTATGCCTTCGAGGGCCATATGGATTTATTATCTTGCATGGGCCACGTTAGACTTTTCACTGTGGCTGACCTGATGGAAACGGAGCACAGCCCGACTTGGTTGATTACAGGAGAGATTATCCAGGGTTTGGATAATCGCAAAAGGGATCCGTCAGTCCGGTTGACTGGGAGTACCCGTCTTTTACAGGTATACCGGTTTTTTGATTTTTTCCGGTTTTTTCCAATTTTCCGGTTTCTGCGGTTTCTTCCCGATTTTCCCGGTTTCTGCGGTTTTCACGTTTTTTTTTCCGTGATTTTGACAATTTTTTGCGATTTCGATTTTTGTGGGTTTTTCAGCTGTGGCTGTTCGAGAGGCTATCGATCTTGGATCCTCCCCTAGACGTGAGCCGGTATCAACCCAAACAAGTGATGATGAGGAGACGGACCATTGCCTTTTCTCGCTTCAACACCCAAAAACACTGGGATGAGGTGCTATCTTTCTATGAAGGCCCATTGATCTGCTGGACCGTCCCATGGTGGCCGATTTATGTTCGGACCGGTTTAGAGTCCCGAGATAGGGCTCGATATCAGGCAATTCTGTCTTTTAGACAGACAATTCACCTTTTTCCCGATCGCATACTTAGGCAATATGGTCGGGTGCAAAGAATCCCAGAAATCGAGGCAGTCGTGAGTGAATCTACTCAGTTGACGGATGTAATGTGTGACACCTGGATGCAAAGGTGGTATACACGAGCTACTTGGCCCGTTCCTAAAAATCCTCATTCGATCTGGGTATCTGACTTTTATGTGAGATGGACAAGAGTTGATTCAGCTAAAACCCGAGCTGCCTTGAAGACTGACGAGGCCTTCGACCTGTTACGTCGGGAACACGCTAAAGATAATAGAAGCTTCTTTGACGAAGACACTACTCCGACAGGTCAGAAAGGGACATCTAGGACGCAGACTGAAGGGTCCAGTACTAAGGGTGCACGGGGGAAGGTGAGCCCCCAGACGGATTTAGAAAGGAGACTAGGCCCAACACTGGCGGTTAAGGACCGACTTGGTCTTCGAGACAGACTTCCCGAGCCTGTCAGGGCTCGGCTTGGACCGGTGCAGACGGTAGAAGACCCAAAATCGAAGAAACGGGTTCGAGCAAAAGAAGTTCCCCTTGTGATTAGGGAACGTTCCCCCCCGCCTCGTCGGCCTCGGGCTCCACGTGACCCGAAAGATAAGGGAAAAGGAAAAATGTACGAGTAGTCTCCTAAATTTATTATTTAAGTATTACTATTATTTTTGCGGTGTGATTTTGTTGTTTGTTTTTGTGGTGTATTTTTTGAAATTCCCGAGTTTATCGGTTTTTTCTTACATAATAAAAAGGCATATTAGTGAATACCGTTCCCGTCTTTTCGTTATTGCAGTGGTTGTACCCTTTTGAAGGGTTGCCTACGTATCCAAAATTAATGGAATAAAACCTTCCGTAGTTCAGAAGTATTTTTGCAATTTTTCTAAATACATCAAGATTATTAATCCGAGATGTGCAACGGTAGGATAAATAATCCTAGCTTATTGACTTGCTTAAAATTTCTGAAAATTTTATAAAAAGAAAAGATTTATAAATTTTGCAAATGACATTGAGATAGGGTTTATGGGTAGTAACGCTTCAGTTGGTCCAAGTTTGTTGGGTTGACGAATTCGTTTCCGTCCAAGTCCGTTAACATTACTGCTCCTCCCGAAAGAATTTTCTTCACTAAATATGGCCCAACCCAATTGGGTTTGAATTTTCCTCTTGGGTCAACTGGTAGTAGAGCTCGAACAAATTTTAGGACTAGATCGCCCTCTTTGATATTCCTGGGCCTAACCCTCTTGTTAAAAGCCCGTTGGATCCTTTTCTGATATATCTGAATATCATTTAGAGCTCGAGATCGCCATTAGTCTAAGAGGACTAGTGAGTCATATCGGGCTTGGACCCAATCTGCTTCAGGTACCTGACTCTCGAGTAGAATTCTGAGGGATGGTACTTCTAGCTCGACTGGCTGGACTGCTTCCATTCCATATGTCAGATAGTATGGAGTTACTCTGGTTGCAGTTCGAATTGATGTCTGATATCCCCATAAGGCGAAGGGTATCTTGTCGGGCCAGTCCCGGTAATTCTCAGCCATCTTTTTAAGTATGGTGACAATTGTTTTATTGGCTGCCTCCACCGCTCCATTTGTTTGGGGACGGTAAGGCAAAGCCCCCTGTGCTGTCTTCTTATATAACTGTCCATCGTCTGTGTGGATGAACTGGGTTGCCCATCTTCGTAAAGCTTTCTTGGCCCGGTTCTCAGCTCCCGGAGAATATTCCCCTGACGTTAAGTAGGTTAGAATAGCCTGATATCAAGGTTCTAGATCAGTTATCTCAATATATTGGATAGCGTGGATGTATGCCGGCTCGGACCGTCTTTCGACGCAAATGGGCATGCTGGTTAGATGTGCTGGGATATTCAGTAAAGATGCTAATTTTGAGAGAGCATCTGCAAACTGGTTTTCTTCTCGAGGCAGATAGATGTATTCTACTTTTTGGAATTGTTTTTCGAGAACCCTTACTCGTGCTTGGTAAGCCACGAGATTTGCGTTCCGAGTCTTCCATTTTTGTAGGGCTTGATTTATGGCTAAAGATGAGTCACCGTGGACCCGGAGGCTTGTTACTCCTAAATCAGCGGCGGCTTGCAGCCCGTGAATGCATGCTTCGTACTCGGCTGCGTTGTTAGTTACGTCAAAATCTAGCTTGGTGGATAGCGGGGTGTGTCCCCTTGTGGTGAGATTAGCAAAATCCCGACGCCAAATCCTCGAAAGTTGGACGCTCCGTCAAAATACAAATCCCATGTCTCGGTGTCGGTATGGAATATGTCTTCATCCGGGAAGGCCTAAGTATCGGTGTGTTCTTCTTCGGATATCGGGCTATCAGCGAGGAATTCGGCTACTACTCGGCCTTTGATGGCTTTCAATGGTACGAACTTGAGGTCGAACTCGGCTAACATTAAAGTCCATCTGGATATACGACCGTTGAGGATGGGTTTCTCGAATAGATAGTTGATTGGATCCATCTTGGATAACACATGTACCTCGTGACTAAGCATGTAGTGTCGGAGCTTTTTAGTGGCCCAAACCAGAGCTAGGCACGTCTTCTCGAGCATTGTGTACTTGCATTCGTATTCCAAGAACTTCTTACTAATGTAGTAAATAGCTCGTTCTTTGGAATCGACCGTCTAGGCTAGCATAGCGCCCATGGCCGTCTCGGTCGTTGTTAGGTATAACGATAGAGGCAAACCATGCTGAGGTGGTATTAGCACTGGTGGAGAGGATAGAATCTCCTTGATTTTATCGAAAGCCATTTGACATTTGTCGTCCCATAGTGTTCGTTCTCCTATCTTCAGTTTCTTGAAAATGGGCTCACATACCATGGTTAGCTTTGAAATAAACCTGCTGATATACTGGACTTTCCCGAGAAACCCCCTTATATCCTTTTCAGTTTTAGGCAGTTGCATCTCGGTAATGACCTTGATCTTTGCTGGGTCAACTTCGATGCCACGCTGGCTGACAATGTGGCCCAGTAGCTTGCCCGATGTTACCCCGAAACTGCATTTTTGAGGGTTTAACCTCATGTTGTACTTGCGTAGTCGGGTGAAGACCTTTCTTAGGGCCGCAATGTGCCCGTTTCGGTCCTTGGATTTGACGATCCTGTCGTCCACGTAGACCTCCACTTCCTTATGCATCATGTCATGCAATAAAGTGGTGGCGGTACGTTGATAAGTGGCACCAGCGTTGATAAGCCCAAATGGCATCACGGTATAGCAGTAAGTCCCCCAAGGTGTGATGAAGGTGGTCTTACTCATGTCTTCTTCCGCCATTTTGATCTGATTATATCCGGCATACCCGTCCGTGAATGATAGAAGGGCATGGTCGGCCGTGTTATCCACCAGTATGTCAATGTGTGGTAACGGAAAATCGTCTTTTGGGCTGGCCTTATTAAGGTCCCGAAAATCTACTCATACTCGGACTTCGCCATCTTTTTTGGGTACTGGTACTATGTTTGCAACCCAGTCTGGATATTCAGACACTTGGATAAAGCCCGCTTTGAATTGTTTATCGACTTCTTCCTTGACTTTGAGGGACCATTCGGGCCTCATTCTTCGAAGTTTCTGCTTTACCGGCTTGTACCCGTCTTTGATGGGTATTCGGTGTTCAGCTATCCCCCGGTCTATTCCCGGCATGTCCTTGTAGGACCATGCAAAGACGTCTTTGAATTCCTGGAGGAGATCCGTGAATTGTTGTTTCTCCTCGGGATCTAAAGATAGGCCCAACTTAAGCATCTGAGGTTCTAAAGGGGTTCCTACGTTGATGGAATCGGTTTCTTCGATTATCGGATCTCGGGACTCCCTTTGCTCGAGTTGCTCGATTAGATGTGGAGGCAATGGTACCTGTTCGTCGGGTTTCTCAATGTCATTGCAAGCAAGATTTTTGAAAATGTTTTGAAAATAAGACAAGTCGTAAGCAGAACGGTTATCGTTATTATTGATAGTGAATTTTTAAAATAGCTCGAAGAGAGCTGCCATCTGATCGTTGGTCAGAGGCGGGATAGGGAGAGCCCTCGGGACAGACTCCGGGGCTCCCGATGGTGTGACTAAAGAAGGGAGAGGGGTTACAGACTCGATCCTAGTATTGGACCCTCTAGACTTCGACTCAGACTCCGACTCTGACTCTGACTCGGACTCGGACTCAGATTCGGCACCATGCATATCTCCTTCACCAGTAGTTAGCTTGTAGACTCGACCCTGACTGTCGGTCCACTTTGTTGTCTTCCTCCAAGCTCTCTTCCCGATGTCGGCACCCACGTCGGAGATCAGCTTGGTTGGATCGAACCTGCTGCTGCGGAGAATCAGGCTAACTAATTCTTGTTTAGGGGTCGGGACGACCTTGTCTTCCCCGAATAGTAGTCCTAGGATGGGCTCAGTATTGCTTGTGCCCTCCTTTGATTCGGCCTGGATAAGGGCAAAGATATCATCTGGGATGAAATTGCATTCCCGAGCCGATTTGGTCCCGGGATATGAAATGGTGGGCTGATAGAGGCCCATTTGAACAGTTCCAAATACTGGAGTGACGAACGTGACTGCCTTGGTTTGGTGCGTGCATCCTGGCGTCATAGTGTAACTTAGACTGAGGCGAGATTGCTCGTTGTTCAGGGCTTCGATAATCTTCCCAGCTGGAAGATAGGGCCTTGATGTAACTCCTGGTAGGTAGCCCAGATTTTGTAGCATCGTATCGATGCTAGTGGTGAAATAGGGTCGGAAAAGATATTCCTCCTCGATCATTCCCACAAAGTTGAAACCTCGTGGGTCAGTTGAGCCTGCCGTGTTGCAGCTTGACACGGTTATAGGGGTAGCTTCGAGAGTAACGATCCCATATTGTAAGGGTAGCTTGACCTTCCTGTGAAGGGTGGAAGACACGGCTTTGACCGCGTGAATCCATGGTCTCCCGAATAATAGATTGAAAGATGAAGTGACATCGATCACTTGAAATTCTAATTCCTTCTTGATCGGGCCTGTTATGATTGTTAGCTTAACGGCCCCAGCAACTGATTTTGGGCTCCCATCAAAAGCCTGGATAGTTTGTGCAGTCGGAAGGTAGTCAGCCTTGGTAATGCCGAGGGCCTTGGCTGTCCTCAAGGGAAGGACGTTTACTGCGGACCCGTCATCAATCAGGGTCATCGGGAGATACTTGTTGCGGCAGATCACCGCGATGTATAGGGCCAAGTTATGGGTGGTCCCGAATGGTGGAAGATCGGACTCGGAGAAAGTGATAAGTGGGCCTTCTCCTTTAGACTTGCCCTTGAGGTGTGGCAGTGATCCGAATCAAGGAGCTACCAAAGAGTTCAATAAAGTCACCTTAGCTCCTCATGGTCTTAGTCCAGCCTCACTAGCACCTCTTACCAACTTAGTAGTGTGCCTACTACAATTGGTGAGCTAGCTCGTGTGTGAGCTAAATAAATGAGCAAATAATCAAGGTAAAATGAAGACATTAACTTGGGTTCACACTCATTCAAGCATGGGAAGTGTACTGAAGTTATGAAGGTGTTTAAGGTTGATTGTGTTCACATGGTGTACACGTCTAAAGGCTCCCTTGTTAGCTTTGTTTTTGGCTCCATGTTCACATAGATGCCGCGCCTCATTACTCTTTGTTAGAGCTTTGTTATTAGCTCCTAGTTTACATGGCTTTGTTATTAGCTCCTAGTTTACATAGCTTTGTTATTAGCTCCTAGTTCACATAAGGTGTAAGCTTTGTTTTTGTCACCCTAACCAGCCGGTTTAAGGGTCTTGTTGTAGGCTATATATAGCCATCTAGTTGAATGAATAAGGCATCCAATTCTCATATCAAAAACCTGAGTAAAGCTAAGCTTTCTTTTACGTCCTTGTTGTTTACAAGACAAAGTCTAGAGTAAGTCGCGTTACAAGTTCTAAACTCGCTACTTCAATCGCGTGTTTGATTTAGCACCCGCTTTGTTGGAGTATAGGTCTACTTCACTAAGCATACTATCCTTTGGTTACGGTTTATTCATCCTTAAACTATCCCTACTTTCTGTTTTGGTTACTTTGTTTACGTTCATTTCAGAGTACTAATCCATATTCACGTTCTTGTTTCAAAGTTCATATCAACTCACACCATTAGTGGTATCAGAGCTTTGGTAATCTTTTAGACGTAAAGAATGGCAGGAGTATTGAACTTTGAAGATCCTACTTTCTTGGAACAACTAAAGAAGGCGTTGGAGAACTTCCAGCCCAAAAATTCTCGTTTCCAACCAAGAAGGGAACTGGTGGACAAGATCAAGGTAAATGAACTTCCTGAGTTTAATGGTGGTACTGACCCTGAAGTTTACTTGGAGTGGGAAAGAAACATGGAGAAGCTCTTTGACTTCAAGGATTTAGAGGACGAAGAGAGATGCAAATACGCCATCCCAAAGCTAAGCAAAGGGGCTTCCCTTTGGTATGAAGGACTTAAGGTACAACGCACCAGGAATGGGAAGGGTAAGATTTCTTCTTGGGAGTCCTTAAAACGTAAACTACGTAAGAGGTATGTTCCAACTACGCACAAGTTATCCCTATACAAAAAGATTGCTAATCTTGTACAAGGAAGAATGAGTGTTAGTGAATACATAGAAGAATTTGAGAACTTAGTTCTAATGGGAGAAGTAGAAGAAAACGAAGAAATAAAAATGGCTAGGTTCTTACGTGGGCTAAATCGTAGTATTGCTAATACGGTTGATTTATGTCCTTATTCTGATTTTGATACTTTGTGTGGGTTGTGTCTAAAAATTGAGACACAAGGGAAAGGAAAACATGAGGGTGAATCTAGTAAGAGTCATACTTGGTCACGAACAGATGATAGTAATAGAGTCAATCCTACTAATACTAATCAACCCCTTGTTATTAAGAATAACCCCGCACCCCCACCTCAATCTACCACCAAAACAACCACTGAAACTAGTCTATCTAAGGTACGTTGTTTCAAATGTCAAGGGTTTGGTCACTACAAAAACGCTTGTCCTAACAAAAGAGTTGTGACCTTAAGGGAAGTGATCACTGTTAGGGATGAGTTATGGGAAGAGGAACAACGTATAGGGGCTGTTTTTAATGTTAATGAGGGAGAGGAAGAGGAAGAAGAAGATATTGAGGCTTATGAACCCCCGGCTTATGACACCCTCTTAGTACTACGTACTTTACATGCTAACCCCATTCAACATGACACCGAGCAAAGAGACCAACTATTCCATACTAAGTGTCAAGTTAAAGACAGATGGTGTAGTTTAATCATTGATGGAGGTAGTTGTACCAACGTTGCCTCAACTGAAATGGTAGACAAACTAGGTCTAGCTACTACTAATCATCCTAACCCTTATGCATTACATTGGTTAAACAACGGGAACAAAGTAAGGGTCACTAAACAAGTCAGGGTTGGCTTAACTATGGGTTCCTACGTTGATGAGGTTTTGTGTGATGTTATTCCTATGGATGCTTGTCACATACTGTTAGGCCGTCCTTGGCAGTTTGATAGGGACGTAGTTCACCATTGGAGAAGAAATGAGTATGAATTGAATGATAAGGGAAGGAAAATTGTACTCAAGCCCATGACACCTCAAAACGTTTGTAACATGTTAACCAATCGAGTTGGAAAACCCAACCTCTCAATATTTGCTAGTAAGATTGTGGAAGAACATGCCATAGAAGAGGGGAAGTGTGGTGCCATCATGGTTCCTAAAGAGGAATCAGTAAAAGTTAATAGTGGTTATGAAGGGAAACAATTTGAGGAGTGGCAAAAGGAACTAGGTGTTGTTATCTCTAATGGAATACCAGCCTGTTTAATGCCTAGCAAAGATCATGAAGTCTTAAGGTATGGAGATGTTAAGAACAATGTCGTGGCCAATGCTCTATCCTTAGATGCAAGCACGCTTGGACCCAATACTTTGAAGGGCTGTTACTACACGGAGGTTGATTTACTCACCAAATGCAAGGCTATTACTCTTAATACTTTTGATAAAGTTGTTTTGCAGGACGATCTTCCTCTTAAAGGGGTCCATCTTTGTGTCCCAAAACATCCCATTTCAGAGTATATAACTAGAGAAGCTCAAGGAGGAGGACAAGCTGGATGTTGTGGCATAACCAAGGCCTTAGAGACGTTAAGGGAGCACTTCCTTTTGCTAGAGACACAAGGGAGTAATATAAGCCTCATGAGCAAATACTTAACAAGTCCTTTCCCAAAGAGTCCCCTCCAACCAAGAGAGTACTTGCCATTCTCCATAGTGACTCACCTAAGTACTTGTTACACAACGGATGAAGCTATCAAGAGAAAGACCAGATTAATGTCCCAAGCAGAAGCTCCATACAAGGGAAACAACCATGGTTGCAAGATGAAGTTGCCGGATAGTTATGAAGTTCATACCACGTCCAAAGTGGGAGATTTTGCTCTTTATTTTGATGAAGATGGTTTTTCAGAATTGAGGACAATTCCTTTTCAAGGGGGAGGAGATGATCCGAATCAAGGAGCTACCAAAGAGTTCAATAAAGTCACCTTAGCTCCTCATGGTCTTAGTCCAGCCTCACTAGCACCTCTTACCAACTTAGTAGTGTGCCTACTACAATTGGTGAGCTAGCTCGTGTGTGAGCTAAATAAAGGAGAAAATAATCAAGGTAAAATGAAGACATTAACTTGGGTTCACACTCATTCAAGCATGGGAAGTGTACTGAAGTTATGAAGGTGTTTAAGGTTGATTGTGTTCACATGGTGTACACGTCTAAAGGCTCCCTTGTTAGCTTTGTTTTTGGCTCCATGTTCACATAGATGTCGCGCCTCATTACTCTTTGTTAGAACTTTGTTATTAGCTCCTAGTTTACATGGCTTTGTTATTAGCTCCTAGTTTACATAGCTTTGTTATTAGCTCCTAGTTCACATAAGGTGTAAGCTTTGTTTTTGTCACCCTAACCAGCCGGTTTAAGGGTCTTGTTGTAGACTATATATAGCCATCTAGTTGAATGAATAAGGCATCCAATTCTCATATCAAAAACCTGAGTAAAGCTAAGCTTTCTTTTACGTCCTTGTTGTTTACAAGACAAAGTCTAGAGTAAGTCGCGTTACAAGCTCTAAACTCGCTACTTCAATCGCGTGTTTGATTTAGCACCCGCTTTGTTGGAGTATAGGTCTACTTCACTAAGCATACTATCCTTTGGTTACGGTTTATTCATCCTTAAACTATCCCTACTTTCTGTTTTGGTTACTTTGTTTACGTTCATTTCAGAGTACTAATCCATATTCACGTTCTTGTTTCAAAGTTCATATCAACTCACACCAGGCAGGATAGTGGCTACCATCTCGGTGGGGGTAATCGATGAGTCAACCTTGATTTCATCAAGAGCCCTAGTAAGTGCTGCCCGATGCTTCTGAGAACTAACCAAAAGCTGCCATATAGTAATATCAGTTCGGACCCTCTTTAGTTGTCTGACTAGGGCCGTGTCAGCGTTTGGCTCTTCGGGAGTGAGTTCCATCCTGGAAGGTTCAGTGACGGTTTCCGGAGTGGCGAGACTGGCCGTGATGGTGTGTGTGCCGGCCAGAGCTCTGGCTTTAGCTTTCCGGATCTCTTCGATGGTGACGGGGACAGCTTCCCCTTTGGCCAGATAAACATCATCTTCATCGTCGTTCCATATCCCATTGATTTGGGGAATAAAAGGGGAAATGAGATGAGAGCAGTCGACTACCTCTCCAGTAAAAATGGCATGAGTAGCAAGAGGATTATTTTTATTACGCGGCTTATCGCTAGGTAGTGGTATCTTCCCACTTTCGATCAGATCTTGAATAAGATGTTTCAACTTCCAGCACTTCTCCGTGTCGTGCCCGCTGCCTTGGTGATAATGGCAATAGGCTTGAATGTTGTAGCTCTTAGATCGTTTTTCCACGGGAACTTCCGGAATTAGGCCTATCAGTTGGATTAGGCCTTTTGAAGACAGCCTTTGTAAGGCATTAGCATAGGTTGTCCCTATGTCGGTGAATACCCGATTTGGAGTATTCTTTTTGGTCGAGGTGTCCAATGAGTTAACCTCGTCGAAGATACTTCGGGCCGCCGTTGTGGTTGCAGACTTGCTGGAGGATGAACTAGCTCCTTGATACCCCTTGGTAGAGGCCTTAGTAATGTTCTCTAGCCTTAGATCATCTTCGATTCTCGTACCCATTTCGGTCAAAGTGGCGAAGTCGGGTATGATGGCATACCGGAGATGGACTCGGTAAGCGGGGAGGAGGTTTTTGACAAAGGCCTCCACTAGTACTTTTTCGTTGGGCTTGTCCACCAGCTTAACACTTTCGGTCCTCCACCTTTGAAGGTATTTAGTGAAACCCTCCTTAGGCTCTTGGGCCATAACTTCCAGAGTACGCATGGTAGTCTGGATTTCAGCATTATTCGTGTAGTTTCGCGCGAATTCCATTGCAACATCGTCCCAGGTTTTGGGATCAAGCCTGTAGTACCAGGCTTTCGGGTGCTTTTCCAGAGAGGAAGCAAAGAGATGCTTGAACATGGTCGATTTGACCCCCTTAACAGCCATAAAATCCTTGAAAGCCCGAATGTGGAGTACCGGGTCTTTAGTTCCGTCAAACTTTGGCAAGCCCGTTAAGTTGAGGTTAGCGGGCAGTTCATCGGTCAAGGGCGAATAGATACGAGCATTTTCCGTGAGAATTGTGTTTCTGGTGGTCGAGTGGACCTGTTCTTGCAGTTTTTGGACCGCGCCGGCCAATGCGGCCAAGGGTCCGTCATCTTCGATCGAAGCATTGGGGGTTCCTTGTTCCACGGCACTAACCCGAGTGACGATGGCAATCTGATCCTCCCTCATTTGTCGCAATTGATCTTGGATTTTGGTCAACGAAGCTGTCAACTCATCGATGGCTTCTTTCGTCATGATTCGAGTGAAGGGCGGCCTGTCTGTAAGAACACCGCGTAATCAGCAACTTAACCCAAATCCTAAGAAAAGTACATCCCGAGCAAGGGAAAAGGAAGAAGACTAAGACGGTAATGACTCGGAAAAGACACCTAGACGGGTGACTTGTGAAAAGGTGGGCCTTCCTCAGGACCCAACTATGTGGGTTGGGCCCTGTTCGAAGGAAGGTTCACGTGAGACATTCCCAGACTTTAAACTCGATTGTGTAAACTGGGCCAACCTTTGTAGGAGTATGTCCTACGTAGGTGGGCCTTGCCTTAGTAAAATAAGGCGGACTGGGATAGGGGGGAAACCCGCGATGTAAGATCGACAGAGTTTCGATGCTAGAGACTTCAACGACTTATGACACGACCCGACACTGCTAAATACAGGAAGTCTAAGAAGAGGAAGTTTTGAAATATGATATTTTCTGAAAAGCCCGAAAAATCCGGGGAGAACCGGCCCTTTTCTGAGAAAAACGGAAAAAGTGGGCCGGGTGACGGTTTGAAAATTTCGAAAATAATTTCGAGTTTTAAATTGGGCATAATACCGGCTAGAAAAAGGCTATTTTGAGTAAAATCATAAGTCCTAAATTCGGTATATGTCCGGGGTTTTGAAATTGGATATTTTGAAAAGGATGCAAAATTTTGAAAATGACGGTTTTTGAAAAATATGTGGATCAAATAGCACGTAGTCATGGAAACAGTATAATGACACCATGTATGCTCTTAAGCTAAGTCTCGGTCAGTCTATGAGGGTCTATACCAGTGTACATAGCCTATTCGAGAATCGGGGCGAACTTCCTAAGTCGAATTGAACTTAGAACATGCCGTAAAACCCATACGAATCTGCTATGCACACCTTTTGACATATCCAATTTGGACTACATCAATGGTATAGTGGGACGTCGGTCACCAGTACCGGCCCGGGAAAGATGGGGTTATGCATGAACCGTAAAACTAAAACGCGTATTGTACTAGTCAAACGATTTCTATTCGAGTCTCACCCTGAGGATGCCGATGGTTAGTAACGCATCAGTTAATCCCCAGCGGAGTCGCCAAATTGTGGACATGACATAGGTCCACCCCAACGCGGCCACGCGCGGGTTTGGGGAGGCGAATGAATCTCCATATGAGAATGGATCGAATTGAAATTTAAATCGAAGTTGGAGTCGCCACCGAACTTTGTGGGAGTTCGGGCCCGTTCGAAGCCGCTCTATGTCGTAGTGGGCCGTGTACAAAATACGGCCCATTTCCGATATCAGAGTTTATTGGGTTCGTCCCTTAGCATTTGATACCGATACCGACTTGATCGGATATCATGTATTGAATGACTCTCGTTGCCAATGGTTTCGGACATCCGGAAACCGAGGTTCTGAGTAAGGGGTGAGGGTACGTGTTGGGAAGTTCACAAAGAACACCCAACCCCGCCCGCACATTAGCGGCCTCTACTAGTATATCGTTTGATTTTTGAATACGCGCGTTAGTTGAACGATGAATGATATGCAAACATTGTTTTCCTAAGCATGTGAATAATTGAATGGGTTGCTAAGTCGTTTAATGCATGAAAAATTTAACGTCAAAGTTGAATTTAGCATGTGAAGTTCGTTTTAGTATAATAAAACAAACGATAAAAAAAAATGAATTTGCTACAAGATGAACAAACGAGTTAGTATCGATTTGTGAAGAAATAATATAGCAAATATGATGAATATGCAAGATCGAGAAGATATTAGTCGAAATCTGAAAAATATTGTTAAAAAGACGCTGTTTTGTATAAAAAATGATGTTCGAAAAATAATAAAAAAGGAAAAAATGGGTCGCGTTTCCAGCGTTGCCCGCGACTCGCCCGGGGTGCGCGCGACTCGCGCCCCGGCCTGTTTTGGGGTCGATTTTCTGAAAATCGATGCTTTTATTAAACCGCATAGGAATATTGCATAATTCGTGCTCGACTTAATATTTTCAATATTCGTTATATTCGATAGTCGATTATGAAATCGATATCAAATACTCGGAATGGTTTTAGAAAAGATATAAATTTTGAGAAATCGTTTTGTAGAATAAAAAAAAACGAACGAAAAGCTAAAGAAAGGGACTCGAGTTTCGGGCCCGTGCGCGAGTCGCCTGGGATGGGCGCGACTCGCGTGCGGGTCTGTCCCGGCCTCGTTTTTTGTTCGAAAATTGCTAATTTAATAAATCGCGTACAAATACGAACTAATTTATACTCGATTTATGTTTTCGATATTCGTCATACCCGATACTCGATTATGAAATCGATATCGAATATTCGGAACGAATTTAGAAAAGGTTTTGAAAAAAGTTTGTTTTGAACGAAAAGTAAAAAAAAAAAAAGAATTTTGAAGGAAAAAGATGTTAATTCTCTCCCCGTATAAAATCGTCGAATTTTGTTTAAAAAGACGTGACGATTTTATTAGCATCCACGAGAATTAATTAATTTTGTTCTTGTTAGATACGATATTCGATTAGAGAATCGATATCGTATTTTAAGAACGTTATTAAAAAAATAGTTTTTGTAGTATCGATTATTAAAAATAAAAAAAAACGACGAAGGACCCGTTAAAAAGGATGACACACGACCCGAAAAAAAAATAAGACGGAGGAGGAGAAGGAGAAGAGAAGAAGAAGGAGAAATCAGGTTTGGTACACCCTCAACCTACATGCTTCGGTTTACTCGGATCGGGGCTCGTCGGGACGTGGGTTGGGCACAAGAGCGTCGAGTTTAATGTCGGTGGGTTATGGTGGTTTGGTGGGACGTGGAAAGTGTCGGGTAGGAGGCCGGTTTCGTCGGGCTAGAGCGGCGGGATCTCCGGTTCTACTATCGGTTTTTCGATGCTAAGTGTATGAATCGTAGATGTGTAAAAAAAAGTTGATGATTTTTCTGAATCCTAGATGTTTGTTCTATCGTGCGTCAGGAATTCTGTCTTTAGATGTGTTGTGCAAGGGGCTATTTATAGGAAATTCCCGACCTTGGCTAGGAGAGGTGCTTTTGAATTAGAACTACCGCTTAGGATAGGAAACGTAGGAAGTTGAGGGGAATGAGAATTCCGTTTTCTTGTGAAGGAAGAAAGGGAACCGGCTGGTTGGTAGGCTGCTCGGCCGAGTATCCTAGCTCGGTCAAGTGTTTGATTCGGTTTTCGGATAGAATTCCTACTTGAGATCGAATTCTATCCTTAAACGGATTTGTTTAATATTTTGTGTAGCTGATTTTTGTAGTATTGGAGTCCGAATCAGCCGCGTGAGGTGTCACGGATGACTCACGTGTCTCGGGAAAATCTTTGACCGGGTTTTGACTCGATCGCTAAAAGACGGTTTTACCCCTGGTGTCGGATTCGACCCAAATTAGTCTTATTTGACTCGAAACGACCCACTGGGCCTGAATTTGAGGTTGATTTTGTGAAATTTGTACTCCTTAAAAAGCCCAAGCCAAATGCCAATGATTTTGAGCCCATTTCCGAGTACGTTAAAGCACGTTTGCGTCCGATCATCATCGGGTGTTTGTCGGAAACTACTATAGACACCTGGCGGTCAAATGTGGGTGTCTACAGAGCCCCCACTCTGACTGAGGCTTGGACAGGGCGAAAGTCAGAGTAGCTACCAGGCCAATCAAAGATTAAGACCTGGCAGACTTCCGATCGGGTCGTTTAAAGTCCATTAGACCTGCGTAAAGGGCCCGCCGGCCACAGACTAGAAATGTACCTGAGCTGATGATAACTCCGTGGGGGATTGAACTCGTCGTATAAGACTTAAAATGGGCCTATATATGGGCTCATCCTGCTAAATGCCGCTGGGGAGTTATGCGAATTGCACGGTCCTGTTTGAGTCGTCCTGTACATATTTATGCAAAGTTGCAAAGTTTTGCATGTAACATTTGAAGGAAAATGACTCGCGCTGGGAAATAAAAATTTTGAGAAAGGTTTTGAATTTTTGAGTTTGTAGGAGTCTTTGAAAATTAGAGAATTTTTGACTCTGAAAAGGAATAGGAATGCTCGGGATGACTTAGCTAAACCTCAGGATAAGGATTGTATGCTAAATACTCTGGGATTTGGAATCCTAAGGTGAGGAGGAGAATTTGGTTTTATGCTATATATACCCCCTCCTTGCTTCATAAATTCTCACAATTCCCACAATTCCCTCTCTTCCCTAAAGAAAAAACAAGCCCTGAGAAATTTATTCTTTCTTTTAGAAATCCAATTATGGGAATCGATCGTTTAATTGGAATGTTGCACGAGTGGTCCAAATATTTCAGAGATGCAGATAAGGTCATCCTAAATCAGAATGGCATTACCCAATTGTTCGTGATCCGTCAGATGCAAGTAGATCGTCACTTCTTGGATGCTTGCTTGTCCTACTGGGACGATACTCGAAAATTATCTTTGACCGGGTTTTGACTCGATCGCTAAAAGACGGTTTTACCCCTGGTGTCGGATTCGATCCAAATTAGTCTTATTTGACTCGAAACGACCCACTGGGCCTGAATTTGAGGTTGGTTTTGTGAAATTTGTACTCCTTAAAAAGCCCAAGCCAAATGCCAATGATTTTGAGCCCATTTCCGAGTACGTTAAAGCACGTTTGCGTCCGATCATCATCGGGTGTTTGTCGGAAACTGCTATAGACACCTGGCGGTCAAATGTGGGTGTCTACAGACGCGGACGTGGACGTGGACAACCGGTGGAGGTCGACGAGCAGGAGCAGGAGGAGCAGCAACAGCACCAACAGCAACAACAACAACAACACCAACAACAACAACAACAACATAATCTACCCATAATTGCCATAGAACGCAAAGAAAGATGGTATTGCTTATTCTATCCTTATCGAAGTAGATGTAGTATATAATATTTTTTTATACACAAATATAATTTGTTGCATTTGTGTTGCTTAAGGTTTGATGACTCTGCCGTGGTAAGAAGAGTAACAAAGTCGATGAAGGGTTTCTACCACGAACTTCGTATGAACTACCGGGAGACCCTGAAGACGGTCAAAGATAGATGGTTCGGCAATTTTAGGGTATACATTCACTTTATTTTATATGCGTATATTGATAACTATATATATATATATTATATATAGTTATATACACTTATAATTGTTATTTGAATTTTTTCTTAATATGTAATTATTAAATTATGATCGGTCACAATGTCAGGGCTACTGCTCATGGAAGGCCGAGGACGAACAACAAGTTAGAACCAACTTCGACGTTGAAGCACGGAAACAGCTAAAAGATATCGTCAACGACATCTGCAAACTACAGAATGGTAAGAACAAGCCTTGCCCGGGGTGGATGGTGTCGCAAGTATACAAGGACTTATTGAAGAAACGGAAAACCAAGGCATTTTTGAAAAAATCGAGGACAACGGCGGCCAATAAAGCTTGCGCTCAGCCTGGCCCTACACACCACGGGGGGTCGATTAAGGCAACGAAACATGCTTCCAGGCTGGTAATGAGAAAATATATTAAAATGTTCAATAATGTTATTATTAATATTTTTGTAAGATGATAGTAATAATTTATCCAAGTTTATGCATAGTAAGTACTAATTTGTCTTTTTAGATGGAGCAAATGGGTGGTAGGAGACCCAGTGCGCCCGAGCTTGCACAAGCCATACATAGAAAGGTAGTCGACGGTAAAAGAGTTTTTACTAGTCAGAAGGCGAAGGCAACATTTGTAAGTATTAATTTAGTTAATTATAGAGATTATCTTCAAAATCCCTTTTAAATTAGTTATAATTTGTTCCTAAACATTACCTTTCTCTGTTTGCTAATAGGACCAATTTGAAGAGTTGAAGAAGAAGAAGAACGAAGAGGAGGGGAAAGAAAAACCGGAGGACGAAGTTTGGTTGGAAGCGGCTGAGGGTTTCAAGAAGGGCCACGTATACGGAGTGGGAACCGCCGGCCCATTGTACTTCTCCCTCCCTCCAGGGAATAAGGGGAAGGCTTCATGCTCTTATCATCCCGGTATTCTTGTTCAACAAGAAAAACGGGCAGAGGAATTTCAAAACAAAAGTTTGGAAGCCTTAGAGAAGAAGAAAGAAGATAATCGGCGATTTAGAGAAGAGACCCGGGCTCGAGAGGAAATGATCATGAAACAACAACAGGAGCTCATGTCAACGCTTTCCACGGTATTGCAAACTCAGAACTGTAATCCGTTTAACTTTACTAACTTCCGTAATCCGAATGATGACAATTCGGGAGGTGGTGGAGTTGAGGGAGCCGGGGTCGGTTTTCAAGTGTAGCTTGAACCTCTAATTGATTACTCTTTTAAGTTGTGTAAACTTTGATTACTCTTTCAAGTTGTTTAGACTCTTTAGACTTTAATTAGTACTCTCTTATGTAGTTTAAACATTTTAGAAAATTATGTCCATGATATCGAATGGTTTTATGTGAATGAATTGTGGAGATGTTGGAAATCGATCGGAACGAAGAACTTGTCGATCCGTACCGGCACGTCCTCTAGCATCCCCAATGGTCGGTTGAATGAACTATCAGCCATTTGGAGTGTAATGGAAGTACTTTTAAGCTTCTTCATCCCAAGTCGGCAACAAATAGAATAAGGAATGATGCTCACACTCGCACCCAAATCACATAATGCCCTCACGATCTTGTAATTGCCTATGGTGCAAGGGATCGAGAAACTACCCGGATCCTTCAACTTTGGAAGCGTAGAACCTTGAATAAGCTCGCTCACCACCCTTGTGAACGCAATAGTCTCTTCCTTGTCGATAGATCTCTTCCTAGCTAGGATTTCTCGCATGAATCTTCCATATGTCGGGACTTGGGTAAGTAACTCGGTAAATGGGACACTCACATCCAACTTCTTCACAATATTAAGAAACTTGTCATATTGGCTATCCACCTTGGTCTTCATTTGCCTTGTTGGGAAAGGCAACTTGATTTGGATCTTGTTTTGCTCAATAGGGGCGGACTCTTCAAATGACACTTTCCTTTTACCCTTGTCTTTTCCTTGAAGTGGGGGAAGCTTGTCTTCTTGGGGTTTCTCAATCTCCCATAAGACTTGCTCCTCTATAGGAGTTCCTAAGCTTTGGTCTTCTTGAATTGGAGGCACAACTTCTCTTGTTGGTTCTAGGGGGTGGGGGAGGGTTATAAGATGTACCTCTCCTCGTGGTAATAGCATTTACATGCTCAAGTTTCGATGTTTCACCTTGAGGAGGTAATTTCCCCTTTTGCCTTGAAGAGCTACCCGAAGCAAGTTGAGTTATTTGGGTCTCAAGCATCTTCGTATGAGCATCTCTCACCATGTTGTCCCTTTGAATAAAAGCATAGAACTCTTGTTGGTTTTTTGACATCTCCATTTGATTTTTATGCAAATCCACCATAGTCTTTTGAACGTTGAAATCTCGAGGTGGAGATTGTGGATTATGCGGAGTATCGGTGATGGCTAGAGGAATGCCATAGTCATGAGTAGGAGATCGGCTCCTAGGCTTGCTTTGTTGTTGTTGACTTTGAGTTGCTTGTTGTTGACGGTTCCCTTGGAACCCATGAGAATTGCCTTGATTATTGCCATGGTTGTAATTTTGTTGTCCTTGGAAGTTTTGGTTTCCTTGGAAACCCCCTTGATTGAAGTTCCCTTGTTGGAACCCTTGATTGTTGTTGTGGAAGGTACCTTGGTTATTTTGCTTGAAATTGTTGAAGGGTCTTGGATTACCCACATAACCTTGATAAACTTGATTGTTGTCCCTTAAGGGAGGTGGAACATAGGGACGAGGTTGCATAGCTTGTTGTTGAGGGACTTGATTGGAAGCTTGGTATTGATTGGAATAGGAGGCACCTTGCTTGAACGCTTGAAAGGCGTTCACTTGCTCAATGCTTCCTTGACAATGCATAGAATCATGACCAACGACTCCACAAGTATAACACATCCCATAATAAGGCAAAGGAGGTGCAAATCCCAAAGCATTCACTTCTTGAATTGAGTGTTGGTTGGAGGAACTAATGATTTGAACTTGAGTGAGGTGGCCTTGGAGCTTCTTGTCAATGGTCTCCATGTGGGTCTTCAATTGAGCTCCAAGGTCAATGCTTAATTGAGTAATAGCATCAACCTCGTGCCTACCTCCTCGATTTGCCCTCCTAGGCCTTGAGTTTTGAGAATTATGGACCGCCATTTCCTCGATTCTTGCCCATGTTTGGTCATCATCGACCTCGGTGAACCTACCATTGGAGCCCATGTTGAGTATAGTTCTTGAGTCCTCATAAAGACCGTTCCAAAATTGTTGGACTAAGAACCATTGTGAAAGTCCATGGTGGGGGCACGATCTAACCAAAGATTTAAACCTCTCCCAAGCTTCATAAAGGCTCTCTTCATCCCGTTGTTGGAAACCAGTGATGGAGGCCCTAAGCAAATTAGTCTTTTCCGGAGGGTAGAATGTTTGGTAGAACGCCAATGCAAGCTTCTTCCAAGTGTCGATGCCCATGGTTGCCCTATCGAGACTCTTCATCCATTGCTTCGCTTTTCCAATTAATGAGAATGGAAATAATACCCATCGGATTTGATCTTGTGTAACCCCGGGTTGAGAGATAGCGTCGCAATAATCGGAGAAAGTCTCCATGTGTTGGTGCGGGTCTTCGGTGGGCAAACCACTAAATTGATTCCTTTCCACAAGTTGGATGAATTGAGTCTTGGCCACAAAATTTCCGGCATAAGCGGCCGGTAGAGCATTCGGTCCCGGCAAGACATCTTCCGTAAATGTAGAGTGAGATGAAAACTTAGGCATTATTGGATGTAAGGGAGATGGTGGTAAAGACGAAGTTGAAGTAGATGTAGAAGGGGAACTAGGACTAGAATATCCAAAGGGATTGGTGAAATTCCCTTCGGCCGTCTCTCGAGATGCTTCCTCAAAATCGTTTCCTTGAGCTTGCTCTTGATGAGTATTGCTTGCGCTTGGTTGAGAGATTCTAACCCGGTTATTCGTCCGTTGGCGAAAGGCCCGAAAAAGTCTTTCCGGCTCTGGATTAAAGAGAAAGAAGTCGCCTCCCCGCCTAGGCATACACACGCACTTGAGCAAACGTGAGAACACCTAGTGCTTTATGGGCACTAGGTAACGACAATAAACAAGCAAAATCGAGAGACAAAGAGAAAAGAAGGAAATAAAACTAAGGAAACAAGAAAAATCTAGAGAATATGCACAAGAGATGATAGAAGGGCACAAAGAAGGGTAACTAAGTCTAACTATAAGCAAACTAAGTCTAAACAATGCACCGTCCCCGGCAACGACGCCAAATTGATGGTGGGATTTGTCGTGGATCCCGCCGATCAATATTTAACCGACTATTCCTAGTGGGTAGCTAGGGCAAGTAGGGTCGATATCCACGGAGACGGTATTGTAAGGTCTAGACTATGTCCACCTAAAACGAGACTATGCTACCAAACAAACACAAAGGAAGCGATAAATGGTAAACTATGGTGGTTGGAGATAAAGGAAATGGACTAACAATGACTAGACTAAAACAATGCTAAGACGGAATAACTAAAGATCAAACTAACAAGCAAACTAGAAGAATCGATGACTAACTAAGAAGTTGAATCAAATATGAAAAGAAGTGGGGTAGGTCGGGTTCATAAGTGTAGTAGGGTAATTGGGGTGATCATGGGTATAGGTGTCTCCTAGTTGCTAGAGCCGGTCCGGGCTCTCGCTACGTAAACCAACGCCGAGGTAAGTTCGCGCTCTCGCGTCTAAGACTAACCTCAACACAACCACAAAATAGACAAACAATGAGAAGATGAGCACAAGTATGGGGAGCCTTGGTCACTACTACTCACACAAGCAAATCAACAAACACATAGAGTGCCCATTATGTGACTAACAACAAAAGAGTCACCTTTACCCCTAATCAAACCCTAATCATCCATAATCTACCCTTAATCCCCCTACTAACCCCACAAGGAAACTACTCACTCATTATCAAGAACAAACTAACCATAATAAGAGAAAACAACATGAAAAACCAAACATCCATTATGAACAATAAGAACAATAACAAGAACAATATAAAAAGATTGAAACTAGATTGAATAAACAAGAATAAGAGTAGAGAAGATTATACCAACAACCAAATGAAGAAAAAGATGTAAACTTGCATAAATAAGAAACCCAAATCAACCCCAAGGTTGTCAAGCTTGGATGAATCTTCAAGTATCCTATTAATACAAGATTAACTAAACTAGATTAACAAAGACTAACTAAGGATTAAGGAGAGATTTAAAACTAATGTGAGGAACACTAATCTAGGGTTTGAATGCTTAATGGCGGCCTAAAATAATCTAGGGTAAGGTGGTATGCTTAAACATTATAAAGGAGGAGTATTTATAGGGTTACAAGAATGAAGGAGAAGAAGGGAAACAAGGGCGGGTTACAGCATCACGGTCCCGACCGGGAAGGACCGGTCCCGACCGGGAAGGGTATGGTCCCGACCGGGAAGGGATGGTCCCGACCGGGAAGGACCCAAAACAGAACACCTCTCTTTTGTGCACTTCATCCCGGACGGGATTAGGCCATACCCGTCGGGGATGAGTCTTGTAGGCCTCCAATATGACCTTTAAGGTTCCTCCTTGCTTCACATGGACTTCTCATCGACTCTCGGGTCTCGGGATCGAGTCTAAGGGGCTCGGGATCGGGTCCCAAGGTATCGAGTGATCGTTCCTCCGCTTCGTTGGCTCCGAAAAGTGTATGTATTGAGTCGGAATCGCTCCAACTCTTCATGAATGGTCTCGGGAACCTGAAACGAGCTAGCAGAAGCATAAGTAGCTCGTGAACCACTCCCAAGGAGCGATTCCGCAAGGAAATTGGGACCAAAACACAGCAAAATAGGCACTACAAACTACACTTATCAGTGTGGAACCTTACTAGAAACACCCCATTTGGCATGAACGAGATCGTGTCTATTGTATGTTGTTTCCATACTCTACGTAGAGAACAAGTTTCAATAATACATAACTTCTTTATATTTTATCACTAACTTTAACCAGAGCCGGCCACCATGACCATAAACTGTTAACGCATAGAACCATTAGGGGTGGAAACGGTCATTGAGGTGGTGTCATTCAAACCTTTCCCCTTTCCCTCCTTTCAATTTTATTTTTCTTAAAGACAAAATTAATATGGGGAATTGAATCTAATTCAATCGGGAAATACAATAATTTCATCCATCTATGATAAAACTGAAAACAATTTTTCTATTTCGTTATTCAATTCATTTAAAAACACCCTTTTTAAAATAAGTTGCTTCGATGAAATCACATCTCTTCCGATTATCTCATAACAGTAAGACAAGAATCAAAATTTAATCATTGACCATAAAATCCATTTTTTATCCGTCAACTTAAAAATAAATTCAAACAACCAATATCTCCATATTAGTTATACCAATTATCTCATGACAAACTCGAGATTATAATCGAATCACAATAAAGTCACACAAATAATATAAATATAAAGACGCACAGATTCCACTGAATGATTATACCGATGCAAAAGCGGAATTTCAGAAAACAATTTCTTAGCACTAATCCAAGAATACAAGCACGGTATAAATATGAATCAAGACAAAAGTAGATCGCGAGAAATACATGCTCTCGTAGCGCTAATTCTTTGATATAAGATACAAAGAGATATTAGAACCCTATGTGTTGCTCCTTGAGTTGACTATCAAAATCACTCAATGACTCAACCGGGTCTCATGAGTAGTCTCAGTCTAATACCTCACAATTTCATATTGGGTCTGTTTTGATTCCTGGCCTGACTGAGTTTAACTATATGACCTTATAGGATTACATATTCAAAGTCATCAGCTTAATCGAATTGAACTAATCATCGTAATTATTCTCTAGCAAGTAATTATGAATTACTTTAATACAAAATGATTATCTCGATAATGTTATCCTATATTATACTCCCTCCGTCACAAATTATTGCCCCGCTTTCCTTTTATTACAGTTTATTATTTTTTGCCTCATTTCTTCACTTTCCTTATTTGTCACATACTAATTACCCATCTATCTTTATGGACACTCTTTATTACAAATTGTTTCATTGTCTTAACCAACCAAATTGTGACACCTATCCTTATAAATGTAAAACATTTAATTTATGGCCCACCACTTCTTATTTTAAGATTATTAAGGGAGTTTCTTTTTTTTGCATTACCCTATGGGGCAATAATTAATGACCGGAAGGAGTAGTGATTAATTGTCGGAAATGTGTTAGGATATATTCCTTCAAAAAGCTCACTCTAAAACATCAATACAACGTGTCCTTTGTAGCTCTAGCAATCACCCCTTCAAACCCCGTTTCCAGCCATACCCACTTAGGCCCTGTTTTTTTGGACTAAAAGTGACTGAACTGAAAGTGTCTGAATTGAACTGAACTGAACTGAACTGAATGAGTCTGAACTGAACTGAACTGAACTGAATGAGTCTGAACTGAACTGAATGAGTCTGAACTGAACTAAACTGAATAAGTCTGAATTGAACTGAACTTAACCGAAATGAATGAATAAATAAATAAGTAATAATAATAATAATAACAATAATTGTTATTATTATAATAATACTAAATATTATTATTAATGATAAATAATAATAATAATAATAATAATAATTAATAATAAAAATAATAAAAATAATTAAGAAAAGTAATAAATAGTAGAAATAACTAATAATAGAAATAATTAATAAGAAATAATAATAATAATTATTATTATTATAATTATAATTATTATTATTATTATTATTGATTAATATTTTTAATATTAAATAATAAATAACATTAATAATATTAATATTTAATAATTAAAATAATAATGATAAAATTAATTAATCAATCAAATAATATTAATATTATTTAATAATAAAAATAATAATTAATAGTGATAATAATAATAATAATAATAGTAATAATAATATTTAATAATATTAATATTATTATAAATATTAAGTATTAAAAAGAATATTATTATTAATTATTAATTATCGTAATAATAATTAATAATAATACTAATATTAATACTATTATAAATATTAGGTATTAATAATAATAATATTATTATTATTATTAATTATTATAATAATAAAACTAATTAATATTAATATTAATTAATAATAATAATTAATAATAATAATAATAATATTTAATATTATTAATATTATCATAAATATTAAGTACTCGTAGTAGTAGTAGTAGTAATAATAATAATAATAATAATAATAACAATAATAATAATAATCTCCAAAAAGGCTCCTGGACGAGAAGGGATACTCGACTAGAAGTGGGTATAAATGGCTTTGCCCACAACTTGCAAGACCCTCATGGACGATTACTATATGGAATACTTGGAATATTCAGAAACACAGCCTAATTGCGTGGATTATTCTCCAAAAAGGAATTAATACTAAATCGAAGATGCGCAAGATTGGATGCTGTGATGATGACCGTTGCTGGTTATGCTGTGCAGATGAAGAAACGGTCCCTCACCTTTTCTTTGATTGTGCTTATAGTAAAAGAGTGTTGTTGATCATTGCGGATAGTACGTGATGGATGCCAAACATGGATCATACTATTGATAATGTTGATGGATCGATACAGTGGAAGGCAAAAGCTTGTCTTCTGACGGCTTCATATTATCACATATGGAATCAACGTAACAAAGCTCGAGTTGATGGACCTTATTGCTAGACCGGAGATTGTGGCGAGGCAAATCATATCGGAGACTAAAAGTCGAATTAGAATACAGACAGCGGATGATATATCCCATGACGACCTTAATTACCTTCGTAGAATTGGCTATAACTGCTAGGCTTCAAGGCTTGGTTAGTTTATAGTTGTTTTTTTTTGTAATTTTCGGTCGTTTCTTTGTCTTGAATATCGATTGTACAGTATTTGCTCTTATTGTATATTTTTTGGATGAATATTGATTGGGGTCGGCAGCCTGTTAAGAGATCGCCTGCTGGGCAGGCCCTAGAAGGACTCCTGTCGAGCTCGAAAGGCCAGTCCCTGGCAAGAAGCTGAAACAAGAGCATGAAAGCGCTAAGGATGGCAGTCGGCCGCTGGAACCATAAGTCGTCCCAGTCTGCTGGAACCCAGCAGCCGCTGCCCAAAGTCCGCCTGCCCTGGGGGAAGGCCCTGGTCGACAGGGTCAGGACCCCCCGGGGGCCCTCTCGTCATTTCGCCTAAGGTAATTAGGAATGGGTGGATGAGAAGCTGCCACTTGTCACTTCTCTATCCAACCATTCCTCTCCCACTTCTCTCTCTTGTGGGAAGGTATAAATACCTCCCCATTTCCCACAAGAAGGGGGTTGAATTTTCTCTCTCTAGGCTCTTACTCCTAAAAACGCCGCCTAGCTCCTCACGAACTAGGTTCATCAAGGCATTTCACGGGCTGACTTAGGCATCGGAGAGGTTTCCCTCGGACAACCTCCGAGGCCCTGTGCGTTCATTGTGCAGGGAGCAGGCCAACTCCGCCGGGAAGGTCCGATCCAGGGGTGAGACGAAAGAGAGGTTCAAGGAAGTCGAGCAATTAATTATTCACCAAGTAACTCAATTATACAACCCGGATCCAAGGCCGGGTTAATTGTTTCCGTGACCGGAACAATTTGGCGCCGTCTGTGGGGAACTTACGGTTGTGCTCACGAGTTACCCACTAAAATCAACCACTCATAATCACAAAACTAAAACAATCATGCCAGAAATCATTGATGCCAGTGCGGGAACGGGTCCGACGGTCCCACCGGTGACCCCCCTGTATGGTATGCCGCAGTCGGAGAGGGTTCCTCCTGCCACGATCCTAGGGGTAGGGGGAACCAGTCTTCTCGGCGGACCTAACACTGCTGTGACACCTGAGTTGGGGGCACACCCAGGACACGCTCTTAATCTGACCCCAGCTCAGATGGCGCAGACAGCCGCCTTCTTCTCTGCGATGCTGAACCAGGAGTTCACTCCTGAGGACTTGGTAGGCAGGGTCGCATCGGCTCCCAGGCAACCATCCCCAATCAGCAGGGATGGAGCTGGGGGCACGAGGCGGACCGCCGCCAGGAATGCTCAGAGGAAAGCAAGGACGGCACAAGCATATGCGCATGTGCAAAGGCGCATCACCACCGACAATCCAGAGCCACCTGTCCAGCAGGCGTTCTCCATTCACACAACAGAGTCAGCGTCTGGAGAACAGGGAGGCTTATCCCGAGGATTACAGGAACGAATGAGGCCAAGGGAGCCCGTGTCAAAAAGCTTGGGAGAAAAGCCAGGCGGGGTTTTCTCCAGGCTAACACCAGCGGCCAGAGAGCAGTCAGCCCCTGGTTTATCCCAAAGCCTGCAGTCAAGGCTCAACCGGGGGCAGCCGCTCGAATCTAAGTACCACCAGGGTGAGAGCTTCTGTCACTCTCAGAGGAAGAGACCCAGACAAGTCTCCCCTGAGACAGAAGATGAAGCAGCAAGCAGGCCGCCCCCAAGGCACCGCTCCCCCAGCATTAGGAAACCGGCCCATAAACAATGGGATACTCTTGGTAACCAGTCTGGGGAAAGCAGGTCACGATTGGTGGGAAGGCCCACAAAAACCCCACTTCATCCTGAGGTACAAGAGTACCCCATTCCAAAAATTAAAATGCCGACCATTAAGTTTGATGGGACGACAGACCCAGAGGACCACCTGGCAGCGTTTGAGAGCCACATGGGCATGTACGACGTAGATGATGTCATCTGGTGCAAAGTTTTCCCGACCACCCTGGTAGGGCTCGCACAGGGATGGTTCAGAGACCTCCGCCAGGGGTCAGTCAGGTTCTTCATAGAGCTGGCCGAGATCTTTCTCGAACAATATGCCGGGAATAAAAGAAGACACCTCACTCGTTTCGATCTTATGACCCTAAAACAGAAAAAGGGTGAAAGTGTAAGGGAATACCTGAGAAGGTTTGATCTATCCTACCAACAGGTCAAGGAGATCGATGACTCCACCGCCGCCTACGCCCTGACAATCTCCCTGCTTCCAGGGGAAATGAAAAACCAGATGATCAGGGCCCAGCCAGAAACCTTGGCTATGGCCAGGAAAATTGCTGAAGGGTTTATTCTGCAGGAGGAATTCCACGGCCTGACGGATACCCCTGCAGGCCAAGCAAGGCCGCAAGGGGGACCCCAGGGTGGACGTGGCAGAAATGAGCCAAGTAAGCAGAGGGAAGAGGGAGACACTCCCAAGAAGGAGCACACTGTCTACCAGCCCAGGTTTGACAGTTACACTGCCCTCAACAAATCCAGGGCGGAGATCTTTAAACTGGAAAAAGAAACTGCTAAGTGGAATCGCCCGAACAAACCCCGCAACCCGAAAGGAGACCCCAAGAAATTCCGCACTTTCCACGACTGCATAGGCCATACCACCGAGGAATGTCGTCACCTGAAGGACGAAATCGAAAAGTTAATCAGGAACGGATGGTTAGCTAACTATGCAGCCAAGAATAAGTCTCAAAAGGAAGTGTCTGAGAAACCCGAAGGGTCAGTGCAGAACCGCATGGTGATCCACGTAATTTCAGGGGGCACGGAGGGCCAGCTCAGTCGAAGAGGCCAAAAAAGACAAATGCGTGAACTAAGGAACCAGATCTGCTATGCTGAGAAAGCAGGGAGTCCAAGGGGAGTGACATTAAGCATCACTCCTGATGATGCAGGGCACGTAGTATACCCGCACAGTGATCCTTTGGTGCTGTCCCTGGAGATCAGCAACCACATTGTGCGACGGTACATGGTAGACACTGGCGCATACACAAATCTACTGTACAAGGACGCCTTCGAGAAAATGGGCCTGGAAAAAAGGCACCTACGACCTGCCCCCGGATCGTTATACGGGTTCAGTGGAGCAGGCGTGCTGCCCATGGGAGTCATAGACCTACCCGTAACCTTTGGGGAAGGCTCTACTGCCAGAAACGTCAGGGCAACCTTTGTTGTTGTGGATGCAAGATCCGCCTACAACGCCCTAATTGGCAGAGCCACCCTGGACGAAATCGAGGCGGCCATCTCCATCAGGGCCCTCACCATAGCGTATGTCACCGATTTCGGGCTAGAAGGAAAAGTGCGCGGGGACCAAGAGTCAGCCAGACAATGCTACTCCGTGGCCCTGCAAAAACACGAAAAAGAAAGAAAAGGAAAAAGAAAGGCTGACAGTTCCCCCAGCAGGGAAGGCGAAATCCCAGCCGAGCATCAGGCGTCCGACCACCTGGAGCCAGGGGCGAAAGCATGCTGGTGGACTTAGAGCCAGGGAGGCAGGTCCTAATAGGAGCTGACCTGGAGGAGTCCTACCAGGCTGAACTGATCAAGCTGCTGAAAGAAAACAAAGACGTATTCGCATACTCGGCAGATGAGATGCCCGGCGTTGATCCATCATGCATCGTTCACAGGCTGAACGTAAGCATGGACGCTCGCCCTGTAAAACAGAAAAAGCGAAATATGTCCGCAGAAAAAGACGCGGCAATCAAGGAAGAGATTGATAAGCTCTTGAAAGCAGATTTCATTGAGGTCTGTGACTACCCAGAATGGCTGGCTGGACGAAATCGAGGCGGCCATCTCCATCAGGGCCCTCACCATAGCGTATGTCACCGATTTCGGGCTAGAAGGAAAAGTGCGCGGGGACCAAGAGTCAGCCAGACAATGCTACTCCGTGGCCCTGCAAAAACACGAAAAAGAAAGAAAAGGAAAAAGAAAGGCTGACAGTTCCCCCAGCAGGGAAGGCGAAATCCCAGCCGAGCATCAGGCGTCCGACCACCTGGAGCCAGGGGCGAAAGCATGCTGGTGGACTTAGAGCCAGGGAGGCAGGTCCTAATAGGAGCTGACCTGGAGGAGTCCTACCAGGCTGAACTGATCAAGCTGCTGAAAGAAAACAAAGACGTATTCGCATACTCGGCAGATGAGATGCCCGGCGTTGATCCATCATGCATCGTTCACAGGCTGAACGTAAGCATGGACGCTCGCCCTGTAAAACAGAAAAAGCGAAATATGTCCGCAGAAAAAGACGCGGCAATCAAGGAAGAGATTGATAAGCTCTTGAAAGCAGATTTCATTGAGGTCTGTGACTACCCAGAATGGCTGGCGAATGTAGTCATGGTCAAAAAATCTTCGGGCGCATGGAGAATGTGCGTGGACTTTACAAACCTCAACAAGTCCTGCCCGAAAGACTGTTATCCGCTCCCCAGAATCGACCAACTGGTAGACGCCACCAGTGGTTATACCATGCTGAGCTTCCTAGACGCCTTTTCAGGGTATCATCAAGTATACTTGTGGCAGCCGGACAGGGTGAAGTGTGCGTTCATCACCAGTTCAGGCACCTACATGTACAAGATGATGCCATTCGGGCTTAAAAATGCAGGGGCCACTTACCAACGTTTAGTCGATAAAGTGTTTGAGGGACAAAAAGGCAGAAACATTGAGGCTTACGTCGATGACGCCATCGTAAAAAGCAAAGAAGACAGAGAGCACCTGATAGACCTGCAGGAGACCTTCTGCTCCCTACGCACCTACAAAATGAAACTCAACCCAAAGAAGTGTACATTTGGGGTCCGCTCCGGCAAATTCCTGGGGTTCTTGGTCAGCTCTCGGGGGATAGACGCCAACCCTGAGAAAATTCAGGCAGTTCTAGACCTTCCTGAGCCCAAGACCATTAGAGACATCCAGCGCCTGACGGGCCGCATGGCCGCCTTAGCACGGTTCGTCGCCCGATCAGCGGACAAGGCCACTCCTTTCTTCAAGATACTGAAAGGAAACAAACAGTTCAAGTGGGAAAACGAGCAGAAAGAGGCCTTTGAGCAATTGAAGGACCATCTTAAGAGGCTCCCCACCCTGGCAAGACCAGTAGCAGGGGAAAAACTTTTCCTTTACATTGCAGTGACCAATATAACTGTCAGCGCGGTTATCTTACGGGAAGAGGCAGACACCCAGCAACCTATATATTTCGTAAGTCATGCGCTGGGGGCAGCCGAGAAAAATTACCCGATGGTCGAAAAAGCCGCCTACGCAGTCATAATTGCTGCCAGGAAACTCAGACCTTACTTTGACGCGCATCCAGTCGTGGTCCTCACCGACCAACCGCTGGAGAAGGTGTTGGAAAAATTTGAAAAATCAGGGAGATTACTGAAGTGGGCAATCGAGCTGAGTGGGCTAGGTATATCTTACCAGCCAAGAACAGCCATCAAGGCCCAAGCCTTAGCTGATTTTCTGGCTGAGTGCTCCCATTCAAGGGAAGAAGAGACCCCCGCCGAGGAGTGGATCGTGCATACGGATGGATCCTCGACAGCCAATGGCGCAAACACTCACATCTTCAAACACGTCATTCGATTAATGTTTCAGAGAAGTCCATCAAATTTCTAATCGTAATGGTGTAACCACAAAGTATTTAATAACTCAACGAAGCCACAATCTCGTTGGTCTAAGGTTCTGAACTATAAATCCATTAAGATGATTGACATCAAAATGTTCCTCAAAACAACGCTATAAATCCAACCTCTAATGGCAATATGTTTATCCTTTTCAAGATTAACAACAATTTATTCAATTTAGATCACTCAACTCCAAAGTTCCTAGGTTACAACTTTAACCAACGATTAACGATCTAATCCTTAAGAAACACGAGTAATTTATGTTAACCAAAATTTCTAACGGTATTAATGAAAACCTTCTATGGTACCACAACACTCAGGTTAACAATTTAAACAGTACTCTATGATCCCAAACATTCCCGATGCATCCATCAAATAACATTTAGATAGGAATCTTAAAATTCTATTATTAGCTACACTTGGTTCGGTTCTAGGTGAAATTAGGTACTAGGTATCCATCAAATACGATATACTCTTACTACCCCAAAATATATTCAACTCTAAGTCCTCCAAATAATCAAGTAACCTATAACCCAAGGTTCAGAGTCTAAAGTACCAACCTAATTCCATTAATTGACAATTTATTATTCAAATCGATCCTCAAAAGCTTACTAAGATATATAACAAGGTATAACTCACAACCCTCACGCCCTAGGTAACAAGAGTTTACTAAACCTCAAACATCTATATCCTTTCACGGGGTTCACTGAGACAGAAACCGGTCTAACAAAAGAATCTCAAGAGAAAGATGGTAGAATAGAAGAATAGAACAAGGATTCACCAAGAGAATGAAGATGAGAATATATAAGAGGAGAATTGGAAGAAATAGGGAAAGGAAGAAAAGAATCGATGATCCTATATTACTAAGTTCTTGAACCAGAAGAGAATCTTCGGGCCTCCCGAGTTCACGAGGGAATCCAAAATGGATTACTTCAACTTCTTGTAGAGGAACGAGCACGCAAGTCATGGGTCGCTCCATCTGGATTTACTGCGACATCATGGAACATGAATCTACTCTTGATCATCTTGCCTGTAGCTTAAGTAAACTAAACCGGAGCTAAAAGTCATTATCGAAATCTTTCTTGGAGCACCTAGTTGTCCACTCGAGTCAGCAGGCGTTAAGAGTGCTAAGTAGGTCGTGTCCCGATCTGGAGCAGCATATCAGCAACTTGTTCTTTCATCTTCTTCGACATATAAAAAAAATATTCAATGCTAATCATTGAGTTCAGGAACAGATAATCTTAACAGTTAAGTCCTTATTTGTTTCTACCCATCTCTAATAATATTTTTATTTACTGTTTAAATAATTTACTGGTATTTTTCCCTAATTTCAGGTGTGTAAGCGTCGGGAGCAGTGATGCTCTAATACCAACTGTAATCCCCTAAAAATTCTAGCGCGATACAGTGGCGGAAACACTGTAGAGTCGGGATTAAAACACACAGAACTATGTCTTAATAAATTAAATTGGTAAAGTCAAACATGCGCCATACATAAAAATGGCTAAAATTTAAAACAATCCATAAAGAGGTTAAACAATCCTTAAAACTTGATTATTAAAAGATCAGCAGGATCCAAGACTGCTCGCTAGCCCACACCCACCGGAAAATAAACACGTATGCCTGCCATGTTAAAACATAACAGCCACAATCAGTGGGGAGCAACGTCAACGTTCTCCCAGCCGTATAACAGGATTTTAAAACAGTAATTACTAATATAGGAAAAATAGTAAAAATGGAAAACAGTAAAACATCATATGAAAATAAGGTTTAGCGTAAAACAAATTAATTAAAAAGGGTTGCCGAAGAAACATAAAAATATTTGCCAACCTGCAAACCAATTTATATCGATAATAATAAAATAATCAAAATAGCGTTATGGATAGGAGTAATGTAGAATCTAGACTTTCACTAGGATAATACTAAAAACTAACTTCGAGAACTGTAGACTTAACTCATAACAGAATACAGTCTCTAACTAGGCAACTCAACTATAACAGGACTGCGTGCAGCGAGGTCCTGGCTTAAGTAATGCACACCCCTCCTGGATACAAACCATATCCAGTTCAACCCGACGCGACTTATACGATGCGATATCTAAGTTTAAGGTAAATATACACTCTCCTGAACACAAACCATGCTCAGTTCAACAACCAATGCGCCCCGTAAAGACACACCAGCCTTACAGTTGATGGCAAAACGTACATCCCAGACTATATTACTCTAAACCCACACTTGTCCTTATTCCATAACTCCAAAACAAACCATTATCGATATTTAAAAGATGTATTCATCATAAACAATATGAGGATAAAAGAAGTAAACATTTATATTCTAAAAGAGGAAACTTTCTATTTTAGGAAACTTCTATTTTAGGAAACTTCTATTTTTAGGAAACTTCTATTTTTAGAAACTTTACTAAAAATAGCATCATATCAAAGTAGTGAAAATATTAGTTCATACTAATACCACATTTTAGTAAACGATATAGATTTATAAAACTAATACTTTCGGCCTTAACGATATTAATTATTAAAGTAAGAACATTTGATTTTATGAAATTATTAAAATATCGTACAAGTGTTATAAAATGATTAGAGACATCTAAAAAAATATTTAATAATACTAATTAGGGTGTTTTCGAAAGTTATAAAGCTAAAATTCCCTAATTATTATTAGTTTCGACGATAAAATTATAAATAGGATTTTACGGCAAATACTAAATTAAATACTTGAACGTCTTTATTTAATTAAACCATTGAATATATTTAGAATATGTTAAGGGATGATTTAAATCTTAAAGTTTCAGATTTAAATACTTTCAAAATTGCTGGAAAAATAATTCTTTTAGGTAAGACGAAGCAATTTAGCGATAAATCACAACTTGTCCGAAATCAATATTTATTAATTAAAGACTATAATAAATAGTACAAAAATTACGTAAAATAGTTAAATTATATTTATGGACATTCTGTCCAGAAAAGAAAATTTCCAGAATTCTAAAAACTCGGTTTTTAAAGCGTTTTCTCGTTAATCGTCCAATCTCGACAATAACGATTAATAAAAATAGTAATTACAAAACGATTTAAGTATTAATATCCAAAAATTATTATTACACTTTAAAATCCTGATTTTACAGAATATAAATTTTTTCCAGATTTTTCCAAAATCCAGATCAACAAATTTCAACAAAACCGTCATTTAAACCCGTTTTCGCAATTAACGATTTTATTAATAAACCTATCGTTCCTAACATTTTATTAAGGCACTAAAAATAATAATAATACATTTTAATATGAAATCATCAGAATCATAATTTTTTCCAGATTTAAACTAAAGACCAGAAATCGAGAATTTAAACAACAAACACGGTTTTAACGATAAATGATGATTTAAAGTGATTAATTAATTCATCCACTTAACAATTCCGAAAAATTATGAAAACAATCAGAAAATTCTATTTCACCAGAAAGTTTCACCACGTCAAAAATCAGATTAAAATAAAATGTTTAAGTACTAGAACTAAAAATCGGTTTTTAATCGTTTTTGTTCGAAAACGATAATAATTCAATAATCGATATCAAAAATATCAGAAAAATACTAAATTACTAAAAATCATCAAAAACAACATTTTTCCAGAATATAAACATATATTACATGTTTAGGCCGATTATTACGATTTTACAAATTAATATAACAATTTAATCGTTAATCTCGTAAAAGCGATAAAAATATCGAAACATGCAAAATTTCAACTTTAAAATTTTTTCCAGAATTCGTGACATACATATGTTGCCAAAATAAAATATAAAAATATATACATGCAAATACTCAATTAAAATCTTGAAATACCGAGTAACATCGACGTTACCTCTACTCCAAGTCTGAATCAACGATATATTCGTCGGCTTCGGGATCGTCCAAAAATCCTACCAAACACGTAAATCATGGCAGAAAAATACCATGAGAAAAGTAATAAAAATCAAGGTAAAAATTGATCGAAAATGACGTCGATTAATACCTTAACGAAGGAATCGGAAAGAGGATTATTATGACGATAAAAATGATGCGATTGGGACTTGAAATGGAGCAAAAATCAGCCCAAGGAGGGTAAGAAGTACCCGGCCAAAAGAGAGAAGAAAGAAGTGATGAATATTTTTGTTAATGCAAAAAATGAATGTGGAGTGAAGGAGGAGATGGAGGTTACTACACTTAAAGGAGTAAGAATGAATTAAGACTTCAAAATGAGGAATCCAAAATGTACCTAGACCTATAGTTGGCCGGCCAAAAGGATAAGAGAGGGAGTAAGAAAAGTTTTGACATAAATGCTACAATGAATGAAAATGATTTATCTTATGATTACGTTTTAATGTGATAAAATGAAACGTTTAAATAAAATGTAATAAAACTTGTGACCAAGAGCTTAGTCGGTCCAAAATGTGAGAAAACAGTCTCAAATAATTTATAAGTTGACAAAAAGTATAATCGTAAAATAGTTAAAGGCATTTCAAAGTAATTCGAGTAAACCTCGCGTAAGAAAATAATTATTCGCGAAGCTTCGTAATAAAATCATAAATGACTTGTTTTTAGTAACTAAAATATATCTTAGTAGAAAATATTCCATAAACGTATTCAAACATTTTTAGGAAAAAGGAATAACTTAAATCCAAGCTTAAAAATGTCAATTCGGAGAGAAATAGAATTCCTCGCGGAAAAATTACTTAGTTTACGAAGAAACCAAATAAATGGATTTAAAAGAATTTTAAATCTTTAAAATTAAAAATAGAAATTATTAAACTCAAAAATTAAAATAAAGCTTAGTAAAATGATAAAATATGAGGCCAAAAGTGACAGAGTTAAGACGAAGTCCTAACAGAAAGAATAAAATGCTTAGGAAAAATAGCGGGTGTTACAATCGCAGTCGCTTATTCAGCCGTCTGTCACCCGCAAACCAACGGACAGGCAGAAGCGGCCAACAAACAAATCTTAAATGACCTGAAGAAAATGGTGGATGACTGCAAGGGTAGGTGGGCAGATGAACTTTCCAGTATACTCTGGTCAATCCGAACTACCAGAAAAGAGTCTACAGGCCAGACCCCGTTTGGTCTGGTATATGGAGCAGAGGCATTATTGCCAATTGAGGCAAGGATCCCTTCTCTGCGCTCCCTGCAGTACGACCGAGCTGAAAACGAAGCTGCGATGGTCGAAGCCCTGGACCTGGTAAATGAGTTAAGGGAGGAAGCTAGCACCAACATCGTTGCCTACCAGCAACGGATGAGGAAAGCCTTCAACACCAAAGTTCGACAGAGGAACTTCCAGATGGGTGAGCTGGTTCTGAGAAAGACGCAGGCGGTTGGAAAGTCAAGAGAACATGGAAAGCTGAGTGCCAACTGGGAGGGTCCATACCAAGTGACTCGAGTCCTGGGACCAGGCACGTACAAAATCGCCAACCTTGAAGGGCAAGAGCTGCATGCTCACTGGAATGCGGACACTTTAAAGAAATATTACGTCTAAACAAAATTCGAGGATAGTTTTTGATTTTTGCTAAAAACAAAAGGCGGAGGACGGTCAAAGAATGTCGACGGCTCCGACCACCCAAAAATGTCGCAAATCTTATAAAGAAATGAGAAAGATCCAGATTTATACTCGTTGCCTGTTCAAAACTTGCGCATTCACACACAAACGAGCAGGGGGCAATAGGGGGAGGCCCCCCTGTTGCCAAAATCAGGAAAAATGAACCCCCCAACAAAAAATCCAAGCCACCCCGCTTACCTCTGGGCAAGCAGGGGGCAGGCCCCCTGGACTTTGAACAAAAGCCAGGGACAGACCAGACTAACAAGGACTGGGGGCAGGCCCCCCAACCTTGTATAAAAAACGCAAAGGCCACCCTGCTTGCCTCTGGGCTGGCAGGAGGCAGGCCCCCTGGACTTTGAACAAAAGCCAGGGACAGGCCAAACTAACAAGGACTGGGGGCAGGCCCCCCAACCTTGTATAAAAAACGCAAAAGCCACCCTGCTTACCTCTGGGCAGGCAGGGGCCAGGCCCCCTGGACTTTGAACAAAAGCCAGGGACAGGCCAAACTAACAAGGACTGGGGGCAGGCCCCCCAACCTTGTATAAAAAACGCAAAAGCCACCCTGCTTACCTCTGGGCAGGCAGGGGGCAGGCCCCCTGGACTTTGAACAAAAGCCAGGGACAGGCCAGACTAACAAGGACTGGGGGCAGGCCCCCCAGCCTTGTATAAAAAACGCAAAAGCCACCCTACTTACCTCTCGGCAGGCAGGGGGCAGGCCCCCTGGACTTTGAACGAAAAGCCAGAGACAGGCCAAACTAACAAGGACTGGGGGCAGGCCCCCCAACCTTGTATAAAAAACGCAAAAGCCACCCTGCTTACCTCTGGGCAGGCAGGGGGCAGGCCCCCTGGACTTTGAACAAAAGCCAGGGACAGGCCAAACTAACAAGGACTGGGGGCAGGCCCCCCAACCTTGTATAAAAAACGCAAAAGCCACCCTGCTTACCTCTGGGCAGGCAGGGGGCAGGCCCCCTGGACTTTGAACAAAAGCCAGGGACAGGCCAGACTAACAAGGACTGGGGGCAGGCCCCCCAGCCTTGTATAAAAAACGCAAAAGCCACCCTACTTACCTCTGGGCAGGCAGGGGGCAGGCCCCCTGGACTTTGAACGAAAAGCCAGAGACAGGCCAGACTGACAAGGACTGGGGGTAGGCCCCCCAACCTTGTATAAAAAACGCAAAAGCCACCCTGCTTACCTCTGGGTAGGCAGGGGGCAGGCCCCCTGGACTTTAAACGGAGCCAGGGACATGCTGTGACAGGCGCGATTAAACAAACAAGGAAAAGATCCCTGAATTTTAAAAAAAAACAGTTTGCCATAAAAAGCAAAGAGAAATATTCCACAAACAAAACCCATGAAGGGTGGAAAGGTCTTTACAAAGTTGAAAAAGAAAAAACAAAGTGGCAAATATTACAAACAAAATGGCCATAAGCACTGGCTCAGCACGGAAAGATAAAAGCTTTTATAAGAAAAGAGAAGGGACGTCACGTAGCATCCTGGTGAGCGTCGGCATCTGCCTCAGGCTGCCTGGCCGCCCGAGCTTCACTCTTAGCGGTATAGAGACTCCGGAAGGAGTCCTCATCAAAGGTAGGGAACATCTCCCCTATCACCTCCATTACCAACTCCAGAGAGGAGTTGGCACCGCTCGCGAAGCTGGCATCCACTGCAGCCTCAGTCTCCTTAGCCAGGGTCTCTTTCTCCTTCGTCCATTCCCCCTTAGCCTGTTCAAAAGTCGACTTGGCCTTTGACAGCTGCTCCTCCAAGTCAGTCACTCTCCCCTTTAAGTGCCCCATCTCGGCCAAAGATAGATTGGCTTGGTCCAACGACTGCCGGCTCTCCTTCAGATCAGCCTCTAGCTTGGCAACCTCCTTCACAGCCATTTCCCCCTGCAGCCTCCATTGACCAGCCTGCTTCCTGGCCTCCTCTAACTCTCCCTCTTGCCTTGTCATCTTATCTTTCAAGGAGCTTATCAAGGAGACATCCCTTTCCACCATGGCCAGGCGGTCGGGAGGAGGAGCCCCAGGAGTAACTGTCAGCTCCTCATCACTCAGGCGGCTAAGAGCCGCCAGTTCCGCAGACGCCAGCATAACCTTGGAGGTACGCTGGATATATTGGAGCACTTGATGAGAAGTTGAGGTCACCATTTTTGTAAGGCGGTCGGCCAAGACGGCTCTGGAGTCAGAAAGCAAGCCTGACACATCCACACTGTCACCAGCCGTGTAGTGGAACTCTGCATTTTCCTCTGGGAAGGGAGTGCTTGAAGGCTCACGTGCAGGGCGCTTCGCCTCAGGGGTGGTAACATCCGCCTCCAGGTCCACCACGTCAGCACTAGGAGCCTCCCTCCCTCTTTTCCTCCTCAATTCCAAAGGAACACTCTCCCCAGTCCCCTCGGAATCTCCAGGCTGCGTTCCCTGCGAAATCCGAGAGCCAGCCGGAGAGGCACCCTGTTTCTGACTGGGGGAAGGAGTAGCTCCTGAAGTAACCTCCGCCTCCCCCTCATGGATGCTAGGGGTAGGAGTCGCCGGCTTCGACGAAGGCAGCCGGGGTGGGAGAGGTAATCTTCGACCAGCGGCAAAGTCTTTCACAAGCTTCATGAGGGCTTTGCTTCCTTTCCTAAAATTTGCAGGAAGGGAAGGACGCTTTGAAAGAATGTCCAATTCCTCGCTCAGGCCCAACCTCCTGACCTGCTTCTTGGTCCAGCGCCAAGTATAGGAATATGCAGAAAGGGAAAGGCGGTCATCTAAAAAGCAGGGAGAAATAAAGTCTCTGGAAAATCGCGACAACAAAAAATCCCTAGAACTACCTTCAAGGCCAGGAATCAGGCCCAGGGGAAGCAAATACTCGTCTGTCGTGATGAGCTCCGCATGGGGGAGCCAGAAAGCAGGGCCAAAGTTCCCATGTTTATCCACCACAATCTCAAACTTTTTTACCAAAATCTCCTCCTTCGCGCTCAGCCTGACTTCCAGAGCCTTCCCCCCAACACGTGGGTGATACTCCTCGCGCGTCTCCATGCGGGTGTGGACATGGTTCCTAAAATGTCTAGGAATTTTCCACCCTGACGCGCTATGGACATATATAAAGTTATTTTTCCAGTCTTTGAGGCTGCTCATAGCCGGCCAGACCAAGGCGTACTTTTTCTGCCTCAGCAGAGACCAATAACCAGGGGAGCCATCCCCCCCAGATGAGGACACCATTTGAAGACCGACCATGAAACGAAGGGCGTCAATATAAGGCCCCTCGCCATGGAAAAGGCAGGTCCAGGTGTAAGCTACTAAGGATCTAATGGCAGTTGCAGTCAGCTGGGCGATAGCAACGTTCATCCTCCTGAAGGTTTCCTCCAGGAAGGGGTGCAGCGGGAATCGCAGGCCAAATTCCAAGGCCTTATGGAAGACGGCCACACATCCTTCTGGGGGACAGCACACTGTGTCCTTTTCCCCAGGGACTACAACCGTGTACCCTTCCCCGAAATTATAAAATTGTTCAATGGCCTTAGCAGCGTTACTCTCCAAAATCAGGTCCCTGTTCTTGGCCTCAGGATAGGTCTTTAGGGGGACCGCATACTTTTCCTTGTCCAAGAAGTAGGTCCTCCCCCTCTCCCTGCGGATGAGGGGGCCGGCGACCCTGGAAGGATCCACCTCCAGGGCCTCGTCATCGGAGTCAACCACATCAAAGGGAGCTGGCTCGGGTGACTCAGCACCCTCCCCCCTGTGATAGTCATCCTCCTCCCTGGGGCCGACCCCGGAGGAAGAAGCTATGTCACGCCGGCCACCATCGCCGCCCCCAGTTCCCCCGAGTAAAGAATTAAAAGAAAGGGGACGAACTCGCGACATATTGGCTATGGAAGGGAAAAAAGAGGAGAGATTTAAAGAAGTTCTAACCTAAAGACACCGATAAAATCGCCGAAGACAGTGATAAAAAGTATTCCTTGCTCCTCGAAGAAATGCTCGGCAAACGAAGAAGATTCAGGAAGTATAAGAAGTTTGAGATATCAAGAAAGGTAAAAGAAGAGAATGAAGGGGAAGAAGGGTTTATATAAAGCCCAAGAAGTCCAAAAGACGGTCCCCTGACAAGAGCCTCAACAGTCATCCACGTGTCGCACACTGGACACGGACTGTTCGCCCTTTCCAAGAAGGGCCTCGAGAAGTTAAAAACGGCAGAAAGAAAGGCCAACCGACGACGTCATTCTAGCATTCAAAAAAAAAAAAAACTGATTAACTTTCATTTCATTAGCCAAGAAGGGGAAAGTTACATCTTGAGACAGATACGAAAAGAAAAATACACAAGGCCCAAAAATTCTGGCCTGACAGAAAGCAAACACCCTGCTACGCAGGCCTAGTCGTCGTCCAAATCTCAGTCTGGGGAACCCTGGAAAGGATCATCAGGAGCTCCGTCTTCATCCTTGTCGCTCAGGCAACCAAGACCCTCACTGTCATCAGAGTCATGGCTGCTGTCCTCCCAGTCCCTGCCAAAGGGAACGGCCCGGGATTCGTCGCAGGTGCGACAGCCTGTCTTCTTCACAGGCGAAGAGGGACCTGACGCCAAGGAGGAATCAGTGTCAGAGAGGTTGGAGTAAAATTGTTCGGGGTGCAGCCACGGAAAGCACTCGTGGCATCCCCTGTCAAAACAGCCCCCTCCCTGGGGGCAACGCCTGAACCTAGGCGCAGCAGGAGGTGAGGACCTCTTGAGGCGCTTGCCCCTCCTAACAGAAGCCTTCTTATCCGTCCGGCGGGAATAAAGCCGTGAACGGCGACTACGGCGGACAGCTCGATACACAGCACGAGCATATTGGAGCCTCCAAAACCCTCTAAAGATAAAAGTAACATATCTAACTCCACGGCGGGTTACAAATTTTTTAATCCAAACCATGATTAAGGCGAAGAAAGTGGAAGGATTGAAGATAAGCTAAGCAGAAAAGTGGAGGAAGCTGGGGTTTTATACAAGAGAAAACACGGCATTAATGACACTCCAACCACCCTGGAAGGAGAGCCACCAATCGGGAACTCTTCACGGTTCCCAAAAATCCACCTAGAGGAGAAGTGTAATCATTACAAAAGCACTCTAAACTCTCTGCATGCCTGACACAAGCAGCGCTACGTCCCTTGGGAAAGTGTAAAACATTAAATGCTGTAGTAGACATAGAAGTCAACCTCCCTCCAAGCAAGAATCGCCAGCAGAGGAAAAGCCTTACTTTCCCCCTGCTGGCGAAGGCCAGTTGATTGGGGTCGGCAGCCTGTCAAGAGATCGCCTGCTGGGCAGGCCCTAGAAGGACTCCTGTCGAGCTCGAAAGGCCAGTCCCTGGCAAGAAGCTGAAACAAGAGCATGAAAGCGCTAAGGATGGCAGTCGGCCGCTGGAACCATAAGCCGTCCCAGTCTGCTGGAACCCAGCAGCCGCTGCCCAAAGTCCGCCTGCCCTGGGGGAAGGCCCTGGTCGACAGGGTCAGGACCCCCCGGGGGCTCTCTCGTCATTTCGCCTAAGGTAATTAGGAATGGGTGGATGAGAAGCTGCCACTTGTCACTTCTCTATCCAACCATTCCTCTCCCACTTCTCTCTCTTGTGGAAAGGTATAAATACCTCCCCATTTCCCACAAGAAGGGGGTTGGATTTTCTCTCTCTAGACTCTTACTCCTAAAAACGCCGCCTAGCTCCTCACGAACTAGGTTCATCAAGGCATTTCACGGGCTGACTTAGGCATCGGAGAGGTTTCCCTCGGACAACCTCCGAGGCCCTGTGCGTTCATTGTGCAGGGAGCAGGCCGACTCCGCCGGGAAGGTCCGATCCAGGGGTGAGACGAAAGAGAGGTTCAAGGAAGTCGAGCAATTAATTATTCACCAAGTAACTCAATTATACAACCCGGATCCAAGGCCGGGTTAATTGTTTCCGTGACCGGAACAAATATAATCACTTACATTTCACCAAAAAAATAAAATAATAATATTATTATTATTAGTTATTAATTATAATAATAATAATAATAACAATTAATAACGATATTAATATCATTATAAATATTAAGTATTAATAATAATAATATTATTATTATTATTACAATTAATTATTAATTTTAATAATAATAATAATAATTGTAGACACCCGCATTTTGCCTGCTAGTGTCTATAGCAGTTCCCGACAAACACCCGATGATGATCGGACGCAAACGTGACTTAGTATACTCGGATTTGGACTCGAAATCAATAATATCTGACATGGATTTTTAGCGGAGTAATAATCTCACAAAACAGACCTCAAATTCAGGCCCAGTGGGTCGTTCCGAGCAAAATAAGACTAATTTGGGCCAAAACCGACACTAAAAATAAATCTCGTCTTTTGGCGACCGGGTCAAAACCCGGTCAAAGACGAACCCGTCACAAAAAACAGCCCAAGTGCACCTTCTAGAAGCTGGCGCCCAACCCCATTTTCAAAAAAGATCACACAATCAACAAAGTCAACCCCTTCCTTTTTTATCTCGGTTTACCTAATCCACTCAATCGAGTGGATTGACCCACTCGGTCGAGTGGAGCGTCAAAAACCGGATCAGGCCCATTTTCTAGGGCACTCGACCGAGTGCACTAGGGCCACTCGATCGAGTGACCCTAGGTCGTGGGGTAAACTCTATAAATACCCCATGACCCTCACTCATTTCACAAGTTTTACTAATGCAAAATTACCCTACATTTTCACCCTAATCCTTCTACACTCTACACACTACAACCCTAAGCAAACATACATAAAAACCGAGTCCCTTGTCCCTCGAAAAACCGACAATTCATCCACACACACACATACACCATAACTTGCATACATTCCTCGATACTCCAACGTCCCGTCACTATTTGCGAGTCCATTTCCGAGGTCCTTACTAAGCATGTATGTTGAGGGTGTCCAAAACCCCATTTCGATCTTTGTTACTTTTATTTGCGTTTTCGTATCATCTATATTATACCTATACTAGTATTGTAATTCTAACATCCTAACACTAACCTTAACATTAATCCTAACATTTTACATTTTTTGCATACTAACTTTTACATTTTCGTTATTAACATTACCATACCGCGTATATGTATAAACTAGTAGCAAAATTCGGTTTTGGATGCGTTTGACTATAATTGTCGCCTAAAATCCGTCTAATCCCTTTACGAGCAACGACGGAGGTGGAGCCCTTTCGAGGAGCCCCGCCCCAATGTACTCAAGGGCGTGACGTGATCGCGACTAATCGTAGTTGAACGTATTCGATCCCATTTTAATTAGTGCGGAACCCGTTGACGCGAAAACCGACATCACATAACCCGAAAGGGTTAGTTTCGATGTCGTGACGTAGAGGGAGGCATTCCGTTGCTAATTCAAATTTTCTAACGTAAATGTTTTCAAAAAATCCCGACAACGGAGGTCGAGTTAAATTCAAATCATGCAATATTTGCATTTAATTCGACCGACCGTCGATTTTGCACCCAAAAAAACGAAACGAGTTGATACTCGTACAGGGGCTGCTCGACCGAGTGCATAGGCCACTCGATCGAGTAGCGTCCATAAAATTGGGCAGTACCTTTTTCGAGGGGCTACTCGACCGAGTGCATAGGCCACTCGATCGAGTAGCGTCCATAACACTGGGCAGAACCTTTTTCAAGGACGCACTCGACCGAGTCAGACCATGACTCGACCGAGTGGGTCCTGTAACCCAGAAAACCGAGAGCTCAAATGCAACATTTAAGCCTCGTCCTTTTTTACGACTTTTAGTCGACGCGTGTAAAGCCAATCACGTGAATCCACTTTTCAAAACTCACGCTCATCACGACACCTTAACGACTTTGATCGATTTTTCGACGTGATAAGTCGGGACAAGGCATCGAGGCATAGGATCGGGCTAGCATCACGCTTAGGCCCTACGTCTCCGTCCTTCGTTTGATGTACAACATAATGTGCATTTAAACGGGGTTAGTCTACTTACACATTTCGTGGTCAAGTCTACATACGGGTCCGTTCCTATCTTTTTATTTTCTTTTGTTCCGTTTATTTTTGTATTGGCCGGGTTGTATTTCCGCCCGTGTAACTTGTACCTTATTTACTTCCGAGTTTTATTTATTTACTTGCTCATCGCTTTATAAATGAACCTCGCATGCTAAGTCATTTCGACCATAATTAAGATGCATTAAATGACGTAGTTCACATACTATTCACATGCTAGCTCGAAAACGCTGTTTGCATATCATTTAATCGTTTTACTAGCGCGCTCACACGAACACGAACGATGTCTTAGTAGAGGCCGCCATGTGCGGGCGGGGTTGGGTGTCCTTAGTGGGCTTCCCAACACGTACCCTCACCCCTTACTCAGAACCTTTGGTTTCCGGATGTCCGAAACCCTTGGCGCACGAGAGTCATTCTATATACGAAAACCGGTTTAAACGGTATCGATATTGCAATGCAAAGGGACGAGCCCAATGAACTCTGAAATCGAAGTGGGCTTACTTTGTGTATAGCCCATGACGACATAGAGTGGGCTCGTATGGTTCCGAATAACCACAAAATTCGGTGGCGACTCCATTTTGACTTAAATTTCGAACCCGAGAACAATCTCACCACGAGATTCATTCGCCTACTCAAACCCGCCCGTGGCCGCGTCGGGGTGGACCTACGTCATGTCCACAATTTGGCGACTCCGCTGGGGATACCTGATGTACCACATGTCATCGGGGTTCCTAGGGTGAGACTCGAAGAGAAATCGTTCGTATATTAGTGTGCGCGCATTAGTTTATCGATTCATGCATAACCCAATTTTGCCCGGGCCGGTTACTTGTGACCGACGTCCCACTATACCACGGTGCATTCCTACATGGGGTGCACTAAAGACTTCGATGGCGGAACTCACCGGGGTTTTACGGCAGGTCCTAGTTCCAAATCGGCTAGGAAGTCCGTCCCGTTTCGTGAGAATGCTATCGTTGTTGGTATAGACCCTACTTTGACCGACCAAGACTTAGTGTAAAGCATACATAAGCGTCGTTGTAATGCTTGTTTGACTACGTGCTACTTGGTTTCCGTGTCATTTTTCAAAAAAACCGTCATTTCAAAAAATGCATCTTTCCGAAACACCCAAATTTTGAAAAACCCGAAATACCGTCCGTTTCAGGACCCGTCTTTTCAAAATATCCAATTTTCAAAACTCGGAATGCCGCCGAAATTTAGGATCAATGATTTGACTCAAAATATCCTTTTTCTCTAGTCGGCATGCTGCCCATTTTAATTCTTGGATTTCCAACACCATTCCGATTTTCTGAATTTTCAAAATTCTAATCTTGGTTTTCGAAATTCCGTCTTCAATTTCCAAACTCTCGGAAGTTCACTCATTTTATATTCAAAATTTCAAACATCCAACTTTCCTAGTAAACCTTCCTTATTATAGGACCTACCGTCTAGTCGTGTGTCGGGTCTTTGCATAGTATGTCGAAGGTTTATAGCGTCGAAACTCTGCCGATCCTATATCGCGAGTTTCCCCCCTTTCCCGAGTCCGCCTTATCTGTCAAGGCACGACCAACCCGCGTAGGGCATACCCCTACAAAGGAAAGTCCGTCCATACACTCGAGTCAAAAGTCTGGGGAAAAGTCTCACGTGGACCTTCCTTCGAACGGGATTGGGCCCACAAAGCCAAAATCCTAAGGAAGCTATACCACCCATCGAGTCATCCGTCTAGATGTCTTTCTCGAGTCTTTAGTCTTCTTTCCTAGTGTCGCTCGGGATATACTTTTCCTTCCCTTTTTTTTCCAAGGTCTGGGTTCAGTTTCTGATTACGCGGTGTTCTTACAGACAGGCCGCCGGCAACTAGACACGCTCGAAGGATGGCTACTTTGAACAGCCTACAAACCTCTTTGGACGCCATGGTCGCGAAGCAGACCGATATCGAAGCCCAACTGACTGAAATGAGGACTGGCCAAGTGGCCATTATTGCTCGCCTAGCTACGCTGGAGCAAAGGGCTCCTAATGTCGAGGCTAATGAGCCTCTAGCTGAACTAGTCAGCGCGGTGCGCCGACTAGAGGAACAAGTCCATTTGGCTGGGAGTAACAACATCCATCGGGAGAATAGTCGAGAGTACAACCCGCTGAGTGACAAGCTGCCCGCAAACCTGAACCTCACAGGTTTGCCCATGTTTGAGGGAACCGAGGACCCGCTACTACATGTGCGGGCCTTCAAGGAATTCATGGCCATCAAGGGAGTGGATTCGACCATGTTCAAGAATCTCTTTACTGCATCTCTTGAGAAGCACCCACGGGCCTGGTACTATAGGCTAGACCCGAAAAAATACCCTACATGGGATGATGTGGCTACCGAGTTCGCTCGGAACTATGCTGACAACACCGAGATCCAAACCACGATGCGATCTCTGGAGGTTATGGCCCAAGAGCCAAAAGAAGGTTTCACTAAATACCTTCAACGTTGGAGGGCCGAGAGCGTGAAACTGGTTGATAAGCCCAATGAGAAGACTTTGGTGGAGGCTTTTATCAAGAACCTCCTCCCCTCCTACCGGGTTCACCTCCGGTACGCTGTCATACCCAATTTCACCACCCTTACTGAAATGGGTATGAGGATCGAAGACGACCTGAGACTAGAAAGCCTCACTAAGGTCGCTAGCAAAGGATACCAAGGGGCCTCTTCCTCCACCACTAAGCCCCAGGCTGCAACTCGCAGCATTTTTTACGCGGTTAATCTACTAGATGCCCCGTCCAAAAAGAGCACCCCACCTCGGGTTTTCACTGATATAGGTACCACCTATACCTATGCCTTACAAAGGCTGTCCTCCAAAGGCCTAATCGAACCGATAGGCCCAACTCCTGAAGTTCCGGTCGAGCGACGCTCCAAGAACTACAATGCTCAGGCCTATTGCCAATACCACCGGGGCAATGGGCATGATACCGAAAAGTGTTGGAAGCTGAAGCACTTGATCCAGGACCTGATTGAAAGCGGTAAAATCCCGCTACCCGGAGATAAGCCAAGCAACAAGGAGAACCCTTTCAGCTCCCATGCCATCTTTGCCGGGGAGGTGATTGACTGTTCTCACCTTATCTCTCCATTCATCCCGCAAGTGAACGGGATCTGGTTTGACGATGAGGATGATGTCTACCTCGCTAAAGGGGAAACCGTTCCCATCACCCCTGAACAGATTCGAGAGGCCAAGACTCGAGTCCTAGCCAGCAACAACCTTGGTCGTCCCTATTTAGCCACAAGCACTAGGGACACCCCTATCCCGGCAACCATCACCGATCCACTCAGGGTGGAAGTCGCTCCTGAAGAGCCTACCGCTGAAACGGCTATTGTGAAGCAGCTGAAGAGAACCCGAGTTGACCTCACTATATGGCAACTCCTTGTTAGCTCTCAAGAACATCGAGAAGCACTTACAAAGGCTCTCGATCAAGTCAAGATCGACTCTTTGGCTACCCCCGCTGAAATGGTAGCCACGGTCCTACCCCACCTAAAGGGTAAGGCCAAAGAAGGAGGCCCAATGATCACCTTTTCCGAAGCCGATCTGCCGCCATTCGGGGCCTCCCACAACCTGGCCCTTTACATCACGGTGATTTGCCGAGGAAAATACCTCCCGATGACCCTAGTCGATGACGGGTCAGCCGTGAATGTCCTTCCTCTAAGGACCGCCAAAGCCCTCGGCATTACCGAGGCTGACTATATCTCGACGGCTCAAACCATCCAAGCCTTTGATGGGAGCCCGAAGACGGTATCTGGGGCCGTGAAGCTGACTATCATAACGGGCCCGATAGAAAAGGAGCTTGAATTCCAGGTGATCGATGTCACCTCATCATTCAACTTGCTCCTAGGAAGGCCGTGGATTCACGCGGTGAAAGCCGTGTCCTCCACCCTCCACCGTAAGATCAAGATGCCTTTGCTTAACAATGTTATTACCTTGGAGGCAACCCCGATGACCGTGGCTAGCTGTAACGCCACGGGCCGCACGGACCTCTGGGGGTTCGACTTTGTGGGGATGATCGAGGAAGAGTACCTTTTTAGGCCTTACTTCACCACGAGCATTGACACGATGCTCCAGAACTTAGGGTACCTTCCGGGGGCTACCTCTCGACCCGACCTTCCAGCTGGGAAGATCATCGAGGTCCTTAAGGACGAAGACTCTCACTTCGGCCTTGGCTATGCCACCACTCCGGGCAACATTGTCCGAGCAGGAATCGAAAAGGCCTGCAACATCATGAAGGGTATCCACTTGAGCCCTTACAGCCCACGTTTGTCTGACTACTTTGTCACACCGGTATTCGGGGCTATCCAGGTTGGACTATACCAACCCAATGCTACGCACCTCGTGACCCACTTGGCCCGGGACTGCAACTACATTCCGGATGAGGTGTTCGCCCTCATCCAGTCCGATGGAGCTGATGATACCGAGCCCACGCTGGGGCTACTCTTCGGGGAAGACACCATAGCCCCCACTCCAAAGGAAGACCTGGTCAACCTGATCCTCCGCAGCAACCGGTTCGACCCGACCAAGCTGATCTCGGATGTTGGCTCCGAGACGGGAAACAGGGCCTGGAGGAAGACTGTCAAGTGGACTGACAGTCAAGGAAAGATCTACAAGCTGGTCACCGGAGAGGGAGACATGCCTGAATCTGAGTCCGAGTCTGAGTCAGAGTCTGAGGTCGAGTCTAGAGAAGTCGGTGCTAGAGTCACTCCTGTAACCCCCCTCCCTTCTATCATTCCTGCTGCTAGCACTTCGGGGTCTGTCCCGAGTGCTTTACCAATCCCGCCACTGACCAATGATCAGATGGCTGCTCTCTTTGAGCTGTTTTCCAAGTTTTCAATCAATAATAACAACCGTTCTGCTTACGACTTGTCTCTTTTAAATTCTGCTTTCAAAAATGATTTATGCTATGACATTGAGAAATCCGATGAACAGGTACCCTTACCTCCACATCTGATCGAGCAACTAGAGCAAAGGGAATCCCGGAATCCGGTAATCGAAGAGACCGAGTCCATAAACGTGGGAACAACCTTAGAGCCTCAGATACTTAAGATAGGGTTATCCTTAGATCCCGAGGAGAAACGACAGTTCATAAACCTCCTCCAAGAATTCAAAGATGTCTTCGCATGGTCCTACAAGGACATGCCGGGGATAGACTGGGAAATAGCCGAGCACCGCACACCTATCAAAGACGGGTGCAAACCGGTCAAACAGAAGCTTCGTCGAATGAGGCCCGAGTGGTCTCTCAAAGTAAAGGAAGAAGTCGACAAACAGTTCAAAGCCGGCTTCATACAAGTGTCCGAGTATCCGGACTGGGTTGCAAACATCGTGCCGGTTCCTAAAAAGGACGGTAAGGTGCGGGTATGCATAGATTTTCGGGATCTTAACAAAGCAAGCCCGAAGGATGATTTTCCGTTACCACACATCGATATACTGGTGGATAACACGCCCGATCATGCCCTTCTGTCATTCATGGACGGGTATGCCGGATATAATCGAGGTCGACCCATCTAAAATCAAAGCCATTACCGAGATGCAAGCTCCTAAAACCGAAAAAGAGATAAGGGGATTTCTCGGAAAAGTCCAGTATATTAGTCGATTTATTTCCAAGCTAACCATGGTGTGTGAACCAATTTTCAAGAAACTGAAAATAGGGGAACGGATACTATGGGATGACAAGTGCCAAACTGCTTTCGACAAAATCAAAGAAATTCTGTCTGCTCCGCCAGTTTTGATGCCACCCCAACCCGGTTTGCCTCTGTCGTTATACCTAACAACGACCGAGACAGCCATGGGGGCTATGCTGGCTCAGACAGTTGACTCCGAAGAACGAGCCATCTATTACATCAGCAAGAAGTTTTTAGAGTATGAGTGCAAATATACCATGCTCGAAAAGACGTGTTTGGCTCTAGTCTGGGCCACTAAGAAGCTTCGACACTATATGCTCAGTTATGAGGTCCATGTTCTATCCAAGATGGACCCGATCAAGTACCTCTTCGAAAAGCCCATCCTCAATGGCCGGATCTCAAGATGGACTCTAATGCTGGTAGAGTTCGACCTGAAATTTGTACCGTTAAAAGCTATTAAGGGGCGAATAGTAGCTGAATTCCTCGCCGACAGCCCGGTAACCGAAGAAGGACACACCGATACCTGGTCCTTCCCAGACGAAGATATTTTCCATACTGATGCTGAAACATGGGATTTATACTTCGATGGGGCATCTAATTTTCGAGGATTCGGAGTCGGGATCCTCCTAATTTCACCAAGAGGGGAGCATACTCCCGTCTCCATCAAACTAGACTTTGACGTTACCAATAATGCAGCAGAGTACGAAGCATGCATTTATGGGCTACAAGCCGCCGCCAACCTGGGAATCACAAATCTCCGGGTACATGGCGACTCATCCTTGGTCATTAACCAAGCACTTCAAAAATGGAAGACTCGGAATGCTAATCTCGTGGCCTACCAGGCACGAGTAAGGGATCTCGAGAAACAATTCCAAAAGGTGGAGTATATATACCTGCCTCGGGAAGAAAATCAGTTTGCAGATGCACTTTCAAAATTGGCATCTTTACTGAACATTCCCGACCACGTAACCAGTATGCCAATTTGCGTCGAAAGACGGTCCGAGCCGGCATACATCCATGACATCGAAGACATTGAGATAACCGATCCCGAACCATGGTACCAGGCTGTGTTAAAGTACCTGACAAACGGAGAGTATCCTCCCGGGACGGAAGGTCGAGCCAAGAAAGCCTTACGGAGGCTAGCCACCCAGTTCATCCGTACTGATGACGGGCAATTGTACAAAAAGACGGCACAGGGGGCTCTTCTCCTTTGTGTTGACAAATATAAGGCCGAGAAAGTAATGGCCGAAGTACATGATGGTGAAAACGGCCCACATATGAATGCTCACATGCTGATCCGAAAAATCATGAGGCTCGGGTATTACTGGAACACCATGGAGGCCGACTGCCAGTTATATGTCAAACATTGCCATAACTGTCAAATCTTTGGCAATGTGCAACATATGCCGTCATCTCTGCTCTATACCATGACGTCACCTTGGCCGTTCTCGACATGGGGTATCGACATAATCGGGAAGGTGAATCCCTCCGGTACTGGCGGGCACTGCTTCATTTTAGTAGCTATCGACTATTTCACCAAATGGGTCGAAGCTGAATCATATCGCATCCTCAATGCCAAACATGTCGCCAAATTTATCCAGAACAAGATAATATGTCGGTATGGGATCCCACATGAATTTATCAGTGATCACGGAACTCATTTTCAAGCTGAGACCGCGGCCCTACTGGCTAAATACAAAATTCAAAGGCACACGTCCTCGCCCTACCGTCCCCAAACAAATGGAGCAGTAGAGGCGGCTAATAAAACGATTGTCACCATACTAAAAAAGATGGCTGATAATTATCGGGACTGGCCCGACAAAATACCTTTTGCCCTATGGGGGTACCGGACATCAATTCGCACCGCAACCGGGGCGACACCATATTACCTAACCTATGGGATGGAGGCAGTCCAACCAGTTGAGCTAGAGGTACCGTCCCTCAGAATTCTGCTAGAAAGCCAAGTACCCGAAGCTAACTGGGTTCGAGCACGGTACGATCGTTGGTTCTACTAGACGAACGACGGTCCCGCGCTCTCAACAACATCCAAATCTACCAGAAACGGATCCAACGGGCCTTCAACAAGCGAGTAAGGCCCAGAAACATTAGAGAAGGGGATCTAGTCCTTAAGTCTATTCGAGCTTTACTACCAGTTGACCCAAGGGGAAAATTCAAACCCAACTGGGCTGGGCCATACCTGGTGAAGAAGATCCTATCAGGGGGAGCAGTAATGCTGACAGACCTGGACGGGAATGAGTTCGTCAACCCAACCAACCTGGACCAGCTGAAGCGTTACTACCCTTAGCCATTTCTCAATGTCATTAGCAATTTTTTTTAGCAAAATCGTTTATTTTACAAAAAGCAAGTCAATGAGCTAGAATTATTTATTCTACTGTCACAAAACATCTTGAACCAATAGTCTTGGTGTAATTCGAGATTGCAAATTTCCTAAGCCTGAACTACGTTTGGTTTGATTCTGCTAATCGCAGATACGTAGGCAGCCCCCAAAAGGGCGCAACCAATGCAATCGAGAAAAGACAGGAACGGTTTAAATAATAAACTCCCTTTTATTAATTATCACAAAAAAAAAAGGCCCCAATAAACTTGGGAAATTACAAGCGCAGGAATTCAAAAAAAAATTACCAAAAAAAAAAAACACACGACAAAAATAGTAATAATATTTAAATAATAAAAAAACTAAGGACTCGGTATTTAGGGCATCTTGCCCTTCCCCTTGTCCTTGGCCTCCTTAGCCGTCCACTGACGACGACGCGGAGGAGAGCGTTCCCGAATGACCACAGGAACCTCTTTAACCCGGACTCGTTTCTTGGAACTCGAGTCCCCATCCACCTCGATAGGCCCGAGTCGTGCCCTCACGGGTTCAGGGAGCCGATCACGCGGACCTAATCGGTCCCGGGCCGCCAGCCTTGGCCCAAGTCGCCGCTCCAAGTCAGTCTGGGGGCTTTGTCGCCCTCTTGTGCCACTAGCACCGGCGTCTTTAGCTCGAGTCTTAGTATGTGACTTAAGACCCGCTTCTAATCGGACTAAGGTAGCAGGGGTCTCTCCCTCATCGTAGAATCCCCTATTGTCCTTTGCCGTCTCCCGACGGACCAGTTCGAAGGCCTCGTCAACCTTCAGAGCTTTGCGAGCCTCCTCGGACTCCTCAGAAGTCCATTTCTCGTAAGCCCGAGAAACCCAAGCGGATTGGCAAGGGTTGGGAATAGTCCATGTAGGACGAGTAAACCATCTCTGCAACCAAGTGTCGCACATAGCGTCCGTCAGTTGGAGCGAGACGCTAATAATGGCTTCGGTCTCAGGAATGCGCTTGGTCCAGTCAAGGGACAGGATCACAAGGTAACGAGCTTGGTCCCTCTTGGCCAACCCCGTCAGCTTAGAAAGGAACCACCAAGCGACCGTCCACCTGATTAATGGGCCACCATGGAACACCAATTCCTCATCCCAGTAAGCTCGATTTATATGGTGATTCGAGCTTATCCGACGCCCTCTTGAACTGATTTGGCTACTACGGTAGTTGGGAACGCTCGGAGGAGGCTCTATGATTGATAAGCGTTCCGACAGCCAAACCTGCAAGAAGTATATAAAAAGTTCATAAGCAACAGAATGGTCCGCTACAGCCCACTCGATCGAGTACGCCATCTCACTCGATCGAGTAGGGCTCTCTGAGGATAACCAGAATCTCGTCAGGTGTGACACTCGATCGAGTAAAGCATCCCACTCGATCGAGTAAGCCCTCCACAGATGGACAGAAGCACTTTGCAGGCATCACTCGATCGAGTGACAGGTCCACTCGATCGAGTGACTTACGGACTTCAGGAAATCGCGAAACACAAAAAAAAGAGAGAAAAGAAAAATTGAAATTCGCAGGGCATATACCTGCAGAATTAGGGTGCTCCCCGTCAATTGTCGGGTTGGGTCAAGTCGCCTAGCATCTAGACCCATGACGAGTTCCCCAGTGGCTAGCCAAGCAGGGCTATGACCAGTCTCCATCTGGTCAACCACTCCAATCAGCCTAATTTGACCCACGCATGAGTCAACATCCATCATCCCCTCGAAAACATAGCGGTGCAGCATGCAGAACGCGAAAGCCCTACGCCTATGAGAAGGCGTAGCCCTTACGTCCTGACTGTTCATAAACTTGTCAGCCAAGTCGAAGAGGGAAACAGTATCTCCCCGCACCATTCGATCCGTCTCAGCATGAGACAGACCCAGGAAATCCCTCAGCCTTCTCCTCGGGTCCGGGTAGAATGGAGGGATGGCAGGACGAGCCACAGGGCTCCACCCCCCGATAGCTACGATCTCCTCGGGAAGAGGGCATATTTCTCCCCGCGGGAACGCGAAGACGTGATGGGTAGTGTCCCAAAACGACAAACAGGCGTCCAAAAAGTGTAAATCAGGTACTAGGCGCCGAAGAGGAAACAGGCTGACAATCCCCATTTGGGTCAGCTGAATTCTGTCCTCGTCCCGAAAGTGTTGGGACCAGGCGAAAAGCATTGAAGTGAGATGCTCAATACCCATGGCAGGAGTTTGAATTCTCTTGAAAGACTAAGAGATTTTTGAAGGAGAAGGAGTTTCTGATTTGGGATGCAGTAAACTGAAGAAGGAAGACCTATATTTATAATAGGGAAACCTGACTGTAACCTAACTACCCTTCCTCCTCAGCAAACCTGGGCCCCAGCATATGCAGGCCTGACTTCAACCCAGAATGGGAATCTAGTTGTCCCGAGCTTTCCTAAATTTTTTCTAAAAATCCCGTGATAAGAATATCTCTTTCAAAATTTTCGGCACTTTTTCCCAGCACGAGTCGGTGTTTTGCCTATGTGTTACATGCAATTTATCATGTGTCGGCATACAGGTACACCCCAAGACTTCAAAAACAAGTCTCCACGCAACTACTTCACTCCCCAACGTGAGCCAATATTTATCCCAGCATGCTACAATCAGAGCCATGATGTATCAGCATACGGGTACTCCTACACCTCCAAAAGCAAGTTTCACTCCCCACGGAGCTATCATCAACAAGACAGGTATGGCCCTCTGCTTATGGCTGACGAGCCCTTCACGCTAGTCTACTGGACTATAAACGACCCGACCGGAAGGCTGCCAGGTCGTAATCTGCGATTGGCCTGGTAGCTACTCTGACTTTCGCCTTGTCCAAGCCTCAGTCAGAGTGGGGGCTCTGTAGACACCCGCATTTTGCCTGCTAGTGTCTATAGCAGTTCCCGACAAACACCCGATGATGATCGGACGCAAACGTGACTTAGTATACTCGGATTTGGACCCGAAATCAATAATATCTGACATGGACTTTTAGCGGAGTAATAATCTCACAAAACAGACCTCAAATTCAGGCCCAGTGGGTCGTTCCGAGCAAAATAAGACTAATTTGGGCCAAAACCGACATTAAAAATAAATCCCGTCTTTTGGCGACCGGGTCAAAACCCGGTCAAAGACGAACCCGTCACAAAAAACAGCCCAAGTGCACCTTCTAGAAGCTGGCGCCCAACCCCATTTTCAAAAAAGATCACACAATCAACAAAGTCAACCCCTTCCTTTTTTATCTCGGTTTACCTGATCCACTCGATCGAGTGGATTGACCCACTCGGTCGAGTGGAGCGTCAAAAACCGGATCAGACCCATTTTCTAGGGCACTCGACCGAGTGCACTAGGGCCACTCGATCGAGTGACCCTAGGTCGTGGGGTAAACTCTATAAATACCCCATGACCCTCACTCATTTCACAAGTTTTACTAATGCAAAATTACCCTACATTTTCACCCTAATCCTTCTACACTCTACACACTACAACCCTAAGCAAACATACATAAAAACCGAGTCCCTTGTCCCTCGAAAAACCGACAATTCATCCACACACACACACACATACACCATAACTTGCATACATTCCTCGATACTCCGACGTCCCGTCACTATTTGCGAGTCCATTTCCGAGGTCCTTACTAAGCATGTATGTTGAGGGTGTCCAAAACCCCATTTCGATCTTTGTTACTTTTATTTGCGTTTTTGTATCATCTATATTATACCTATACTAGTATTGTAATTCTAACATCCTAACACTAACCTTAACATTAATCCTAACATTTTACATTTTTTGCATACTAACTTTTACATTTTCGTTATTAACATTACCATACCGCGTATATGTATAAACTAGTAGCAAAATTCGGTTTTGGATGCGTTTGACTATAATTGTCGCCTAAAATCCGTCTAATCCCTTTACGAGCAACGACAGAGGTGGAGCCCTTTCGAGGAGCTCCGCCCCAATGTACTCAAGGGCGTGACGTGATCGCGACTAATCGTAGTTGAACGTATTCGATCCCATTTTAATTAGTGCGGAACCCGTTGACGCGAAAACCGACATCACATAACCCGAAAGGGTTAGTTTCGATGTCGTGACGTAGAGGGAGGCATTCCGTTGCTAATTCAAATTTTCTAACGTAAATGTTTTCATAAAATCCCGACAACGGTATCATAATCGTACATGTACACGATTATAGTACCGGAGGTCGAGTTAAATTCAAATCATGCGATATTTGCATTTAATTTGACCGACCGTCGATTTTGCACCCAAAAAAACGAAATGAGTTGATACTCGTACAGGGGCTGCTCGACCGAGTGCATAGGCCACTCGATCGAGTAGCGTCCATAAAATTGGGCAGAACCTTTTTCGAGGGGCTACTCGACCGAGTGCATAGGCCACTCGATCGAGTAGCGTCCATAACATTGGGCAGAACCTTTTTCAAGGACGCACTCGACCGAGTCAGACCATGACTCGACCGAGTGGGTCCTGTAACCCAGAAAACCGAGAGCTCAAATGCAACATTTGAGCCTCGTCCTTTTTTACGACTTTTAGTCGACGCGTGTAAAGCCAATCACGTGAACCCACTTTTCAAAACTCACGCTCATCACGACACCTTAACGACTTTGATCGATTTTTCGACGTGATAAGTCGGGACAAGGCATCGAGGCATAGGATCGGGCTAGCATCACGCTTAGGTCCTACGTCTCCGTCCTTCGTTTGATGTACAACATACTGTGCATTTAAACGGGGTTAGTCTACTTACACATTTCGTGGTCAAGTCTACATACGGGTCCGTTCCTATCTTTTTATTGTCTTTTGTTCCGTTTATTTTTGTATTGGCCGGGTTGTATTTCCGCCCGTGTAACTTGTACCTTATTTACTTCCGAGTTTTATTTATTTACTTGCTCATCGCTTTATAAATGAACCTCGCATGCTAAGTCACTTCGACCATAATTAAGATGCATTAAATGACGTAGTTCACATACTATTCACATGCTAGCTCGAAAACGCTGTTTGCATATCATTTAATCGTTTTACTAGCGCGCTCACACGAACACGAACGATGTCTTAGTAGAGGCCGCCATGTGCGGGCGGGGTTGGATGTCCTTAGTGGGCTTCCCAACACGTACCCTCACCCCTTACTCAGAACCTTTGGTTTCCGGATGTCCGAAACCCTTGGCGCACGAGAGTCATTCTATATACGAAAGCCGGTTTAAACGGTATCGATATTGCAATGCAAAGGGACGAGCCCAATGAACTCTGAAATCGAAGTGGGCTTACTTTGTGTATAGCCCATGACGACATAGAGTGGGCTCGTATGGTTCCGAATAACCACAAAATTCGGTGGCGACTCCATTTTGACTTAAATTTCGAACCCGAGAACAATCTCACCACGAGATTCATTCGCCTACCCAAACCCGCGCGTGGCCGCGTCGGCGTGGACCTACGTCATGTCCACAATAATAATAATAATAAAATAATAATAATAATAATAACAATAATAATAATAACAATAATAATAATTATTATTATTATTATTATAATTATTATTAATGTGTTTGAACTGAACTGAATCTGTCTGAACTAAACTGAATGTGTCTGAACTGAACTGAATTGAACTAAATGTGTCTGAACTGATGGTGTCTGAACTGAACTGAAACTGTCTGAATATAAGTCACAGTGAACAGGGCCTTAGTCACAGTTAAACAGAGCACGGAGCGCCAACTCAAGCCCTCTATCACACAGGCCGCAAGCTAGGTTGCACAGACACCGACACGGACACGGAGACGTATCGGACACGGGACACGGCGTTCGAAAATTTATAGGACACGGACACGGTAGAAAAAAAAATCAATATACATATTTAAACAAAGAAGATTTGAAGATTTTTATACCTAAAATATAGGTTTTGTTACTTAAACTATCGCATTTATCGTAAAATAACAAAACAAATATTAAAGTCTTATAAACTCAGAGTTAAAATCAAATCTTAAAAAACTCAAACAGTTATCAAGTAACCCTATAAACATATAATATTGTTGTTTAATTAAAGTCCACAAATTCTTAAACAACGCAAAGTGTGTCTGATGAGTCTCCAAATAATATGAATCGTGGCCGACACGTCTCGAAATAACATGAAACGTGTCCGACACGTCTCTAAATAAATTTAAAAAACCGGACACGGTTTTTCAGGTGTCCGAGACGTATTGTCGTGTGTCCGACGTGTATCGGTGTCCGACACGGATGTCCGACACGACACGACGATTTGGAGGAGTGTCCGTGCAACCTAGGCCGCAATTACGACTGTCAACACAAAGTCAGTAGTTCGCAACTCAAATGTCATAAAATGAGTACATAAAACTCATCAATGTGGATGGAATTAAAAAAAACTCATTAATGTGGATGATTTAGCAAATTTACAACAAAAACTATTGTTTCCTACAATACAAAAACAAACAAGCTATGTTAAGTTGCTCCTTTCATGTCACAAATTCGATCACGAAACGCTTTGTGTGAGTGTCCACTTGAACTAAAATCAAGCACGAGATAGATCATCATCATCATCATCATCGTCATCGTCATCACCATCTCTGTTTCATTCCTGGTATCAATCTCGACACCTTCTAGAAAATCTTTTAGTACCGAGTTTTAGCAGCATCAAGAACAACTGTGATCCCCCAAAAACATTGGGTTTCTGACAAGAATCTCACTTTTCATGCTTAAAATTTCAAGCACATCATAACAGTTTTTTTTTGTTAACTTTCTAACCCTTTATTTGCTCTATTTTCTGAATCACATCCTCTAAAGTAGGCCGCCTATTCGGATCATTCTCAGTACAAGCAACTCCAACAAGAAGCAGCTCTATCATAGATGGAATTGAATCTCCAAAAGATGATACAATTTCTGGGTCCAAAGACTCGACCTCTTTCTTCTCCTCGATAGCTGATCGGGCCCACTGGATCACATTGGTCCCACCTTTACCAGCATTGAGGTATTGAGACGGGAATTTTCCTGTCAAAATCTCAAGAATAATGATCCCAAGACAATATACATCTGATTTGTGGGACACTTGTTGGGTTTCTATTGCTTCAGGGGATTTATAGGCAAACATTCCTTGTGATGCCTGGTTAATGGTAACCATTTTAATGAAGGCGTAATCTGATAGAAGAGGTTCACAAGTATCATTTAAAAGTACATTGCAGGACTTTAGGTTTCCATGAGGAATATCATAGGAACAGAATTGGGCATGAATGTAGTGCAACCCACTTGCAATCCCTTTGATGACTTTTAGTCGGGTTGGCCAGTTTAGCTCGGCATGGCATATGCCCCGATCCCCTGAAAAATGAGGGTTGAAATCATGTTAGATCAGAGGCACCCATGATAAATTATGCTCCAGAAGTTAAATTGATTAAGTTAATAACTTGAAAGTATAGGCGATATGCCAGTTGTACGTCTCACAATTAGGCAAGGCAAACGGGTGACTTGGGTTTCTTCAGATCAAACTATCTGTTTCAAGTGCGCAGTTATCTGCTAAGTTCGGATGTAGGAACTTTTGAGAAGAAGTAACAATATAGATTCCTGGGCTTGTGGTCAAGTAGTGCGGGTGGTTAATACTCCCTCCGTCTCAATGAATTGTTTGCCTATTCCATATTGGGGCGTCTCAATGAACTGTTTGTCTTTTTATTTTAGAAATATTTTCTATATGCAATTTGATCATTCTCATGTGTTTTGCTCTATATGTCACTCCCTCATTGATTTCCTTAACCTTGGTGCCATAAGGAAAAGCAAATAATTCTTTGGAACGGAGGGAGTATAAAGTTTCAGGTTGTTACGAGTCTGGATATTTTTAATTGGGTCAACTTCAGGCACAATATGCTAGTCATTTATGGGTCTGATCATATCTATTTAGGCTAAGGAATATATTTAGGGTATTCTTATGAATATACAAATTATATAATTGAGGACTAACGTCTATTTCTCCACTCTATTTAAAATAAATTATCCGGTTTTGATTCATAATTTTGCTCAAAACAGAGGTGACATGTGAATATGAGATAATCTGAGTGTTTATGATTTAATTGCAAGAACGCAAGATGTTAGATAAAAAGATGAGCTATTACAGAAATAGAAGGCATGTCATACCGTGCAGGACATATAACAAGCTGCCTTTAGGAATGTACTCTGAAATCACAAGCTTCTCCTCTTTTCGATAATGATAGGCAAGAGGAGTCAAGATATTCTTATGGCGAAGACTTCCTATATGCCTAATGGCAACATCAAACTCTTCCTTATCCAACTTATTCATATCACGAATCCTCTTCACTACCACGGACACCCCATTAGCCATCACGGCCTTGTATGCCGATCCTAGCCCTCCATTTCCTAACACCTCAGCTGCAGCCTTCATCAAGTCAGCCAAACCAAAGGCACCTTTCTCATTGTTAATCACAACTAGGTCACCCATCCCACTACTATTACTATTCTTCCCATGTTGAGACCCTTTTCGACTACCATTCTTATGCGATGATGAATCTCCCGACTTCTTTGAGCTGCCCTCGCCAACGCTACCTCCGCCATTACCCCTACCGTGACTACCACCACTCTTGGTACTCCCAACACCTCCCTTACTACCAACATTCCCATGTACCCGGACCTCAACCACATCCTCCACTGGTTCCTTACTAAGAACCCTAAAGTTATTATCTATTTTGTTTCTAGACTTCATACTTACTGTCAAAAGTAATAAGATAATCATAATAACCAAAACTGCAATCATCACCCCAATGGTATTCTTCCCATTACCACTTTTTAGGGGCGTTTTATTAGCCTGACAATCAGTTCCTACCAACTTCCCACAAACTCCTGCATTTCCCTTGAAAGCATCGACCCCAAATCTCACCATACTTTCAGGAACTTCCCCTACCAGTTGATTTCCGGACATATCTAACTCCGTCAAGGATGCTTGGGATATGTCCGGAATTGACCCACTAAACTGATTTCGTTCTAGATGCAACGCTGTTAAACTAGGTAATTTCCCTAATGACTCCGGTATCTTACCCGAAAACTCATTATCTGAAAGCCAAACCCGCCTCAACGTAGTTTCTGAAAAATAATCCCCGGGAATTTGTCCTGAAAATTTATTCGAACTCACATATAGAGCCCTTAAACCAGCTAGCTGATTGAAAGGCGGAAAAGTCCCCGAAAATGAGTTGTTCGACAGGCTAAGCGTCTTCAAGTTCTTTATTTGGGTTAATGCATTTACCTCAATTATACCAGAAAGATCCATATTTTGTAAGTGTAACCTTATAATATTGGTTTTTCCTTCCTCACAAAAGACCCCTTCCCATTTGTCCTCACACGGCCTAGAATTTTCCTTCCAAGAACTCAACTTCCCTGTATTTAGCATCGGTTTCTTGAACGCTAAAAGGGCTTCTGCCTCTGTCATCGACAAAGAATTAGGCGGTGACAATGATAGACAAAGAAGAAGAAGAAGAAACCCTACACCAGACATTTAAATTTTTCTTTGAACATAGATTCTTTTTGATTGTTTAATCTTTTTTCTCCCTCAATTCTTCTCTTTTTTGGGTGGTTGAAACATTTTTTATTTCTATTATTATGATTATGAGTTTTAGTATCTGGGTTCTTTTGCAAAAATGCCAAGAAATTTTCTCCATCTTCTTTGAGTCTGCCATTAGTTTATGATTTGATAAAAATAGATTCATAGGAAATTAAATTTAGAACCCACCTCAGATTGATGATCAATTTTGCGGGAATTGAGGGTTGGGCTCCAATTTTAGTTTTTCACTTGTATTAATGTGATCTATATATATATATATATAGATTTAGGTTCATGTGAGAACCACTCCTTCAATGAGAACCATGAGAACTATAATATGAGCCATTAGATCATAGTGTTTAATCTCATTCGTTGTATCCTTCAAAATTCTTCAATCCCATCAATTAATCACAATTGCTTGAGCCTTCAACCCGTAAGGTCGTAACTCCTTCTCCTTCTACAAAATTCTTCGACCCGTAATTTTTTAATCCATAATTCTTCAATCGACCATTGAATTTTTTTTTCAATTCATCAATTTTTCAATCGACTTTTCTTCAATCCATCAATTCATCACAATTGGGACCCCAGTAACCTAAGTAACTTTTAATTTTTTTTAAAATTAATTATTTTATGAGTTAACTTATTCGATTAAATTCATTATTTCATTACAATAGTAATAGTATTATCGTCGGCAAATATAATTGCAATAATCCCAGCTATCGTTTTTTTTTTTCCAAATTTCCTCATTAACTTAGGAGGAGTTCATCTAAAATATTGTTCTTTAATTTCCTTTTGTACGAATTTTATATGGAATACAACACTTCTTCTTCAAGCCCTACTCGATTTAATTTACTTTTCAATTTTAGCGTACCATTTTTCAATTTTAGCATACCATTGTCGTACCCTCTTTTAACTATGGTGTATCTCTTTTCAATTTTAGTGTACCCTTTCTTAAATTTATCGTACCCTTTTTCAATTTTAGCGTACCCTTTTTAAATTTCAGCGTACCCTTTTTCAATTTCAATTTTAGCGTACCCTTTTCAAATTTTAGCGTACCCTTTTTTCACTTTTAGCGTACTTTTTTTCAATTTCAATTTTAGCGTACCCTTTTCTATTTTAACGTACCCTTTTTCAATTCAATTTTAGCGTACCATTTTTCAATTTCAATTTTAGCGTACCTTTTTTTCACTTTTAGCGTACTCTTTTTCAATTTTAGCGTACCCTTATTCAATTTCAATTTTAGCGTATCCTTTTTCAATTTCAATTTTAGCGTACCCTCACTTTTGAATTTTAGCGTACATTTTTTAATTTTGGTGTATTTTCTTCAGATGTCGAAATCTTTGGAGAAGATTATATGAGAACATGGAAGATTAGTAAGGCTATCTTGGGTCAAATTAGTGATTGACAGAAATTCAATAAGCCCAATGCACTAAAAATGCAGAGGCTCAAGACTTTGTAAGATAATTGGATTATAATTTGTAAGGACAGAAATTCAATAAGCCCAATGCACTAAAAAGGCAGAGGCCCAAGACTTTGTAAGATAATTGGATTATAATTTGTAAGGTTCTAAATGGTTCTCACAGTTCTCATTGAGGGATAGGTTCTCACCCGATCTTAACTCTATATATATATATATATATATATATAGAGCAAGGATCAAGTGAGTCCTCTTTTCATCTTTGAGTCCGTAAGTCCTAATTACAACCATTGATTTAGAGGGAGATGGATGGTGGTGATTGATTTGAGTAATAAAAGAAGTAACTGACATATATGGTAAAAATATATGAAATCTCTCTCTTCCCTTAATTCTCTCTACAGAATCTTCCTCTCTCTTCACATACACATTACCTCATAATTAAAAAAAATTCATTCAAAACTCACCCGCCCAACTACTGTACAACCTTTCACCCTTCATCTTCATAATTATTTCCTCTTGATAATTTTCAATCGTCATCTTCATAAGCTTCGAAATTTCTTCCTCACAAGCTTCGAAATTCAAAAATTATTGCAGTCATATTCAGTTCAATCCCTTCAACTATTAGGGTTTACGAAATTTTCAGAGTTTTAACCTTTTTGTGTGCTAATTAGTGATTGCATATTGTCATCTAGGTATTCGACTTACATTGAATTTGATTATTACTAATGGAATAACGCTGTTAAATTCTGTTACAGTGACTAAGTGTTCCTGTTACTCTAAGGAACGACTGGTGTTACTATGAGAGTGAATGATGTTAACCTACAATACAAATCTGGTCTCATAATCAGTGTGTTACAGCGACACATTGTAGCTGTTACTTTAACGATTAAATGATGTTACTCTAAGTGATGAATGATGGTATTTTCATAATGGTGGTTAAACAACGCTGTTTTCATCAGTTCCTCTGACGCATTATATATGTTACTTCAAGGAACGAATGTTGTTACTTTGGTAATGAATAGTTCTAACCTAAGAAAGAAGGTTGTTAACCCGCATTACTGTGTTACTCTAACGCAGTGTAGCTGTTACTTTAACGAACAAATCATGTTACTATAAGGAATGATTGTGGTTAATCTAAGAATGAATGGTAAACAACGTTAATATCCTCAGTTACTTTTATGCATTATATATATATATATCTGTTACTTTAAGGAACAAAAGGTGTTACTCCAATACATCTGAGATGTTACTCTAACCAACAACACATGTATTAAATAAATATAGAGTTAACTGCAACGTTGCACATCATTATGTGTAAAAAATATGTAAAAAATCAGTTATTCATGTAAACCCACAAAAAAAACAACTTCGAATCCGCAAGCCAGCGCGTAGATTTTATAAAATTCCATCGCCTCATCGATTGTTCCGAATACTTGCCCCATATACGAAGTGAATGCCTCACCCACATCTCTGCACCATTCTTGTGCATTCGCTTCTTTGTCAATGCTACCTGCAAAAAAATAAACAACGTTACGCCCATGGAACATATGTGTTACTTTAACTCATAAGTTGTGTTACTCTAACTCGTAAAGCAAGTTATTTCAACATCAGCGCCAATTTTTTTTTCAATGTTCAGTGTGTGTCACTCTAATTAAAATAAGGTGTTACTGTAACTTAGAACGTATGTTACTTCAACGCCGTGTCTGCTTAATCTATGATGACGGTATTCTAACCAAAACATTAATAACTAAATCCTATCACATGTTACTCCAATGCTTCAAACGTGTTACTGTAATACATTAGGTATGTTATTCTAATGATGATGACTCGTTATTCTAAATCCTTTGTTACTCCAATGCTTTACAGTAATAGATGACAAGAACTAAAGTAACAGATAAAGTGCATTAAAGTAACACGAGATTAAATTAACAGAAGATGCCTATACACAGGTGTTAGACATTAAAATAACAGATGATCTGTAATAAAGTAACATTTTTTGTTCATTACAATAACTCCATATATATATTTGTGCAAAAATATTATATAATGATCAGATCTTTAATAATATGATGTTTCCATACTATAAACGTAAAATCTAATAATATGGAGCATCTTAATGACTTTCATGACAGTGAAAGCATAACAATTGATGAAGATTATAAAAAACCTAAACAATAATCCGTGAAGATTATGAAAAACCTAAATAATAAACATAATAATCTGGAATCTATACTAACACGAGAGCATTGAACCATTGATATAAAAATATGATGCATGAAATGAATACAATTGACGCAAAACATGAATACAATTGACGCAATATCGGAATTCACCTTTTTTGTGCTTCACGAATTGCTTATCAACCGTTGATGAAGATGTCGCGATCATTGAATCCATAGTAACGGGTTGTCGATCACAAATTGAATGAATGAAATGAGCGTGATAATGGAAGCATTTTTTTTAGGTTTGATGAACGTGAATGAATGAATGAATGAATAATGAATGAACGAACGTGATATTATTGTTTCCTAAAATTATGGGAGTTATTTTAGGATGCAGTATCTTATTTTATTTTTATTTTTTTAATGCAAAGATTAGATTGAATCTTGTCCATCCATCCTCATCCCATTCAATGGATGAGATGAGGACTTAGGGACTCATATATAGAGAATGACTCATAAGAGCCTTACTCTATATATACATATATATATATACACACTTTCCAGCATAATGTGTCGCTTCCAAAAGGAAAAATAACCAAACATTAAGCAACATTAAATAATTAAAATTAGTTCACCACACAGGTCAAACAAAAAAAACATAAGAACGGGAAAAAATTAGTCTTTCGAAGCATCAATTAACTAAAAAATGAACATGCATGACATCTTCTTTATATTTCAAGGACTTTAACATCTTCATCGGTAGTCTCATCGGTAAATTCTGCCCTTGTCCTTTTTCTGCCAAAGTTCCTGACTCCACTATTCTGCACTTCAACCATCTTCCAATTTGCAGCCACAATATCCCTTATAAAAACCCTTTGATCTGCGTTTCTGTGTTAAAATACATTCATCAGCACCCCTTAGTAATAAAAAAAAATTTAGCCATTGTTTATGTTATTTGGCTGACCTTGAAATAAATTCATTCACTTGTGGTATGTCCGACATGATATGTATTTTCGTTGCTTCAGTTGATGATACCCTCATCTCTCCTATTACACATGATGAGTAGTTAGGTTTTTTAGAGTCTGTTTCAAATATGCACGAATAATATATAAATCCTACCTAAGTATGGGGCTCTCTGCAGACACTGGAGTACAATTATGGGCTTCTGTACTAAGAATCTATCATCAGTTGCAATTGACCTGAGCTCATTTCCAATTTCTCCCCATATACATACTGGCAAAGCTGTTCCCATAAGGTTATTTAAAAACATTTAAAAAAACACTTTGAATTGGTATTCAGAAGTTGTAAATGGTAAACATGTTTAGAAAATTACTTCAAATCTTGTAGTTCAAGAGTAGTACAATCGAAAATCCTATTTTCAAGGAGAACACTATACTTTTCCACCTGCCCAATCACATCTACATACATATCTTTGTTAGTAATAATATGAAATAGATGCTCAAGTTATAACTTCTTCTAAAAGTACTAAATTTACCTATCAAGGATCTCCCCTTCAGATTGTTGTCATTTACATCTCCAAAATCCACAAAATTGAAACCAAATGTTGGCATTGTTGCAATTTCTATTTCTTGAACAATAGTAGATGAGATAAATCTTATACGCCAATCTTTATTGGTAGCAGCCTCACATGTAAAATTGTTTTCAAAGTGAAATCTACTAATTCTGTAGATCTGCCCTTCCTTTACCTTTCCCCCAAATTTTGATTTCAAGTCATGCACTATTCTTGCTTGCATTGTATCACCCTAAATTTATCCATTTTGCATACTGTTAGCCTAATAATATTTTTAAAAAAGAATCTAATTGAATAACTAATATACAACACTTACTTTTATGTCTACCATTAAGACCTCAATTGAGTTGTTAGCCAGATTGAACCTATCGAATAGATCTTCTTCTGCTTTCCAAACACGCAAAACTCTAGCCTCAAAGTAAAATTCACATCGTGATGGCTGTAACTTATCAAACGTACAGAACTTTGGTTTGCTGATTTCTAATTCTGCCATTTATTCTGTTTACTATTCTTCAAATTTGGTAGTGTACAAAAAGGAAATTGTATTCCTGATGTATTTATAGTAGTGTAGCGTTAATAGAAGTCTAGACTATCATGCTAGTTGTAGGTAGTTTAGTAGGAGAAGTTACACTTGGTTAAGAAAGTAGTGGGTAGTGTTGAGAGAAAACAGCTAATAACTGTCTTCATGGGGCTGACTTATTAAATATCAGTAGAACTCTAGAAGGAGTGGATTACTAACCTATCTTGATGGAGATATAATTTATCATAAAAAACTATTTTGATATACTTGATTGAGAAAGAAACTGACAGTGTCGATGTGCATTGCTGGTAACCAAGCTAATAAAATCTCCTGTATATACACTGGAACATCTGATCTTCACATAAACATATTGAGCAATATTATATTAATCTTAAAGTGTAATGGCGTGTAAAAGCCTCTATGATGAGCAACTATAACTCAAGTATGAAGCATGAATACAGCCTATTTACCTACTGAGGTCCTGGACTGCAGATTTACACTCTTAGAATGAATGGGCATAATACACTTCCCCCATTCTTTTAATCCCTACTATTGTTCAATCTATGAGAATCATATTTTCAACTAATAATAGGACTAAAAGAATGGGAGTAGCAGTAGTTTGTCGACCTAATTGTAGTGATAACTCCTTAACTTCAACTTTGTGAGTAATTCACTCTTAGGATCGGACATACTTTGATTGTTTGCCCGTCTACCTAATTGAAGTGTCTTCTGTATATACTTGAATCTTAGGGGTGTTTATGCAATGAATAAAGTACCATGCTGAAAATAAGTTGCCTGAGGGGCACCACTTGAATAATAGTGATTGTTTTTACACAATAATTTCAGAAATTATGTCAAATACACTACAATTTTGGTAGATGTCATGGTGTTAAAATGTCAAAAAGGATTTTAAAAGTGACTTAGCTAATAGTTTTTGTGGAGGCTACATGTTGACACTTTATAAATTAGTTCAGTTAACCAATGTAAATATTACACTTTATAAAATTATTATTTATGAAGTAAGATTTATCTCACAATTATATACGACAATTGCGGAACTGATATCATATTACGTTTACATGCCTAAAGTGTCTTAAACTTGAATATGTAAAATATATGCATGACATTTGAGGAACTACAACAGGCAATCGACCTTGAGGTTCGTAATAATAATTGGAGACCCATTGTCATTGGTCGTCATGGACCGTCTATAACTAATCTATTCTTTGCGGATGATATGGTCTTATTTGGTGAAGCTACCGAAGATCAAGCACTAGTTATGAGGTACGTTCTCGACAACTTCTGCCAAGCCTCCGGTGAAAAAATTAGCGAGTCCAAGTCGAGAGTTTTCTTTTCTAGCAATACGGATGCTTCAACTAGAGCTACAGTGAGTCAGACTCTCCGATTTGAGGAGACCGACGATCTCGGTACCTATCTCGGCATGCCCACCATTAACGGTCGAGTCACCCGTCATACCTTCAACCACTTAGAGGAGAAAATCAATAAAAGTTTGGCGGGATGGTCCACAAAAAAATTATCGTTAGCAGGAAGGGAGACGCTAGTCAAATCAAGTTTATCAACAATTGCTAATTATAGCATGCAGACCGCAAAAATTTCGAGAACAGTTTGTGACACCATTGACAGAAAATCTCGCCGATTTTTATGGGGTGGTGATGAAAATAGACAATCGGTCCATCTCATTAATTGGGAGACGGTCCAAAAAACTAAATCTCGAGGTGGATTGGGTATATTATCAGCCAGACAAGCTAATGCGGCATTCTTAACCAAGCTAGGGTGGAGGGTTCTTGCTGAACCTCATAGTCTTTGGTCGCGAGTCCTACGAGCAAAGTACTGTAATAGTAGATGTGACATTGATATTTTTCAGCGTAAGCGTAATATGTCTAATGTTTGGGCCGGAATCTCATCCCAAGCCAAGACTGTAGTAAGGGGCACAGCTACTGCAGTAGGTAATGGAAGACGGACCTTGTTTTGGGACCATGCTTGGGTGGATGGTTTGTGTCTTTCCGACAATATTTTGGCTCCAATTCCGGACATAATTCTCAGTGCCACGGTTAGCGATATGTGGTGTGAAAGGAATGGATGGAAATGGGACACTTTTGCCGATTTGCTGCCACAATCTATCTTACAAAGAATCGCTTCAATCTCGCTCGTTCCCGGCCCGGACTTAGAGGATACGCTCTACTGGCAAGGTACGTCCTCTGGTAAGTTTACTATTAAGTCAGCATTGGGATATTTACAAGGAGCTGACACCTCCACGATGCCCGAGCCTTCCATATGGCGGACCATTTGGCGTCTTCCAGTACAAAAACGCATATGTATGTTTTTATGGCTATCTGCTCACGGTCGTTTAATGGTTAATGTAAACCGGGTCAAGAGAAATATGGGAGATAACCCCATGTGTCCGCGTTGTCAAGATGATGAAGAAACAACAGAGCATCTCCTTCGCTCTTGCCCGATTTCACGACAAATTTGGGAATTGATAGGCATTGACCCTCTAAGTACCTCATTTTATGACACCCCATTTTATGATTGGCTCTCCATGAATGCGAGTAATGATGTTAGTACGTCGGTAGCGGACTGGCCTATTTATTTTGCTGTCACATGTTGGTGGATATGGAAGTGGCGGAATAATATTGTATTTGGAAGAGAAAATGATAACCCATTGGAGCCACGTGCATTTCTCTACCAACAATTCGAGAATACCAAAATGGCCTTTGATAGATTTGATATCTTTATCCCGCAGCCACGTCCCCCGAGCACTGAGATTTTCATTCGATGGCTCCCTCCACCCCACGGTTGGATGCAACTAAATACCGACGGAGCTTCAAAAGGCAACCCAGGGCCAACAGGTGGTGGTGGTATATTCCGAGATGAAACGGGTAACTTTATTACTGCTTATTATTTTTCTTGCGGAATTTGTTCGTCTATGAAAGCTGAATTACTCGCCTTACTAGTCGGGTTAGAAAGAGCAAGATCGTTGCGTTTGACGAAGCTTATTATTCATATGGATAATTCATCATGTGTCAAAATAATTAATGAAGACCAGTTGGTAAGCAACCAATTGAAGATTATAGTGAAACGTTGCCGAGACTTAATCAGGGAAACCCAATGGACTGTCAAGCTGGAACATACTTATAGAGAAGCGAATAGAGTAGCCGATTCGTTAGCAAATCGAGGAATTAACTCAAGCACTATACCTACGCATCTTGATTCTCCATTTACAGAGCTGCGTCCCATCCTTCGGGAGGACATTTTTGGGGTAGCTATTCCCCGTGTAATAGCTAATACTTAGTTTTTGGAGCTTAGCTCCTCATTCGTACCAAAAAAAAAACATTTGAGGAACTAAATGAATCAGGGAATACAAACTGTTAAATAAAAAGAAATAGCATAATATTGTTCAACTAATTGAAAAACATGAGAGAATTAATTGAAAAGACACTAAATAGGTACAATTTAAACTAAGAAATGAGACAAATACATAAGCAAAATAATTACTGCAACCAATCTTCACTTCTTCTGTTTTTTAAACCCTCCCTTGACTGTGGATTCATCATCCGATGATTCTGATCTTGACACACTTATATCACACATGGACGAAGATAGTCTTTTGCGTGGCTGTTTGCTCATGGGTGTCTTCTCATCAATTCTGTCAGAGTTAGAATCAAGCACCTCGGACAATGTAGTTACTGAACTTGAGTCCTGGTATACATAAAGACTTAACATTACAACATACTTAAACACATGGTTTAACTAATCGCATGAGTTATTTCCTTATTATTATACCTGCATTGGCCACAAATAAGCTTTCCTTCTTCAAATCACGTCTATGTTTGAACATAGATCAATTACAGAGTAGCATCTTGTATCAACCACAACATTAAAGTAGCGAGACACTTCCAAATCTATGATAAATTCCTTGCCCAACATTGTCTTTATTGTGATTGGGATTTCCTTTGAGTCAATATATAGTTAACAATGTTCAACATAAATTATTAAATACAATACATAAGGAAATCATTATAGATGCCCTAACGATCTGTAATGGTGTTTTTTAGGATAATTATACCTGCTGACACATTTCCATGGACTCAGATGCATTGTATCCTGTTTCATCTTCCATTTGTGCATTATTGGTAGTGATGTTAATTTGATCACCGTTCTGATCCTCCACTAAGAAAGTAACATCATATCTATAATAAAAAAAGACATTAATAACTGCTCATTTAAAATCCTATCTTCAAAAAATTAAAATTGCCTTTGCTACCGACATTATATCTCGTTCCTCGACACCAATGTCAAGTTTTGGGCAAATGTCATTTATACAATGCCATAAATTATCTTGCTTCATTCCAATTGTATCTGCACAGCTCTTGCATTTGTTGCAGTACCATATTTTTGTAGTGTCAACGTCCTTAAGTTTTGCAAGAATCGAATACTTGTCAGGCTTAAAAATTAAAAATTCATTAGAATGAGAAGATAGTATATATTAAATAGACGAAAAGATAGTTTCAATATCTTACCTTGTGAAGTGCAATTAATTCTGAAATGTTATTCAGTATGAAAGGACGCTGATTAGAAGCACTCAAAGAGTTGTGATCTGTTAGCGAAGACATTGAATTTGTTTCCTTTTCAGATGGGCAGAATGTTTTGTGACTTCTGTTGTGCCCTGATTGTTTTTAGATACTAACATTTCTTTTATATATATATATATATATATATATATATATATATTTGATGACATGGGGAGTTGCAATGGACATGAGAGATAGGGTGGTTGGAAATAAATTGCCTTGACACACGACGGAAGTGGGGAGTTGAAAATATGACGTGTTTATGCAGTTAAAAGATAAGTAAATTCCTACTATTTCTTATTTGGTTATAATTATGCTTCACTTTTCTGCTTATTGTTGATTTTATCCTCAAAATAGATGTACTTTTCTGCTACAAAATTGTGGTGTAATATAGATATTACCATCAATAGCTTCATGAATATCATTAATTATTAGATTATTAAATACATTGAAAGATTTGGGTATAACTATGATGTGATTTTGTCCTTACTATTCATTTTTAGCTTTAGATTGATTCCGCTATGTTATGCAACTCAACTGTAACATAAAAGCCATTAGCTTCAAGATTACCATTAGCAAGATTACCATTAGCGTAAGGAATACCACGACTATGTGAAACTTAGCTGCCAAAAATATCAATTAATATAACTAAAAATAACGTCAGTGTCTAAAGAAGATTAGTAATGAAGGGTTTCTGTTAAATAACGTAACATACAATTGAAATACGCAACGTAAAATAAGATATCCATATAAATATGTTCTAATTGAATTCCAAAACTAATAACAAAATTTAAATAGTTGGATCAATAAATAAGTGTACAATAACTTGAAACTATTGTGATAAAGTAGCACACAATTGGAATATGCAACGTAAAATTAGATATTCATATGAATATGTTATAATTGTGCTCCGATACTAACAATAAAATTTAAATAATTGGTTTAATAAATAAGTGTACAGCAACCTTAACATACTTAAACAGTGGTAATCGTAGACATAACACTAAGGAATGAAACAAAGGCACTAACTACAGTTGCTCCTGATAAAAGGGGCACCATAAACAAAAGAGTACAAATGACTGAAATGATAAACAACAGTAGTCTGCAATAAAGAAAAAGATGAACTAAAACAGAATTAAAAGTAATTTAAAACAATTAGTCAACACTCTACGAAATCTCTATTGTGTTGTTGCATGTATTCGTTAATCCCATTGTGCATGAATCACTTTCCTTAATCCTCGGGAACGCCGGTAGTCTGCAACTTCAGAAATCATTGGTTGAATATACAATTTAGTTGCTTTTGTGGACTCAAGTCGTACAAAATCTGCAAATATACATAAGTCCAAACATTAAAACTTCTAAAAAAATTAACATTTATGACATTAAGTCAACCCTAGCTTTTCTTACCTTGTCACTTAACCTTTAGACATTGAAAAACAACTAATGGTTTTTCCGAAATATAAGTCTCAGCTGTAGACAGTGCTGAAAGGTGGCAGCCAATATCTTCCCATATGTGCACCGTAATCTTGTGGCCACTGTAAAGTTTTACTCAAAAAAAATCAGCAAATATTTTGAAAAGATTAAATGAACTCACACAAATGAACACATACTTGTTGTCCACCAATTGCAAGCGTATGCATTACAACACAATGTTCAGATAGAGGACCTTGTACTCGTCCACCTCGGCAATTAAATCTGAGTAGAGTAAAAAATCAATTAGAAGGGAAAATAAATTGTAGCAGAATGTGAAAGTTATGTATTAATATAAAAAAATTCACATATAAGAGTTCGATCTCCATTAATCAATTGTGGTATTTCAACAATTGGTACGAAGTTGAAACCATATAACGGTATTGGCACTAACAGTTGACGGTTGATAACAGTTGCTGAAGTGAACACTATTCTAATTGGGTGAGGTGTTGCAACATCCCACCCCTTGTTCAACCCACAATCAAATTGGTTTATCTTACATGTGGTGCCCTCCATTAACAACCCTTCAAATTTTGCCATAAATGGACGTGGGATCGAACATTGGATAACCAATCCCTATATAAACCAAGGTAAGTCATAAATTGGATAGAAAGTAGGAAGAAATTGATTTTTGGGGTGCGCTGATGTATAAGACAGTAAAAGCCAAAAATTACCGTTTCGTTAACCAATAACATCTCCAAAGAAAGTGTCTCTTGCATCTGTGGGCGAAAAAGTGGTGCCTTCCCATGCCAAACTATTAAAATGTGTCCCTCTATGTGTTTGTTTTTCGAGATATTGGTGAGAATTTGATTTGGCTCCATGACAAAAGCAATTAGAGGATTTTGGAAGGAATATATAAATTCAGTTAAGTGTGATGGTGTTGGCAAACAGTTTTGCTGTATATAAATAGTAAATAATAGTGGGAAGTTATTATGAAGTGGGAATGAAGAAGTGGGTAGAGTGGTGTCTTTATTGGTACATGAAAGCCTATAGAACCCGGTAGTAACTGCTAGGGTATCAACTAATTTCTGGTTCACCATTGTGTTAACATAATAATAATAATAATAATAATAATAATAATAATAACAACTGCCTTGATATAATGCTAGACTAAAAACTCAATTTCTGTTTTTGTTTGGCCTAAGAATTTAGAGACACCGCTGAAACATTGCTAAACATCCTGTATCTGAGCTCAACTGTGGCTGTACAATGAATAGTCTTGTGCAACAGTTTAACAAAGTAGGCATGTTTCTCATCTGATATGTCTGTTTCGTACACTCTATATCAAATGCATTGGAATATTTAATTTCGGTTTGATTGCGTCGTTTTTTTACTAAATCTCATATGTATACCATATATATATACCCTCTCATTATGTGGATCAACTTATAACTCACTCATGAATTCTGATATGCAGGGTTGACACAACCAAATAAGTGACGGCAGTTCCATGTGGTACTGGGTGCAAACTGTTTTGGACTTTTAATAGTAGGGGTTTAGATGTTGTTTTGTCTTTGTTGTCAATAAACTGTACACCCATTGCGTTCCAGTCACTTAGAGGTCATTCTAAGTAGTAACAGTTACACAACTGAAATGCATTAAAAGCGGTGGGGTGCAATGTGGCTATAAGATGTCGGTGATGCGTAACAGTCGTGGTTCAACTGTGATGTCTCGAGTGCAGTCTACATGTCCACAAATCTCTCTGATCAAGAGGAAGATGCTCTTAGTTACATGAGGGAACTGAAGGTTGCCCATCCTGATTGAAGTGTTAACTCATTCAATAAACCTTAGTGAATGAGTAATATGCTCTCAGAATAAATGGGCATAATACAATTCCTTCTTGGTCTAAATTGAAGCGACACCACTATCATTGAATTGTAGTGGAGCCTGTACGCGGGCACTCAGACATCGTGTTGGAAACAGTTGCCTTAAAGGTAAACTGGTTGGTAAAAGATCTCGGTGATGTGCAGTAGTTGTAAGTCAACAGTGGCGTCAGGGGTGAGACTTATTTCTCCACTAAGCTTTTGATGAAGGGAAAGATGCTCTTAGATACATGAGGGAAAAAGTCTACCAGTCTGATTGAAGTGCCAACTCTATCACTAAAGCCTAGTGAAAGAGTAAGATGCTCTTAGAATAAATGGGTAAACTTTTATATTTTCTCAGTCTAATTGAAGCGACACCTCTATCAGTGGACTATAGTGGAGTTTTACCTCACCACTCGGGCGTTATGTTGAAAACAATTGCCTGAGAGATTATCTGGTTGCGTAATAGTAATGAATAAAACACCAAATTTCTGATAAAAGCATTCCTAATAAAATCCAATTTAAACCACACTAAAATGAAATATAATCCTTTTGGCCAAACCAAAACATGAAATAGTATGTTAAAAGTGAATAGTCTGAGCATGAAAATAGTAGATGTCATTAGTTAGGACTTAGTTCCCATAACAACGCTTCCTTAACCTTGTCACTGGTTCCATGGTTTCTGATGGCTCACCAGTCGTCGAACCATCACTTGGAGGTACCTGGTTTGGGCAGCGTTGTGGAATTTGTCAGTTGTCATCCAATAGAAATTGACTGAAAATATAATTCATGGTTGTCTCGATGCTTAGGCGTCCTACTGATTATGTACACAGAATACCTACCTGATCAGCTGTATCTTCCCCTACGATATTTTCAGCTGTAGTTGATTTTGTGACCTGTGTTGAGAATGTTATTAGAAAATACAAGGGTATATAGCAGTTTGATGGGAAGCACCTAAATTTAGTAGATGAGAGGGATGGTGGGCTGATTTTCTGAACTCGTACCTTTACGATATTAGTACTATGTTGTGCACTACTTGTTGTTGGCTCATTAGCATTCTGCATAATATAGCGAATAGGTATAGTTAGCTAGTATACTATGTGGAAATAGTAAGGAGGCAGCAGGAATATGTTAGTCCATACCTCGAGTGGCAAGTGAACCTTACTCGTTCCTGAACCCGGGACAATGGTCACAGTTTTTTGCATGTCTTTAACAACCGTAGAGCTGGATGAAACCTAAGGTGTTTCCGATTAGAGTTAGTGCAATTAGGCATTAATCAACCATATTGGAAATAACAATCGACTGAATCCTAAATAGTTCGTACCTGACTTAACTTCATAACCACTTTCCACTGTTTGATATCGGCTTCGTTGTCCGACATGCCTGTGACAGTGTAACATTGTGAGTTTGTGAGTTTTTTTTAATGTTAAATGCTTGTGTTACTCGCAGTTTGAAAAGATATTCCTTGTCTATGAGCGCTCAGAAACTTGATGGTGGGGGACCTCCTGGCCTAGCGTCCTACAAATCATAGTGTAAGATTAGTCCTGTGCAACGGTTTTTTAAATTAATGAAACTGCACACATAAACTGAATGAATACAAAAAAGTACCTCCTGCTCTTGTAAGATTTTTGCTGCTGACTTTGACGGTAGCTTTCTCATATCCTCATCCCATATTATGATTTCAGCAAATTCACATTCGTCATCCATAATCAAAAACTTTGCTTGGAATCTGTTAAGGGCAAACCATGGTATTACAGTACTGTATTCGTTTCGACTGGGGGGAATGTTAAAATAATTAGTGGTAACCTGATTTTGGGCTCTCGCTTAGCACTGTTGTATTGCTTGCACATCTCTTTTTTGCAATACCACATGTTGTTGTCACTTGATATGATCTTGGATCTGCATTCTTCACATGAATTGTAGCACCACTCCTTCGACGTGTCCATTTCGTAAAATATTGCTAAGGTTACAAAGACTCCGGCCTTTTAATCAAAGAATTAAATGGTAGTGAAATTAGACAGCTGTTTACAGTAGTAGGCGGGAAATGAAGGTAGAAATGATAATGAAACGGTAATATGTTTTAGTGCTGAAATAGGTTACTGTACCTTCTTGCTGCTCTTAATCTCTTTCAAGGAAAGACATTTACTTCCATTTAGTATGCTGGGTGGTTCGGGAGTCAGGGTCGGTGGGTAGCGTAACTTCCACCAATCTGGGCTCTTGCTAGGAGTGTACCTAATAGTCATTGTAGTGTCAGTAATTTTGGAGTTATGATACTATGTTGTTATACGTGGAAAATCTGTCATACATTAAACTTACATGCTATTGAAATGGTCGACCTCTTCCATTTCTGGATTAACAATAATCAATGTTGCATCCCTTGTGACAATGCTGATTTTGTCTTTGTGAATGAGGTAACAGTAGCCCGGGTTAGAGTAGAAGAATAACAGTATGAATGTGATGTAAAACTAAAGGGCTAAACATACCTCTCCATTCATTCCTCTTGACGTGTCGCAACACTAACACGGGTCTAGGCTTGTCAAGGTAGATGTTAACAATGCTTATAATGTCTGATATGAATTCTCCAAATATGGAACAACATAGCTGCTCTTTCCTGTACGAACGTGTAAAACGGAGTAAGAAATATATCTCTTACTGTAGAACTGTTAATGTAGATGAAAGTACAATTCTTACTGTGCATTTTCGAGGGTGATAGTTGTCCAGTGAAATCCTTTTGCGGATTTATGAATTGCTTGATACTCTACAAACTTGCCTATCACATCTATATTATGATAAACAATAGTCAAAACTGTAAATATGATAAACAATAATCTAAACCGTAGATATTTCATTATTTTTGGATCTATTATGTATGTACTTACCAAAATATACGTTAGCGTCAATGTTGCCGTGTATTATATCCTGGAAATCGACAAAGTTGTATACACATAAAGGAATGTTCGGGTCAGGATGCATCTTCATCACTTTTGTGCTATATTCGAACCAAATACGACACTTGTGAGAGGTTGCTTTTTCTTCCGCAACATTTGATGAAGTTGAAAATTTAGAAATTGTATAGATTTCGCCCTCTAAGAAACCCGATTGTATAGCTTGACCAATTTTTGTCTGACTGTCCCTTGAATCGTTGCTCCCTGAACATCAAAAAAATTGAGATCAATAACGATGTTTAATTTCTATGTAAAAATTGCATTGCTTATTTGTATGATATTCTCACCGAGCTATCAACGAAAATAAACTCTATGCCGAATATTATATCGTTGGATTTAGCATTGATCTGGTTGACGTTTTGTGGATGCTTCTTAATTCGGCACCACTTTCGCATAACCCTAACCGTAATGGAAACTGCATTCATGCTTTCGGTAATCTCGGCGATGGATTTTGGTTGAAATTGAAACGCCATATTGAAACATGAACAAGGAATATATTGAATTCAATTGAATTGATTTGTGAATTTGGGGAAATCAGTAAACAGGGAAAAAAAGCAATTATTGAAACCTGTAACACATATATAATATGCATTATGGAGGAGTTAAATGAAGTGGGAAGTTAATTAGATGTATGTGGGAAGTTAACGTGAAGTGGGAAGTTGAATTTAAGTGGAGAGGTAACTGCTGTCGGTTTTCAATTTTTTTTTCTTTAAAAAAAGAAACAGCCGCGTCGGATCCTGCGTGGCGCCAAGTAGGACAATGAGTTGGAAGCTGACGTGGGTGAATGTGGTGCAAGGAAATTCTTCAGCATTAATATATAAGAGAAGAGATATATGGATTTAGTATCCGGTCCGAACCATAAGTTCGATCCGAACCGTCTGAACTATATATAATAGGAAAGAAAAAAAACGTTAAACCCACGCAATTTCAAAACTCTGCTCCAATTCGTTTCATCTTCACCCCAGTTCGCTCGTTCTTCGTTCTTCCCCCCAACTCGCTTGTTCTTCGTTCTTCCCCAATTCGGTCGTTCTTCCCCAATTCGCTCCAAACACAAGTTCAACACTCTCATCCTCACTGAAAAACCCCCAATTCATCAGGTAAATCAATTTCGTGCTACTCCATTTTTTCAATTCCTAAATCGATTTCTTATGTTGAATCTGTTTGTATTTAGGGTTAGCTTAATCGATTTAAATCAATGATTAGTTTAATTTCATCTATTGCTGCTGCGGTTGTTGTCGATTTCGTTTTAGGGTTAGCTTACTCGATTTCATTTACTTGTTATTCGATTTCGTCTCAGTCGTTTACTTGTTACTCGATTTCGTTTTAGGGTTAGTAATACGTCTATGTCAGGTACTTCTAACCAAGTTCGATTAGTAGAGACTATGCATAAACTAAGGTGAATTCTCATTTGTACTTATTAAGCATGCAGTATAAATTAGGTAAAACTTGAATTACATTACATTTACGGTCACAAAAATGGAAAACAATTAATGAGGCCCGGTGATTTTTCTTGTGATACTAACGATATCAAAGTGAAGTTAAGCAAAAGCATAGAGCATAGAGCACCAGTGTACAAATTTGACAAGTTCATAAGCCTAACTTTTCCAGCAGGAATGTCTAAGATACTAAGCATGGGCATAATGTTCGAGTCTCAGACCAGGCACAAGAACTTGACTGACTTCAGGAGTAACTAAATTAGCAAATCCCAACTCGCTTAGTTAGCTAAGTCACGGAAGGTGGTACTCGTGATCTTGGTTCGAAACACATCGACATCAAAATCGCCCTTAGGGCTCTATTTATACCAAAAAAAAGGTGGAACTAAAGTTCCAATATATTATTAAAATGACAAAGATACTAGAAAAGTCAATGAACACTACTGATATAATTCAGTCTGTACAGTAATGTGTTTTTGTTGCTCTTGTAATACATGAACTGAGATCATATCAATGAGTATTTTGCCAGTTTCTACTCATCTGGCCTTTTGTTAATTCAATTGGGGTTCTTGTGTGATTTTATAAGAATGGAAGTGTTATTGACAAGGTAATTAATCACATATTTGTTGAAAGTGTAACCTACAAAGAATGAGACAATTACACTTACGTAGACTACTTACGTTTCTTTTAGTGTCTACTTACACTTCCTTAAAAATGTAAGTGGAGTTTTAAAAAGTGTAAGTAGAGTCGCTGAAAGTGTAACCTACAACGAATGAGACAATTACACTTATCTAGACTCTACTTATACTTCTTTTACACTTATTTTTGACGCTACTTACACTTCTTATATTTATTTATTATCCTTGTTGTAGGTCTTTATTACAATCGGCGATGGGGAGCATTGGATTGCAGTTGTATCAGATATCACAACGAAAAAGAATCTTATTTTAGATTCGATGATTTCACATAACGTCGAAGATCTTGCGAAATGGAACACTCTTATAGATAACATCGTATGTTCTTTACTTTTTATTATATCATTATTATTGCATTACTCAATGTGAAATGTTTAAAAGTTGTTCCATTTGTCTATTCAGATTGGTGGTTGTGAAAGTGCATTTGGTCAAAACAATGGTTACGATAGGCTATCAGGGATGAGTTCATTTCAAAAAGAAATTGGATGATGCTGTGAAGACGGGAAAGCATAGGGACAGGCTTGAATAAAATCAATGAAGCAATAATAAACTGTTTAACGAAAATCTACAAATTTTGACACTGCAAATAGAGTGATGTCATCTTCTTTTTTCTTCTTAAATTGGATGATGCTGCTGAATCAGACGAGTATAAAATACTTGTATGATTTACTATTAATTCCACTAACTTTGTTTAATAAAAAACAACACAATAATTGCAACTCCTAACTTTACTATTAATTCAACATTGTCAGGGTTGAATTATTGCAACTCCTAACTTTAGAATTGTGTATCAACATTCATGGTCCCTCGCGTATGAGAGATGGGAAAAAGGTTGAGGATTTAACTTAACAGTTTGGTTAGATTTGATCCAAAATGGCTGAAGTTGTTTACTTCGCCGCTCAACAAATATCATCCAAAATAAACGAAGGTTCAAACACAATCACCAAACTAAAATCCCTTAAATTGATGTTCTTTTTTCTTCTTAAATTGCTTCGATGTCATCTTCAATGCCTTCTTCCATCCATACATATTCATCAAACATCATTATTCAGCCCCCGATTATTCAGCCCCCAATTACCCATGTCCAAGAAAGTAAATCAAAGAAAGTACCTGAATATTATACTACTTTTTAGTGATTCTTCACGAACAATTTCTACTATCATGGTTTGTCATTTCCCCACAAGCACGACAATTCCTTAGAGGCTTATCACGCTTCTCCATTGCCTTTTCTTTGTTAGACTTCAACCTTTTTCCAGACCCCTTATTTTTTGATTGTTTTGGAGGTAGAATAGTAACTTCTTTAGGGATTTTTGCACCAATAAGCATCTCAATTTGAGCTTTCTTATCTTTTGACTTCCGACCTTCACTTGAAAGCAACTTCTCATTGAAACTTTGAAGCAATGAGATAGTTACACTTCTATAGCCTCTACTTACACTACTTTTAGTCTCTTCTTACCCTTCTTAAGAAGTGTAAGTGGAGCCTTCAAAAAGTGTAAGTGGAGCCTTTAAAAGTGTAACCGACAAGAGAATGAGACAATTACACTTCTATAGTCTCTACTTACACTACTTTTAGTCTCTTGTTACACTTCTTAAGAAGTGTAAGTGGAGCCTTCAAAAAGTGTAAGTGGAGCCTTTAAAAGTGTAACCTACAAGAGAATGAGATAATTACACCTCTATAGTCTCTACTTATACTACTTTTAGTCTCTTCTTACACTTCTTATATGTGTAAGTGGAGCCTTTAAAAGTGTAACTACAAGAGAATGAGATAATTACACCTCTAAAGTCTCTACTTACACTACTTTTAGTCTCTTCTTACACTTCTTAGAAGTTCTTAGAAGTGTAAGTGGAGCCTTCAAAAAGTGTAAGTGGAGCCTTTAAAATTATAACCTACAAGAGAATGAGATAATTTCGTTTTAAAAGACCACATTAAAGATCGATATCCTTGATAAACCAAATGAAGAATTCATACCGGAAGATGAAGAATTATCTGTAATGGCGGAAAATCTCACTAACAGTTTCATAATTAAGCACAAATGCACAATTAATCAAATATTATAAGTTATCGATATCAAATTACCAAAAAAAAGCAGAAATACTCGAGAATGCCGCAACAACTAATTGCTTTTCTAGCTTCTAACATCATCCAAATATGAAATTTCTCGATTATGGCGGAAAATCTCACTAACAGTTTCAGAATTAAGCACAAATGCACAATTAATCGAATACTATAAGTTATCGATATCAAATTACCAAAAAAAGAAGAATTACTCGAGAATGCCGCAAGAACTACTTGCTTTTCTAGCTTCTAACATCATCCAAATATGAAATTTCTAGATTATGGCGGAAAATCTCACTAACAGTTTCAGAATTAAGCACAAATGCACAATTAATCAAATACTATAAGATATCGATATGAAATTACCAAAAAAACAGTATCAATATCAATATTCAAGAAATTTCTCGATTATGAAAATGGCGGAAAATCTAACTAAAACGATTCTATCAGACGAATCATCAAGTCATAAATTAATACTATCAAATACTAGAAATTATCAATTGCGGTGTATTAAATCAACAAAACATCAAAGAAAAATCGCAGTAAAATTGAAGAAGTAGTGGAGAAATACCTGAATCATCCATGGCGGCAAATCGGTGATGAGATGAGATGATCGCGCTGTTGATTACTTGCTTGAGAAATCGATTGATTGTTGAGGGTCGATTCTGAGACTTGATTGTTGAGGGTTGAATCGCGTGGGTTTTGAATTGGGGAAGAATGTCATGAACAGTAAGAGGAGCGTATGTTTTAAATTGCACGTTTTTTTTGTTTATTATATAGTTCGGACGGTTCGGACCGGATCTCATCCCTATATATATATATATATAGAATAGGATCATTTACATTTACCTTTTTTTTTCCTACAATTTACATTCTTTTCTAAACCATTAGACATATTAGATCGATGGATAAGATTAAAACTTGAGACCATAAAACAAACCCTAATTTTTCTCACTATTCCTCTTCTTTTATTGTCTTCTACGGTACGTTCTTTCTTTAAGAAAGAATATACACCCAATGTAACAACCCTAAATTTTCGCGACCAAAATAGAAGGATAAAATAGGAAAATTTAAAGTCGTTACTCCGCATTTAGCTCACAAGGCCAAATGCAAGGCAAAAGAATAGTATGAATTAAAAGAAATGTAAATCCGATAAATAATTAAATGAAAACGTTGCAGCGGAAGACTTAAGTCTCACAAAATTCAGAAAACAATCTCAAACCAAAATTCAACATAAATATAAATAGTTTGGAGGTAAATGTTAAATAATAAAATCCTTCCTCGCTCCGCATCCCGAACCAAATGCACCCATGCAGCACATTAATTGCACCTATCAACTGTACCCAAAACATAAATAGGTACAGGTTCCAGCGGGGGAACGACCCAAAATAAAAGGACGTCAGCAAAGCTGAGTAAAATATATTATATTGAAAATATAAAACAATAATTATAATTTGTAGTAAACTGAAATCAGAGTTAAATATTATTGTCTCAATACCAAACCAAAAGTACTGTGAAGAAAGTAGTCAAAACCAAACCAACCAAAATATATTGTCACCACCTGTGTGCCAAGGTCCTACCCTTTTGCACGATCTAGAGGTACCACCTATGCTTAGCTAGACTTACTATAGTGCGCACTATTCACATTTGTGCAGTCAGTAGGATGAGGCTGCCAAAGGAGAAAGTCTAACTACCTAGCAAGTGGGGGGCCGAAAACCCCACTTAACACAACTCGGGCCAGGAGTTCAGTTTCAGGATGAAATCCCAGGGACGTCTCAGACGCACCTTAACCTCATAGACCAACAGAGCTCCCAGAGTCTGTTATAACCACCAAAATTGTACCAAAATAATTCCAATATATGACTTGTCACAAAGTTCCAATATCCAAAATATTACAAGAGTATCATAAAAATTCATCGTTGACAAAATAATTATAAAACTGATTCAAAAATATAATTTAAACCGAACATGCTCTTTACTTAAAGGTGAATAAGTCAAAACGTCTTTCCTCTAACCCACAAGCTACAAATAATACAAATTACCGATTACATGGTTGTTCGTCCTACAATTGCTCAAGCTACTCGCAACATAGGCGACACATTACCACTATCTTGTTCTACTCAAAAGAAAATCCCACAGTTGAAATGAAATACTTCTTCGCACACCACCCCCAATTTAAAAAAAACAGACACTTGAAACTCCAACACCATTCCTTATCCTAAAATTCCTAAAGGTCAACAATACTAGTCCACTACTTTTTCTCCTTTGTCATACATAATTATGAACAACTCGTGGCAATTATAATTTCCTTGACAAGCCATGTCTATCCTCCATTACTCATATGTTTATAACTCACAAGAAATTCGACAAAAGCAAGATTAATCTCTCTCAATCAACATTCAACAGCAACGACTTACTAAACCCCAAAACGAACAAAAGAAAATTACATAATCACGATATTTTAACATACTGCATATTTGACCCACCAAATATAAGAAATAAAGGGAGTAATAGATTAAAATACTTACGATTTTGAAGAAGACGATGTAAAAACGTGTTGGTGTAAGTAGGAATCAAGGACCGATTTCACAATGGTGATCGAATATTTGAAAACCGGAAAGAGGAAGGTAAGGTAGCAATGCGGCAGATGAAGGAGGCAAAGTAAGGAATTGTAATTTGTGAGGGGAAGGTATATGACACGGTGGGGTATAAGTAGGTTAAGTCTTTCCTTTTTGTTTTCTTTATTGTGTTTGACTCGAAATCGAATCCGATACAAGGTCGGTTTATAAAATAACACTCCACTTTAAGAAAAATAAAACCGATTTATTATAAGATGACCCAAAATACTTTAATACTAGTTGGAAAGCCCGTGCGATGCACGGGCCTATTTTTAGTGAAAATGTTAATGACACCAGGTTAGACGATTGCATAAATTTGTGGAACTATTGGTTGACAGACTTTTATTTATATAATAGAATTACATCGTCTTATTATAATTTCTAGATGTGGTATAATTTTACTTCAATTTATAACTTTAAGAGTTGTTATAAGATTCAAAAGATTTTTCTAAGTCAACCCATCATAATTTTTCTTTGTGTGATAATTCTACTTAAATTTATGATTGTAAGAACTCTTTTTAGAATTCAAAAGATTTTTGATTGATACCTAAAGACGGTTACTTTTATTTATATAATAGAAATTCATCACCTTGATGAAATTTTTTGATGTGGGATAATTTTAATTCTATCTATAACCTTAAGAGCTATTATAGGACTCAAAAGATTTTTTTATTAATATCTAAAAATGAATAATTTCTCTTACTGATGATTGTAGAATTTCACACACATTTATAGTCTTAAGAACTTTTCTAAAATTCAAAAGATGTTTGATTTATATCTATGAAATTCATGACTATGTAAAAAAAATCTATGTCAGAAATTTTACTCAAGTTTATAGTCTATATTTACTTAATTAAGTTTATGATCTTAAGATTTTTTTAAGATCCAAAAGCTTTTGTTTTTCATGTAAGTTATTAAGGACAAATGATATTACTCTTATTCATATAATAAAATTCGATAACCTTATTACGGAGTATAAACGAATTATTTCTCTTATTTATGATATCTCATCATAATTTTTCGATGTGTTATATATAATTCCACTTAAATTTATAGTTTTAAGAACTCTTTTAGAACTCTTTTTATGATTCAAAAATATTTATGTTTGATATCTAAAGACGATGGTTACTTTTATTTATATAATAAAATTTCATCACTTTTTTGTAATATTTTGATGTGAGATAATTTTTACTTCAATTTATACTCTTATCATAATTTTTCAATGTGTGATAATTTTATTTAAGTTTATAGTCTTAAAAAGTTCTTTTAGGATTCAAAGTATTTCTCGTTGATATCTAAAGACGAATGATTGCTTTTACTCCATATGTATATAGTAGAATTCTAGCACCTTATTATAATATCTTGATGTGGGATAATTTTACTTAAACTTATAGTTGCTTTTATAAGACAATTTTTTTTAGTTAATATCTAGAAACGAATGATGTCTCTCATTATTTGTGATATAGAATTTCATCAACTCATCATAATTTTTCGATATGTGATAATTCTACTTAGGTTTATAGTCTTAAAAATTATTTTTAGAATAACTCAGATTTTTGGTTAATATCTAAACACAAATGATTGCTCTTTTCCATCAGCTTACGGTCCTAATTTAAGAGCATTTTTAAGACTCAATAATCTTAAGAGTTCTTTATGACTCAAAAGATTTTTGGTGGATATCTAAGAACGGTTGATTACTGGAGTATTATTTATTCTTTATAATATAATTTCATCACCTTATTATAATTTGTCGATGTGTGATTACTATTATTTATAATATAGATTTTCATCACCTTATTATAATTCGTCGATGTGGGATAACTTTAATATCTTTAAATGTAATAAATTCATCACTTTTTCGAGCAAATAATATGAAACAAATAATACAAAATTTATACTCTGATGAAAGCATTTTTTACCATGAATCTAATTAATCCATTTTTGTAATTTTATTTACGATAACTTTTTGTTAAATGAAATTTAAAGATTTTTAGATGAAAATTTATAAAACATCACATTAACATAATAGATAAAATATATTAATTGTAATAATTAAAAGATACTCTATTTGAATTTTTTTTATTATTAATGATATTTTCTTAAGTTGAGTTTTTGATGTAAATGACGTCCTTTACATCAAAACTTAATTATAGTCTTAAAAATGCTTTTTAGAATTCAAAAGATTTCTCGTTGATATCTATAAATGAATGATTACTTTTATTTATATTGTAGAATGTCATCACCTTATTATAATTTCTTGACGTGGGACAATTTTACTTAAATTTATAACTATATGAGCTTATAAGACTAAATTTTTTTTGGTTGATATCTAAAAATGAACGATGTCTTTTATTTGTGATATAGAATTTCATCACGTCAACATTATAACCTTAAAAATTCTTTGAAAAAAGTCTCTTTTTATATTAAATATATATTATTGTTTATATCACCTTATTATAATTGTTTGATGTGAGATAATTTTATCTACTTTTATGGAGTACGTAATAAATTCATCACTTTTTTTTCGAGAAAATAATATGAAATCTTGTTTATAATATAGAATTTCATCACATCATAATTTGACGAATGACTACTCTTATTTATAATAGATAATTTCATCAACGCATCATAAATTTTCGATGTGGGATAATATACTTAAGTTTGATTTCACCACTTTATTATAAGGGATTTTCTACATAGTGTTTCTATGTTTTTAGCTTTTCTATATGATATCCTTGCAATTTTATAATCACATGGTACCCCTCCTTTTAGGGGCGTTTAAAGGTATAAAGACATAATACACTAAAAGTGAGGAGTAACATGTATGATTATAAAAGTGGAGAGGTACCATATAGAAAAACTAAAAACATGGGGGTTCCATGTATAAAATCCCTTATTATAATCTTTCAATGTGGGATAAATTTTATATAAGTTTATAGTCTTCTGAGTTTTTTTAGTGACATCTTATTATAGTTTTTTTTATAGTATACCAAAAAAAAATTGATGGGGTACCATCTTATCAAGAGTTTTTTTTTAAGATTAAAAAGTTTTTTTGTTGATATTTAAGGACGAATGATTACTCTTATTTATAATAAAGAATTTCATCACCTCATCATAATTTGGAGGAATGATTACTTTTATTTGATTTATTATATAGAATCATCATCTTATTTTAATTTTTTTGATGTGGGATAATTTTAAGTTTAATCTTATTAAGAATTTTTTTAAGACTCAAAAGTTTTTGGGTCGATATTTAAAAACAATGATTACTCTTATTTATAGTATAAAACTTCATAATCTCATAATAATTTTTCAATGTGAGATAATTAGTTAAAGTTTATAATCTTAATCTTAAAGACTTCTTCAAGACTCGAAAGATTTTTTGTGGATATCTAAGCACGAATGATTACTCTTATTTATAATATAGAATTTCATCAGCTTATTATAATTTGTCGATGTGGGATAACTTTATTATTTTTATATGTAATAGATTCATCAATTTTTCGAGCAAATAATATGAAATTTATACTCAAATGAAAGCATTTTTTACCTAAATTCCAATTATATCATTTTTTAAATTTTTTTTACGATAATTTTTTGTTAAACGAAATTTAAAGATTTTAAGATGAAAATGACAAAACATCACATTAATGTGATAGATATATATTATTATAATAATTAAAAGATTCACTACTTGATTTTATTATTATAATAATTAAAAGATTCACTACTTGAGTTTTTTTATTATTGATGACAGTTTCCAAAATTAAGTTTAGATGCAACAGACCAATCATATCGCTCGAAGAATTAAGTATATATATATATATAGATTGATGATTTATATAGTAGAATTTCTATCACCTTATTATAATTCTTCAATGTGGAATAATTTTACTTAAATTTATAGCTTTAAGGGCTTTTATAAAACAATTTTTTTGGTTATATAATATCGAAAAACGAATGATGTCTCTTATTTGTGATATAGAATTTCATCACCTCATAATTATAGTCTTAAAAACTCTTTTTAGAACTCATATTTTTGTTAATATCTAAACACGAATGATTTCTCTTTTCCATTAGCTTACGGTCCTAAGAGCATTTTTAAGGCTCAAATTTTTTTTAGCTGATATCCAAGGACAAATGATTATTATTATTTATAATATAGAACTCATCACATCATCATAATTTTTCGATGTGAGACAACGTTAGAATAATTAAAATAATAAAAGAGTTTGTTTTTATATCTAACTTAAGAATGGACGATTACTCTTATTTATATAATAAAATTCAATCGTCTTATTATAATTTTTCGATGTGGGATAATCTTACCTAAGTTTATAATCTCAAGCACTTTTGCAAGACTCAAAAAAACTTTTTTTTATATCTAAAAACGAATGATTTATCTTATTTATAATATCAAATTCCATCACCTCATAATTTTTCAATATAGAATAATTCTAACTTAAGTTTAGATATAGTCTTAAGAACTCTTGTAATAATTTTAATTGAGTTTATAGTCTTAAGAGATTTTCAAGACTCAATTAAGTTTTGGAAGAATTCTAATAACGAATGATCAGTCATAATTTGGAGGAATGATTACTTTTATTTGTATAATAGAATTTCATCGTCTTATTATAGAATTAATTACTCTTATTTCTTATTTTAATATATTTCATCACCTTGTTATAATTTTTCGATGGAAGATTATGTAAGTTTATAGTCTTATTAAGATATTTTCTAATTAAGACTCAAAAGTTTTTTTATTGATTTTAAGAACGAATGATTAGTCTTATTTACAATATATAATTCCATTATCTTAAATTTTTTGATATGAGATAATTTACTGTCTTAAGAACTCATTTTAAGACCAAAAGAACACATGATTTCTCTTATTTATAATATAGAATATCATCTAATTTTAATGTGGACAATTTTAAGTAGTCTTATTAAGAGTTTTTTTAAGACTCAAAAGTTTTTTTAGTCAATACTCAAAAACTATGATTACTCTTATTTATATTATAGAATTCCATAACCTCATCATAATTTTCGATGTGGGATAATTATCTAAGGTTATAATCTTAAGAATTTTTTATGACTCAAAAGATTTTTGGTAGATATCTAAGGACGGACGATTATTATTATTTATAATATAGAATTTCATCACCTTATTATATTTTGTCGATGTGGGATAACTTTAATATCTTTATATGTAATAAATTCATCACTTTTTTTCGAACAAATAATATGAAATTTATACTCTAATGAAAGCATTTTCTACCACGAATCTAAATAATTCATTTTTATAATTTTATTTAAGATAACTTTTTGTTAAACAAAATTTAAAGATTTTTAGATGAAAATTATAAAACATTACATTAATATAATAGATTAAATGTATTATAAAAATAATTAAAAGATTCTCTATTTGATTTTTTATTAAAATTTCCTAAATTGTGTTTTGACGTAACGGACCAATCATATCGCTCGAAAACTTCCTCCTTTATATATATATATTGATTTATAATGACATCAAAAATATTTTTCCAACTTTGAAACCCGATTTAAATAAAGTAGAAAAGTCAAGCTTTATAATTGACTCAGAAAATAACGGGTGTTACACCCAACTCTTCAATTTATCATCCAATTTGATTTCCATTCAAGATTAATCTTTCAATTCAAGTTCATCTAATTTTTCTCTCCAACTTTTAATTTTGTTCCTTTTTCATTTGATCCTTTTGTTGATATTGTTCTTGTTAATATCTCGTTTTTGTTCGATTCTTTTGCTAATTTTTAAAGTTTTTATGTGTTATTCTACATGTTTTGATATGTTGTTTAAGCAATTTCTGCATTTTTATTACAAGATTGAAATTCAAAATTATGAATATTTCAATACTTGAATATAAACAATGAAATACTTGAATATGAACATTGAAATAACTACGAATTATTTTAGAGCATGGATTTTCTGTTTTTGGTACATTATTATTGCTCTGAAATTATCGGTTATTTTATTATGTTGTTCCAGTTATTCCAATACATATACATGATTATTGTATTCCAATTGGGGAAATTTGTATAATCTATAATTTCTAGGTTTTTTTAATTAAGATTTTGTGTTGATTCTGAATTGCCCATTATATAATTCTACACTATATATTGTTGCAATTATTTTAATTCTTACATTATATTATTTACGTAAATTCTGCATCTTTACTTACAAGAATAAAAATTGAACTTATGTTACGATACTTGAATATAAACAATAAAATACTTGAATATGAACATTGAAATAACTAAAAATCATTTCTGCAGGAATTTTCTATTTTCGACACATTATTATTTTTATGAAATACCCTGTTATTTTATTATATTATTCCAGTTATTCTATACTATTGTTATGGTTATTCTATCGCACATATGTAATTATTGTATTTAAATTTGTTTTTTGTAATTTCAACTAATCCTCTCTTTTTTGTTTTTTTGTCTTCCCGTGAGGTTTTGTTTTTTTGTTGGGTGCGTCTTCAATAATATACAAGATGTTTTAACCCAATACAATAACACGAGTTATTTATTAATATAACTGAATTTCTACATCGAAATTATTACATAAAATCAGATAATTAACATTATTCTAAAATGGATTGGAATGGAGGGAATATATTACAATAATTGGAACAACATAATACAGTAATACAAGTTATTCAATACAATAACTGAGTTTCTAAATTGAAATAACTACGTATCTACAATGTAATAACTACGTATAACCTGATAAAATTAATTGAAGAAATTGAACGACTTAATTGAAAAAATTGAACAATTAAACAAATTGAATGTCACTTTTATGCAGAAATTTAAGTGTAGGTTGATTATTTTTTATTTGATTTTGATTTGATAGATAAGTGTATAATGAAGTTAGCAATATTTTCTCTAAAGAATCCTGAGATTTTGATACTCATAACGTATATGATGTGTAACTGTTATATAGAATATGAGAGTTTTTTTTATGTAAAATACTCATATCTTGGCTCTTCATCCCATGAAATCAATGACTTAGATTAGAAAGTAAATTGTACAAAAATGAGTAAATGTACCTGATCTCAACCCCCCCCCTCTTTTTCAACAATTATTTGATTCATTTTAATAAAGTGACATATAGTTCCGGAAGACGAGGATATAGCCATACATCGGTTTATCGTCGGCGCTTTACTTCTTACCGTCGGTGTTAATTACGTAAAATGATGGCTTTGCCCTTGGTATTTATTCTCGAAATAATATTACTTTTACATTTTATAGATTATCGGTTTATTAAAACTGGATAATAAAACCATCTTTTTCGATTATCGTAATAAATCAAAACCGACTTCCTATATAGTTAATATATTGAATTACGTAAAATGACGAGTTCTCCTTTGCAATTAATTCTCGAAACATTATCACATTTACATTTTATAAAGTATCGGTTTATTAGAACTCGATAATAAAACCGTTTTTTCGACTATCGTTACGCCTCCGATTTTGAACAGTTATTAAAAAAAATTATAACATTTTTTAAGTTTATAAATTACTCCACATTTTACGTTATTATTTTCTTTATAAATTACTCCATATTTTAAGCTATTATTTTCTCTATAATACTTGAAAGTTTTGAGCAATAGTTTAAGTATAATATAACGATATGTAACATGAAGTATAAGGTGGTGAAATTGATTATATTGACAACATTTCATACAAGTGACTCAGGTTTGAATAAACAAAGATTGAACCCCTGACCAATCAACTACAAGACAAATGCCTAAACCACTACACCAACATCAACAAGCTGATATTTTAAATGCTTTAAAACTACTTGTTTCTAAAGGTAAATTAAAAGAGAAAAAAAAACCCGGAAATGGATCGGGTCGAGTGGGTTTTTCGACCCGCCCATGGGGTAGTCGAAGAAACCACTCGACTGACCCATCGGTGGGTCGAGTGAGTTCTTCGACTACCCCATGGGCGGGTCGAAAAACCCACTCGACCCGACCCATTTCCGGATTTTTTTTTCTCTTTTAATTTGCCTCTAGAACACAAGTAGTTTTAAATCATTTGAAATATCAGTTTGTTGATGTGGGTGTAGTGGTTTAGGTATATGAAATGTTGTCAATGTAACCAATTTCACCACTTCAAGTATTATAATTTTTCACCACTTCAAGTATTATACGAGTAATTTATAAAGAAAATCATAACGTAAAATGTGGTTTAATTTATAAACTTAAAAAATGTCGGAATTTTTTTAATAACTGTTTAAAATCGGAGGCGTAACGATAATCAAAAAAATGGTTTTATTTTCGAGTTCTAATAAACCGATACTTTATAAAATGTAAATGTGATAATGTTTCGAGAATTAATTGCAAAGGAGAACTCGTCATTTTACGTAATTCAATACATTAACTATATAGGAAGCCGGTTTATCGAAAAAGACGGTTTTATTATCGAGTTTTAATAAACAGATAATCTATAAAATGTAAAAGTAATATTATTTCGAGGATAAATACCAAGGGCAAAGTCATCATTTTACATAATTAACGTCAACGGTAAGAAGTAAAGCGCCGACGGTAAGAAGTAGTCCCATGGATACAACCATACACATAGTCGCATACTAGTGAAAATATATATATATATATATATATATATATATATATATATATATATATATATATATATATATATATATATATATATATATATATATAGAGTGAGGATCCGGTGAGTCCTCATCTTTAAATGAGTCCGTCCCGTCATTTAGAGCCGTCGGATCGGTTAGATCCAGCGATTGTCAAGCAGCCACGTCACCCTAATACTTCACGGATGAAGGGAAAAAAAAACGCGCGGCAGACCCGTAAACTTCTCCACTACCCTCATAACCTCATTCAATATTTCTACGAAAATCCTTTGAAAATCAATCCATAGTCAAGCGCGATTTTCTAATCAAGATTTCTTGCGAAAATTAAAATCAAAATCAACAAAGTTCTACTTCAAACACGTTATCATGAAGAGGTATAAACAATTTGATTTTTTATGAAAAAATTAATTTGCTGTGATTAATGTTTGTTGATTTGTTCAATCTTTATTTTCAAGCATTATTATTCGATTTTCATTTTGATTCATGTATAATGCTTGCTGTTGATTTGCATTTTTTTTTGCTCTTACTGTTGTTGATTTTTGGCGTTGTTACTGTAACAATTACTTGTTAACTAACACGTTTTGTTCTTGCTATTGAGTGATGTTGTTCTTGTTATTGTTAATTTTGGATGATATGAAGATATTGAGCGATTGATTTTGTTATTTTCTGCGTTGTTCGTATTTATGTGTTCGCTCCCAAAAAATTAGGTTTAATTCTTTATTTTCAGGCAAACAAATTAGGTTCGATCGAACTAATGTTCGCTTTTTGTTTTGATTCATGTATAATTCTTGCTGTTGATTTGCATTTTTTTTGCTCTTGTTGTTGATTCTTGGCGTTGTTACTGTAACAATTATATTGTTAACTACCACGGTTATCAGCAGAAAGAAAGTAGTAGCAAAAAATAGTTATCACAGTACCTGTGATACAGTTACAGTAATGTTTATTGTTCACCTACTGTTGTATTCATGCCATTGTTACTCTGTTTTATTTTCTTTATTGACACATAATTACTGTAACTTTTTCATTTTTAGGAAATCAATACTATGCAAAGCACCAAAGAAGAAGGCGAAAACACAAGAGAAATGTGACATTATTACTATGCAAACAATGTTGCAAGCAATTAAGAAGGCGAAAACCCAAGAGAATTTTATCTCCAAAAAGTAAGAATATCACAGTAACAGGATGCATTGACACTGTTACTGTAAATACTATCAACTTGTACGGCCTGTAAATTCTGTACTGATTTTGAAATTGATGAATGTTAGTAGAAACACTTGGTTATTTTCTTAGTAAGTACTACTGTATTGTGTAACAAGATGAATATTACTGTGAAAGTGTTACTGTAACTTTTAAATTAACAACATGCCTTTACAGTAACAGTGTGATTAATGATGATGAGGATTATGAAGTTTCGGACAAGCCAACAACAAAGAAAGCAAAAAAGCAAACGGTTGTTGTCGCTGAGAAGAAATGTCAGGCATCAGAAAATGTCTCAAAAATGTATGCAGCCCTTGACTGATTTCTTATTATATTATCCTTATTACAGTAACATTGTCACAGTAAGCTTATTACTGTAATGTCATCCGTAGACGACCTTATTACAGTAACATTATCCTTAAGCTTATTAATGTAACGTGATTCGCAGGCCAGATAATTACACGAACAGGTGCCGATCACAATCACTTGTTCAAGTGATTAACGCACTATCAAGTGAGCAATGTAGGGCAGTTCGGGAGATTGGTTTTGGGGGGTTACTCGAAATGAAAGTAACCATTATTCCGAGAGGATTAAACAAACTACTGATTGACGCTTTCAAAGTAAAAGATGATGGAAGCTATCACCTCAAAGTTTCTGAAGAAAATGATTTCTTATTGTCACATCTTGATGTGTATAAAGCCTTTCTACTTCCTATGGAAGGTGATGATGTTGAGCTTATCTCCACAGGTCATTCAAAGATAAATTAAGGTAAGATTCTGAAAAGGAAATGGAGGAGTAAGTTTAAAGTGTCTAGTGCAGAAAACATCAAAATGAGTTCCATTTCAACATGGTTTGATGATAATAAGAATGTGTGTGGTGATGAATTCAAGCAAATGTTTGCCCTTTATGCTCTATCTAGTTTCTTAGCCCCTACTGCAAACTACTCGATTGATTTCAAGTTGTTAAAAGCAATAGAAGATGTGGAGAAGATAAGAAGTTACAATTGGGCAAAGTATGTCATTCATAAGATGGCTGAAGGTATTCAGTCATTGAAGAAAGGAGGAAAGAATTTGTTTGGATGTACGCTAGTGCTTATCCTAGCCTATATACATCGAATAGAGTTTAATGGGGAGGTCCAACCTTCCGACTTGCCTCTGATCAAACACTGGTCCAACAAAAAACTGTCGGAACGAGTTAATGAAGAAGCATTGATCGGTTATCTTGGGGGAGGGTCAAAGACAGCCTACCCCATAAATAATGGTAATAATGAATTTATTACCATTATTTATCAAAGAATTTATTGCCAACTCTTTAAATTCATATTACTGTGACCTTACTACTGTGACATTATTACTGTAACATTGTCACAGTGTTAATCTCATGTTGATGTTACTTTGTAGTGACATTATAATTCCTCCTTAGATTGAATGGCATTATTACTGTAATTCCTTATTACTGTGACACTGTCACAGTAAGATATTTGTATTACTGTAACAGTGCTACTGTTAATCTCATGTTGATGTTACTTTGTAGATGATGAAAGACCAGGTGATGAAGATGATGATGAAAAACAAGGTGAAGAAAATGAGGATGAAATAGAAGGTCATGAAGATGAGGATGAAAAGGCTCTTAATGTGAGGGTTTTTTTTCAATTTAATTATCTACCATTCTTACCACATAAGGATTAAAAAGAAGGTTATCTGATTGTTTTTTTGCTTAGGATACTCATCTGTTGCTCCTGGCAATCAAAAAGGACTGCGACATTGTCTACAACAAGATTCTTCGACGATTGGAAGACTTTGTAACAGAAGATAAAGAAGAAAAACATTTAAAGCCTATATTTTGTACTTATACAGAAAATGTGCTGCAAATGGCTAAAGCCTTGAAGATGAGAGCAAACCGCCTTCCATTCTTTGAAAAATCAACCACTACTGAAGAAGAGAAGGGTGGAGATGAGATAGAGGAGTCTGGTGAAGAAGAGAAGGTTGATGAAAAAGAATCAACTGCCCAAGGTAATACAGTATTACTGTAAACTGTGATACTGTAAACCGTGATACTGTAACCGTGGTACTGTAACCGTGGTACTGTTACTGTTACAGTTAATCACACAGACTTTCATCATTCAACTTCTGGTGACATAGATGAAGAGGTGGATCATAATGAGGGTGCAATTGTCCTTTATGAGGAGGTCTTTTCCCAAGCAACTCCCCAAGGTAATACAGTTCTACTATTACTGTGTTCATGTTACAGTAACTGTATCAACGTATGTAACTATGGTACGGTTACTGTAACAGTTAGTCACTCAAACATTGACCATTCAACAACTCCATATTTAATTTTAGTCACTTACTCATGAGACAGATGAAGATAAATTTAGGGGCGGTGAATCCACTGTCCAGTCTATTCAAGACGATAGACCTGTTGACAAAGAGGGTGCAGTTGTCGTTTTTGAGGAGGTCTTTTCCGATGAATACAGTTCCCAAGCAACTCTCCAAGCAACTCCCCAAGCAACTCCCCAAGCAACTCTCCAAGCAACTCCCCAAGCAACTCCCCAAGGTAATACAGTTCTACTATTACTGTGTTCATGTTACGGTAACTGTATCAACGTATGTAACTATGGTACGGTTACTGTAACAGTTAGTCACTCAAACATTGACCATTCAACAACTCCATATTTAATTTTTGTCACTTACTCATGAGACAGATGAAGATAAATTTAGGGGCGGTGAATCCACTGTCCAGGCTATTCAAGACGATAGGCCTGTTGACAATAAGGGTGGCGATGATGCTGAAATTGTGGATGATGATGGTGATGATTATATTGTGGATGATTGTGATGATGATTATATAGTTGATGATGATGATTATATAGTGGATGATGATTCTGAACTAAACAACGTGATAAGTGAAGATAAATTGATTCAAGATGATAAACCTGTCCAGGCTATTCAAGATGATAAACCTGTTGATTATATTGTGCATGATGGTGATGATGGTGCCACTATTAAAGTGGATTATTTGTTACATTCCGAACCAAACAAGGTGATAGATCATCACTACGGTTGCTCATTGGACTGTGGCCAACCATCATCTCATGTAACCCTATTGTCCAATACCATGTTAAAGCATGAAAGGTTAATGGATCCCATTCTGCCTCTAAGGAAAGAAACAATTGATTATTGTTTTCTTGATGATTATGCAGACCTTAGACATGCGTAAGTTCTCTGTTTATTTTAGTTTTAGCATGAAAGGTTAATACTGAGACACTGAAACTATTTTTTTGTCAAACAGAGAAAGGATTGCAACTTTCGGCATTAATCGCTTCATATCACGGGAAGATATAGTATCATTGGTTCCTGATAAACTAATAATTCTCCCAGTAATTGATTGTTGGTTAATCATGCTTAATGAGCTCACCCACCAAAATCTTGCAAGGAATAAACCTTCGAGAGTATTCTTGGGCCTGAATTCTGTGGTATGTTTGTAGATAAGTTCTAAAAATAATCACACTGTCACAGTTACACTAATACTGTGACAGTGTTACACTAACTATTATTTGTTCATTTACTTTTTTTAGACTCCCTTAGCCTCTATAGTTGCGCCGGCGACGAAACCTGATGCTTTGCCAAATCTTGAAGCCGAGGTTATCGAAGGCTATAAAAATTGGAGCGATGATAACAGGCATGACCTGAATTATGACCGTGACATGGTAACATTTGTTCTTTTACATATTTGGTCTTTTGAAAAAGGAAATGTTATATAGGTGATTGTTGAAAAAGCTCATGTGATTGTAGGTATTTATTCCTCTGATTCACGAAGAACACTTCTTTTGTGCTTGCATAAATTTCATTTCGAGGAGGATTGAATATCTTGATAACAAAACTTACTACGTCAAATCGAGAAAAGCGAAGATGGCAAAGATAGCTGTGAGTATCTTTGTTCTTGTCACCGTTTTACTGTTACACTGTGGCAAAGATAGCTGTTACACTGGCAAAGATACCTGTTATACTGTTACTGTTATATTGTTTATGTAATAGTTCTCTGTTGCTGTGACAGATATTGTGACAAAAACATTATTACTGTCACAGTAATAATGCTGCTACAGTAATAATGGTGTTGTGATATATACTGTAACAGTGGCAAAGATATTTGTGTTACTGTAACAATGTTTCTGTAACACTGTTTCTGTAACACTGTTTCTGTAACACTGTTAGTGTTACCACAGTGTCACTTGTCATATTGTTTCTGTTACACTATTACTGTAACATTGTTCCTTTAACATTATTTCCAGGCAAAATTGATGGGAAAGTTTATGGTAGAAAAAGGCATTAAAAAAGGCAATGAAGTGGAACATTTTCAACTTCATAACGTCAAGTTTGGATGGCAAAACAATTCTACCAATTTAGATTGCGGGTGTTTTTTGATTTTCCACCTCACCTTCTACATGGGTGAGGTGTTTGATTGTGTTGGTCTGAAAGATCCCCAACAAAGAATAATTTACCGTGCTGAAATATGTGCGATACTTGTGTTGAGTGACCTCAATGATTCAAGACCAGACTTTTTGGAAAGCCTGAAAAAGATCAACCGGGATGAGTTGCAGGAGATCCTCATCTTACAAAGAACAAAGCAGAAATCAATTGGAGTAGAATCAATCAAGCAGGAGGAGAAGATTGGGGTGAAATCTAAAACAATTCAAAAGAAAAAAGTGAAGAACTTGGTGTGTACATTAAAACTTGGTCCTTCCGACAAGAATGTGTTTTTAATCTCTGATTTTATGAAATCTAATATGGAACTACATTCAACTAGACCTAATCGGGAAAGAAATGTCCTGGATTATGCTTTCCTCCATGATTATCTTGAGCCAAGGTAAGATATTTCTGTTACTATAACACTGCTACTGTAATTCCTCATTGATTTCATATTACTGTGACACTGCTACTGTGACATTATTACTGTTACACTGTTACTGTGACATTTCATATTATTACTACTACAGTTACTGTTACTGCTACTGTAACACTGCTACTGTAATTCCTTATTGACTGCGGGTGACATTCTTTGATTTCATATTACTGTGACACCACTGCTACTGTGACATTCCTTATTATCACTGCTACTGTGACACTGCTACTGTAACACTGCTACTGTGACACTGCTACTGTAATTCCTTATTGACTGTGACACTGCTACTGTGACACTGCTACTGTAATTCCTTATTACTGTGATACTGCTACTGTTACACTGTTACTGTGACACTGCTACTGTGACATTATTACTGTGACAGTGCTACTGTGACACTGTTACTGTGACATTATTACTGTGACATTATTATTGTGACACTGCTACTGTAATTCCTTACTACTACTGTGACACTGCTACTGTGACACTGTTACTGTAATTCCTTATTGACTGCGGGTGACATTCTTTGATTTCATATTACTACTGTAACATTGTTACTGTTACACTGTTACTGTGACATTCTTTGATTCCTTATTACTGTGACATTATTATTGTGACACTGCTACTGTAACACTGCTACTGTAATTCCTTATTGACTGCGGGTGACATTCTTTGATTTCATATTACTGTGACACCACTGCTACTGTTACACTGCTACTGTGACATTCCCTATTATCACTGCTACTGTGACACTGCTACTGTGACACTGCTACTGTAACACTTCTACTGTAACACATTCTACACATTCTTTGATTTCATACTATTACTGTAACACTGCTACTGTAATTTCTTATTGACTGTGACACTGCTACTGTAATTCCTTATTACTGTGATACTGCTACTGTTACACTGTTACTGTGACACTGCTACTGTGACATTATTACTGTGACAGTGCTACTGTGACACTGTTACTGTGACATTATTACTGTGACATTATTATTGTGACACTGCTACTGTAATTCCTTACTACTACTGTGACACTGCTACTGTGACACTGTTACTGTAACACTGCTACTGTAATTCCTTATTGACTGCGGGTGACATTCTTTGATTTCATATTACTACTGTAACATTGTTACTGTTACACTGTTACTGTGACATTCTTTGATTTCATATTACTGTGACATTATTACTGTGACACTGCTACTGTGACATTATTACTGTGACACTGCTACTGTAATTTCTTATTACTGTGACATTCTTTAATTTCATATTACAGTGAGATCCTGGTAATGTTTGAAGGCAAGCTAAATAGGCATTTGACTAGAGAAGATATAATCTCAATATTGCCTAAACATCATACAAAAAGCATGGTGGTACAATGTTGGTCCTTCCTGCTAAATCAAATTGAGCGCAACAAAAGTTTTGTTGGCCCAGTTAGTCCAATAAAACTCTTCTTTGGATTAGTTGACTTGGTAATTTCCTTGCTAATGTTTTCTTTTGTCATAACAAAATTCATGTTATGCACATTATAAATTTATTTGTTGGTATTTGACTGGGGCATATAATGGCTATGATGGAAGCAGATAGTGAATCTGAAGAAATAAAGTCAGATGTATTTCAAATTTGGAATGATTTCATTGAAGACAACAACACCGCCATTAGACTTAATGATGCACATCTCATATTTTTACCTTGTTTGCTCCAGAGGCACTACTTTTGTGTCTGTGTTAACACTGTAAAACATGAGATCAGTGTATTGGACAACCAAAGCCATACCAATTGGAAGTTCTCGGTGACCTACAAGGCTGCAAATATATTGGTAAGTCTCATGAGATGAGGATATTTTGTTTCATGTTGCCAAAAAAATATTGCAGTAACATTTTTAGAGTAACGTTACTACTGTAACATGTTCCCAAGTTATTATACTAACTGTATTAATATTCTGTGGTCAGACTGGTTACATGTGTAACTACATGGAGAGAGTGGGCGATACCAGGGCACCGGACGTTCTGGATTACGAAATTGTCAACTTTAAGTTCGATTGGCAAACAACTTCTCCCCTTGATGAAGAGTCAGCATGTTTCCTGATGATGCACATGACCAGCTTCCGAGGAGTTGAGTTTTCATCAATTTTAGCAAAGAAAAGAGAACGGAGAGCGTGTTGTTCACAAATTGCAGCTAGTCTACTCTTTGCAGATATCAACATGGAGAGGGCTAAGTTGTTGAACCGTGTGAAACGCTTAAAAGTGAAGAAGAAGGAAATATGGCCTCTTTTGCGTGAAAAGAGAAAACAAACAAAAGAGACATGTGAGGAAGAAGAGGAACCAGTTGAAAAAAAATGTAAGAAACCCATCACTGAAGTTCCCTTGCTGCATAATGTCGTTCGACGTTGATCATAACTGAAGTTTCCGTAAATATATAGATACTTTGACATCACTGAAATTTTGACATCACTGGAATCAATGAATATATTTGATTTTTGACTTATTATTTTGCTGTGACAGTGTTACAGTAATATAATTGTGTTACAGTAGTAACATTGTTTCTTCAACACTGTATGGGAAAGTATTCAAATCTACTCCGTAAATGTCAATTATTTCTGTAACATTGTTTCTGTAACAATGTTTCTGTAACATTGTTTCTGTAACACTGTTCCTTTAACATTATGACTCCATACTTTAACATATAACCTATAATTTCAAAATATTACCCGTTAAAGACTGAATCTACTTAATTACCTGTAGATATAACACAAATTTCAAAAACATTGCTACTAAATAATTTTTAAAATATCACCCAAACGAAACAAAAGGCAAAATTTTAAAATACTCGAAGGATATGTCATATTTATCCACTTTAACAGAGAGAGACGCATTGGTTGGGTTGAAACTCGGTACTTTTTATCCACTTTAATACAGAAACGAGTCAATTATAAGGAGATCAGTAATTTCAAAATATTGCCCGTTAAAGACCGAGTCTACTTAATCATAAATCCCGTTTAAAAAAATTACCTATTGTCACGTACGACTCAACAATTTTTAAAAAAATCTCATTTATTATCACTACCTACTCTAATCATAAATCCCGTTTATTCTCACTTCAGACGAACTTACTTCAGGCGAAATAAATCCAACTAAATCAAGACTTCAGACGAACTTACTTCAGGCGAAACTTCATCTTCATCAAAAGATCATTTACTTCAGGCGATCTTCATCTTCATCTTTATTCTCTGACAATGAAGAGGTATGTATCACAGATCTTTGCATTTTGCTCTAATCATAATTTATCACAGATCTAGTCATGAAGTTTAATTTTTTGTCATATTGCTTTGATTTCGCGCAAAAAATTTAGGGTTTAGTTTGATTTTTTGTCATATTCCTCCTCTCCAGGTTCTCAGTGTTTCCTTTCCTAGTTTATCACTGCGATTTAGGAAAGTACTGTGATTTTAGGGTAATAGTATTACCACTTCCGAAACAAAATCAATCCAGTGCAATTTACATTAATTTTTAATTAGCAATTGAAGGAATTGGCTTGAACTGAAGTGAATAAATTCAAGTTCACCAAAAAAGGCAGCACCTTAATAAATTATTACTCTAATTCACGCAACGAGTAATTAATTGGTGCAATTAATGTAAATTTACGAAACGATTAATTAGATTTGCTAATGTTTAGGCTTTAGGTTTTCGTATTTGTTACTGTACTTGCTCTGTTACTGTAATAGTGATGTTGTAATAGTACTTGCTCTGTTACTGTAATAGTGCATTACTGTAGTAGTGATACTGTAATAGTGTCAGGCAAGGAGACATGTATGTTACCCCAATAAAGAAAAAGAAGGCAGCTTCAACTCCAGTGAAAGAGAAAAAGAAAGATGTCTCGGAGAAGGCAATAAAGAAAAGAACACGGGAAGAGTCAGATGATTACGTGGCGGTAAAGATAAAAAAGCCAAAGCTAGAGAAAAAAAAATTCACAAAAAAGTATGCATGCAACCCCTGAGTATTTTCTTTTTGTAAATGAATGGATGTTACTTTATTATTATAGCACTGTCACAGTAAACTTACTACTGTAATGATGATTTGCAGGCCAGAAAAATCCACAACAAACAAGTGCAGAGCCAACTCACTTGTTAAGGTGATTAACGATCTTACAACTAAACAAAAAGAGGCTGTCCGTGAAATTGGATTTGGCGGCCTACTTGAGATGAAGGTCAAAGTCATCCCGGGTGGTTTGACAGACCTACTAATAGAGGCTTTCAATGTTATGGATGATGGAAGCTACTGTTTAAAAATAAAAGGTGACGACAAAATTTTGCTGACAAAGGCTGTTGTCCACGACATATTATTGCTTCCTATGAAAGGTGAGAATGTAAAGTTGATCTCTACTAGTAACACAAAAGATATGGAGGCAAATATTTTGAAAAAGAAGTGGAGAGAGAAGTTTGGCATTATTGGTAATGGGAACATCATTCTAACCACAGTGACCCAATGGTTTTCCGACCATCCGAAAGAGTCTGGGGAGCTTTTCAAACAGGTGTTTGTCCTGTATGCACTCTCTACTTTTTTAGCACCTACAGCCAACTACACAGTTGACTTTAGGCTATTGAAAGCAGTAGAAGATGTGAAGAAAATTAAAAAATATAACTGGTCAAAGTATGTCATTCGTAAGTTGGCGGAAAGTATTCAGGCAGTGAAGCAAGGAGGAAAGAATTTGTGTGGATGTACGCTAGTGCTTATTCTAGCATATATTCATCGGGCAGACACTAAAAGGGAGGTCCAACCTTCCATGTTGCCTCTGATCAAACAGTGGTCAGACAAAAAACTTTCTAAACGTGTTAATGAAGAGGCGAGGGTCGCTTATCTTGAGGGAAGGTCAGGTGAGCCCTTATGTTACTGTAACACTAATACTGTAAGATTGTTACATTATTAATATTTCCAATATTTCTAAACACCCTTATGTTACTGTAACACTAATACTGTAAGATTGTTACATTATTAATATGTTGCTGAAAATAGGAAATGAAGAAGAAGAGGAAGAAGAGGAAGAAGAGAGTAGGTTTTTCTTAAAGTTTTATTCCATACCTTTAAGATGTTACATTATTAATATGTTGCCATTCGTATGTACCACAATTTAATCTGACATCTAATTATTGTTTTTTCTTGTTTATTTGATTAGGACACACATCAGAAGCTGCTTACAATCAAAAAGGATTGTAACCTATTTTATCACAAGATTATTCAAAAGCTGGAAGAATTTAAAGGAATGTCAATGGCAAAACCGATTCGTACTTACACTAAGAATGTGTTGCGACAGGTTAAAGCCCTGAGGAGGAGGGCAAATGACTTGCCTTCATTTGAACTGGTGGAGGAGAAAGATGAGATATATGAGGATGAGAATGGGGAGGACATGGAGCAGGAGAAGGATAAAAAAAAGGATGAGGAGGATGATGATAAGAATGAGGAGATAGATGAGGACGAGTTTGAGGAGGACATAGAAGAAAAAAACCAGGAGGAAGATGTTGAGGATGAGGAGGAGGAACAAGAAGAAGAACAAGAGGAGGTTGATGAGGAGGATCAGGAGAAAGATGAGAAGGATGAGGGGGGAGAAGATGAGGAGGAGATGGAGCTGGAGAAGGATGATGATAAGAATGAGGAGATAGATGAGGACGAGTTTGAGGAGGACATAGAAGAAGAACAGGAGGAGGAAGATGTTGAGGATGAGGAGGAGGAACAAGAAGAAGAACAAGAGGAGGTAGATGACAAGGATCAGGAGAAAGAAGAGAAGGATGAGGGGGGAGAAGATGAGGAGGAGTTTGAGGAGGAGGAGGAGGAACAAGAAGAAGAACATGAGGAGGTGGAAGAGGAGGATCAGGAGAAAGAAGACAAAAAGCAGGATGAGGAAGAAGAAGAGGATGAGGAAGAAGAAGAACAAGAGGAGGTAGATGAGGAGGAGCAGGAGAAACAAGAGAAGGATAAGGTGGGAGAAGATGAGGAGGACCAAAAATGGAATATCATTAACAATGAAACTTTATTGTGCAACTTGGATTTGAACCCTTGGACAGAAGAATTCTTTGTCGTGTCTGAATTTATGATTTCAAACAAGAAACTAATGGTAGAAGCGTGTGACTTTCAAAAAGAAGCAATCGATTATGCATTCCTGGATGATGATTATTTGAAGATGAGGTAAAGTCAGAACGTAGTATCCGTAGTACAGTTATTGGTGTACGTACAAGTATATTAAAATTACTTGTTTCTGATGTTACAGTGAGGTACTTGCTATTTTCAATGGAGGGGCAATACAGCTGACTAGAGGTGATATAATCTCAGTATTGCCTAAATATCATACAGAAAGCAAACTGGTGGAATGCTGGTGCTTCCTCCTGAACACGTCAGAATGTAAGAGAGTTGTATCAGGTGAAAAGAGTCCAAACAAAATCAACTTAGGATTATCTGGCATGGTAAGTTCCCTCAGCATTAGATGTTTATTTTTACTTTATTTTTCATCAATGATTATTATTTTTCAAAAATATTCTATTCCAAATGTTACAGGATCTTATAATGGCTCTAATGAACAAAGGAAATGAGCAAATAAAATAAAGTCACAAATTTTCGATATTTGGACCAAATTCATAGAAGAAAGCAACATATCCATCGGTCTTGTTAGTGGTGCACAATTTATTTTTGTGCCTTGTTTGGTTGGCAACCACTACTTCTGTGTGTGTTTTAATTTCAAGCACAAGAAGATTAGTGTGTTAGACAACCAAAAATATATTAGATGGGAATCATTCAAGAACTACAGCATTGTTGTTTTAGTTGTAAGTCTCCTGATTGGAATACATTGCTTTATGTCTTCAAAATATTATCTGTAACAGCGTTACAAGAAGAAAAATATGATATACAGGTTATTTTTTTTCAGGTTGATTGCATGAGTGGTTACCTGACAAAAAATGGAGATAGAAGGGCAAAAGACATACATGAGTATGAAATGGTTGCCCAAAGGTTTGACTGGCAATCCAAGTCTCCATCTAATGAAGAGTCAGCATGTTTCCTAATGGTCCATATGGCCAAATTTCAAGGACTTCAGTTTCAGTCCTTTCTGAAATCAAAAGAATGTAGGCGTGCATATAGTGTAAAAATTGTTGCAACTTTACTTTTAACTGATGTAAATGAGAAGAGGGAAGACTTGTTGGCAAGCCTTGACAAATTCAAAGTAAAGAAGGTAAAAATTTGGACTCGTCTGAGACAAAAGAGAGAAGATGTTAAAAAAGGAAGAAGATGATGGGTATGTATGATGGGTAGGAAGAAGATCTTTGATTCATTAATGTAAGGTTTTAACCCTATCAAATTGTAATTTGGATATATGGGATTTTCTACTGTAATATCAAATTGTAATCTGGTAACTGTATTTGTGATCTGATTACTGTAACTGTATTTGTGCTAATTTGTTAATGATGGTCACGGATTTGTCAGTACAGGGTTAATACAGGATTCAATGTTCACTATCACTGAAACAATGTTTCAGTAACAATGTTACTGCACCATTGTTGCTGAAACATTACATATTAAAAAAACACAGATTGAGATTAAACGATGGGGGGCCTTATTTAAGAGTGAATGATGGGGCTTAACTAAGACGGAATGGAAAATCAAAACTGTAACAGTATCCACATAGCTTCTTTGGTTATGATGATTATTGTTAACTGTAACAGTATCACTGTATTACACATAATTCTGTAACGCTTTCACAGTATGAAAAAACTATTAGTTGATCATGAAGTAGCCTCGTCTTCAATGCGGACAGGGCAAGTTCTTCTGTCGTGGTCAGTTTTCTCTTTACAGTATGCACATAGCCTCTTTGGTTTTGATGCCTTTTCAATGCTTTGTGTTCTTGTTGACGTCAACCTTTTTCCACTTCCCTTGTTCCTTGATATAACAGGTGGTAGAATAGTGATTATCGACGACGCACTGCATCCCAACAACATCTCTAACTCTTTTTCTTTTGTAAGGGGTTCAGTTCCTTGGGATAATTTCTCCCGGAACTGGATGAGAAGTGTAGCTAACTCCTCCATGTGAACATTAGGCAATGTTTTGAGGATGCTAATTGTTGAATTGAACTCTCCCCAAACCTTGCACATATAACTGTTCTCAGATTCAGCCATTTCAGATTCAGCAAAATAAATCCTGAAAATGAAACACAATATAATGTTACTATATATTGTAATAAATCCTGGAAATGAATATGAAACATCACGTTAGGTTTTCATTTGATATACCTGTTACTGTTAGTGTTCTTTGTCCAACGATCTAGAATGTACTTGGTTGGTATTTCCTGAATTCCTTTGCCATTGTACACCCACACAATATGTCTGCAAATTAGACCCTTTCTTTGAAAGAGTTTGCAACTACAGTCTGCATCTTTGGTTGCCACATTGAACGTTACAGTAAAAATTTTGTTTGCTTCAGAATCTTCCACATCAATTATCTGAACATTACCCTGCTTTGCAAAGCCACCAACACCGCATCTGGATATGGAGGACTCCACTTCCTTTTGAAACTAATAAAACACAGAATGTGTGTACACATTAGCAGCATGTTTTTCTAAATGTAGCTGTGTTACAGTAACAGGAAGTGAGTGGTCAGAGTCATGATCGGCACACCTCTGTTACGTTGTTGGTCCATGGCTGTACTAAACCTCATCCAAAATTCCACCAGTGTCCCAAAATGATTCTCATAACGTTTGAAAAATGAATTGGCACTTTCAGATCTCTGAGTTGTTCTCAATATACCACCCATTGAAAGATCTCGATGGTAGGCAGGTATCCATTGTTTTCGTAGGCCAAACATTGTAGTCAACCATTCATGATCTCCCAAATTAAAATCAGAAATAACTTCTTGCCACTTTATTTCAAAATCTAATGGTTCCAAATCAGGATCCCATACAACAACATTGAATCGTTTTAGGAAATCAGTGTCTTTGCATAGTGTTGAACCCACTTTGAAAGTAACTTTCTCCATGATATGCCACATGCAATAACGATGTATAGACTCCTTAAAAATAGCAGGAACATCAAGTTTAATAGCCGGATCTTGATCTGTTATGATAACAGTAGGCTGCTTTCCTCCCATTGCATTCAAAAAATGCTGAAAAACCCACTGGAACGACTCATCATCCTCATGTGCGAGTAAAGAACAGGCAAAGAGTACTGATTTCTTGTGGTGATCAACACCAGTGAACGGAGTGAATATCATGTTATACATTTTGTGCCATAGGTGGGATCAAAACTAACAGCATCCCCAAACAGCCTATAGTTCCTTATCGAAATTGAATCAGCCCAAAAAACCCTGGACAGGCAGTTAGACTCGTCAACCTCATGAGCAAAGTAGAAGCCCTTTTGAGTGGATTCAAGCTTTTTAAGACGACCAATAAAAAGTTCTGAATCTCTTAATCCTATAAAACATTTCACATCACGCTGAAAGTTTTTGAAATCAACCAATTGAGCACCTACATTTTGGTATCCAGATGCATACTCTTTACACATTTGAAAAGTCTTTGCAGCCCCAATATTTAATTTGGAATTGTCGATAATAAGCTGCTTGTGAAAAAGGGAAACAGTTCTTGAAACTTTTTCAAGATCTCGATCATTAATGGAGGTTAAAGGATGGTTATGAATCTCACAAAAATCATCAACGATAACTGGATCCTTAATACCCCCCGTAAGTTTAAATCTAACACGTGCTTGGCATCCAACCCTTGTTACTTTAACTTTCCTTTTAACCTTCTTTTTCACTGGATCCTTCTTTTCAACAATAACTGGATTCTTGTCATCACTCACAATCTTACAAGGTATTTTTTTTATTGTCTCTAAAGCCTTGCCGGTTACAAACAACAGATTTTTTGGATAGATCTCCACCTTGGACTGTTGCGCCAGTATACCTACGAGCACTAAAACCACATGCCCTAGCATATATCTTATAGAATTCTATCTCTGCTTCTAGTGAAGTGAAAACTTTATCAATAGTAGGAGTGAGCTCACTGTCAACTATCCTACGCCACTCCTTACTTCCCTTAGGCGTGTAAGATATAACAAGTTGATTAGGCCGCTGTGTCGTCACTGCAATGGGGAGTAATGTTATAGTGACAGTGTTACTGTGACAGTGTTACTGTAAATGTTGAAAACATCAAACAGAAATATTCTACAAAGAGTGATGAGAGGAATATAATGGTTAACGCAATAGTGTAAATTCGAATCACGTGAAATAAAATTGAAAAGAGGTGAGATGAATTACCTTCATCGCTATCAACAACTGTCGCATCATCCATAGTAACTGTGATGAAGTAAAAATTCGAATCTGAGGAAATCGATCACATGAAACTATAGAATTACACGTAGCTTGAATTTGCAGCAATAACCGGAATTACTAATTTCATACACGTACGTTTAGAAGAACTCAAATCAAATTGAATAAACGCTAATTGAATAAATGTTGATTGATTTCTGCAAAATAAAAGGAAAACTAACAGAGAATCACCTGTGAGAATCACTTGCAAAATAACGCTAATCAAACGATGATTTTGATTGAACATGTTGCGTAAATTGATGAATTTGATTGAACGTGTTGCGTAATTTGATTGAATTTGATGAATTTGATTGAGAAAAGTTGAAGAGAACGTAGAAACAGAGGGGGAGAAGAAGTGAGCGTAGAGAGGGAGTTTCGCGAGGGAGAAGAAGTTTATATATGTGCACAGGTACTCCGCGTGCTTTTCAGATCGTTGATCTGATCAAATCGAACGGTCCTGATTTGCGGGACGGACTCATTTAAAATATGAGGACTCACATGATGCAATTTCTATATATATAGGAAGGATCAAGTGAGTCCCTTTTTCTTTTTTGAGTCCATGAGTCCTATTCTTAGCCATTGATCTAAACAAGATGAATGGTTGAGATTGCATATGCTAATTAAGGTAGTAACTACCAAATTTTGGAAAAAAATAAAAAAATCCTCTTTCTCCCTAGATTAGCGCCAACTGCAACCTTCTCTCTCATCTCATTTATTTTTTTTGCATTCAAACGCCCGCTTAAGAAAACCCTTCATCTTCATCTCTTCTCTCATCTCGCTCAATTTTTTCGCTCAACTCAATCACAGCCTCACACTCAAACGCTCAACTCAAACTCAATCGCTCAACAACTTCAACTTCAACTTCAACTTTTGCGCTCAACTCAGGCATACCCGAGCACTCAATCCTTCAACTCGCACTCAATCCTTCAACTCAACTCAATCGCTCGCTCAACTCTAGGATTCTCGAGCACTCGCTCAACTGAACTATGTCGCTCAACTCAATTCAATCGCTGTCCTCAACTCGAGCAAGGTTATTATTTTACTGAAGATCTAGGTTTTGTTTACATATGTGTTATATTTCATTACCTCTTTGGCTAATTATTGATTCATTAATTTTGTTGCGTCTGTGCCATATAATTAATTTTTTTCACTGAAGACTGTTTTGCTATTTGGGTTTTCATCTGTTTCGTGTAATTGAATTCAACTACAGACGAACATATATCGAATGTTACTTTAATGCACATACGCTGTTACTGTAATAAACTTGATGTGTTACTGTAAGGGGTGCTTCGTTACTGTGTTTGATGTACGGTGTTATTTCAAAGACAACCATGTGTTACTGTAATGCATAAGAGGTGTTACTTTAACTCTCATCTTCGTGATACTTTGAATCCTTGTAAACCCTCAATTGTGTACATTTGTTACTCTAATCTGCTTCTTATGTTACTCCACACTTCTATTGGCAGACAAGAACACTGTGCGATCGCAATTGTTGGAAAACGTAGCCAAGTATGAGAACACTAGACAAAAAATCATCGACGGTCCCAAGAGCAAGCCAACAAAGGGCCGAAAAAAAATAGCGTGTTTACTGAATCATGTCATCTCTTTTGTAACTACGATTTAATGGTCTCTATTCTTTAGTTACCTGTCTAATTACATTGGTATTTTGACTATCACCAGTACATTGAAGTTGTGAAACTCTGTTACAATGACCAGCTGCACCTGTTAGTCTAATTCACTGTTGGTGTTACTATGGGGATTATTGAAATTAACACAATTTTCTTTGGTCTCACAATCTGTGTGTTACACCGAAGCACTGTGTGTGTTACTTTAATGAACAAATTATGTTACTTTAAGTGATTAATGCCGTTAGTACAATGATATTGCAATCACCAATATTGGTACTCTTTCAATGAATGAACAACACTGCTGTCCTCAGTTACTACAATGCATTTTTTCTGTTACTGTAACAAATTAATAGTGTTACTTCAACGCACATGAGATGTTACTCTAACCAAAAACACATTTATTAAATAAATATAGTGTTAATTGCACAAATGTGTACAACATTAGTTTTTCGTGTAAACCAGGAAAAAAGAAAAAATTCTTGTAATGTCAAAGAACACGAATATTATCAAAACACTTGTTCATCCTCGTCTTCCTCTGTGTCTTCTTCAGTACGGAGTGAAAATCTCACCCACATCTCTGCACCATTCCTGTGCATTCGGCTCTTTACCAATGCTTCCTGCCAAAAATTAAGAAAAGTCAGACCCATGGGCATAAGTGTTACTGTAACTCCTAAGTTGCGTTACTTTAACTCTAAAAAGATGTTACTCCAACGTCAGCGCCAAAAACCCTTTTTTAGTGTTACATTTTTGTGTTACTCTAATTAAAATTAGGTATTACTGTAATTCATTACTGGTGTTACTTCAATGCCATGCATGCTTCAACATAAAGCAAAACAATAATATCGGTGAAACAATAATATCAATGAACCATAATATTAATCCATAATTAATCAAACGAATTAAATTCCACATTTTCCAGTGTTGTCTTGTGCGTTCGCATCTCTGGCGCAACTATCTGCACAAAATCAAACAGCGTTACATCAATGTAAATAATGTGTTACTGTAATTCATAAGTGGTGTTACCCTAACGTGTACAATACGTTACTCTAGCATATCATAAAAACCCTTTTCCTGAACGTTCATATATGTTACTGTAATTGCAATTAAGTGTTACTTTAACTCAGAAGGCATGTTACTTCAACGACGAATCTGCGTTAACTGAAATAAAAAAATAGAATCAATGGATATCAGGGAAAATCTTAATAAAAAGCATAAAGACATGTAATCTATAGAGATCAAGATATCAAAATACCATTTGTTCAGGGATTGGAATCAATTAACCCGATTTGGAATTCAGGCTCGTATTGTCCGGTGTTGCCTTGAATTAGTTAATTGGTTAGTCTTGCCGATCACTCCTTCCTCCTACTCTGCTGGTCGGACCTTCCCGGCGGAATGGGCTGGCTCCCTGCATACAGAACGCACAGGGCCTCGGAGGTTGTCCGAGGAAACCCTCTCCGATGCCTAAGTCAGTCCGTGAATGCCTTAAAGAACCTAGCTCGTGAGGAACTAGGTGACGTTTTTAGAGTAAGAGTTCTAGAGAGAGAAAATCCAACCCCTTTCTTGTGGGAAAGGGGAGAGTATTTATACCTTCCCACAAGAGAGGGAAGTAGAAGGAGGATGGGTGGATGAGGAGGTGACAAGTGGCTTTACCTCATCCACCCATTCTTGCTTACCTTAGGCGAAATGACGAGGGTGTCCCTTGGCGATCCCTGCTCTGCCTGCGGAGAATGGCCTGAAGACAGGCAGACGGGGTCTATGCGAAGACAAGGTTTGGCAGACCACCCCTCCCTGTCGGGCAGGCGGGCATCTGAAGTTCCGCGTGGGTTCTTTTTAGTGACTTTGCTCTGGTTGCTTGCCAAGTCGGTTTTCGGACACCTTGAGTAGTCTTCTGAGAGCCTGCTTTGCAGGTGGTCCGGAGCAGGCTGCCGACCCCCATCAATTGGCCCTCGCGAGCTGGGTGGGAGCAAGGCTTCCTTCCGGCTGGCGACTTCTGCTTAGATGGAGGGAGGTTGGCTTATTTTCGGCTTCACTGCCGCATTTAATGCGTTTGTACTTTCCCGAGGAAGAAAGTGTAAATTGTGTCAGGTATACAAAGAGTTGTGAGGTCTTTTGCAATGATTACCCTTCATGCTTGGTGGATTTTTGGGCAATGTGAGGGCTTCGCGATTGGTGGCATTCCCTGCCAAGACGGTTGGGATGCCATTTAATGCTTCGTTTCTTTTGTATAAATTCCAGCTCCCTTCGCCATTTTGTTATTTCATCCTCAACTCTTCCACTTTTCTTTGTTGAATCATGGCTTGGATTAAGAAATCTATTACTCGCCATGGAGTTCGCACTGTTACCTTTATTTTTAAGGGATTTTGGAGACTCAGGTATGCTTGGGCGGCTTACCGGGCCCTTTGCCGCAGCCGTCGTCCACGGCCACATCCTCGTTGGAGTGTTCAGAGGGCTACCATTAGGGCGGGCAAGCGCCATAGAAGATCCTCCCCTCCTGCTGCTTCTAGGTTCAAGCGCTGCCTTCAGGGAGGAGGGTGCTTTGATCGGGGTTGCCATGAGTGTTTCCCATGGTTGCACCCTGAACAATTTGACCCCGACTGTTCTGATGCAGACTCTTCCCTGGGATCAGGCCCTTCCTCTCCAGTGAAGAAAACAGGCTGTCGTACTTGCGATGAATCCCAGACTGTTCCCTATGGCAGGGACTGGGATGTCAGTAGTCGGGACTTTGAAGACAGTGAGGGTCTGGGCTGCTTGAGTGACAGAGATGAGGACGGACTCCCTGACGATCCCTTCAAGGATTCCTCTGACTGGGATTGGGGATCAGACTTTGGGGATCAAGGCAGCCCTGGGGACTATTCTCCAGACTTAGGTGATGACTAGGTCTGTTCGCAGGGCATAGGCGTGTTGAGCCGGAAATCCATGCTTCATATGTATTTTCTTTATTTGCCAGGCACGATATGTAACTTATCCATTTTTCATCAAAGTTAATGAAAAAATTCGAGCGGCTTTGTTAGTTTTTTTTTTTTTTGAATGCGGGGATGACGTTGCCAGCTGACCGTTCCTCTGACATCTTTGCTTTTTCGAGGCCCTTCTTCGGAAGAGGTGAGCGGCCCATGTTCAGAGTGTGACACGTGGGGTAGATTGTTGGGGACGTTTTGTCAGAGAGGCGGCCTTTCTGGCTTCCTGGGCTTTATATAAACCCTCTCCCTCCTCTATTTCTTTCTTTTACATTTTTTGAAACTCGTAATCCCTCTCCTATTCCCAAACCGTCTTTGTTGCTGAGAACTTCGTGAGACCAAGGAGTGCTTACTGTCACACTTTCCGGCGACGACCCACGCTCTAGGTTAGGATCTCTCTTTGAATCTTCGCCCTTTTTCCCTTTCATCGATACTTTTTTCTTTATAAGCCAGTATGTCTCGAGTTTGGGCTTTCTCTTTTAGTTCATTACCGGAGAGGACCGTGGGTGGAGACGGGGATAGACGTGATCTAGCCTCCTCTTCTGGGGTTGGGCCCAGAGAGGAGGATCATCTTGACAGAGGGGAAGGTGTCGAATCCCCCGAACCCGCTCCCTTTGATGTTGTTGATTCAGACAACGAGGCACTGGAGGTAGACCCCTCCAGGATTGCCGGCCCCCTCATTCGCAGGGAGAGAGGGAAAACTTATTACTTGGATAAGAAAAAATACTTGATTCCCCTAAAAACCTACCCTGAAGCCAAGAATAGGGATTTGATTTTAGAAAGTAATGCTGCCGAGGAAATTGAGAAATTTTATCATTTCGGGGAGGGGTACACAGTCGTAGTTCCAGGGGAAAAAGACACAGTATGCTGCCCCCCTGAAGGTTGTGTGGCTGTATACCATAAGAGCTTGGAATTCGGTCTGCGATTCCCCCTTCACCCTTTCCTGGAGGAGACCTTCAGGAGAATGAACGTGGCTATAGCCCAACTGACTGCCACAGCTATTAGGTCCCTGATAGCCTACACCTGGACCTGTCTTTTTCACGGTGAGGGGCCTTACATTGACGCCCTTCGCTTTATGGTTGGGCTACAAATGGTGTCCTTGTCAGGGGGAGACGGTTCCCCTGGGTACTGGTCCCTGCAGAGACAGAAGAAATACGCTCTGGTCTGGCCGGCTTTAAGCAGCCCGAAAGACTGGAAGAATAATTTCTTGTATGTACATAGCGCGTCAGGGTGGCGGATTCCTAGGCATTTTAGGAACCATGTTCATACCCGTATGGAAACTCGTGAAGAGTATCATCCAGGCGTCGGGGGGAAGGCCTTGGAGGTAAAGCTGAGTGCAAAAGAAGAGATTTTAGTCAAGAAGTTTGAAATAGTTGCGGATAAGTCTGGTGTTTTTGGCCCTGCGTTCTGGCTCCCCCACGCAGAGCTCATAGCCACAGACGAGTACTTGCTTCCATTGGGCCTGATCTCTAGCCTTGAAGGTAGTTCTAGGGGGCTTTTGCTGGCGCGATTTTTCTCAGACTTTTATTCTTTTGCTTTTTAACTGACTGCCCTTTTTCTCTTGCCGACTCCGCTTCTCGTCGTTGGACAAGGAAGCAAGTTAAGAGGTTAGGTTTGAGTGAGGAGTTCGTCATCGTCTCGAAGCGTCCCTCTCTCCCTTCAAACTTCAAGAAAGGGGAGAAAAGTTTAATGAGGCTCGTCAAGGATCTCGCTGCTGGCCGGAGGCTGCCTCTTCCCCCTCGTCTGCCGTCGGCAAAGTAGACGACTCCTTCCCCCAGCATCCAGGATGGGGAGGCTGAAGTTACTTCAGGGGCCACTCCTTCCCCTGGGGGCAGGCCAGGTGACTCTCCAGCCGGGACTCGTGTTCCCCAGGGAACGCGTCCTGCGAACTCTGAGGGGACTGGGGAGAGTGTCCCCCTGGAGCTGAGAAGGAAGAGGGATAGAGAGCCCTCAGGGTCTACTCCTGTGGTGGACTTGGAGGCTGACGTTTGTACCCCTGAGGCAAAACGCCCTGCTCGTGACATCTCGAGCGCCCTTTTTCAGGAGGAGAATGTGGAGTTTCATTATACTGCTGGCGACAGCGTAGACGTGTCGGGCCTGCTCTCTGATTCTGGCGCCATCTTAGCCGACCGTCTTACCAAGTCTGTAACTTCAACTTCTCATCAAGTGATTTAGTATATCCAGCGTACCTCCAAGGTGTTGTTGGCGTCTACCGAGCTGGCGGCTCTAAGCCGTTTGAGCGACGAAGAGCTGACTGTCACACCTGGGGCTCCCCCTCCTGACCGCCTGGCTATGGTGGAAAGGGACATAACTTTGATAAATAACCTGAAGAATAAGCTGGCTAAGCAGGAGGGCGAGCTGGAGGAGGCGAGGAGTCAGGCTGGTCAGTGGAAACTTCAAGGAGAGAGAGCTGTAAGGGAAGCAGCCAAGTTTGAAGCTGAGCTGAAGGAGAGTCGCTTGGCGATGGAGCAGGCTAACCTCTCTCTGGCTGAGATGGAGCACCTGAAAAGGAAAGCAGCCGACCTGGAGGAACGCCTGTCCAAGGCTGACTCAACCTTTGAGCAGGCCAGGAGCGATTGGAAGAAAGAGAAGGATGCCCTTGTGGAGAAGACCGAAGCTGCGGTGGATGCAAGCTTTGTGAGTGGGGACAACTCTTCCCTGGAGCTGGTGATGGAGGTGATTGGGAAGATGTTCCCTGTGTTTGATGAAGAGGCCTTCCGAAGTCTCTATTCTGTGAAGAATGAGGCTCGGGCGGCCAAACCTCCTGAGGCGGCTGCCGGTCCAAGCCAGGGTGCTCCATAATGTTTATCCTTTCTTGAAATAGCCCTATTCTCTGCGCTGAGCCTTGTTATGGCCAACTGTCTGTACTATTTATTTTTTCGGATCTTTGCTTTTGCCACTTTGTGAAAACTTTTTACCCTTCATGGGTTTGTTATGGAATGCCTTTCCTTTGTTTTGGTCTGCTCTTTTCTCTCTTCCTTAAGGTATGGCCTGATCCAAGGTTGGGGGGATTCTCCCCAGTCCTTGTTAGTTGGGCGTGTCCCGGCCTGTCCCTGGCCTCTGCTCAGAGTCTAGGGGGCCTGCCCCCTGCCTGCCCAGAGGTAGGCAGGGAGGGCTTTGGCGTTTTTTATGCAAGGTTGGGGGAATTGCCCCCAGTCCTTGTTAGCTGTGCGTGGCCTGGCCTGTCCCTGGCCTCTGCTTAGAGTCCAGGGGGACTGCTCCCTGCCTGCCCAGAGGTAGGCAGGGAGGGCTTTTGCGATTTTTATGCAAGGTTGGGGGAATTGCCCCCAGTCCTTGTTAGATGTGCGTAGCCTGCCCCCTGCTTGCCCAGAGGTAGGCAGGGAGGGCTTTTGCGTTTTTTATACAAGGTTAGGGGAATTGCCCCCAGTCCTTGTTAGCTGTGCGTAGCCCGCCCCCTGCTTGCCCAGAGGTAGGCAGGGAGGGCTTTTGCGTTTTTTATACAAGGTTGAGGGAATTGCCCCCAGTCCTTGTTAGATGTGCGTAGCCTGCCCCCTGCTTGCCCAGAGGTAGGCAGGGAGGGCTTTTGCGTTTTTTATACAAGGTTGGGGGAATTGCCCCCAGTCCTTGTTAGCTGTGCGTAGCCTGCCCCCTGCTTGCCCAGAGGTAGGCAGGGAGGGCTTTTGCATTTTTTATACAAGGTTGAGGGAATTGCCCCCAGTCCTTGTTAGCTGTGCGTAGCCTGCCCCCTGCTTGCCTAGAGGTAGGCAGGGAGGGCTTTTGCGTTTTTTATACAAGGTTGGGGGAATTGCCCCCAGTCCTTGTTAGCTGTGCGTGGCCTGTCCTGTCCTTGGCCTCTGCTTAGAGTCCAGGGGGCTTGCCCCCTGCCTGCCCAGTGGTAGGTAGAGGGTTTTTAGAATTTTTGTTGGGGGGTCCATTTTCCTTGGTTTTGGCAACAGGGGGGCCTCCCTCTATTGCCCCCTGCTCGTTTGTGTGTGAGAGCGCAAGCTTAAACAGACAACGAGTATGAATTCTTGAGTATTATATAAAACTTCGTTAGAACATAAGGGTGGTCAGAGCCGTCGACATTTCATTCTGATCGTTCTCCGCCAGTACTTTTTCTTAGAGACGAGATTTTTCTAAGGTTTAGCTAAACATAGTATCTTTTCAGGGTGTCGGCGTTCCAATGTGCGCTCAGCTCTTGGCCTTCTGGGTTGGCGATTTTGTATGTGCATGTCCCCAAAATCCGGGTCACCTGGTATGGGCCTTCCCAGTTAGCGCTTAGTTTGCCGTGCTCCCTAGACTTTCCTACAGCCTGTGTCTTCCTTAGTACTAGGTCACCTATCTGGAACCTTCTCTCATGCACCTTCTTGTTGTATGCCTTTCTCATCCTTTGCTGATAGGCGGCTATGTTGATGCTGGCCTCCTCCCTGATTTCATGGACCAGGTCTAGGGCTTCGGCCATTGCTGCGTCGTTGTCAGCTTTGTGATGCGTGCCGTTCCTATTCAATTTTTCACCTATTTCGGCACACATTTTCGTGTCATTTTATTAATTTTAGGAGTCGGATTACGCTATTTTCTCCCATATATGCTACTCGGGTATTCTTTTGTTGTTTTGCAGATAATCGAGACCGAGTAGTTAAAAGAGCTAAAAATTGCATCAAAAAATCATAAAGCTCTGAAACCGATTCGTTGTAGACCAAGAAGAAGGAAGCATGTCTATAGACTACACTGTGAGTCTATAGACTACACTGTGAGTCTATAGACTGGGAAGAAGGAAGTAAGAAAGCTGTAGACTAAAGCACAAGTCTATAGACTGGGAAACAAGTCCATAGATTGAGAAATTGACTCAGACAGTCTGTAGACTGAGGAGAAGTCCGTTGGAAGCCTAGATTGAACTCAGTCTACAGACTTGGATCTCAAGTCTACCGGCCTAAAATCCAAGTCTGCAGGATAGGATACCACTCCAAGACTAATTCAGTTGACGTTACCCACTACTCCCCCTATTACGCTCTTTAGTTCTTCCCACTACCAAGTTAATGGGGTGGTGGAAGCAGGGAATCAAGCAACAGTTAGTGAGGGCTTGAGCAGTATAAATAGATCTGTAATTCTAAGAATCATTTCATCTTCTTCTTCTATCTTTTATTCAGTAATTCATTCCATCATTCACACAATTCTGTAAATAGTTAGATTTAGTTTATTCCTAATTAATTTTCTCAGAATTTCATCATTCAGTCAAGATTCGGTTTTTATTATTCTTCTTCTTTATTTTCCGTCTCATTCTACTAGCTAGCAATTTTTGTTTCGGTAATTCCCTCTTCTTCCCTAATCTCTCTCCTCTCCAATTACTGTTATTTTCATATTCTCTTTTTCTTTATTACTGTAATTATTATGCTTAGCTAATCTTCTTCACTAGAGTTTAGGTGAACTGCGAATTGAACTGAGTTTATTTATGATGACTAAATAATCGACCTTATGAGTTAAATCGCTCTTGCAACATCTTAATGACGAATAATTAATTATAGGCCGTAATTGATTATTTGTATCTCGTAAAATCCCGACCTACGTAGCGAAAGCCCGGGAACGGAATAGACTCGTTGTAATCGATAGAAATCCCTAATACGTAGCGAGAGCCCGTTAGGTGACTTCTAGGATGACTAGTGATCCGAGAGGACCGTGTCGATGTTCTTTAACTCATTTTGACTTATTATTTGTAAATCGTATGAATGCTTGTTTAATTCGTGGTGATCCGACGACTCTGGTGCTTTTCTTTATTTGATTAATTTCTTATTTTTATTTTCTTAATTATTTTAGTTTTTATAGATCGTCATTCACCCAACCAAATAATCGTGACTCGATAGATTAATTGACTAACTCATAATTTTCAACCTGCCTCCCTGTGGAATCGACCCTGCTTACCGCTAGCTATCTGTTAGTAGTAATCTAGGATTATTTTGATATCGGTGACGCGACTAACCCGTATCAATTTTGGCGTCGTTGCCGGGGAGGTGACGCAATTTTATTTGTTAGTTAATTAATTTATCTCTCGTCTTGAGGAATATATGTTCCTTGAAACTGATCTCACAGTTTCCATGAGAATGGTTGTAGATTTTCCGCAGGAGTCCGATGAGACTTTTGGAGCTTACATACAACGGTTTTGCAGTTGGCTTGGTTATCTGAAAAGCAAATATTTCACTAATGAAACACTTGTTTTTACCGTTTTGAAGGGTATGACGGAGTCTACTAAGGCCTATGTATATTCTACATGTAAGGATTTCGAAAGTAAATCCTACGACGAGGCAGTAGATTATTTCGACTGGCTAGCTGAAGAAAGCGTGAAACCGTATTTTTCACTTTCTTTGACTAATGATGAACCCGTCGGTGAGAATAGTGATGTGAATATTTTTAAGAATCCTTGTTTTGACAGTGAGACAGGTTGTGACGAAAGCTATGACACGAGTCTCACGGCTCCATTTTGCGAGAATCTATGCAATGAGGTTCGTGAGGAACCTTTTGATTCGGAACTTGAGGTCAAGTGGGATCGATACGACAATGACACGTTCGAGGAAAATATTGAGGTTCGATGGGACGAGTATGAGGACGGCATTGTGGAGGAGCCATTGATTTCTTTGCCCGTTGTCTCCTCTCCTTCTTCGATTTTGTCCTTTGTCCCTTCCGCTCCACTTCTTTTTCCTCCTTTATGCTTATCGGTCCCATTAATTGCTGAGCATTTTCCTATGAACACTGACACTTTATTTTCTGATTTTAACTTTGATTCTCTATGTCTTGCTGACGAGGAGATTAGTTCAGTGTTTCAGGAGGAAATTGATTGTCCACCCCGTGATAAGATGGCTTGTTCCGTATTTCATACTTTTGCTACTAACATCCTATCACCTGCGTATATCTGCATTCATATTTCTTGTGCTCGGGAATATGACATGCTACTGAGGGCGTTGATGCGTTTTTTAAAATAAAATGATGAAGTGGCCGAATCAAGGTCGTGCGGGACCGTAAAAACCAGCGCTGGCCGGGAGGCAACCCGGGTATTTTTATTTTTCGTATTTTTTCTAGTTTTTGTAAATAAATAATGTCGTTTGCATTTATTGAGTGAGGACGAGGATACTTATGTATATTGTGTGCAGGGATTACTGAGCTACGGAATACCGACTGAGTCTAGTGAAGTATGTCAGACTTATCCACCCAAGTCTACAGACTCACCCAAGTCTACAGACTTATCCACCCAAGTCTACAGACTCCCCCAAGTCTTTAGACTCATTTAATCTCAGTCTTTAGACTCAACCCATATATCATTCCTACTTCTACCCAGTCTTTAGACTCATCCCCAAATCTAATCCCGAGTCTACCCAGTCGGATCGACCACCCTTACCCAGTAGACTCGACCCATTATTTCCCCTTCCCCATCTACTCCCTACCTGACTCACCATACCCCACCGCCCACCGCCCCTCTCTGCCGCCAAACCTACCACAAAACTCTACCCCCGCATTTTTGCATATTGTAACTAATTCAGGAAATATGCAAACTCTACCGCCGCCACCCTTCGCCATTCACCCGCACTCCCTCCACCAGTTCATCTTCATCGCTTCATCCCTCATCATACTCTCATCCTCACCTTTGCCAGACCGCCTTGACCTCTGTCCTTCATTGCCGCTCCTCACCACAACCCCTCCGCCATGTCCACCAGCCTTCGCCCGATTCAGGCTACCTCCACTCCGTCGTCTCCTCTCTCGCCTGACTCGGATTCAGGTTCTTTCGACTACTCCGGTCCTCCGCCTTCATCACCGTCCAGTTCCTTCGCCAGCCAGCCACTGCCATATTCCAGCCTCATTTGTGGTTTTATTGTGATTGTTGGGTTTTCTGAATCTATTGCTTTATTTCGGGTTTTTAGGTCTTGAAATTTGATGTGTTTCCCGAGTATTTTTTAGGTGTTACAGTACACAATGGTGCACGAGGAACCACAACATAAGCCAGTTCAAATCGAGGCCAAGAACAGGCAGCAACTGGAGTCCGAACAAACAAGCACGGAAATCGAGGTGGGCACGGAGTCAGCACCGAAGTTGGAATTGGACTATGTCTAGAGTTCAGTTTGGGGAACCTCCTTGTACATATTCGGTATCTCTATGTCACTCTCTCTTTAGATATGCTTATTTAGTTACTTTTTCCTTCTCTCTGTTGTCTGATTTGTGTTTGATACAATGAGGACATTGTATTGTTTGGTTTGGGGGAGGGTAACTAATTCGCATTAGTTTGCATATTTCCTGCATTTCAGCATAATTTTTTTGAGTCATATTAGGTGTTGGAGCGGGTTAAGCAACAATGATGAAACCGCTTTTGCCTCTCCTTTTCTCGTTTCGTTTACTATCTCATTTTAGTGATACTTTAGTTTACTTGATCGAGTCTTGAGTTATGGCATATTTTGATTGATATTTCAATGAACGAATAAACTTGGCTTAAATTGTCGGCAAACTACCTAAATTCTGAGGTTTAGAGCCATATGAAACTGATGACATCCATGATCGGTTTATTTAAGAATGAGAGTAGTTCTCCCTATTTCGCATGTAAGATTAATTTGCATAAGTGTGAAGTCCGTCTCTTAAGTCTTTGTGCATTCGGGTCGTAACTACAGCATGTATTGAGGCTTACCTTTTTCCCTTTATATTTCCCTTTCCCGTTTTTGTTTTTACTCAAAAATCGAATTATCCCTTCACTACAAAATTAACCACAAGCCTAAATTGCCTACCCTAGTTGAGCTAGCATGGTGATATTGATGTGTTGGTTGAGATAAGTCGGTTTGGTGTATATATGCTTCGGCTTTGGTTTTTGAAAAAAACAAGAGAAAAAAAAAGGAAAAAAAAAAGAAAAAAAAAGAAAAAAAGAAGAATAACAGAAAAGCGGAAAAAGAATTGAGTTGTGGACTTCGATACTTCATTGCGATAATATTATGGAGTTGATTTGGGTGAAATAAGCATGATGTGGAGAATACGTCTTTAATCGACATTGATTTTATCGTTTGTGTGGTTGGTATTTTGGTGATGTAATTTGGAAGTTTGGATTGTCTAGCTCGACTATTAACTCCACATTCCCAAAATTATAACCCCTTCTTACCCGTCACTTAATCCATACCCCATTTCACCATTTTGCACCTCGATATGTGTTTGGTTTCGATTATTTAGGATGTGCAAATGATTGGTAGAGATTGTCATCACATTAGATTGCATGCATGTGATTATAGGTCGCAGATTAGGCGAGAGTCTTTCTTTCTCTCTATCTCACATTTATTCCACATCCTCTTCATGAGAGTAGAGTGTAACCGCGAGAGTCTGACAATGATAAGCCTAGCAAGGTTGACGGTTCACTGTTTTTCTCTCGATTATGCCATAGCTTGAGTCAGTTCATGTTTTCTAAGTGTCGCTAGCTTGAGTTAGTTTTTGTAGCGAGTCTAGTTGGGGTAAATAGCTTTGAGTTGTATACCGTTCCCATAGATTTTGTGTTTGATTGCTTGAGGACAAGCAATGGTTCAGTTTGGGGAGATTTGATGCGTGCCGTTCCTATTCGATTTTTCACCTATTTCGGCACGCATTTTCGTGTCATTTTATTAATTTTAGGAGTCAGATTACGCTATTTTCTCCCATATATGCTACTCGGGTATTCTTTTGTTGTTTTGCAGATAATCGAGACCGAGTAGTTAAAAGAGCTAAAAATTGCATCAAAAAATCATAAAGCTCTGAAACCGATTCGTTGTAGACCAAGAAGAAGGAAGCACGTCTATAGACTACACTGTGAGTCTATAGACTGGGAAGAAGGAAGTAAGAAAGCTGTAGACTAAAGCACAAGTCTATAGACTGGGAAACAAGTCTATAGATTGAGAAATTGACTCAGACAGTCCGTAGACTGAGGAGAAGTCCGTTGGAAGCCTAGATTGAACTCAGTCTGCAGACTTGGATCTCAAGTCTACTGGCCTAAAATCCAAGTCTGCAGGATAGGATACCACTCCAAGACTAATTCAGTTGACGTTACGCACTACTCCCCCTATTACGCTCTTTAGTTCTTCCCACTACCAAGTTAATGAGGTGGTGGAAGCAGGGAATCAAGCAACAGTTAGTGAGGGCTTGAGCAGTATAAATAGATCTGTAATTCTAAGAATCATTTCATCTTCTTCTTCTATCTTTTATTCAGTAATTCATTCCATCATTCACACAATTCTGTAAATAGTTAGATTTAGTTTATTCCTAATTAATTTTCTCAGAATTTCATCATTCAGTTAAGATTCGGTTTTTATTATTCTTCTTCTTTATTTTCCGTCTCATTCTACTAGCTAGCAATTTTCGTTTCGGTAATTCCCTCTTCTTCCCTAATCTCCCTCCTCTCCAATTACTGTTATTTTCATATTCTCTTTTTCTTTATTACTGTAATTATTATGCTTAGCTAATCTTCTTCACTAGAGTTTAGGTGAACTGCGAATTGAACCGAGTTTATTTATGATGACTAAATAATCGACCTTTATGAGTTAAATCGCTCTTGCAACATCTTAATGACGAATAATTAATTATAGGCCGTAATTGATTATTTGTATCTCGTAAAATCCCGACCTACGTAGCGAAAGCCCGGGAACGGAATAGACTCGTTGTAATCGATAGAAATCCCTAATACGTAGCGAGAGCCCGTTAGGTGACTTCTAGGATGACTAGTGATCCGAGAGGACCGTGTCAATGTTCTTTAACTCATTTTGACTTATTATTTGTAAATCGTATGAATGCTTGTTTAATTCGTGGTGATCCGACGACTCTGGTGCTTTTCTTTATTTGATTAATTTCTTATTTTTATTTTCTTAATTATTTTAGTTTTTATAGATCGTCATTCACCCAACCAAATAATCGTGACTCGATAGATTAATTGACTAACTCATAATTTTCAACCTGCCTCCCTGTGGAATCGACCCTGCTTACCGCTAGCTATCTGTTAGTAGTAATCTAGAATTATTTTGATATCGGTGACGCGACTAACCCGTATCACTTTGCTGTATTGCTGAGACTGTAGGGTAGGAATTCGCACTTCGATGGGTAGTAAAGCTTCTGCTCCATACACCAGGCCAAATGGCGTCTGACCTGTTGATTCTTTTCTGGTGGTCCTTATTGACCAGAGTATACTTGGTAGCTCGTCTGCCCATCTTTCTTTGAGATCATCCACCATCTTTTTGAGCCCATTTAGGATTTGTTTATTGGCGGCCTCAGCCTGCCCATTGGTCTGCGGGTGGCAGACGGCGGAATAGGCGACGGTTATTCCATGCCCTTCCAACCAGGCTCTCAGGGGGTCATTATCAAACTGCCTCCCATGATCAAACACTAACACTTTTGGTAGGCCGAATCTGGTTATGATGTTTCTCCAGATGACCTTCCTGACTGCCGGCTCGGTGATGTTTGGGACTGCCTCGGCTTCAACCCACTTTGTGAAGTAGTCAATCCCCACGATTAGAAACTTTCGTCCCCCCGTGGCTGTAGCAAAAGGGCCCAGTATGTCCATCCCCCATTGAGCGAAAGGAATGGGAGATAAAATTGGTCTGAGTTCTTGGGCTGGGGCATGAATTGATGGAGCGAAGAGTTGGCACTTTCTGCATTTCCGAGTTAGGCTCCTTGCATCTGCTAACATGGTAGGCCAGTACTAGCCTGCTCTTAGAGCTTTGTGGGCCAGCGATCTTCCTCCAATGTGATGCCCGCAGATCCCTGAGTGGACGTCATCCAGAACTTCAGCGGCCTGCTTTGCCCCCAGGCATCTGAGCAGGGGGAAGGTGAAGGATTTTTTTATAACTCTTCATCAATTATTATGAACCATGCTGCTTTGGTCTGTATTTTCCTTTTTTGTACTGGATCAGGCGGTAGGATGCCGTATTTTTTGAACTGAATGAGGGGGGTCATCCAGTTCTCCTTCTCCTCTTCGACGACGTTGACTGTCTGACAGGCAGTTGTGGATTTTTTATGCACAACATCAACCCAAACTGACCTTCTTATGTCTTGCAGGCTGGAACTGGCCAGTTTTGACAGGGCGTCAGCTCGATTGTTCTGTGATCGGGGTATTTGCCTGATTTCATTGGATTTCAGGCTTGATAATTCCTGCTTTACCTTTTCTAGGTAGGTGGCCATGGCCTGATCCCTAGCCTCATACTCTCCGTTGATTTGATTGGCAATGAGCTGGGAGTCAGTTGCTAGTATAATCCGCTCTGCGCCTGCTGTCTTAGCTAGATTTATTCCTGCATGTACGGCCTCATATTCTGCCTCGTTGTTTGATGCGAGGAAGGTGAATCTGAGCGCATGCTCAAAACCCACTCCTTCAGGACTGGTCAGCACGACACCTGCCCCTGCACCATTGGCCGTTGAGGACCCGTCAATGTACACTTCTTCGGCGGGAGGTTCCTCTTCCCCTGAATGAGAGCAGGCGCTGTGCCAGGCCCAAACTGACCTTCTTAAGTCTGCCAGGCCCTGTGCCTTGATGGCTGTCCTGGGTTGGTATGATATCCTTAGTCCGCTTAACTCAATTGCCCATTTTAGCAGCCTTCCTGATTTTTCAAATTTCTCCAATATCTTTTCTAGTGGCTGGTCGGTGAGGACTACCACAGGGTGTGCGTCGAAGTAGGGCCTGAGCTTTCTGGCTGCTATGACGACTGCATAGGCGGCTTTTTCCACCAGAGGATAGTTTCTTTCAGCTGCCCCTAGGGCATGACTTGCAAAGTAGATGGGCTGATGTGAGCCTGCTTCCTCTTTTAGGATGACTGCGCTCACCGTTGAGTTGGTGACAACAATGTATAGGTATAGTTTTTCTCCGGCCACTGGTCTCACCAGGGTAGGGAGCTTTTTCAGATGCTCTTTCAATTGTTCGAAGGCTTTCTTTTGCTCGTCCTCCCATTTGAATTGCTTGTTGCCTTTCAACACTTTGAAGAAAGGGGTCGACTTGTCTGCTGACCTGGCGATAAAGCGAGCCAGGGCAGCCATCCTGCCTGTGAGTCGTTGAATGTCCCATATGGTCTTGGGCTCCAGGAGGTCTAGGACCGCCTGAATATTTTCGGGATTGGCGTCTATCCCCCTGGAGCTGACTAAGAATCCTAAGAATTTGCCAGATCGGACTCCAAACGTGCACTTTTTTGGATTCAACTTCATTTTGTACGATCGCAGGGAGGAGAATGTTTCCTGCAGGTCCGCCAGGTGCTCCCTGTCTCCCTTGCTTTTGACAATTGCATCATCAACATAAGCCTCCAAGTTTCTCCCTTTTTGATTTTCAAAGACCTTGTCCACCAATCGCTGATAGGTGGCGCCTGCATTCTTCAGTCCAAATGGCATCATTTTGTACATGTATGTTCCAAGGCTGGTTATGAAGGCGCACCTCACCCTGTCAGGCTGCCAGAGTTATACTTGATGGTACCCTGAGAAAGCATCCAGAAAACTTAACGTGGTATACCCGCTAGTGGCATCAACCAGTTGGTCTATCCTGGACAGAGGGTAGCAGTCCTTTGGGCAGGCCTTGTTAAGATTTGTGAAGTCTACGCACATTCTCCATGCGCCCGATGATTTCTTCACCATCATAACGTTCGCCAACCACTCAGGGTAATCACAGACTTCAATGAAATCTGCTTTTAAGAGTTTTTCTATCTCCTCTTTTATCGCCGCGTCTTTTTCTACGGACATATTCCTTTTCTTCTGCTTTACAGGGCGAGCCTCCGGGTTAATGTTCAGCTTGTGAACAATAAAAGTCGGGTCGTCCCCTGGCATCTCATCTGTAGAGTAAGCAAATACGTCCCTGTTTTCTCTCAAGACTGCAATCAACTCCTTCTAGTAGGACTCCTCCAGGTCGGCCCCTATGAGGACCTGCCTCCCGGGCTCTAAATCCACCAGCATGCTTTCCCCTTCAGGCTCTAAGTGGGCTTCTCTTTGCTGAGCAGCCGGGATTTCACCCTCCCTGCTGGGGGAACCTTCGGCTTTTCGTTTTCCTTTCCTTTCTGTTTCATGGGCTTGCAGGGCCACGGAATAACAGTGTCTGGCCGACTCCTGATCCCCATGGACCTTCCCCTCCATGCCAAAGTCTGTCACATAGGCTATGGTGAGGGCCCTGATTGACAAAGCGGCTTCGATTTTGTCTAGGGTGCCCCGGCCTATCAGAGCGTTGTATGCAGACTTTGCATCCACCACAACGAATGACGCCCTGACATTCCTGGCAGAGACCCCCTCCCCGAATGTTATCGGGTAGTCGATAATCCCCATGGGAAGTACTCCTGCCCCACTGAATCCATACAAAGATCCAGGGGCTGGCTTCAGATGTCTTTTCTCTAAGTTCATCCTTTCAAAGGCGTCTTTGTACAAGAGGTTTGTGTAGGCGCCTGTGTCCACCATGCATCTCTTGACAATGTGATTGCTAATTTCAAGAGTTAAGACCAAAGGGTCGTTGTGCGGGTATATGACTCTTCCTGCGTCTTCAGGGGTGATGCTCAGTGTCGTGCCCTTTGGGCTCCCTGCCCTCTCGGCGTAGCAAATCTGGTTTCGCAATTCGCGGATCTGCTTTTTCTGGCTTCGTCTGCTTGTTCGTCCTTCTGCATCCCCTGACACTACATGAATTACCATGCGATTTTGGGCTGAACCCTCAGGTTTGTCTGACGCCTCTTTTTGGGATTTGTTCCTCGCTGCATAGTTGCTCAGTCAGTCGTTTCTTATGAGTTTTTCTATCTCGTCTTTTAAGTGTCGGCATTCTTCAGTGGTGTGGCCTATGCAGTCGTGGAATGTGCATAATTTTTTAGGATCTCCCTTTGGGCTGCGCGGCTTATTCGGGCGATTCCATTTCGCAGTTTCCTTCTCCAGCTCAAAGATTTCTGCTCTCGGCCTGTTGAGGGCCGTGTAGCTGTCAAACCTTGGCTGGTAAGCTGTGCGTTCTTTCTTGGGGGTATCCCCCTCCACCTTCTGCTTGCCTGGCTCGTTCCTGCCCCGTCCACCCTGCGGTCCCCCGTGCGGCCTTGCTTGGCCTGCAGGGGTGTCCGGCAGGCTGTGAAACTCTTCCTACAGAATGAACCCTTCAGCGATTTTCCTGGCATTTGCCAAGGTTTCAGGCTGGGCCCTGATCATCTGGTTCTTCATCTCCCCTGGGAGCAGGGAGATTGTCAGGGCGTAGGCAGCAGTTGAATCATCAATCTCTCTGAGTTGTTGGTAGGACAAGTCGAATCTCTTTAGGTACTCCCTGACGCTTTCGCCCTTGTTCTGCTTTAGGGTCATAAGGTCAAAACGAGTGAGCCGTCTCCTCTTGTTCCCTGCATATTGTTCAAGGAATGCCTCGGCTAGCTCTATAAAGAAACTAATTGACCCCTGGCGAAGGTCCCTGAACCATCCCTGTGCAAGCCCTACGAGGTTGGTTGGGAAGATTTTGCACCAGATCGCATCATCCACGTCGTACATGCCCATGTGACTTTCGAATGCCGCCAGATGGTCCTCTGGGTCTGCAGTTCCGTCAAACTTGACTGTGGGCATTTTAATCTTTGGGATGGGGTACTCTTGTACGTCAGGATGGAGAGGGGTCTTCGTGGGCCTGGCTACCATCTGTGACCTGCTTTCCCCAGACTGGTTACCGTGAACATCCCATTGTCTAGGGGCCGGTTTCCTCGTACTGGGGGAGCGGTGCTTCGGTGGTTGTCTGCTGGTCGCCTCGTCCTCTGTGTCAAGGGAGGGTTGCCTAGATCGCTCTCTCCGGGATTGACCGAGGTTGTCATCCTGGTGAAACCTTGAGTCGAGCGGCTGCCCTCGGTTAAGCCTAGACTGCAGGCTTTGGGACAGCCCTGGAGCTGGTTGTCCTTTTGCTGCCGGTGTCAACCTGGAAAACACTCCGCCCTGCTTTTCTCCCAGGCGTCTAGATGCAGGCTCCCTGTGCTTCATTCGATCCTGTAGTCCCTGAGACAAACCTCTTTTCTCCCGGGACGTGGACTCCGTAGTGTGTATAGAGAATGCCTGTTGTTGATCAGGTGGTTCCTGGCTGCCTGCTGTGATACGCCTCTACACCTGTGCGTACATTTGAGCTGTTATCCTTGCCTTCCTCTGGGCATTTCTGGCGGCGGTTCGCTTCGTACCTCTAGCTCCCTCTCTGCTTACTGAGCAGGGCTGTCTGGGGGTCGCCGCGACCCGGCCCACCAGGTCTTCAGGAGTGAACTCTTGGTTAAGCATTGCGGAGAAGAAGGCAGCTGTCTGTACCATCTGAGCTGGGGTTAGGTTCAGGGTGTGCCCTGGATGTGCCCCCTGCCCTGGTGCTGCAGCTGCATTTGGCATGCCCAAGAGACTGGTTCCTCCTACCCCGGGGATCGTGGCGGTGGGAGCCCTTTCTGGCTAAGGCATGCCGTATAAGGGGGTCACCGGTGGGACCGTCGGACCTATCCCTACACTAGTGTCAACGATCTCAGGCATGATTACCTTGATTGGTTAGTTTTTGTAATTGGGAATGGTTGATTTTTGTGGGTAATCGTGGATACAACCAGATCTTCCCCACAGACGGCGCCAAATTGTTCCGGTATTGGAATCAATTAACCCGATTCGGAATTCGGGCTCGTATTGTCCGGTGTTGCCTTGAATTAGTTAATTGGTTAGTCTTGCCGATCTCTCCTTCCTCCTACTCTGCTGGTCGGACCTTCCCGGCGGAATGGGCTGGCTCCTTGCACACAGAACGCACAGGGCCTCGAAGGTTGTCCAAGGAAACCCTCTCCGATGCCTAAGTCAGTCCGTGAATGCCTTATAGAACCTAGCTCGTGAGAACTAGGTGGCGTTTTTAGAGTAAGAGTTCTAGAGAGAGAAAATCCAACCCCTTTCTTGTGGGAAAGGGGAGAGTATTTATACCTTCCCACAAGAGAGGGAAGTAGAAGAAGGATGGGTGGATGAGGAGGTGACAAGTGGCTTTACCTCATCCACCCATTCTTGCTTACCTTAGGCGAAATGACGAGGGTGTCCCTTGGCGATCCCTGCTCTGCCTGCGGAGAATGGCCTGAAGGCAGGCAGACGGGGTCTATGCGAAGACAAGGTTTGGCAGACCACCCCTCCCTGTCGGGCAGACGGGCATCTGAAGTTCCGCGTGGGTTCTTTTTAGTGACTTTGCTCTGGTTGCTTGCCCAGTCGGTTTTCGGACACCTTGAGTAGTCTTCTGAGAGCCTGCTTTGCAGGTGGTCCGGAGTAGGCTGCCGACCCCCATCACCATTGATACGAAACTGTGATATCAAAACGCAATGACATCAAAAAAACGCAAATTGATACGAAACTGTGATCGAAATGACAATGAAAGCACTATAAACATGAAGATCGACGTAAAAAAAAACGCAATTCGACGCGATAAAACATTGATATGAAAACGCAAATTGAAAGCAATATGACTATTGAAATCCATGAAGAAAAAACGAATAAAAACGTGAATGAAACACTGAACCTCACCATTGTTATACTTGATTAGTTGCTTATCAACCGTTGAAGACGATGATGCGGTCATTGAATCCATTGTAGCAGAATTTCGAGTTCAAAATCGATGAATGAGTGTGAATGAATCAGAGTTTTTTTTTAAGGTGTGAATGAACGTGGAATGAAAATTGAACGTGATAATGAACGTGAATGATAGGAAGTTATTGTTTTCTAAATTCTTGTGAGTTATTTTAGGAACGTAAATCTTTCTTTTTTTTAACGGATGCATCTTGTTCATCCATTCTATTGGATGGGATGAGGACTTAGGGACTCACAAAGAGTAAAGGACTCATAAGAGCCTTACTCTATGTATATATAAATAAATATGTATATATATATATATTTACTGTATATGCAGGAGCAGAAGAACATGAAAGCATAGGAGAACCTTTGGTTGCAGCAACTTAATGACTGCATTCCAGACAGTCTGCAAAATGAATATGCAGTTGGTAGAGTATATCATATTATAAGTACAGGAAATTTCTGCTGCATTGTTTGGTTGTTTGTTTGTAGGTAGAATGGCTGTGGTACTTTTTATATACAAATTGAGATACTGACGTGTATTAGTAGTGCATAAGCACTGCCAGATTCCATAATAAGACTATGCACCACAGAGGTTCAGAGCGTACACATAAGACGCTTCAATTAGATAGAGACACAACATATTAGTCTTTCCAATTCTAAGAGTGAATTACTCCTAAACTAAAAGTTATAGAGTTATCACTACAATTAGGTGGATAAACTATTGTACCTCCCATTCTCCGACACCAACTATTTGTTCATACACAATTCATGTATATAGAACATATAGTTGGTGTGAAGAGAATGGGAGGTAATATATTGTGTCTACTTATTCTAAGAGCATGCTTATGCAATTCAGAATCTCTATGGATATGTAGAGTGTATTATTTACTCGCAGTTTATTTACCGGGGTTGCTTATTGTTGTTGTATTTACTTTGAGCACTACTGCAATCCAATCAACATGATTTATGAATCCATCTCTACGCACCACAAAGATTCAGAGCATACACATACGACGCTTCAATTAGATAGATGGATAGCTTATTAGTCTATCCACTCTAAGAGTGAATTACTCCTAAACTATAAGTTATAGAGTTATCACTACAATTAGGTGGATAAACTATTGCACCTCCCACTCTTGGACCCCAACTATTCATGCATATACAATTCGTGTATAGAGAACATATAGTTGGGGTCAAGAGAACGGGAGGTACTATAGCGTGTCTATTTAATCTAAGAGCATACGTATGCAATCCAGAATCTCCATGGATTTGTAGCCTGTATTCTTTAGTCGCTGTTGATTTATGGTTGTCGGTTATCATTGCTGTATTTATTTTGAGCACTATTCTCATCCAATGAAGATAATATGTCTTAATATGATTGTGTGAAGATTACTTAATCAGATATTTAGATGTATTTTATTAGTTTATTTATACATTAAATGTCAATTATAAATATTAGTAGAACTAGCTTATTTAAAGTAAGAATGACAGTTTCACATCTACGAGCACTTTATTCTAATTCGAGCCAATGTTATGATGTTCTAAGCAACTATTTCAATAGTATCCATTTTTTTCATTGCTTAATTCAGTTGTTACTGTAACTGAAAATATACCTAAACAATTTACTAATTACGTTCAGTTTGTGCACACTTTTTTTTGTCTGTATTGATAAAGTTTTGTATAAGCATGACAGCTTCAGCAAGTTTACTATACCATATTTGGTAGAATATCACCTACTATCTTCAATATGCGGATAGAATTCTTTTAATGTCCTGTGTCGATTTTTTTTTGTATAGAACTCTAATACGAATACAATTCTAATATTCATGGAAAACAAAACAGACTCAATAATCAACAACTAAGAAATAATCACACATAATTAGTGTTAGTTGTAGATAGAGTTTTGTATAAGTTCTAGCAGGTACTTAAAATATAGTTAAACATCCAAGCAAAGACTAAGTTTAATTTAGTTTAACTGATTAATGATTTGGTTTAACTGACTCAATTTATCAAAATATCTCCCCACTAACAGCAGTTGAAATGGTGTGTTAAGTGTAAGTTAGCAACATCCTTTTTAAATTCCTCATTAAATCATTGCTCAAGGCAATAACATCACAATCATTCAATGTCTTCAATCTACCATAATGTCAATTAGTTGATACTAAAAGCCTCTTCAATTAACCAAAAAACACATTCTTATATCGTGCTATTATAAAATCTTTGATGGATAATATAAGTTTAGCAAGAAACAGCAGCAGAAGCACAAGGGATGGTACAAATCGCTGCAGGATAGAACGTATGTCTTGCTCTATTTCATATGATTTTCATCTTATGTTTGTAAAAACATGTTTAATTTTTTCTCTACTGTTTTGTGAGGAATATATACCGTAATATCTAGAGTACATTAGAATTATAATCTACAAATCTAAATTATTTGACCCAACAACATGGAAAAGGTAACTGAGTCATTGTATTCTGTACATGTCTATCATTTGAGTGTTTTAAATAATTTTTACAAGTGATTACAGTTTTGTTTATTTTTAGATCAAAATTACTTAATTTTTACTTTGATTTAGTTGTTTTTGGGTAGATAAAAATACCATTAACATTTCCTGGAGGTTAAATTTCCCAAATCTTCCTAAATAGAATTACTTAGATCGACAGACTGTTTGAACATTATGAGACTTAGCAGTTACCGGTGATAGTTACTTAGGAGAATTATTGCTGCATGATTTATGTTCTCTTTTCTAATATAATATACATAATTAACGTTTACATTAAAAGTAAAGCACAAAGTATACTCTTTATTATATCTTCAAAGAATCTACCTATACAGACATTAATCTAATTTTTGTCTTCTATTTAACCTAAGTGTTAAATTTATAAGTGATAGTATGCATTTTTGCTGACATTATTATTTTAAAAAATATTAGCCACTCAGTTAATTTTCTCTTTTATTTAAAAATGCAAGCATCAGAAAATTAGTATGCATAATACTTAGCAAAACTATATAAATACACTATGATATGCAAGATCTTATAAACTTTATACACTTAATTGGTTTGAGTTCATAATCTTAGTTGCTTTGAGTGAATAATAAGTTGAGAAGATGCAAATTTCATACTGTTAGGAAATAAGTGCCTAGCAATTGTCTTTTTTGAACTTTGAATTGATTTGTTCCTGATATCTTTCCTAAAGTTGATCTTTTAGTTTTGGTAACATAAGATTGTTTGGTTTTAGGAAAGATTGAACCGTGTTTCCTAATTAGTTTAGGTAACTAGTTTAGGTGGAATAATACTATATAAAGACCTAACTAGTTTCTAGGTTAATTAGGACAGAGAGATGATTTGAGAGCACAATATAGAGGGCTGATTTGTGAGGGTTTTCTTGAGGGAAAAACTCCATTTGTTCCGAGTCTCTATTATTTGGTGGTTCTATTGATCTCATCTTCGTTAGAGACCGTTGGAGTTTATTCGGATATTGGTTGGCCGCAATATCGTTTGTTCTTCGTCTCATCGGTGAGTTCGTCGCAGGTCGACTCAGTCTGGGTAGTCTCTTTCCAGTTTGAGATTACTATCTGGTTGGTAGAATTGGTAGTACTTTTGGCTTTAGCCGTGGGCTATTAAGCACGTGTATTACGGTCTACTGTTGTACTATTATCTCCACAATAGTGAATTTGGTCTCCTTGTCGGTGCGGACGTAGCCGGTGATTTTGCTGGTGAACCACGTAAATCTTTGTGTCAGTTTTACTATTGTTTGCTATTTGTTTTGTTCTTCTCGCGTAATTAACAAACCGTTGGTAACGGGACGCCTCCGTTATAACAAACTGGTATCAGAGCTTCAGGTTGTTCCGCTTCCGCTTCTGATTTTCAGGTTCGGTTTCGGCTAAGTTAGGCGTTATTTGGGTTTGTTGAATTTTTGGTGAGAAGATGTCTGGAGCAACAATTTTAAAGGTTGATAAATTCACGGGGAGTAATAGTTTTGGGTTGGTAGGCTTGTCTGAGGATGGTAGTGTTGACGGTAAGGTGGGGTTTTCACCTGTACGGGTCGAACTAAAGGATTCCGAAGACAAGATATCGACTGTTGTTTCCGCTTCTCAATGAGGCAGGCTCCTAGGGAAAGGAGAAATCCGTGCCTTGGGTTAAAAAGGCAGAACCCGTGCCTTGGGTTAAACAGGCAGAACCCGTGCCTTGGGTTAAAAAGGCAAAGCCCGTGCCTTGGGTGAAAAAGGCAGAACCCGTGCCTTGGGTTAAAAAGGCAGGACCCGTGCCTTGGGTGAAAAAGACAGGACCCGTGCCTTGGGTGAAAAAGGCAGGACCCGTGTCTTGGGTGAAAAAGGCAAGACCCGTGTCTTGGGTGAAAAAGACAATCGGAAAGGAGAAAAATTACTATTGGCTGAAGACCGTTGAAAGATGCGATCGTTCAGGTCAAGGTGGAGACTATTGGGACAAGTAGTGACTTGAGAATCGACTGTTCGAAGCTGCACTTTGAAGACTGGTTCGGGTTAGACAATTCTAGTCAAGGTGGAGATTTTTAAGAAATAAGTGTCTAGCAATTGTTTTTTTTGGACTTTGAATTGATTTGTTCCTGATATCTTTCCTAAAGTTGATCTTTTAGTTTTGGTAACATAATATTGTTTGGTTTTAGGAAAGATTGAACCGTGTTTCCTAATTAGTTTAGGTAACAAGTTTAGGGGGAATAATACTATATAAAGACCTAACTAGTTTCTAGGTTAATTAGGACAAAGAGATGATTTGAGAGCACAATATAGAGGGCTGATTTGTGAGGGTTTTCTTGAGGGAAAAACTCCGTATGTTCCGAGTCTCTATTATTTGGTGGTTCTATTGATCTCGTCTTCGTTAGAGACCGTTGGAGTTTATTCGGATCTTGGTTGGCCGCAAGATCGTTTGTCCTTCGTCTCGTCAGTGAGTTCGTCGCAGGTCGACTCAGTCTGGGTAGTCTCTTTCCAGTTTGAGATTACTATCTGGTTGGTAGAATTGGTAGTACTTTTGGCTTTAGCCGTGGGCTATTAAGCACGTGTATTACGGTCTACTGTTGTACTATTATCTCCACAATAGTGAATTTGGTCTACTTGTCGGTGTGGACGTAGCCGGTGATTTTGCTGGTGAACCACGTAAATCTGTGTGTCGGTTTTACTATTGTTTGCTATTTGTTTTGTTCTTCTCGCGTAATTAACAAACCGTTGGTAACGGGACGCCTCCGTTACAACACATACAGTTACATATATGATTAATTTGATTTAAAATTAAACTTTTTAAAAGATTTCTCTTCTGTGAACAAACGTTGTTTTGATTTTACTTCGGATGCAACAATATTAAATTAATAATTTTTAAAATCTGACTAAAAAATACTAATGCTTTAACCTTAGTCAATGAATGATTCTGTTGAGAGTTAAAAAATATCCCTAAGGTGTAAATTAGCACTACATAATCTGTGAGGAAAAAAATCAGCTAAAAAACATCAAAGTTATTCAAATGTACTACAGAAATTGATTTTTTTTTACAAAAATGGGTTACTCAATTATATCAGGTTACATTATAATTTGCAATGATCGGTTGGTAGTATAAAAATCACATTGTTTCTTTTTGCTTTGTTTGAACTAAGATTTGGTAGAAAACAAACAATATAGATCTCAGATATGTGAAATATCCAGAATATTAGATATGAACTAAGTCAAATTTGTTAATCATCAAATTTATAGTTGTGAGTTTTGCAGTAACAAATTTTCGTGCCTTTTGTAAGAGTATGACTATGATTCAATTTAAGCAAATTTTCAAATTTACATTACAACCACAGTAAATTAAAAACATAATCTTCAAATCTGTTGGATTTAACACAAAATGAGAAAATGTCCCCTATTTGAGTCTAACATGTAAGATTCATATTTAAAAAGACTATATCTAAAATTTATATTGAAAAAGAGCCTACTATTAGAGAGAAACAATACCCATCAGCAGAAAATTATTAGTAATTCATAATTTGTGATGTAAACAATCGACCAAAAATATTGCAGTTATTGAAACGTTGTATACAAGTTGATTTTTTGTTAAGAAAGTTGGGTTACTGAGCTATATCAGCTTACATTACAATTTGTAATAATCAGTTTACATTTTAAAAAGGTATTGTTTTTTTTGCTCTGTTTTAACTCAAATTTGGGAATAAACAAATAATTTAGAATTCAAGTGTGTGAAATATACAAACTATTAGAAATTTCAGAACCCACTATTTCTTTTTACAATGCATGCTGTTCCGGTATTGGAATCAATTAACCCGATTCGGAATTCGGGCTTGAGGTGTACGATATTGCTTTGAATTAACAATTGGTCAATCTTGCCAACCTCTCCTTCCTCCTACTCCACTGGTCGGACCTTCCCGGCGGAGTGGGCTGGCTCCCTGCTGATGTGAGTTAAAATGAACTTTGAACAAGTTATGTGGAGGTTGATAGTACTTTGAGATAAACGAAAAACAAGCAACAAAAACAGATTGTAAAAGTTGTTGTAAGGATGATAGAATGTAACTAAGGATAGTGTGCTTAGTGAGATAGACCTATACCTCAACAAAGCGGGTGCTAATTCAAACACTCGATTGAAATAGCGAGTATAGAGCTTGTAACGCGACTAACTCTAGTACTTTGTCTTGTAAACTACAAAGACGAAAAGGAAAAGCAAAAGCTTCACTCAGGTTTGTTTTATGCAAGTTGAATGATTTTATTCATCAAATGGATGGCTATATATAGCCTACAAACGTCCCCAACTAGAATGGTCAAGCCCCATAAAGAGGGTGATACAAACAAAGCAAAGGAAAAGAACTTAGACAAAGCATGAATAGGAATACAATCAGCCTACAATCAGCCTACTAAATCCGATGCACAGCCCTTGTTTGCTCGAGTAGTCTTGAATAAACGAACTTGAAAATAGCATCTCTTCGCCTCGGGAATTTATTGAAAGCTTTAAAGAAAGTCGAGGCAAGAGAAACAATTCCGTCAAAGAATTAAACAGCAGCGTTTTTCAATGCACAACTGACTTGTTTGGGGCATAAATTCGTCAATACTTGTTCAATGAACCTTCATGAGTAGTCATTGGAAAGATAAGCTCGAAATCAATCTCCTCCATTTTGAATGACTACGAAATTCCAAGTATAACTCAAGATATGGACCGATCAAAACAATGCTGCAAAATGAACTCGCGTCACCTGCACACAGAACGCACAGGGCCTCGGAGGTTGTCCGAGAAAACCCTCTCCGATGCCTAAGTCAGTCCGTGAATGCCTTAAAGAACCTAGCTCGTGAGGAACTAGGTGGCGTTTTTAGAGTAAGAGTTCTAGAGAGAGAAAATCCAACCCCCTTCATGTGGAAAATGGAGGAGTATTTATACCTTCCCACAAGAGAGGGAAGTAGAGGGAGGATGGGTGGATGAGGAGGTGACAAGTGGCTTCACCTCATCCACCCATTCTCATTTACCTTAGGCGAAATGACGAGGAGGTCCCTTGGCGGTCCCTGCCCTGCCTGTGGAGAATGGCCAGAAGACAGGCAGGTAGGGGTTATGCGAAGACTGGGTTTGGCAGACCGCCCCTCCTTGTCGGGCAGTCGGTCATCTGAAGTTCCCCGTGGGTTCTCTTTTTAGTGAATTTGCTCTGATTGTCTGCCAAGTCGGTTGTCGGGCTCCTTGGGTAGAGTCTTCTGAGGGCCTGCTTAGCAGGCGGTCCGGAGCAGGCTGTCGACCCTCATCAATTGGCCCTCGCAAGCTGGGAAGGAACAAGGCTTCCTTCCGGCTGGCGACTTTTGCTTAGATGGAGGGAGGTTGACTTATTTTCGGCTTCACTGCTGCATTTAATGCGTTTGTACTTTCCCGAGGAAAGAAGTGTTAATTGTGTCAGGTATACAAAGAGTTGAGAGGTCTTTTGCAATGATTACCCTTCATGCTTGGTGGATTTTCGGGCAATGTGCGGACTTCGCGATTGGTGGCATTCCCTGCCAGGATGGTTGGGATGCCATTTAATGCTTCATTTCCTTTGTATAAATTTCAGCTCCCCTCGTCATTTTGAAATTTCATCCTCAATTCTTCCACTTTTCTTTGTTGAATCATGGTTTGGATCAAGAAATCTATTACTCGCCATGGAGTTCGCACTGTTACCTTTCTTTTTAAGGGATTTTGGAGACTAAGGTATGCTCGGGCAGCTTTCCGGGCCCTTCGTCGCAACAGTCGTCCACTGCCACATCCCCGTCGGAGCGTTCAGAAGGCTACTATTAGGGCGGGCAAGCGCCCTAGAAGATCCTTGCCTCCTGCTGCTTCCAGGTTCAAGCGCTGCCTTCAAGGAGAAGGGTGTTTTGATCGGGGTTGCCATGAGTGTTTCCCATGGTTGCACCCTGAACAGTTCGACCCCGACTATTCTGACGCAGACTCTTCCCTGGGGTCAGGCCCTTCCTCTCCAGTGAAGAAAACGGGCTGCGGCACTTGTGATGACTCCCAGACAGTTCCCTATGGCAGGGACTGGGACGTCAACAGCCGGGACTCTGAAGACAGTGAGGGTTTGGGCTGTTCGAGTGACAGAGACGAGGATGGACTCCCTGACGATTCCTTCAAGGATTCCTCAGACTGGGATTGGGGATCGGACTTTGGAGGCCAAGGCAGCCCTGGGGACTATTCTCCAGACTTAGGTGATGACTAGGCCTGCTTGCAGGGTGCAGGCGTATTGAGCCGGAAATCCAGGCTCCTTTTGTATTTTGTTTCTTTGCCAGGCATGATATGTAACTTGTCCTTTTTCCATCAAAGTTAATGAAAAATCCGGGCGACTTTGTTATTTGCTTTTTTTTGTTTTTTTTGAATGCGGGGATGACGTTGCTAGCTGACTGTCCCTCTAACACTTTTGCTTTTTCGAGGCCCTTCTTGGGAAAGGGGTGAGAGGCTCATGTTCAAAGTGTGACACGTGGGGTAGATTGTTGGGGACATTTTGTCAGAGAGGCGGCCTTTTTGGCTTCCTGGGCTTTATATAAGCCCTTCCCTTCCTCCATTTCTTTCTTTTACACTTTTCAAAATTCGTAGTCCCTCTCATACTTCCAAACCGTCTTTGTTGCTGAGAACTTCGTGAGATCAAGGAGTGCCTACTATCACATTTTCCGGCGACGACCAACGCTCTAGGTTAGAATCTCTCTTTGAATCTTCGCCTTTTTTTTCCCTTTCATCGATACTTTTTCTTCATAAACCAGTATGTCTCGAGTTCGCGCTTTCTCTTTTGGTTCACTGCCTGAGAGGACTGAGGGTGGAGACGGGGGTAGACGTGATCTAGCCTCCTCTTCTGGGGTTTGGCCCAGGGAGGAGGATCGCCTTGACAGGGGGGAAGGTGCTGAATTCCCCGAACCCGCTCCCTTCGACGTTGTTGATTCTGACAACGAGGCACTGGAGGTGGACCCCTCCAGGATTGCCGGCCCCCTCATTCGCAGGGAGAGAGGGAAAACTTATTATTTGGATAAGAAAAAATACTTGATTCCCCTAAAAACCTACCCCGAAGCCAAGAATAGGGACTTGATTTTAGAAAGCAATGCTGCCGGGGAAATTGAGAAGTTCTATAATTTTGGGGAGGGGTATACAGTCATAGTCCCAGGGGAAAAGGACACAGTATACTGCCCCCTGAAGGTTGTGTGGCTGTTTACCACAAAAGCTTGGAATTCGGCCTGCGATTCCCTCTTCACCCCTTCCTAGAGGAGACCTTCAGGAGGATGAATGTAGCTATAGCCCAGCTGACTGCCTCAGCCATTAGGTCCCTGATAGCCTATACCTGGACCTATCTTTTCCATGGTGAGGGGCCTTATATTGATGCCCTTCGTTTTATGGTTGGGCTGCAAATGGTGTCTTCGTCAGGGGGAGACGGTTCCCCTGGGTATTGGTCCCTCTAGAGACAGAAGAAATATGCTCTAGTCTGGCCGGCTTTAAGTAGTCTGAAAGACTGGAAGAACGATTTCTTGTATGTACATAGCGCTTCCGGGTGGCGGATTCCTAGGCATTTTAGGAATCATGTTCATACCCGCATGGAAACTCGCGAAGAGTATCATCCAGGCGTCGGGGGGAAGGCCCTGGAGGTAAAGCTGAGTGCGAAAGAAGAGATATTAGTCAAGAAGTTTGAGATTGTTGCGGATAAGTCTGGTGTTTTTGGCCCTGCTTTCTGGCTCCCCCACGCGGAGCTCATAGCCACAGACGAATACTTGCTCCCATTGGGCCTGATCCTTAGCCTTGAAGGTAGTTCTAGGGGGCTTTTGCTGGCGCGATTTTTCTGAGACTTTTTATTTCTTCGCTTTTTAGCTGACTGCCCTTCTTTTTTTTTTTTGCAGATTTCGCTTCTCGTCGTTGGACAAGGAAGCAGGTTAAGAGGTTAGCTTTGAGTGAGGAGTTTGTCATCGTTTCGAAGCGTCCTTCCCTCCCTTCAAATTTCAAGAAAGAGGAGAAAAGTTTAATGAGGTTCGTCAAGGATCTCGCTGCTGGCCGGAGGCTGCCTCTTCCCCCACGTCTGCCGTCGGCAAAGCCGGCGACTCCTTCCCCCAACATCCAGGATGGGGAGGCTGAAGTTACCTCAGAGGCCACTCCTTCCCCTGGATGTAGGCAAGATGACTCTCCAGCCGGGACTCGTGTTCCCCAGGGATCGCGTCCTGCGAACTCTGAAGGGACTGGGGAGACCATCCCCCTGGAGCTGAGAAGGAAAAGAGATAGGGAGCCCTCAGGGACTACTCCTGTGGTGGATTTGGAGGCTGACGTTTGTACTCCTGAGGCAAAACGCCCTGCTCGTGATATTCCGAGCACCCTTTTTCAGGAGGAGAATACGGAGTTTCATTATACTGCTGGCGACAGCGTAGACGTGTCGGGCCTGCTCTCCGATTCTGGCGCCGTTTTAGCCGACCTTCTTACCAAGTCTGTAACTTCAACTTCTCACCAAGTGATTCAGTATATCCAGCGTACCTCCAAGGTCTTGCTAGCGTCTGCTGAGCTGGCGGCTCTTAGCCGTTTGAGCGACGAGGAGCTGACTGTCACACCCGGGGCTCCCCCTCCTGACCGTCTGGCTATGGTGGAAAGGGACATAACTTTGATAAATAACTTGGAAGATAAGTTGGCTAAGCAGGAGAGCGAGCTAGAGGAGGCGAGGAGTCAGGCGGGCCAGTGGAAGCTTCAAGGAGAGAGATCTGTGAGGGAAGCAGCCAAGTTTGAAGCTGAGCTGAAGGAGAGTCGCTTGGCGATGGAGCAGGCTACCCTTTCTCTGGCTGAGATGGAGCACCTAAAAAGGAAGACAGCTGATCTGGAGGAACGCCTGTCCAAAGCTGACTCAACCTTTGAGCAGGCCAAGGGTGAATGGAAAAAAGAAAGGGATGCCCTTGTGGAGGAGACTGATGCTGCGGTGGACGCAAGTTTTGTGAGTGGGGCCAACTCTTCCCTGGAGTTGGTGATGGAGGTGATTGGGGAGATGTTTCCTATGTTTGATGAAGAGGCCTTCCGAAGTCTCTATTCTGCCAAAAACGAGGCTCGGGCGGCCAAACCCCCTGAGGCGGCTGCCGGTCCAAGCCAGGATGCTCCATAATGTTTATCTTTTCGTGAAATAGCCCTATTCTCTGCGCTGAGCCTTGCTATGGCCAGCTGTTTGTAATATTTAGTTTTTCGGATCTTTGCCTTTGTCACTTTGTGAAAACTTTTACTCTTCATGGGTTTTGTTATGGAATGCTTTTCCTTGTTTCGGTCTGCTTTTTTCTCTTTTCTTCAAGGTATGGCCTGGTCCAAGGTTGGGAGAATTTCCCCCAGCCCTTGTTAGCTGTGCGCAGCCTGGCCTGTTCCTGGCCTCTGCTAGGAGTCCAGGGGCATGCTTCCTGCCTGCCCAGAGGTAGGCAGGGAGGGCTTTTGCGTTTTTTTTATACAAGGTTGGGGGAGTTGCCCCCAGTCCCTGTCAATTGTGCGTAGCCTGGCCTGTCCCTGGCCTCTGTTTGGAGTTCAGGGAGCCTGCTCCCTGCTTGCCCAGGGGTAGACAGGGAGGGCTTTTGCGTTTTTTATACAAGGTTGGGGGAGCTGCCCCCAGTCCTTGTTAGTTCGACGTGTGAGGCCTGCACCTTGCCTGCCCAGAGGTAGGTATAGGGTTTAGAATTTTTGTTGGGGGGTCCATTTTCCTCGGTTCTGGCAACAGGGGGGCCTCCCCCTATTGCCCCCTGCTCGTTTGTGTGTGAGAGCGCAAGCTTAAACAGACAACGAGTATGAATCTTTGAGTGTTATATATAAAAACTTTGTTAAAACATAAGAGTGGTCGGAGCCGTCGACATTCCATTCTAATCGTTCTCCGCCAGTACTTTTTCCTAAAGACAAGATTTTCCTAAGACTCGGTTAAACATAGTATCTTTTCAGGGTGTCGGCGTTCCAGTGTGCGCTCAGCTCTTGGCCTTCTGGGTTGGCAATTTTGTATGTGCCTGTTCCCAAAATCCGGGTCACCTAGTATGGGCCTTCCCAGTTGGCGCTTAGTTTGCCGTGCTCCCTAGACTTTCCTACAGTCTGTGTCTTCCTTAGTACTAGGTCACTTATCTGGAACCTTCTCTCATGCACCTTCTTGTTGTATGCCTTTCTCATCCTTTGCTGATAGGCGGCTATGTTGATGCTGGCCTCCTCCCTGATTTCATGGACCAGGTCTAGGGCTTCGGCCATTGCTGCGTCGTTGTCAGCTTTGCAGTATTGCTGAGATCGTAGGGTAGGAATTCGCACTTCGATGGGTAGTAAAGCTTCTGCTCCATACACCAGGCCAAATGGCGTCTGACCTGTTGATTCTTTTCTGGTGGTCCTTATTGACCAGAGTATACTTGGTAGCTTGTCTGCCCATCTTCCTTTGAGATCATCCACCATCTTTTTGAGCCCATTTAGGATTTGTTTGTTAGCGGCCTCGGCCTGCCCATTGGTCTGCGGGCGGCAGACGGCAGAATAGGCGACGGTTATTCCATGCCCTTCCAGCCAGGCTCTTAGGGGGTCATTATCAAACTGCCTCTCATGATCAAACACTAACATTTTTGGTAGGCCGAATCTGGTTATGATGTTTCTCCAGATAACCTTCCTGACTGCCGGCTCGGTGATGTTTGGGACTGCCTCGGCTTCAACCCACTTTGTGAAGTAGTCAATCCCCACGATCAGAAACTTTCGTCCCCCTGTGGCTGTAGCAAAGGGACCCAGTATGTCCATCCCCCATTGAGCGAAAGGAATAGGAGATAAAATTGGCCTGAGTTCTTGGGCTGGGGCATGAATTGATGGAGCGAAGAGTTGGCATTTTATGCATTTCCGAGTTAGGCTCCTTGCATCTGCCAACATGGTAGGCCAGTAGTAGCCTGCCCTTAGAGCTTTGTGGGCCAACGATCTTCCTCCAATGTGATGCCCGCAGATCCCTGAGTGGATGTCATCCAAAACTTCAGCGGCATGCTCTGCCCCCAGGCATCTGAGCAGGGGGAAGGTGAAGGATTTCTTGTATAGCTCTTCATCAATTATTACGAACCATGCTGCTTTGGTCCGTGTTTTCCTTTTTTGCACTGGATCAGATGGTAGGATGCCGCATTTTTTGAACTGAATGAGGGGGGTCATCCATTTCTCCTGTTCCTCTTCGACGATGTTGACTGTCTAACAGTCAGTAGTGGATTTCTCATGCACAACATCAACCCAAACTGACCTCCTTATGTCTTGTAGGCTGGAGCTGGCCAGTTTTGACAGGGCGTCGGCCCGATTATTCAGTGATCGGGGTATTTGCCTGATTTCATAGGATTTTAGGCTTGATAATCCTTGCTTCACCTTTTCTAGGTAGGTGGCCATGGCCTAATCCCTAGCCTCATATTCTCCATTGATTTGATTGGCAATGAGCTGGGAGTCAGTTGCTAGTATAATTCGCTCTGCACCTGCAGCCTTAGCTAGATTTATTCCCGCAAGTACGGCCTCATATTCTGCCTCGTTGTTTGATGCAAGGAAGGTGAATCTGAGCGCATGCTCAAAATCCACTCCTTCAGGGCTGGTCAACACGACACCTGCCCCTGCACCATTGGCCGTTGAGGACCCGTCAGTGTATACTATCCATTCTTCGGTGGGAGGTTCCTCTTCCCCTGAATGAGAACATTCAGCCAGGAAGTCCGCCAGGGCCTGTGCCTTGATGGCTGTCCTGGGTTGGTATGATATCCCCAGTCCACTTAACTCAATTGCCCATTTTAGCAGCCTTCCTGATTTTTCAAATTTTTCCAATATCTTCTCTAGTGGCTGGTCGGTGAGGACCACAACAGGGTGTACGTCAAAGTAGGGCCTGAGTTTTCTGGCTGCTATGACGACTGCATAGGCGGCTTTTTCTACCATAGGATAGTTTCTTTCAGCTGCCCCCAGGGCGTGACTTACAAAGTAAATGGGCTGCTGTGAGCCTGCTTCTTCTTTCAGGATGATTGCACTCACCGTTGAGTTGGTGACAACAATGTATAGGTATAGTTTTTCTCCGGCCACTGGTCTCGCCAAGGTAGGGAGCTTTTTCAGATTCTCTTTCAATTGTTCGAAGGCTTTCTTTTGCTCATCCTCCCATTTGAATTGCTTGTTGCCTTTCAACACTTTGAAGAAAGGGGTCGACTTGTCTGCTAATCTGGCGATAAAGCGGGCCAGAGCAGCCATCCTGCCCGTGAGCCGTTGAATGTCTCTTATGGTCTTAGGCTCCGGGAGGTCTAGGACCGCCTGAATCTTTTCGGGATTGGCGTCTATCCCCCTGGAGCTGACTAAGAATCCTAAGAATTTGCCAGATCGGACTCCGAACGTGCACTTTTTTGGATTCAACTTCATTTTGTACGATCGCAGGGAGGAGAATGTTTCCCGCAGGTGCGCCAGGTGCTCCCTGTCCCCCTTGCTTTTGACAATTGCATCATCGACATTGGCTTCCAAGTTTCTCCCCTTTTGATTTTCAAAGACCTTGTCCACCAATCGCTGATAGGTAACGCCTGCATTCTTCAGTCCAAATGGCATCATTTTATACATGTATGTTCCATGGCTGGTTATGAAGGCGCACCTCACCCTGTCAGGCTGCCAGAGGTACACTTGAAGGTTCCCTGAGAATGCATCCAGAAAACTTAACGTGGTATATCCACTAGTGGCATCCACCAGTTGGTCTATCCTGGGCAAGAGGTAGCAGTCCTTTGGGCAGACTTTGTTATGATTTGTGAAGTCTACGCACATTCTCCATGCGCCCGATGACTTCTTCACCATCACAACGTTCGCCAACCACTCAGGGTAATCACAGACTTCAATGAAATCTGCTTTCAAGAGTTTTTCTATCTCCTCTTTTATCGCCGCGTCTTTTTCTACGGACATATTTCTTTTCTTCTGCTTTACAGGGCGAGCCTCCGGGTTAACGTTCAGCTTGTGAACAATAAAAGCCGGGTCGACCCCTGGCATCTCATCTGCAGAGTAAGCAAATACATCCCTGTTTTCTCTCAAGACTGCAATTAACTCCTTCTAGTAGGACTCCTCCAGGTCGGCCCCTATGAGGACCTGCCTCCCTGGTTCTAAGTCCACCAGCATGCTTTCCCCTTCAGGCTCTAAGTCGGCTGCTCTTTGCTGAGCAGCCGAGATTTAACCCTCCCTGCTGGGGGAACCTTCGGCTTTTCGTTTTCCTTTTCTTTCTGTTTCATGGGCTTGCAGGGCCACGGAATAACAGTGTCTGGCTGACTCCTGATCCCCATGGACCTTCCCTTCCATGCCAAAGTCTGTCACATAGGCTATGGTGAGGGCCCTGATTGACACAGCGGCTTCGATTTTGTCTAGGGTAGCCCGGCCTATCAGGGCGTTGTATGCAGACTTTGCATCCACCACAACAAATGACGCCCTGACATTCCTGGCAAAGGCCCCCTCCCCGAATGTTACCGGTAAGTCGATAATCCCCATGGGAAGTACACCTGCCCCACTGAACCCATACAAAGATCCAGGGGCTGGCTTCAGATGTCTTTTCTCTAAGTTCATTCTTTCAAAGGCGTCCTTGTACAAGAGGTTTGTGTAGACGCCAGTGTCCACCATGCATCTCTTGACAATGTGATTGCTAATCTCAAGAGTTAAGACCAAAGGGTTGCTGTGCGGGTATATGACTCTCCCTGCGTCCTCAGGGGTGATGCTCAGGGTCGTGCCCTTTGGGCTTCCTGCCCTCTCGGCGTAGCAAATCTGGTTTCGCAATTCGCGGATCTGCTTTTTCTGGCTTCGTCTGCTTGTTCGACCCTCTGCATCCCCTGACACTACATGAATTATCATGCGATTTTGGGCTGAACCCTCAGGCTTGTCCGCTGCCTCCTCTTGGGATTTGTTCCTCGCTGCATAGTTACTCAGCCAGCCGTTTCTTATGAGTTTTTCTATCTCGTCTTTTAAGTGTCGGCATTCTTCAGTGGTGTGGCCTATGCAATCATGGAACGTGCAGAATTTTTTAGGATCTCCCTTTGGGCTGCGCGGCTTATTCGGGCGATTCCATTTCACAGTTTCCTTCTCCAGCTCAAAGATTTCTGCCATCGGCCTGTTGAGGGCCGTGTAGCTGTCAAACCTTGGCTGGTAAGTTGTGCGTTCTTTCTTGGGGGTATCCCCCTCCTCCTTCTGCTTGCCTGGCTCGTTCCTGCCACGTCCACCTTGCGGTCCCCCGTGCGGCCTTGCTTGGCTTGCAGGGGTGTCCGGCAGGCTGTGAAACTCTTCCTGCAGAATGAACCCTTCAGCGATTTTTCTGGCTTTTGCCAAGGTTTCAGGCTGGGCCCTGATCATCTGGTTTTTCATCTCCCCTGGGAGTAGGGCGATTGTCAGGGCGTAGGCAGCAATTGAATCATCAATTTCCCTGACTTGTTGGTAGGACAAGTCGAATCTCTTTAGGTACTCCCTGACGCTCTCGCCCTTGTTCTGCTTTAGGGTCATAAGATCAAAACGAGTGAGTCGTCTCCTCTTGTTCCCTGCGTATTGTTCAAGGAATGCCTCGGCTAACTCTATAAAGAAACTGATTGACCCCTGGCGAAGGTCCCTGAACCATCCCTGTGCAAGCCCTACCAGGGTGGTTGGGAAGATTTTGCACCAGATCGCATCATCCACATCATACATGCCCATGTGACTTTCAAATGCCGCCAGATGGTCCTCTTGATCTGCAGTCCCGTCAAACTTGACTGTGGGCATTTTGATCTTTGGGATGGGGTATTCTTGTACGTCAGGATGGAGAGGGGTCTTCGTGGGCCTGCCTACCACCCGTGACCTGCTTTCCCCAGACTGATTACCGTGAACATCCTATTGTCTAGGGGCCGGTTTCCTCGTACTGGGGGAGCGGTGCTTCGATGGTTGTCTGCTGGTTGCCTCGTCCTCTGTGTCAAGGGAGGGTTGCCTGGTCCGCTTTCTCCGGGATTGACCGAGGTTGTCATCCTGGTGATACCTTGACTCGAGCGGCTGCCCCCGGTTAAGCCTAGACTGTAGGCTTTGGGACAGCCCTGGAGCTGGCTGTCCTTTTGCTGCCGGTGTTAACCTGGAAAAGACTCCGCCCTGCTTTTCTCCCAGGCGTCTAGACGCAGGCTCCCTGTGCTTCATTCGATCCTACAGTCCCTGAGACAAACCTCTCCTCTCCCGGGACGTGGACTCCGTAGTGTGTATAGAGAATGCTTGTTGTTGAGCAGGCGGTTCCTGGCTGCCCGCTGTGATACGCCTCTGCGCCTGTGCGTACACTTGAGCTGTTCTCCTTGCCTTCCTCTAGGCATTTCTGGCGGCGGTTCGCTTCGTACCTCCAGCCCCCTCTCTGCTTACTGAGCAGGGCTGTCTGGGGGTCGTTGCGACCCTGCCTACCAGGTCTTCAGGAGTGAACTCCTGGTTAAGCATTGCGGAGAAGAAGGCAGCTGTATGTACCATCTGAGCTGGGGTTAGGTTCAGGGTGTGCCCTGGATGTGCCCCCTGCCCTGGTGCTACAGCTGTATTTGGCATGCCTAGGAGACTGGTTCCTCCTACCCCGGGGATCGTGGCGGTAGGAGCCCTCTCTGGCTAAGGTATGTCGTATAGGAGGGTCACCGGTGGGACCGTCAGACCTATCCCTACACTAGTGTCAACGATCTCAGGCATGATTAATTTAATTGGTTAGTTTTTGTAATTGGGAATGGTTGATTTTTGTGGGTAATTCGTGGATACAACCAGATCTTTCCCACAGACGGCGCCAAATTGTTTCGGTATTGGAATCAATTAACCCGATTCGGAATTCGGGCTTGAGGTGTACGATATTGCTTTGAATAAACAATTGGTCAATCTTGCCAACATCTCCTTCCTCCTACTCCACTGGTCGGACCTTCCCGGCGGAATGGGCTGGCTCCCTGCACACAGAACGCACAGGGCCTCGGAGGTTGTCCGAGGAAACTCTCTCCGATGCCTAAGTCAGTCCGTGAATGCCTTAAAGAACCTAGCTCGTGAGGAACTAGGTGGCGTTTTTAGAGTAAGAGTTCTAGAGAGAGAAAATCCAACCCCCTTCTTGTGGAAAATGGAGGAGTATTTACACCTTCCCACAAGAGAGGGAAGTAGAGGGAGGATGGGTGGATGAGGAGGTGACAAGTGGCTTCACCTCATCCACCCATTCTCATTTACCTTAGGCGAAATGACGAGGAGGTCCCTTGGCGGTCCCTGCCCTGCCTGTGGAGAATGGCCAGAAGACAGGCAGGTAGGGGTTATGCGAAGACTGGGTTTGGCAGACCGCCCCTCCTTGTCGGGCAGTCGGTCATCTGAAGTTCCCCGTGGGTTCTCTTTTTAGTGACTTTGCTCTGATTGTCTGCCAAGTCGGTTCTCGGGCTCCTTGGGTAGAGTCTTCTGAGGGCCTGCTTAGCAGGCGGTCCGGAGCAAGCTGCCGACCCTCATCACATGCTATTAGGAACAATAATGGTTATTAGAATCACAATTTTTCACGCCCTTGTGTGCCTAATAATTTTTCATACATATTGATTAGTGTACAGACTTGCTACATAGATCATATTTTGGTGATAAAAATGTATGTCTATATCATGAAAGCTATGGATCTTCAGTATGCAACAGTTCAAATTTCAAGAACTAATAAATTCTTCAAACATGCATGCAATTGGGTACAATAAAACTTCTAGGATACAAACTTCTAGATTCACATAAACAAAAGGTCAGATTTAAGAACAAATATACTAGGATACAAACAAATTTCTCGGTTTTTTTAGGTTGGTTTTGTAAATAGACACACAATTTAGAATTACAATATGTGAAAATATTCAGAATGTTAGAAATTTAAGATCTTTTTCCTTGTTACCATGCATGCAAGTTTAAAAAAAATTAAAGCTATTACAGATGTAGGAAAGTGTAAAGTTAATGTTATACCTTCAGAATGAGGCGGTGTTTCATCTTAAAGAAAACAGATTATCAATAGTACGTCAGGCGCCTTGAACCCCCAAATTTTGTATACACTCCATATATTCTTTAATTTTTTGGAAATAAGCATCAATAATCTGCACAATACAGGACAAGCGTATCGGTTATGAGTAATATTTCACAGTCAATATTTCGAAATTCAACAAAAAAAAAAAAGAAAAATAAGGAGGGAGGGGGAGGCTCACCAGTATTCATGCACAGAAAAGTTAATCTGGACCTCGGTTTCAGATAAGATCTATGCATGCAAAAAAAGTTCAGCACAGAACAGTAAACGTATGAGTAATGGGAAAATATGTACATAATCAAGATTTCAGAAAAAAAAAAGAAAAAAAAGAAGAAGAAGACAAAGAACTCACCATTTTTGTGTACAGCGCTTCTAGATCTGGAATTCTTCTCCAGATAGTAGGTGCGCATGCAAAAAAAGGTAGATCACAGAAAAACAAAAAAGAGGATTATTGATGAGGAAAACACACATACTCAAGATTTCAGAGTTACTAATAAAAATCACCATTTCTCCGAGCACATAAAGTAGATCTGGAATGTGGATGCTAAATATCGATCAATTTCTTAATCAAGCACTATAAATGCCGATCGATCTGGAAAGAGTACTCAACCTTCGTTGTCAAACAGCGTTCGTTGTTTCGACAATCGCTTCTCAAGCATATTTTGTTACAGGTAGATTGAGGATCAGGAGAGCAGCTTAGTGAGGATTAGAGAGTCAGTGAGTGAAAGAGTGAGGAGTGAAGACTGAGACTGAGAGTGAAATTAGGGATAGGGTTAGGGTTAGGTTTGAGTCGGGTGGAATTAGGGTTTTTAGGGGGGATGTGAGGGGCAAGACGGTATTTATATGGGTGGGGTTGTTAGGGTTAAGGTTGGGTGTAATTCAATTTGGGCCAAACTTTCGCTGGGCTTCGAATCAGTTTGCACCATTTTTTGGTTTTTGTCATTTGGGCCGGTTTTGACTTTGAACCCGATTTTTATGTCCGGGTCAAGTTTGAACTTCGATGTTGGTTCTCTCAGATTTGAAGTCCAATTTAGTAAGCGTTATGGATTTGGTCCAGTTAAGATATTCTATTCATATTTTGGGCCAGATTTGATACGGTCGGGTGTTTAGTCAAATTTGTTACGTTGTTCATAATAATTTGGTCTTTGTTCTTGCTTCGTGCCAACATTTTGACTGAATTTATATTTATATCGTGTTGTTTCCGAGTTTAAGTTTATTTGGTCGAGCTTCGATTGTGTTACTCTTACATATTAGTTCTTATGGACTTACATGGTTATTCTGTTTCCTCTATTATTAATTATTAATAATAGGAATAATAATAAAAAGTAACATGAAATAGTGATGACTTAGTTAATAATTTTGTTACTGCTGTTATTATTAGTAATAAAAGATACTAGGAAATTTGGAAAAATTTGTACAATGGAAAGTATTTAAATTTATTGAATTATGCCACACTACTATTGTTTTTATATAAATTTACATAAGAGATATATTCATGCATCCTGCACCATATATTCATTAATTCCTGTCATTTATTCTGAATTTTTTTGGAATTAACTTACTTTATTTCGACTACTATAATCTACAACTGACATTACAACCATGTAGCAACCCGTACTCTATGCTATGTTACCATTATTCATGTATGTCTCATTAGAATTGGGATGTTTAAGATCATGAACATTATAATCGCATATTTTAGGACTGTGATTATGACTATGCTATATCCCATGTTGTAGAGTTTTGAGGTCTGGGTTGACCCGAACTCGACTCATTGATTTGTTTCACCAGGTTTACCCTTGCCATTTAGTTATTTCTTAAGAAATGTTTTGATTTATCATTTTGTTTTGTTTCGAGAGCTGGTGTTTTGTGTTAGTTGACTGCATTTAAAAAAAACATAGTCAAGTTCATGTACCCACATTTGATACACTTTATTTGTTTGATAATATGTTGTATTGAGTGATGTTCACTTAATGAATTTGATTTTGTTATTAAGGTGGGGAGAGCAGTGGATTTGCAAATGAAAATGTTGAACCAAATCAGCAGCATGTCATAGGAATCCATGATCCTTTGAGAGATATTACCAACGGTACCTCTTACTCGCCTCTTAGACAGATATATGTCCGTGTATTCCTACATACCTCTACAGATAAACTCAACGTGAAATTGGTATTATTATTCAGGTGCTGAAAACAGCAGCTTCGGTAATGAAAATATTGATTCAAACCAGCAGCCTGTACTGGCCGTTTGTACTCCCCTAAGTTATATTACCAATGGTACCTCTTATTTGCCTTTCTTTTTCCGTTCTCACACTTACATGTGTATGTGTCTCCATGTGTCTATGTTGGTATGTATGTGTGTGTGTATATACACTTAATTCTCAGTTTTCGGACCCATTATTTTTAATACATTTTAATGCTTTGTGTTCTTATTAGGTGCGCAGGTCCATCAGCCTACACGACGACTTGCCCCACGTCAGCATCGTGCCTCGCCCCATTGTCCTTCAATTCTTACTTCTTTTAGTGCAACCCCTTCTTCCGTTATTTCATTTGAACCTATCATTCTTTCCCCGGCGCAACAAGCGGCAAAACTTAAAAGGGCCCGCAGAAAAGAACTCAACGCAGAAGAAAAAAAAAAGGTCCACCTCCTCGGTTCTTCGTTCTCGACCAGGTGATTTAAGTGTATATTTTGATGACAGTTTCAATTTATACTACAATGACACTTTCATTTCGTATGGTGCATTATATTAGTTGTCATTCTTAAGGTTTTGTTATGTGTTCTAAAGAATGGTGCCTTTGAACAAACTACATACACAATATGTTGACCTCTTACAGATTGTGACGATTCGGACGACTCACTTACTACTAACCCAACACCAAGTTTGCGTTCTGGGTTCACTGAGGCCAGTACTTCATCAACTCCACATATTAATCCTTCTTCTGATAGTATGTTCGTTGAAAACGATTCCCAGCAACACCAAATTGAAGAAGGATTGGCCAACGATGCCACCGGTGGAGTTCTAGACATTGGTGCAGGTTTCCCTTATCCCTTTCTTAAACTACTCGGTTCTATATAAAATTATTAGATCATGTTTACATAAATGCTTTACATTCCATTACTGTTATAATTATTTGATGAACTATTGTTGTAGGTTCAATTTATTGGGATATTGGTGACCCGGAATATGAATGTCAGATGTGCAAAGCCCAAATGTGGTATGAGGAAAGGATTGGTAAAGGGAAAGGCACGACAAATCCAAGATTCTCTTTGTGTTGCTCAGATGGGAAGGTAGTTTTGCCATATCTAAGCCAACCACCTGAATTGTTAAAATCACTTTTGACAAGACAACATCGTCTAAGTTCTACATTTATTAGCAATATCCGCGGTTATAATTACGGGTATGCTTGGTCGTCCACTGGTGGCATTATTGATAGAACAGTCAACGTTGGTCGAGGTCCATACACATTTAGGATGGGTGGGCAGAATGTTCATCGAATTGGCAGTTTGTTACCTGCTGATGGATCTATTCCAAAGTTTTGCCAGTTGTATATCTATGATACGGAGGAAGAGGTTAACAACCGAATAACTGCTATAGCGTAAGGACCTTCTGTATACCTACTTTGTGTATTTGATTTCTCATATTCACCCATTCATGAAGTTTACTTGATTTGTACATTTTATTTAAATATAAGCAGTGGTGGTGGGCGTAGTAGATTCAATGAGGAACTTATGTCGCTATTGAAGGAGATGATCGACGAACACAACCCTCTTGCAAAGACCTTCCGGATGGCCAGGGATAGATTGTCATCAGATGTACAAGGTGATGTCAGTATCAGAATGATTGCCCGAAGATGCACTGATGGGAGAACCTATAACCGTCCAACTGCTTCAGAAGTTGCCGCTGTGGTTGAAGGTGACATAGGTCCCGACATGGAACATCGGGACATCATTGTACAAAAATAATGTGGACAATTGCAACGCATTTCCGAGCTGCACCCATCATATCTTGCCCTACAATATCCTATTTTGCTCCCATATGGTGAGGATGGATTCCGCCTACATATTCCTCACAGTGAAGCATCCCTTGGTATAAGCAATAGCCTTAAGCCGCACGAGGAGTTGACTTTACATGAGTTCTTTGCCTTTCGATTTCAGGATAGGCCAATGGAAATTGAGTTCCCTACGTGGTCACAATCTTGCAACTTATTCCAACAAATTTGCGTTGACGGATACATGATGGTTGAGTCTCAGAGATTTTCATTCTTACGATTCAACCAAGATTTACTGAGGGTCGACAAGTACAAGAATGTTGTTGATGCAGTTGAAGGGGGTACTATTGATCCATCGTCAACTGGTAGTCGTTATATTGTACCATCCTCTTACACATCTGGCGATGCTTATATGAGGTCAAAGTATCTGGACACTATGGCTATTTGTAGGTGGTGTGGATACCCTGATTTGTTCATTACCTTTACCTGTAATCCTAAATGGCCAGAGGTTACGCGCTTTGTAAGTAGAAGGGGCCTTCGCTCTGAAGACCGTCCAGATATTTTGTCGCGAATTTTTCAAGTGAAGCTATATGAGTTGATTCAAGACTTGAAACTTCGCGAAATCTTTGGGAGGACTAGAGCAGGTATGCATTTATGCCTTTTTTTCAATCCAACCTGAATTTGTCCTTAATTTTTTCATTTGCTTTCTTTTCTACTTATTTACTAAATTCAAATCATTCACAGTTGTTTACACAGTTGAATTCCAAAAGAGAGGACTCCCCCATGCACACATCCTGCTCTTCCTCCATCGAGATGACAAGTTCCCGGAGGTGGCAAACGTAGATAGAATTATTTCTGCCGAGATTCCCGACGAAAGTCAGGATCCCATATTGTTCGCCGCTGTATCAGAGCTAATGATCCATGGCCCTTGCGGTGTAGCAAATCCTCAATCACCTTGCATGTTAGATGGTGCATGCATTCGGAAGTTTCCGAAGCGATTTAACCCCAAGACAACAGTTGACAAGAATGGTTTTCCTATTTACCAGAGAAGGGATAATGGTCGCACAATTCTGAAGAATGGTGTGCCCATTGATAATCGGTATGTTGTTCCCTACAATCCCTACCTTATGAATAAATATCATGCTCATATAAATGTGGAGTGCTGCAACCAAGCCAGGTCGATTAAATATCTGTTCAAGTACATTAATAAAGGGCCTGATCGTGTTACAATGGAGTCGTCCCATAGTCGTCGCAATAACCAAAATAACCTCGACCAGATTCAGAAGTTGTACGATTGTCGATATTTGTCTGCCTGTGAAGCTGTTTGGAGGATTTTTGCCTTTGACATCCATTACAGAACTCCTGGTGTTGAAAAACTTCAATTCCACCTCCCGGGTGAGCAACCTGTTATCTTCGAAGATGATGACCCAATTGATGAGGTTCTTGAGAACCCAAATATTGCTATGTCAAAATTCGTCGATTGGTTTGCTTTGAATGCTAGGGACCCTGATGCACGTGATCTTCTTTTATCTGAGATTCCTCAAAAATACGTATGGGATAGGACTAAGAAGCAGTGGTAGATTGCACCACGTTCCCCCAAAATGTGTTGAACTCTACTACATGAGAACGATGCTGAACCATTCTAGGGGAGCAATGTGTTATGAGGACATCCGAACTGTGAACGGTACCTGTTATCGGACTTTTCGAGAAGCATGTTTTGCTCTTAGCTTGATCGGTGACGACACTGAGTATGTTGATGCAATTACGGAAGCACACTACTGGCAGTCGGGTACTTATCTTAGGCATCTGTTTGCGTCGTTGTTGTTAACCGGTTCTATGTCGATGCCTCATACCGTGTGGGAGGATGAAACACCCCACATTTATTGAAGATGTCCTATTTATGAGCTTTGCTTAAAGGGATTTGAAATAATACTCATATCAACAAAGTGCACTTTCTTTTCTGGTTTGCCCATGATAAGAACTCTGCAGTTAAGCGTGCTTGACTAGAAGCAATCTTAGGATGGGTGACCTCCTGGGAAGGTTTCCGGGATGCGCATGAGTGAGGACAAAATGTGCTGGAAAGGACTCGTGTTGGTCTGTGGGACCAGTACAAAGCCTGGCGGGCTACCGCAGTTAACATTTCCGGTCCTAGGATTGGGCCGGGTGTTACAGAGGAAACTTGGGAATTGTTATCCGATGATATCCTCTTCAGACAACGGAGGGTTTTGTCGAATCCCGGTAAGTTTAGTTGTTCCTTCTGTATTCTTTCTAAATATTATTTAGAATTCATGTTCATTTTGGTTACTTTTTGTCTTAGATTTGGAATTGAATGAGGAAGAGATTCATAACTTAGCCTTGCTTGATATTGAGGCTTTGCTACAGAGTAATGGCAGTAGTTTGTCCATGTTTGAAGACATGCCCATTCCTGATTCATCGGTTTTTCCTAGCTTGCGTAACACTTTGATTCGAGATGAATTATCGTATGATAGGGATGCTTTGCGTCACGAATTTGAAGTTGCCCTGCCTATGTTAAATACCGATCAGCGGTCTGTATACGACGAAATTACTACTGCCGTAACATCGCAACGAAGTGCCGTTTTCTTTGTGTATGGCTTCGGGGGTACAGGAAAGACATTTATATGGTGCACGTTATGTGCTGATTTGCGCAGCAAGGGGCAGATTGTGCTTCCTGTTGGGTCCAGTGGAATTGCGGCCACTTTACTTCCCGGAGGTAGGACAGCCCATTCTAGATTCGGCATTCCGATTAATGTTGTTGAGACTTCAACTTGCTCCAACATTAAGCCAGAGTCGGATTTAACTGAGCTAATAATGAAGACAAGTCTCATTATTTGGGACGAGGCACCCAAGATCCATAGGCATGCCTTTGAAGCTCTTGATCGTAGTTTGAAAGATGTTATGCGTGCTGTGAGCCCAATGCGGACCTGCCTTTTGGGGGTAAGATTGTTGTATTTGGAGGTGATTTCCGACAAATACTTCCAGTTGTTCCCAAAGGAAGTAGGTCTGACATTGTGCATGCAGCTTTATTTTCATCTTACTTATGGTCATCATGCAAGGTATTTTTTCTTCCCTTTTGTATGAATGCTTTCGTTGTTTGCCGTCTCGTCTACATTTCAGTTTGTCTATATTTTTCTTATATGTATCCTTCCCTTTTTTCGTCCTGTATTTATAAAGGTACTCAGACTCACCCAGAACATGCGTCTTCAAATCGGTGCCTCTCCTTATAATGCACAATAGGTACGAGAATTCTCAGATTGGATCCTCAGAATTGGTGATGGTTTGGAAGGTGGGCGCAATGATGGCGAGGTTGATGTTAAATTTCCAGATGACATTCTTATCCATAATGTCACCGATCCTATTGCATCAATTGTGTCCAGTACATATCCCAACCTATTGAATCGGTTGTGGACTGCTGGTTATTTGCAGGAAAGAGCAATTTTGGCCCCTACCCATGAATTTGTTGAATTGATTAATGACTATGTATTATCTCTTCTTGACGGTGTAGAGCAGGTCTATTTAAGCTCCGATGAGGTATGTATGGACGAGATAGTTCCGGGCCAGCCTGATCTGCACTCCACTGAGTTCTTGAGCAGCATTAAGTGTTCCGGTATTCCTAACCATGAGTTACGATTGAAGGTTGGTGCTATGGTTATGCTTATCCGGAATATTGATCAATTTCATGGGTTGTGTAATGGTACGCGCTTAATTGTGACTGACTTGGCGAAACGAGTCATTCGATGCAAGGTACTAACGGGTAGCCATACAAATGATATAGTGTATATTCCGCATCTGACTGTTTCCCCATCTGACTCAGCCAAGTTCCCTGTTCGGTTTACTCGGCGGCAGCTTCCTGTTTCCATATGCTTTGCCATGATAATCAACAAAAGTCAAGGGCAGTCGTTGTCGCACGTTGGTCTATATCTCCCTAAGCCTGTGTTTACACATGGTCAGTTATTTGTTGCTTTACTGAGGGTCACCAGCAAAAAAGGATTGAAAATCCTTATTTTCGATGGCAATCATCGGACTTCTGACACTACCACTAATGTGGTATATCAAGAAGTTTTCCAATATTTGTAATTAGATTTGTACGCTCGCGTAGAATTGTAAAGTTGTCTGTTCTTAACATTTTTAGCTTTACATTTTACTGTATATGTTAGTTTAACCGAGCATCTATTACTCCTATTTTTAATCTATTTATATGTTAGCTTTACACTTTAATGTATATGTACTCCCTCCTATTTATTAAATTCAGAAATCATGAATCTTATATCAAGTGATGTTCATCATAGTATGTATTGTCATCAACTAAATTTTTTTCATTTAAATATAAATATCATTTTTAATACAACCGTGCAATTTTGCACGGGCCAGAACCTAGTATATATATATATATATATATATATATATATATATATATATATATATATATTAGGCTTTTTTCGAACGATCTCATTGGTCCATTTCATCAAACCTCAAATTAGGAAACTATCATAAATATAAAAAAAATCAACTAGAGAATCTTTTGATTACTATAATATATATTTAATCTATCAGATTAATGTGATGTTTTACCATTCTTAGTTTAAAAACCTTTAGAGTTCATTTTTTTAAAACATTATCGTAAAGTAAATTATAAAAATGAAATAATTATATTCGTGGTAAAAAATGCTTTCATTAGAGTATAAATTTCATATTATTTGTTTCACATTATGTGATGAATTTATGACATATAACAGTTTTAAAATTATCCCACATCGACAAATTATAATATGATGATGAAATTCTATGTTATAAATAAAGAGTAATAATTCGTTCTTCGATATCTAACAAAAGTCTTTTGAATCTCAAAAAAAGTTTCTAAGACTATAAACTTAAGTAATTATCCTACATCGAGATGATGACATTTTTATATTATAAATAAGAGTAATAATTCGGTTTTAAATATTGACCAAGAAAAACTTTTAAATTATCCCGCATCGAAAAATTATGATGGGGTGATAGGAATTCTATATTATAAATATTAGTAATCGTTCGGTTTTAAATATCGACCAAAAAACTTTTGATATATAATACATTATTAACAAGATTAATGATGTATTTTTTTAATCTTAAAAAGAGCTGATGGAATACTATAAACTTAAATAAATTATCTCACATCGAAAAATATTATAAGTTGATGAATTCTATATCATAAATAAAACCAATCCTTCGTTATTAAATATCGAACAAAAAAACTTTTAAGTCTTAAAAAGTCTCTTAATAAGACTACAAACATAAGTAAAAATAATCTCACATCGAAAAATTATAACAAGGTGACAAAACATTATATTATAAATAATACTCCGTAGTAATCATGTGCTCTTAGATATTAACCCAAAATATTTTGAGTCTTAAAATATATATTAAGACTATAAACTTAACTTAAAAATTATAATAAGTTTATGAAATTCTATATTATAAAATTTAAAAAAATTCTTTAGACATCAATGAAGTTAAGTATTTCTCCCACATCAAAAAATTGTGACGAGGTCATAAATTTGTAGTCTTGAGTTAAAAAAATGTCTTAATAAGACGACAAATTTAAAATTATCTCACATCGAAACAATTTAAATAAGTTACGGTAATGATCCTATATTATAAATAAGAATACAAATTTTAGTTAAATTTATCCCACATCGACAAATTATAATAAGATGATGGATTTATATATTATAAATAAGACTAATTATTTGTTCTGAGATTCTTAGATATCAATCAAAATCTTTTGAGTCTTAAAGAAACTCTTAAGACTATAAACTTAAGTAATTATCCCACATCGAAAAATTATACCCCTCTCTTTTGAGTCTTAAAACACTCTTAAGGCTATAAACTTAAGTAAATTATATATCCCACATCAAAAAATTATACTCCCTCCGGTCACTATTTTTTGCATCATTTCATTAAAATACCCCTCACAAATATTAAGGTAATGAAGACAAAAATAGTGAACGAAAAGAGTATAATAAGACGATGGAATTCTATTATATAAATAAAAGTAGTCATTTCTCCAAATTATGATGAGTGATTAAATTCTATATTATAAATAAGATTAATCATTCGTCTTAAAAAAAGTTCTTAATAAGACTACAAATAAAGTTAAATTAGATTATCACATATCGAAAATTTTTAATAAGTGTATCTATATTATAAATAAGACTACAAATTTTAGTTAAATTATCTCATATCGACAAATTATAATAATAATACTAATTATTTGTTCTTAGATATGATATCAATCAAAATCTTTTGAGTCTTCAAAAAACTCTTAAGACCATAATAAGATGATAAAATTTTATTGTAAATAAAAGTAACCATTTCTCCAAATTATGATTAGGTGATGAAATTCTATATTACAAATAAGACTAATCATTCATCTTTAGATGTCAACAAAAAAACTTTTAGTCTTAAAAAAACTATTAATAAGACTATAAATAAAGTTAAATTAAAATTATCACATATCAAAAAATTATAATGAGGTGAAATAATTCTACGTAATCTTTCGTTCTTAGATATTAACGAACAATCTTTTGAACTTAAAAAAATATATAATTAAAGCACATAGTTAATGTATAATTATCCCGCATCGAAAAATTAAGATGGTGTGATGAATTCTATATATTATAAATAAGAGTAATCATGCATCCGTCTATAAATAAAAGTTCTTAATTAGACTCTATCTAAACTTAAGTAAAATTATTCCACGTCGAAAAATTATAATAAAGTGGATTTTTCTTATTATATAAATAAGAGTAATCATTCATCAAAAGTATATACTCCAATAACATGATCAAATTTTGATTCGGGTCGGCAGCCTGTCACTAATCGCCTGCCAGGCAGGCCCCAGAGGAACGCCTATAAAGCTCAATGGTCAGTCTCTGGCAAGCAGCCAAAATAGAAACATAAACGCTAAGGAAAGCAATCGACCGCCGGGCCAGCAAGCCAACATAGCCTGCTAGAGCCCAGCGGTCACGGTTCAAAATCCGCCTGCCCTGGGGATGTTCCTGATTGACAGGGCCAAGACCCCCAGGGGCCCTCCCGTCATTTCGCCTAAGGTAATTAGGAATGGGTGGATGGGAAGACGCCACTTGTCACCTCCTCATCCATCCATTCCCCTCCTACTTCCCTCTCTTATGGGAAGGTATAAATACTCAACCCTTTCCCACAAGAAAGGGGTTGGATTTTCTCTCTCTAGACTCTCACTCCTAAAAACGACGCCTAGTTCCTCACGAGCTAGGTTCATCAAGGCATTTCACGGACTAACTTAGGCATCGGAGAGGGTTCCCTCGGACAACCTCCGAGGCCCTGTGCGTTCATTGTGCAGGGAGCAGGCCGACTCCGTCGGGAAGGTCCGATCATAGGAGAGGGATAAAGGAGAGGTCAAGGGAATTCGAGCTGTCCATTACTTGTCAACATTTCAATTCACGACCCGGGATCCAAGACCGGGTTAATTGTTTCCGTGACCGGAACAATTTGGCGCCGTCTGTGGGGAAGTTCTGGTTGTATCCACGGATTACCCACAAAAAATCAACCATTCCTAATTACAATAAACTAAAACAATCAATCATGCCAGAAATCGTTGACGCCAGTGTGGGGGCGGGTCCGACGGTCCCACCGGTGACCCCCCTGTATGGCATGCCACAGTCAGAGAGGATTCCTCCCGCCACGATCCTGGGGGTGGGAGGAACCAGTCTCCTAGGCGTGTCAAACGCTGCTGTAGCACCTGAGTTGGGGACACACCCAGGGCACACTCTGAATCTGACCCCAGCTCAGATGGCGCAGACAGCCGCCTTTTTCTCTGCAATGCTAAACCAGAAGTTCACTCCTGAGGACCTGGTAGGCAGGGTCGCAACGGCCCCCAGGCAACCACCCTCAATAAGCAGGGATGGAGCTGGGGGCACGAAGCGGACCGCCGCCAGAAACGCTCATAGAAAAGCAAGAAGAACGGCACAAGTATACGCGCAGGTGCAAAGGCGTATCACAACAGGCAGCCCAGAGCCACCTGCCCAACAGCAGGCATTCTCCATTCACACAACAGAATCCGCGTCTGGAGAACATAGAGGTTTATCCCAGGGATTGCAGGAGCGGATGAGGCACAGGGAGCCCATATCTAAGCGCCTGGGAGAAAAGCAGGGCGGGGTCTTCTCCAGGTTAACGCCGGCGGTCAAGGAGCAGCCAGCCCCAGGTTTGTCCCAAAGCCTGCAGTCTAGGCTCAACCGGGGGCAACAGCTTGAATCTAGATACCACCAGGATGAGAACCTCTGCCACTCTCAGAGAAAGAGACCCAGACAAATCTCCCCTGAGACAGAAGACGAAGCAGCAAGCAGGCCGCCTCCAAGGCACCGCTCCCCCAGTACGAGGAAACCGATCCATAAACAATGGGATATTCACGGTAACCAGTCTGGGGAAAGCAGGTCACGAATGGTAGGCAGGCCCACAAAAACCCCACTTCATCCTGAGGTACAAGAATACCCCATCCCGAAAATTAAAATGCCCACCATTAAGTTTGACGGGACAACAGATCCAGAGGACCACTTGGCGGCATTCGAGAGCCACATGGGCATGTACGACGTGGATGACGCTATCTGGTGCAAAGTCTTCCCAACCACCCTGGTAGGGCTCGCACAAGGGTGGTTCAGGGACCTCCGCCAAGGATCAATCAAATTCTTCATAGAATTGGCCGAGGTTTTCCTCGAACAATATGCAGGGAACAAAAGGAGACGTCTCACTCGCTTCGATCTTATGACCCTAAAGCAGAAAAAGGGTGAAAGTGTAAGGGAGTACCTAAGAAGGTTTGACTTATCCTACCAGCAAGTCAGGGAGATCGATGACTCCACCGCCGCTTACGCCCTGACAATCTCCCTGCTCCCAGGAGAAATGAAAAATCAGATGATCAGGGCTCAGCCAGAAACCTTGGCCATGGCCAGGAAAATTGCTGAAGGATTTATTCTGCAGGAAGAGTTCCACAGCCTGCCGGATACCCCTGCAGGCCAAACAAGGCCGCAAGGGGGACCGCAGGGTGGACGTGGCAGAAATGAGCCAGGCAAGCAGAGAGAAGAGGGAGACACTCCCAAAAAGGAATGCACAACATACCAACCAAGGTTTGACAGCTACACGGCCCTCAACAGGCCGAGAGCAGAAATCTTCGAGTTGGAAAAAGAAACAGCAAAATGGGCTCGTCCAAACAAGCCGCCCAGCCCAAAAGGGGATCCCAAAAAATTCTGCACGTTCCACGATTGCATAGGTCATACCACGGAGGAATGCCGCCACTTAAAAGACGAAATAGAGAAACTAATAAGAAACGGCTGGCTGAGTAACTATGCAGCAAGGAACAAACCCCAGAAAGAGGCGGCAGACAAACCTGAGGGCTCAGCCCAAAATCGCATGGTCATCCATGTAGTATCAGGAGATGCAGAGAGGCGGACCAGCAGGCGTAGCCAGAAAAGGCAGATCCGCGAGCTGCGGAACCAAATTTGCTACGCCGAGAGGGCAGGCAGTCCAAGAGGCACTACCCTAAGCATCACTCCTGAAGATGCATGGAGAGTCGTGTACCCGCATAGTGACCCTCTGGTCTTAACCCTTGAAATTAGTAACCAAATTGTCAAGAGGTGTATGGTGGACACTAGTGCTTACACAAATCTCTTATACAAAGACGCTTTTGAGAAAATGAACCTTGAAAAAAGACACTTGAGGCCAGCCCCCAGATCTTTGTATGGGTTCAATGGAGCAGACATGCTACCCATGGGAGTTATCGATCTGCCGGTGACGTTTGGGGAGGGAACCTCGGCCAGAAATATCAGGGCGTCATTTGTTGTGGTGGATGCCAAATCTGCGTACAACGCCCTGATAGGTCGAGCCACCCTAGATGAGATAGAAGCTGCTGTATCAATTAGGGTCCTCACCATAGCCTATGTAACAGATTTTGGCAGGGAAGGGAAGGTCCACGGGGATCAGGAGTCGGCCAGACACTGTTACTCCGTGGCCCTGCAAGCCCATGAGACAGAAAGAAAAGGAAAGTGAAAAGCTCAATGCTCTCCCAGCAGGGAAGGTGAGATCCCGACTGCCCAGCAAGAATCAGTCCACCTAGAGCCTGAAGGGGAAAGCATGCTGGTGGACTTAGAGCCAGGAAGGCAGGTCCTTATAGGGGCCGACCTGGAAGAGTCCTACCAAAAAGAACTAATTGCAGTCCTGAGAGAAAATAGGGACGTATTCGCTTACTCTGCAGATGAGATGCCAGGGGTCGACCCGGCTTTTATTGTTCACAAGCTGAACATTAATCCGGAGGCTCGCCCTGTGAAGCAGAAGAAAAGGAACATGTCCTCAAAAAAGGATGCAACAATAAAAGAAGAAATAGACAAACTCCTAAAGGCAGATTTCATCGAAGTCTGTGACTATCCTGAGTGGTTAGCAAACGTTGTGATGGTAAAAAAGTCATCAGGAGCATGGAGAATGTGCGTAGACTTTACAAATCTTAACAAGGCTTGCCCTAAGGACTGCTACCCTCTGCCCAGGATAGATCAACTAGTGGACGCCACTAGCGGATACACCACGCTAAGCTTCCTGGATGCATTCTCAGGGTACCATCAAGTGTACCTCTGGCAGCCGGACAGAGTGAGGTGCGCCTTCATAACCAGCCATGGCACCTACATGTACAAGATGATGCCATTTGGGCTAAAGAATGCAGGCGCCACCTATCAGCGATTGGTAGACAAAGTCTTCGAAAATCAAAAAGGAAGAAACTTGGAAGCCTATGTCGACGACGCAATCGTCAAAAGTAAGGGGGACAAAGAGCATCTGACAGACCTTCAGGAGACTTTCTCTTCCCTGCGGTCATATAAGATGAAGCTGAATCCGAAAAAATGCACATTCGGGGTCCGATCCGGAAAATTCCTGGGTTTCTTGGTCAGCTCTAGGGGGATAGACGCCAACCCCGAGAAAGTTCAGGCGGTCCTAGACCTCCCGGAACCTAAAACCATCAGGGATATTCAGCGGCTCACAGGCAGGATGGCCGCCCTGGCTCGGTTTATCGCCAGGTCGGCAGACAAGTCCACCCCTTTCTTCAAAATATTAAAAGGCAACAAGCAATTCAAATGGGAGGATGAGCAAAAGAAAGCTTTCGAGCAATTGAAGGAGCACCTAAAGAAACTCCCTAGCCTGGCAAGACCGGTAGCCGGAGAAAAACTGTACCTATACATTGCCGTCACAAACACAACGGTAAGTGCCGTCATCCTAAGGGAGGAAGCAAACTCACAGCAACCCATGTACTTTGTGAGTCACGCCCTGGGAACAGCAGAAAGAAATTACCCCTTGATAGAAAAAGCCGCCTATGCAGTCATCGTTGCAGCCAGAAAACTCAGACCCTACTTTGACGCACATCCCGTTGTGGTCCTCACCGACCAACCACTGGAAAAAGTGTTGGAAAAGTTTGAGAAATCAGGGAGACTGCTGAAATGGGCGATCGAGTTAAGTGGGCTGGGGATATCATACCAGCCAAGGACAGCCATCAAAGCCCAAGCCTTGGCCGATTTTCTGGCTGAATGCTCTCATTCAGGGGAAGAGGAGCCCCCTACCGAGGAGTGGATCGTGCACACTGATGGATCCTCAACAGCCAATGGTGCTGGTGCAGGCGTCGTGCTAACCAGCCCTGAGGGAGTGGATTTTGAGCATGCACTCAGATTCACCTTCCCGGCACCGAACAACGAGGCGGAATACGAGGCTGTGCTCACAGGGATAAAACTGGCTAAAGTCGCAGGGGCAGAGCGACTTACACTAGCTACCGATTCTCAGCTTATTGCTAATCAAATTAACGGAGAATATGAGGCCAGAGACCAGACCATGGCCACATACCTTGAAAAAGTAAAGCAAGAGTTGCCGGGCCCTAAAGTCCTATGAAATCCAGCAAATCCCTCGATCACAGAACAACCGAGCCGACGCTCTGTCAAAACTGGCCAGCTCCAGCCTACAAGACATACGGAGATCGGTGTGGGTTGATGTTTTGCATGAAAAATCTACCAGCGCCTGTCAGGCAATTAGCACCGTCGAGGAGGGACTGGAAAATTGGATGACCACCCTCATTCAGTTCAAAAAGCATGGCATCCTGCCATCAGATCCGATACAAAAGAGGAAGGTACAGGCCAAAGCAGCCTGGTTCATAATCATTGGCGAAGAACTCTATAAGAAATCTTTCACTTACCCCCTGCTCAAATGCCTGGGGGCAGACTAGGCTGCCGAAGTCCTGGAGGACATCCACTCAGGAATCTGTGGACATCACATCGGGGGAAGATCGTTGGCCCACAAGGCCCTGAGGGCAGGCTACTACTGGCCTACCATGCTAAGAGATGCCAAAAGCCTGACCCAGAAGTGCAGAAAATGCCAACTCTTCGCTCCGTCAATCCATGTCCCGGCCCAGGAACTCAGGCCAATCCTATCCCCTATCCCCTTCGCTCAGTGGGGGATGGACATACTAGGACCTTTCACGGTGGCCACCGGGGGCAGGAAGTTCTTGATCGTGGCTATAGACTACTTCACCAAATGGATAGAAGCTGAAGCAGTGCCCAACATTACCGAACCAGCAGTCAGAAAAGTGATATGGCGGAATATTATCACTAGATTCGGCCTGCCAAAAATGTTGGTGTTTGATCATGGCAGGCAGTTTGATAATGATCCCCTGAGAATCTTGCTAGAAAGCCATAGCATCGCGGTTGCCTACTCGGCCGTCTGCCATCCTCAAACCAACGGACATGCAGAGGCAGCCAACAAGCAGATCTTAAATGGCCTTAAGAAGATGGTAGATGACCTCAAGGGCAGATGGGCTGACGAGCTTCCCAGCATACTCTGGTCAATCCGGACCACCCAAAAGGAATCTACGGGCCAGACCCCGTTCGGCCTAGTATATGGAGTAGAGGCTCTACTACCAATTGAGGCCAGGATCCCATCTCTGCGTTCCCTGCAATACGACCGAGCTGAGAATGAAGCTACCATGACTGAGGCCTTAGATCTAGTCAGTGAGATAAGGGAGGAGGCCAGTACCAACATCGTCGCTTACCAGCAACGAATGAGGAAAGCCTACAACAGAAGAGTACACCAGAGAAATTTTCAGATGGGTGATCTGGTTCTCAGAAAAACGCAGGTTGTTGGAAAATCCAGGGAGCACGGGAAACTAAGTGCCAACTGGGAAGGTCCATACCAAGTAACTCAAATCCTGGGACCAGGCACATATAAAATCGCCAACCTTGAAGGACAAGAGTTGAATGCTCACTGGAACGCGGACACCCTGAAGAAATATTATGTCTAAACCAAGTCTAAAGATAGTTTTTATTTTGCTGAAAACAATGGCGGAGAACGGTCAAAGAATGTCGACGGCTCCGACCACCCTTATGTCAAAAAGTTTTATAAAGAAATGATAAAGCTTCAGATTCATACTCGTTGCCTGTTCAAACTTGCGTTTTCACACACAAACGAGCAGAGGGCAATAGGGGGAGGCCCCCCTGTTGCCAAAGCTAAAGAAAATGAACACCCCAACAAAAATTCCAAACCTCCCTGCTTACCTCTGGGCAGGCCCCCTGGACTTTTGAACAAAAGCCAGGGACAGGCCAGATCAACAAGGACTGGGGGCAAGCTCCCCAACCTTGTATAAAAAACGCAGACCTCCCTGCTTACCTCTGGGCAGGCAGGGAGCAGGCCCCCTGGACTTTTGAACAAAAGCCAGGGACAGGCCAGATCAACAAGGACTGGGGACAAGCTCCCCAACCTTGTATAAAAAACGCATAACCTCCCTGCTTACCTCTGGGCAGGCAGGGAGTAGGCCCCCTGGACTTTGAACAAAAGCCAGGGACAGGCCAGATCAACAAGGACTGGGGGCAAGCTCCCCAACCTTGTATAAAAAACGCATAACCTCCCTGTTTACCTCTGGGCAGGCAGGGAGCAGACCCCCTGGACTTTGAACAAAAGCCAGGGACAGACCAGATCAACAAGGGCTGGGGGCAAGATCCCCAACCTTGTATAAGAAACGCAAACCTCCCTGCCTACCTCTGGGCAGACAGGGGGCAAGCCCCCTGGATTCCAAACAGAAAACAGGGACAAGCTATGCTAGGTACGACCAACATTAGGGGAGGATCCCCTGAGTTCTAGATCAAGCATACCTTAAAGAAGCAAAGAAAAGAAAAATATTCCACAAACAAGACCCGTGAAGGGTAGAAGGTCTTTACAAAGTTAAGGCAAAGAAACCAAAGTGACAAATATTACAAGCAAGCTGGCCATAACACAAGCTCAGCACAGAAAAGTAAGACTATTACAAGAAAGAAGCATCACGGAGCATCCTGACGAGGGCCGGTGTCTGCCTCAGGCTGACTGGCCGCCCGAGCTTCATTCTTGGCGGTATAAAGACTCCGGAAGGTTTCCTCATCAAAGGTAGGGAACATTTCCCCTATCACCTCCATCACCAACTCCAGGGAAGAGTTGGCACCGCTCGCGAAGCTAGCATCCACCGCAGCTTCAGTCTCCTCTACCAGGGTCTCCTTCTCCTTCTTCCATTCTCCTTTAGCCTGTTCAAAAGTTGAGTTAGCTCTGGACAACTGCTCCTCCAAATCAGCCACTCTCCCCTTTAAGTGCCCCATCTCAGCCAAAGAGAGGTTAGCTCGATCCATCGACAGGCGGCTCTCCTTCAAATCAGCCTCCAACTTAGCTATTTCTTTCACAGCCCTCTCCCCCTGCAGCCGCCACTGACCAGCCTGCTTCTTTACCTCCTCTAGCTCGCCCTCCTGCCTTGCCAGCTTATCCTTCAAAGAGCTTATCAAGGAAATATCCCTCTCTACCATGGCCAGGCGGTCAGGAGGAGGAGCCCCGAGTGTGATCGTCAGTTCTTCATCACTCAGGCGGCTGAGAGCCGCCAGCTCAGCAGACGCCAGCAGAACCTTAGAGGTACGCTGGATGTACTGAAGCACTTGATGAGAGGTTGAAGTCACAGTTTTGGTGAGGCGGTCAGCCAAGACGGCCCCAGAATCAGAAAGCAGGCCTGACACGTCCACGCTGTCACCAGCAGTGTAGTGGAACTCTGCGTTTTCCTCCGGGAAGGGGGTACTTGGAAGCTCACGGGCAGGGCGCTTCGCCTCAGGGGTGGTAACATCCGCCTCCAGATCCACCACATCAGCACTAGGAGGTTCCCTGTCTCTTTTCCTCCTCAACTCCAAGGGAACACTTTCCCCAGTTCCCTCGGAATTCCCAGGCTGCGTTCCCTGAGAAGCTCGAGGTCCAGCTGGAGAAGCACCCTGCTTCTGACCAGGGGAGGGGGTAGCTCCAGAAGTGACCTCAGCCTCCACCTCATGGATGCTGGGGGTAGGAGTCGCTGGCTTCGACGAAGGCAGCCGGGGAGGGAGAGGCAATTTCCGACCAGCCGCAAAGTCTTTTACAAGCTTCATTAAGGCTTTGCTCCCTTTCTTGAAATTCACAGGAAGAGAGGGACGCTTCGAAAGAACGACTAGATCCTCACTCAAGCCCAGTCTCCTGACTTGCTTCTTCGTCCAGCGCCAAGTATAGGAATCTGCAGAAAGGGAAAGGCGGTCATCTAAAAAGCAGGGAGAAATAAAGTCTCTGGAAAATCGTGACAGCAAAAACTCCCTAGAACTACCTTCAAGGCCAGGAATCAGGCCCAAGGGGAGCAAGTACTCGTCTGTCGTAATAAGCTCCGCGTGAGGGAGCCAGAAGGCAGGGCCAAAGGTGCCATGTTTGTCCGCAACAATTTCAAACTTTTGAATCAAAATCTCCTCCTTCGCGCTCAACTTGACCTCCAGGGCCTTCCCCCCGACGCCTGGGTGGTACTCCTCGCTCGTTTCCATACGGGTGTGGACATGATTCCTAAAATGCCTAGGAATCTTCCACCCTGACGCGCTATGGATGTATAAAAAGTTATTTTTCCAGTCTTTCAGGCTGCTCAAAGCCGGCCAGACCAAGGCATACTTCTTCTGCCTCTGCAGAGACCAATAACCAGGGGAGCCATCCCCCCCTGACGAGGACACCATTTGAAGACCGACCATAAAGCGAAGGGCGTCAATATAAGGCCCCTCGCCGTGAAAAAGGCAGGTCCAGGTGTAAGCTACTAAGGATCTAATGGCAGTGGCAGTCAGCTGGGCAATGGCAACGTTCATCCTCCTGAAGGTTTCCTCCAGGAAAGGATGTAGTGGGAATCGCAGGCCAAATTCCAAGGCCTTGTGATAGACGGCCACGCACCCCTCCGGAGGACAGCATACTGTGTCCCTTTCCCCCGGAATTACGACTGTGTACCCTTCCCCGAAGTTATAAAACTGTTCAATTGCCCTAGCAGCATTACTCTCCAAGATCAGGTCCATGTTCTTGGCCTCAGGGTAAGTCTTTAGGGGGATCAAATACTTTTTCTTGTCCAAGTAATAGGTCCTCCCCCTCTCCCTGCGGATGAGGGGGCCGGCAACCCTGGAAGGGTCCACCTCCAGGGCCTCGTCATCGGAGTCGACTACATCAAAAGGGGCCGGTTCGGGTGACTCAGCACCCTCCCCCCTGTGATGATCATCCTCTTCCCGAGGGCCGACCCCAGAGGAAGAAGCTATGTCACGCCGGCCACCGTCGCCATCCCCAGTTCCCCCGAGCAAAGAATTAAAAGAAAGGGGACGAACTCGCGACATATTGGCTATGGAAGGGAAAAAAGAGGGGGAAAGGTTTAAAGAAGAACTTCTAACCTAAAGACGCCGATAAAGTCGCCGGAAACAGTGACAGAGGGTACTCCTTGCTCCTCGAAGAATGCTCAGCAACAAAAGCGATTTGAGAGTGTAAGGAGTTGGAAATCTCAGAAAAAGTAAAAGAAGAGAATGGAGGGGGGGAAGGGTTTATATAAAGCCCAAGAAGCCCAAGAGGCGACTTCCCTGACAAGACCCCCAACAGTCTCCCACGTGTCGTGCGCTGAACACGGGCTGTTCACCCCTTCCCAAGAAGGGCCTCGAAAAACTAAAGTGGCAGAGGGAAAAAATCGACTGGCGACGTCATCCCCGCATTAAAAAAAAAACGAAGCTGATTAAATTTCATTTCATTAGCCTTAAAAGGGGAAAATTACATCTTGTGCCGAACAAGAAAAGAAAATACATAAGGCCTAGAAATTCCGGCCCGACAAGCCCACACCCTGCTACGCAGACCTAATCGTCATCCAAATCTGGGGAATGGTCCCCAGGGATGCCTTGGCTCCCAAAATCCGAGCCCCAGTCCCAGTCTGGGGAATCCTTGAAAGGATCATCAGGGAGTCCATCCCCATCCTTGTCACTCAAGCAACCAAGACCCTCACTATCATCAGAGTCTCGGCTACTGTCCTCCCAATCCCTGCCAAAGGGAACAGCTTGGGACTCGTCGCAGGTGCGACAACCTGTTCTCCTCACAGGGGAGGAGGGGCCTGACCCCAGGGAGGAGTCAGCATCAGAAAAATCAGGGCCAAACTGCTCAGGGTGCAGCCACGGAAAGCATTCGTGGCACCCCCTGTCAAAGCAACCCCCTCCCTGAGGGCAACGCCTAAATCTGGGAGCAGCAGGGGTCGAGGATCTTTTAAGACGTTTGTTCGGCCTGGTGGAGATTTTCCTGCCACTCCGACGAGAATGAAGCCGTGAACGACGGCTACGACGAATGGCTCGATAAGCAGCTCGAGCATACCGGAGCCTCCAGAATCCTCTGAAAAGGAAAGTGACAGAGCGAACTCCACGGCGAGTCACGACTTTTTTGATCCAAAACATGATTAAAACAGAGAAAGTGGAAAGATTGAAGATGGGCTAAGCAGAAATGACAAAGAAAACTGGGATTTATACAAGTGAAAGCACAGCATTAATGACGTCCCAACCACCCTGGAAGGAGAACCACCAATCAGGAACTCTTCACGGTTCCCGAAAATCCATCAAGAGGAAAAGTATAATCATTGCAAAAACACTCTCAACTCTTTGTATACCTGGCGTGAACTGCGCTTCGTTCCTTGGGAAGACGCAAAGCATTAAATGCGGTAGCAGACATGGAAGTAAGTCAACCTCCCTCCAAGCAAGAGTCGCCAGCAGAAGGAAAGCCTTGCTTTCATCCCTGCTGACGAGGGCCAATTGATTGGGGTCGGCAGCCTGTCACTAATCGCCTGCCAGGCAGGCCCCAGAGGAACGCCTATAAAGCTCAATGGTCAGTCCCCGGCAAGCAGCCAAAATAGAAACATAAACGCTAAGGAAAGCAATCGACCGCCGGGCCAGCAAGCCAACACAGCCTGTTAGAGCCCAGCGGTCACGGTTCAAAATCCGCCTGCCCTGGGGATGTCCCAGATTGACAGGGCCAAGACCCCCAGAGGCCCTCCCGTCATTTCGCCTAAGGTAATTAGGAATGGGTGGATGGGAAGACGCCACTTGTCACCTCCTCATCCATCCATTCCCCTCCTACTTCCCTCTCTTATGGGAAGGTATAAATACTCAACCCTTTCCCACAAGAAAGGGGTTGGATTTTCTCTCTCTAGACTCTCACTCCTAAAAACGCCGCCTAGTTCCTCACGAGCTAGGTTCATCAAGGCATTTCATGGACTAACTTAGGGCATCGGAGAGGGTTCCCTCGGACAACCTCCGAGGCCCTGTGCGTTCATTGTGCAGGGAGCAGGCCGACTCCGCCGGGAAGGTCCGATCATAGGAGAGGGATAAAGGAGAGGTCAAGGGAATTCGAGCTGTCCATTACTTGTCAACATTTCAATTCACGACCCGGGATCCAAGACCGGGTTAATTGTTTCCGTGACCGGAACAAATTCGATTATATAAATAAAGAGTAATCGTCTATCATTTAACTTAGATATAAAAACAAACTCTTTTTAAGTCTTCAAAATAGCTCTTAAAACTATAAACTTAATTAAGTAATTAAATTTTACTTCATCGAAAAATTATGATGAGGTGATGGACTTTATATCATAAATGAGTAATTTTTCGCTTTTAAATATCAACTAACAATCTTTTGAGTCTTAAAAAGCTTTTTAAAAAGACTACAAACCTAAAATTATCCCATATTGAAAAAATTAAAATAAGGTGATAGATTCTATATTATAAATAAGAGTAATTGTGCATTTTTCTGGGTCTTAAAAGCATATCTTAAAATTATAAATCTTGAGTAAATTATCCTATATCGAAAAATTATGATGAGGTGATAGAATTTTATATTATATATCAATCAAACAATTTATTCGCATGTATTCTTTTAAGTTTTAAAATAAGCTCTTAAGACTATAAACTTAGTTGAAATTAAGTTTGATTATTAATATCATGTGATCATCTTATTTATTATAATGATATAGATTGATCAAGTTTCTTATTTAACGAATATACATCGTCAATGTAATTAAGTCAATTAACCCGAAACCAATTAACCTGTGCATCGCACGGGCTTTAATCTAGTGTGTGTGTGTGTGTGTGTGTGTGTGTGTGTGTGTGTGTGTGTGTGTGTGTGTGTGTGTGTGTGTGTGTGTGTGTGTGTGTGTGTGTGTGTGTGTGTGTGTGTGTGTGTGTGTGTGTGTGTGTGTGTGTGTGTGTGTGTGTGTATAGGTAGGTAGGTAGGTTCAAATAAGGGTAACAACTATTTTAAGGTCATAAGGTTAAGTGTTAAAGTTACACATAAAGTGCTTAAAGTTACACAAGATGAGTGATAAAGTTGCACTTTATCACTTGAAGTAATAAAAGAGCTGAATGTTATAGTTACATATCAATTTTAAACAAATGCAACTTCATCGTATGTCATCTATAACTTTAGTATACACTTACTGAAACATGGTGACCTTATTTGAACCTTCTAATAAGGTCTTGGGTAAAATTAAGTTCCTAAGTCCTAATCCTCACCATTGGATTAAATTAGATGGGTGGCTAAGATTATGTTTAGATTAGTTGGAGGCAATTAATAGTAGGTCTCTTCCCAACTCCAATGTTGAGACTCCAATGCTGCTAATAAATATTAGGTCTCTTCCCAACCTCCAACATTTTTCATTCAATTATTCATTCTTATTATTTTCTTCTACTTGTCACTATTCACTTGTTAATTCTAATTTATTCAAATATTTTTCCGTAAATGCTATTTCAAATATTGAATACGAAATTTAAATCGTTCTTTAAATAAAAGCGTCTTCATCAATAGTTCCGTAAAACTTAATTATGAATGATAGCGTCTTCTTCAAATATTGAATACAAAGTTTTTTCTGACAAAATATTCATCTATACGCTTAAAACTTCAATTCAATCACTACACAACTTCAACTCTCACTTTCTGAAATTTTAGAACTCGTCTCTCACATTCTTTCATCTTCAGTTCATAACGTCGAATATAATTTCAACAAACTCACTTTATAATTTCAACTCATTCACTTTCGAACTTCAAAGCACAACAATTACAATTTTATATATAACTGCTGGAAAGTTGAACATTATTTCTCTGTAAAAACATACAACGACACGCTTAGCTTGGAACTTTAATTCAAATTCTTTACAACTCCAACTCTCAATTTATGAAACTGCAACTCTAAGCTTCTGAGACTTCAAAACACGTATACTTACATCTTCAGTGCATGACTTTCAATATTTAAATATCAGTTTGTTTGGAACTTTAATTCAGCTGCAATGCAACTTCAGTACATTACATTTACAACGACATAGTTAACTAGTGTACATTCAAAACAATCTACCACACGCTTGCAACTTCAGTTCAAAAACATTACAACTTCAACTCTCAGTTTCCGAAACTTCGAAATCTTGCCTTTTTTATTTGTAGAACATAACTTTGAAACTTTAAGCCCTTCTCTTTACAACTTCAGTGCACAACGTCTACAACTTCATAATTAAATGGTGGAATGTTCATTTTTCTTCTGCTCATATATATTCAACTGGATGCTTGAGACTTCAATTCCAAGACTGTAGAACTTCAACTCTCATCTTCTGAAACTTCATAATACGTGTCCCATATATTCTCCTCAATTTCAACTATAACACTATCAACAACACAAAATGCAATTCTTAGACTCATACGAAGTTAGTTCCTACGGAGTATCTAATAACCAATCAAGATAACAAATTAACCCAGTATAACCAATCAGAACAAAAACATGAGTTGAAGAAAATATATGGAACAAACCCAGTAGTCAAGTCAGACGCATTATTACGCAAAAAAAATACACAAAAGAATTTTTACTATGAAGGTGTAGAATAAAATTCCAATAAAACCAATCTTAAGTCAAAAGTGATACATAATTCAACCAAAGAAGCCATTCACTATCTTAACCAAAATGATTTCAAAATAGGTATATTGGACTCAAACTCAAAGGATAAGCATTTAAACAAGGAAGAAGCAGTTGGCATTGGACCGTATTTCAACTTATGATTCCCCTTGATAAACCAAGTAAAATTCTTCTAACCATTCAACAAAATGCAATGATTAGGTTTTCTTAATTCAACCAAAGCATGACAAAATCAGTGAAGAAAAAGAGCATGAAAATAATCAGTATAAAAAATTAGGGATTACTGAAATATGAAATTAATTATCAGTATGAATGTCATGGAAAATTCGTTACACTAAACCCTAATTTATTGCACAAATTTGAAGAAAAACGATTTCCATTGTTACCTGAGTTGGAGAGGGGTTGACGATGGAGATTTCGAACACAATGAATTGAATCGTGAAGAGGGGAAATCAATGGAGGTGTTGATAATTTTGGAGCAATTTTGCCAGTAATCGTGAAGAGGGGAAATCAATGGACGTGTTGACAATTTTGGACCAATTTCAACAGTAAACGTAACAATGGAGCTTTTAGGGTTTTGGGTTGTGTCGAAATATCCAGAATCAGAGCTTGCAAGAAAATGGAATGTGATGGAGGTGGAATGTTTTGGAGTAATTGAATTGAGGATTGGAATGTGATGGAGCAATGAATGTGATGGGAAAAAGAGAGTAGGAAAAAAGAGGAGGTGCATGGAAAATGTAAACATCATTTTTCTTTTTTTAAAAATAAATATAGATCTTCATATCTCAGCCATCCATCTATGATTGATCCGACGGCTGATAAAAGGACTTACAAACTTATATACATAAGAGGCCCTTATATGATCTCTCATATATATATATATATATATATATATATATATATATATATATATATATATATATATATAGAGAGAGAGAGAGAGAGAGAGAGAGAGAGAGAGGAAGGATTAAGTGAGTCCCTATTTTTTTGAGTCCATGAGTCCTATTCTTAGCCATTGATCTAAACAAGATGAATGGTTGAGATTGTATAGGGTAATTAAGGTAGTAACTACCAAATTTTGGAAAAAAAATAAAAAAATCCTCCTCCTCCCTAGATTAGCGCCAACTGCACCCCTCTCTCTCATCTCATTCATTTCCTTCAAACGCCCGCCCAAGAAAAAACCCTTCAACTTCATCGTCTCTCAAGCTCAACTCAAGCACTCAATCGAATTTTTTCGCTCAACTCAAGCACTCAATCGAACTCAACTCAATCTCTCAACTCAACTCAATCGCTCGCTCAACTCAAGCATACCCGAGCACGCAATCATCCAACTCAACCCAATCGTTCAATTCAACTCAATCGCTCACTTTCAACTCGAGCAAGGTTACAGTCAACCCGCTTTCTAACTTCAGCAAACATTATCATCATTGTTTGATTTCATTAATTTTTTCGCTAATTATTGATTGATTAACCTTGCTGTGTTTGTGCCCCATAATTAATTTTTTCCACTAAAGACTGTTGTGGTATTTGGGTTTTCATTTGTTTCGTGTAATTGTTTCTGTTACTTTAATGCTCATATGCTGTTACAGCTAATAATCTTTATGTGTTACTGTAAGAGGTCCCTCGTTTTCTGCGTCACATGTATGGTGTTATTTCAAAGACAACAATGTGTTACTGTAATGCAGAAGAGGTGTTACAATAACTATCATCTTCGTGAAACTCTGAATCCTTGTAAATTATGTACATTTGTTACTCTAATTCGCTTTTTATGTTACTTTAACACTTTCTTTGTGTTACTTTAATGCTTACCAGCTACTTGTTAGAACAGTTGTTACTGTAATGCAGAAGAGGTGTTACTATAACTATCATCTTCGTGAAACTCTGAATCCTTGTAAATTATGTACATTTGTTACTCTAATTTGCTTTTTATGTTACTTTCACTACTACAAGTAAGATTAAATAGGATGGTTCCTAACCATCCTATATTGGATAAGGAACCGTCCTTTAGGTCGATGTCCTATTAAATCAAATAGCGCGGTTCCCAAAAAGTCAAACCGTGATGTTAAATTCAACATTAATAGGACGGTTCAAGGAGGAACCGTCCTCTTTAATGTGTTATTTAAAAACGCGGTCCACGGAAGCGTGCTATTAAATCTATTTTAAACATCACAGTTCCATCCAAACCGTCCTATTATCTACTGATATAAATAGGATGGTTGGCAAACGAAGCATCCTGTTAATTCTTTTGAATAAAAACAAAATAAAAATAAGACGCTTACGATTACCGTCCTATTTGTGTTACATAATTTTTTTTTAAAAAAAATATTTCGATATAATTGTATGCCAATCCAAAAATCCAATATTTACATTAAAACATTAAATCAACATTCGAAAACCCGACAATTGCATCACATGTACCAATTCTTTACCAAAAATTACGAATCAATAAATATGGTCTCAATAGTTGTGATTGAGTTATATTAACAATGTCTAGGGATGTTTCTTCTATGATTCAGTCTTTCGTGTACAAACTCTAGTAACACCACTCTCATACAGTTGACGTCCATCTTTCAATTGTCAAAAAGCTTCTGCAAATAGCGAGACAAGGAACATTAGATCGTACACAAGTTCCATTCCTGCACAGTACACATACACACTTTCAAATTTCATCCATGTACGTCAACAACCGTAACACCCAAAGCTTTACTTCCAATATGAACTAGTAACAGTAAGAAGCTATTGTTACACCCAATAGAATGATTTAGAGCCCAGAAACCAAACAAAAAACACCTATAAATCAACAGGGAAAATGGGCTGAAAAAACGAGAGAAACTTACTTGGCTCGGGCTGCTAAAAGCGGGAGACTGTTTGAGCATAAGAAGGCAGAATGCAATTAATCCTGCCATTTTCAAAGCTATAAAACAGACTATTATACCTCACTCTAGGTGTTACATATGCCAAAATGTGACTCTCATGATCAGTTTGAGCCAAATGAAGCAAATACATGTAAGTTAAGAGCTTTATAGACCAAATGAGAAGGTTATTAGTTGGCCCCATGAGACGTGTATTTTTCCTTATTCAAAACTGAAAAGCAGCAACATATAGCTTTATATTCCAACATTTAATTAAGCTTATCTGTACAGTTGGCCACTTTCTTGCACCCACAGATTCACCACCACCACATAATTTATATAGCTTATTATTGCTAACATATTCACGAACAAAATTAAAGGCTAGAAGATTAGTTTTTAGATCTACGAAAGCTGTAGATTAATCGAGATGCCAAGTCAGGCAGTGTGTTGGAGACGGGTTGTGCCTGGCCATGTCTACGCTCAATATAACAGATTGGGTCAGGTCAAGCTAGCTCGCCATATTGGTCAGCTTTACCCTCACAATTCTCATCGGCCACTCTATCATTGAACCATGTGGTTCATGCTGGCGAAAGAGAAGTTGGAGGAAAATGATTAGCTAATACCTTGCTGTTCACTACTGGCCAAATATGATTGGAATGATGAATTAGAGAATCATGGGATGGGATGGGAATGATTTAAGCAATCATTCAGGAACAACTGAACAGATATACGAGTAACTTATAGTAAGTGTATTCTAATTTGGGTAAAAAGAGAGATATATAGACTAAATGGCAGGATTTTGCACGTCTTAAAACCATACTGTATGCACTATTCTATACACCTGACAATATTCTCTTTGCTCGGTGGTCCTGTTTTCCAGTCACATTTAGTAAAAGAAAACAGAGTATGAATAAGAAAATCATACAAAATGTGCTGTGCTGTTCGGCTCTTCATTCTTGTGATCCACAAAACAAGGGCTGCACATCATGAGCCCCTGAACGTCTTAAAGATTGACCTGACCACCAACAAGATTCCTATTTCAATTTCCTGACAAACAAACATCTCATTATAACCCGCTCCAACACTCAAATCATAATAATTTGTACCAAAAATGGCAGCAGAAATGGTAATATGGGAGAACCTTAAAACAAAGTTGGGCAGTCCGGAAGTAGAATTGCTACTTCCACTGAAAGAGGATCTCGATAGGTTGCTAGTCACGGTGAAGACGGCTCAAACGGGGGTGGCAGCCCTAGATAGGCACAATCTACTGCAGGGTAACCATGACATTGTGCCTGCTCAACGAGATGAATTCTCTGACACTCTCAAGCGCCTTTCAACTTAGCTATATGATGCTGATAACCTACTAGATCAAATCGTGACTATGGATCAGCACACGAGGCTTAACAAAGAAAAAGAAGAGGAAAACCCAAGTAAATTGGTGCAGCAAGTGGTTCATGTCGTGATTCGATCTGCACAAGAGATGAGCCTTTTCCTTTCTTCATCCAATCAATATGGTTACCCCACAGTCAGCAAGCGACGACAAATTGGAGGAATGAGAGAGGGCTTGAAAGACTTGGTTAGAGAGTTATTGAATCAACTCAGGGGCAATAAGCAGCCTGAGCAGACACAATCCCCACCGATTAAGTCTTTCAATCCAATTCAACTCAAGTTGACTGGAAGAGAAGATGACAAAAGGGACATTGTGAAGTTATTGCTGCAACCACCTTAAAAAAGGAAAAGTAACGTATCAGTTGTTTGCATGTGTGCACAACCAGGAGTTGGGAAGTCGGCCCTTGCAAAGGAAATATATGATGATCTCAAGGTTACGGCTCATTTTGACCTCAGAATGTGGATTCCAGTGACGGGTATCCCTGATGAATCAGAAGTTATACACCAAATTGTTGAGTCCTGTACTAATAGGAGGTCTAATTACCATAACTCCTTGGTTCCTAAAAACTATGCAGATTCGTTTCGAGATTTTTTGGGATGTCAAAGCTCAGGCATATCTACAAGCTCGCCTAATAATGGCGCTCATGACAATGAAACTGAGATATATGAATGACGACTGAGGAATGAAATTAGAGGGAAGCATTACTTACTTATACTGGATGATGTTTGTCTCCAGACATGGCAGAGATTGAGAGACTTGTTTGCAGGAGGTGCTAGAGGAAGTAAGATTTTGATGACTACCGGGACTGAGGAAGCAGATATTCTAATACGAGAGACTCCCGAGGTTCAAGCTTACACATTATATGGTTAGGGAAATCATATTCTTGGAATTTGTTCGAAGCACTTGCATTAGATCACAATAAAAGCTGTGATGCTGAAATGAAGAGTACAGGGTTTGACATTGCAGAAATCTGCAATCATGTTCCACTTACCATAATAGTTGCTGCAAGATTTCTTCACGGAAAAAGTAGGGACATGTGGTTCTCTTTTATAAAAGAGCTAATATTGGGTAAAGATCAGGGAAGTGACGTGATGGATCACGTCCTACATCTCAGTTATGCCAATCTTCCCACTCATCTGAGAGCTTGTTTTGGATATTGTGCTTTGTTTCCTACGGACTTCACGTTCAATAAATATGACCTGATTAGTCGCTGGATAGCCCAAGGATTTGTCAATCCTAGAGTGGGCCGAAGTTTAGAGGATGAAGGAGAGATCTACTTCATCGAATTGTCACGACGGTTCTTATTGGAGGAAGTGAGCACTGATGACTTTGGGAATACTCTAACATGTAAGATGCATCACGTTATAAGCATTTTTGCCTCAAAAGTCGCCACTGGTGTTCTTAAATTACAGTCGCCACGAGGCTTAACAAAGAACACAATTTTATATATCATAAATGCAATAAAATAGGAGAATTATCGAACACAATTTTATATATCATAAATGCGAAGTACTTTGCAAAAACAAAGCAATATGTTTATGGGGCCAACACGTTTCCTTGCTGCTACCATCTCATCACCACGTCTCTCATTCAAATTCATGTGAATTGGACAATCCTAGAAACGAGTAACCGACTAAATGAAGTCCTATTAAGGAATCATACCCTAGAATGTTTCGTAAAGGGGTAAGCTGGACACACCCAGCAGAGAACCAACAAATAAATCACTCAACACTAAGATTTGCACAATCACAGTAGGAAGCATGCTTACTTAAGATTTGCACCTTCAAACAACTAACACTAACCATATTTATCTCTCTAACATGCCCTCATTTCCAGTTCGCAGCCCAAATATCTCCAAATATTTTTGCAATCTCCTAACCAGACACATCTTCATCCCATATTCTGACGAATACTCGAAGAAAACACTTCCATTCATCATTAAGGGTTGCGATATCAAATATCAACTCTTAATTTCTCAATTAAGACATAAAAAAAATCTTCCTTTCACAGTAACACGACATACAAGAAAAGAGGCTCAAATCTATCATTATCATTCTCAGTCCATGAATAAAATTACAAACCCAGAGAATCCCGAATTCTGAATGCTTTCTACATTATTGATGCACCCTCATTACTACCAAAATGAACAAAATGGTTCCAGCTTTTCCCCTCATAACATAAACGCCAGATATGAGTCCCTTGAACAAAATTTATGCTCTAACGAATCACAATTCCTTGACACTAACGTCTTGCCCTACTTCGATGAAGAACTCCCAAAACCATTGTTTCTAACTTTCCATTCTCTTCCAACCATCCATCCATCCATCCAAACCAATCCTATCTCTCTTCTAATCCTAAATCCTCTCAAACATTAAATTTTATACAGGTCCAATTAAATTAAAACGCAAAACAACCCAACCTAACCCCAACCTCGAAGATTAAAACATTAGTAGATTCTCATAAAGCAAACAACCAAATCAAAACTTTATTTGGGTCACTTCCTCGCATTAGAACAGAGGGGAAGGGAAATCGAAACTACAACTACTGTTCACAATATCATTGTCTAAAGTATCCTCGGTTCTGAATCAAAACTCTTTTTTCCGGGTCCAAAGATGCGCACAACTAACATTACAACACAGGGGAATCGAACATGGTACCTGTTGTCTACAATGCACAGACGGTTCCGAATCAAAACATTGAGAACAAGTTTTCATGTCAACATCAAAATTGCGACTATTGCTCACGATATCTCCGTCTTAACCACTACACTAAGATATCTTCGATTCTGAATCAAAACCTTTTCTCCCGGGTCCAAAGATGCGCGCAAGTAACATTACAACACAATGAAAGGGGAAATCGAACGTGGTACCTATTGTCCACAATACCTAATAATCTCCGCAAACGATTCCGAATAAAAACATTGAGAGCAAGTTTTCATATCAACATCAAAATTGCGACACAAACAACTAAATAATTGGATAACAGACGAGACCCGACCCGAAAAAGAAAGGAAGAGGAAGAAGGAAGGCATACTTGCGAAGAGTAGGGGCCATCTTATTGGTAAGAGTACCAGCAACAATCATACAACAGAAACATCGGTCAAAAAAAAAAGACGATCAAAGTGTCTGAATCAAATTTGTGAAAAATGCCTAGACATTGATAGCATCTAAGAATCGAGCAATAACTGCTAGCATCAACAGCAACATCAATCACGAAAAAAAAAGATCAAAATACCTAAAAAAAATTCGCGAAAATGCCAAATCAACAAACTAAGTTTCAATTGCTAGCATCAACAGAAACATGAATCATAAAAATAAACAAAGACGGTCAAAATACCTAAATCAAATTCGCGAAAAATGCCGAATCAACAGACTAAGTTTCAATTGCATCAACAGAAACATCAATCACGCAAAAATACCTCAATCGAATTCACGAAAATGCCGAATCAACAAACTAAGTTTCAATTACATCAACAGAAACATCAATCACGAAGAAAAACAAAGACGATCAAACTACCTAAATCAAATTCACAAAAAATGCGTCAAAATTGGGGGATGAAATTAGGGTTAGAAGAAGAACAACCTCTCAGAGAGTTGATGACCGACTTGATAACCGATAGCTTCGATACGACGAGCAGCGAGATCAGGTTTGTTAAGGTACAATCGATCGCAGTATGATGAGACCATCTCCATTATCATGCTATCGATGCAGCTTTCTCTCACTTCTGTCACCATTTTTATGTTTCTCGTGTTTCTCTCTCTAAACTCACTCAACACCCTTTCACTCCTGAATGCTTGTGAATTGTGATTCGTGAATAGACCCGGAAAAACTGACCCGACTTGCAAATGACCCGTATTGAACCCGGGTTGATGACTTTGTGTGATCGAATTGTGTTTGACCAGATCAGTCTTGATCTGTCTAAATATAAACACGTTAGTTTTGACACAGATCAAAGATTGATAGACAATCGATTTAAACCGACTCGTTAAAAACACAATTTCTTATACGAAATTGTCATAGAATTGATAAAATTGATTTAAAGCGACTTGATAAAATCACAAATTCTTGTATGAAACCGTCTCAAAAACCGTAAAATGATTCAACGAGTTTGGTCTCAGAAATGGGCCATTTTTCCACAAAAATTTCAAAAATTCATCAATCAAACAACAAATCAAAACTTTAACAAGAAAGAAAAAATCGGTAAAACAACGAAATACTATCGAATTCAAAAATGGTTATTAATCAAACATCGTCATCCAATGTAGAAATCAGCTTCGACAGCCGAATTCTACAGTTCAGATTCATAAATTCGATTGCTAAACACCGAATTCAACCGGTATAGACCCGTTTTTTCTTCGGGTTAAAATCAAGTTCATCATCGATTGGTATTATTTTGTTTACTCTTCAAATAATCCTACTCCATTGGTATTTTGAAGAAGACGGGAATACATTTGGTATTTTCAATTTTCAATTTTTGGTATTTTATTCAATTGAAAATACAATTGATTTTTAGTATTTTGTTAAGTAAAACTCTCCAAGATTGAGTAGGATTGAATAGGACGGGTGTTACATTTTAATAGGATGGGTTTAGAGTATAACCGCGCTTTTAAAATACTTTAATAGCACCGGGTTAAACCTACAAGCGTGCTATTTTCTTTATGAGGACGGTTATATTGACCAACCATGCTAATAATATAAATAAAAGGATGGTTCTTTGCTGAACCGTGCTATTTAACCAAGTTCATGGGGAGCCAAAAATTTATCATGTTATAGAGGACGGTTCCTTATATAAGCGTCCTATTTTGGGCGTCTTCTAATATCAAAATTGTAGTAGTGTTTAGCACTTTCTTTGTGTTACTTTAATGCTTACCAGCTACTTGTTAGAACAGTTGTACATAATTATTGTACTTTTCAGATGGCAAAAGAAGAAGACAAGTCCAGAAAAACTCGTGCCACAGATGGCAAAAGCAGGAGGCAAAGCAAGGAGCAGGTCAACAAGGAGCAGGTCAGTTGCAGGCCTTAGCATTGTTGATGTTCATCTCTTACAAGGTGCATATTTAGCTCTAACAACAGTTGAACATACTAATTATTTGTAAACTTGTCCCTTTTCAGAAGGAAGAAGGGGGGAACAAGAAGTTGTTGTTAAGAAGATCCAGTTCAGGTGTAGACCGCAGAACCTCGTTGAGTTAATGTCCAAATTAATGATAGGCAGCGGGAGGCTGTCATCAGAATTGGTTTTGGCGGCCTACTACAAATGCGACTCAAAAGTTTCCCCGGTAAGTATGCAATCCACTTCATGACGCTTTTTGCGGATGACACTCTGATTTTCAGACTGCCAAGGAAAAGCGATCAATTCTTGGTAACAAAGCATGATGTCCACGACTGCTTCCTCCTACCATACGGTCCGAACCCAGCTGACCTGCTCCCAATGGGCCGGTCGAAGGAAGCACTGGCGGAGGATGTCGTCAGTCTGAAACAAGCATGGAGGGACCGGTTCCATCTTCCTACTGGAAGCGACACGATCTCTCTGACTCTGTTGCTGGAAGAACTACAGAAGGACGTTCACGGAGGGGACGACTTTTGTAGATTGTTTGTTCTGTACAGCATGTTTATTTTTCTTAATCCAATGTCAAATTACACTGTTGATCTTAGTCTGCTGAGGTGCGTGGAGAACATAGAGCAGATTAGTAACTATGATTGGTGCACGATTGTATTGGATGGGCTTGCTGCAGCCTGTCAAGACTCTGTTATTCGGAAACCGACATACCTGCTCGGTTGTGTGCCATTTTTTATGATCACATACTTTCAGCGTTTCCAATACCGTGATCATCGTTGTCCGCACGATCTGCCGCTTATTAAGCATTGGGATCGCGAGCGGATGCTAGATAGGTTACATGGTGAATTTGTTGGTGGTGGGATTGGTCGTCTTACCAAGTCAAAGGTGAAATACCCCCGTTGTCTACTTGAGGAGGTGGTGGACGAGGAGGTGGTGGATGGCGGGGTGCCGCTGAGGATAACGAATGCCCCAACATCATCCGGGCACAAAGCTTCGAAGTCCATAAACATTGAGCTAGCAGATGGCGTCGAGGATGACGCTGATCTAAGAGCTAAGGCAGTTGACGTAAGTAATAAAAATTTTCATCAATAAATTGCATGTGTTTATGTCCCTGTGTTCATTGAATACGCGTTGTTCACAAGAATGGTGGTATGTGTCTATTGAATACGTATGCAGTTGTTCCCCTGATCTAATGGAACTAAGAAAACAATTTTGTTGTTGCTGTAGTTGCCTAATTATGTTACTTTAACTATCATATCCTATTACAGTAATGCGCATCATGTGTTACTTTAAGGTATTCGAGGCGTGTTAATCTGAGCATGAATATGTGTTACTTTAATGTTGATTACATGTTACTCTAATGACACAGATGTGTTATTTTAAAACGAATCATAAGTTACAGCCACCCCTCCAAACTAAAACTATTTGTTTACTCTTGATACAGAAGGTACATGAATTGTATCTCATGATGGCAAGGAATGCAGTTGCATTCCATGATTGGTGGATCTCAGCCGCTTCCAAACTCAGGAGAATAACATCCGGCAAACCACTGAACGGTGACCCCGTTTCGTCACAGGCCTCCCAAGACTTCTGGAGTGGAGAAGAGCTCCACCGGACGATCGATGAAGTGTGCGAGGCGTACGCACACGCGAAGAACGCAACGACCCAAGGCCCTGCATTCACAGGCCAGCCCTCACAAACAGTAGGTGCGAGCATGCATACAAATGTGGCGGGGGATGAGGATGTTGTCACTGGGGATGAGAATCGAGGCTGTCCTGACTTCGAACTGTACACGACGGCGGAGATGGTTGAGGCTGTTAACGGTGGTTCGGAGGACAGGGATCACCGAACGAATTGATGAAGCGAATGTTATTGAGAATTTGTGGGTGGAAGTCGATGGACGGAAGGTCTTCCATCCTTACTTTCTCCACTCTGAAATTTTTTTGGATTGCATGCAAGTTGTCGATGAGAAGCTTGGATGCTCTTATGACTGTGGAACCCCTGAACCAGACCAGCTAATAGTATCGGATTTTCTGGTCAGAAACAGTGCATTGTTCAGGTCGGTTTTAAGTGTTCGGAAAGACGTAATGGATTACGTCTTTTATAACAATGACAAGTACAGTGCGGGGTAAGTTTTCAATAGTGATCAATGTTCTTTACCTGATTCTATTTATCTATGTTATTTTTTTATCGATTGTCTTATAATTCATTCAAATTCTTTTAGCGAGATGCTGGTGAGGGTTGATGACTTTTTCAACGTCCCTCGTGATGAGCTTTCGACACTCCAGCCGGGGCAGCAGTTGTCGAACGTTGTTATTGATATCTGGTGTATACTTCTTAACAGCCTTGACGCGAGTCAGACTGCACCACGTCCTACATCACGCTGCTTCTTTGGCGTTAGCCACAGCGTAAGCTTGTCTCTGTTATTTCTATCATACCGACACAATCAACAAATAGTGTCACTCACATATCTGGAATGATCATTCATATTAACCATTATCATGGGATATCCATAACTAGTGTACCTCTTATAAATTAATATTGTTACTCTATCACAATAACAGGCGTTACTGTAAGGCTTTCAAATTGTTACTTTAATTAATAACGAGTGTTACTCTGTCTTACTGTCATGATCATGTACTGCTACTTCAACATGTGTCATGCAGAAGACAGTAATGAAGTTGTGGAAGGGCAGAAAGAGTGGTGTAAATGTCGACATTGGCGATGACTTGTTCAACTTCTGGGACATTTGGACCGAAGTGAATAATGACATCATAAACCTAGACTCTGACCTGGTATGTCTATATGAAACACTTTATTACCCTTCATTACAGCTCTTTAACAATAATCGCCAATCACTTTATTACCAAATAACAGGTCTTCGTCCCGGTGCTTTCGGAAAACAATGACCACTACAACTGTGCATGTATCAACTTCCTGTCAAAGCAGATTGAGTACCTAGACAACAGGAGTTACGAAGAACAGAAATTTGAAAGCCTGCCATATGTCGGGATGGCAAAAATTGTCGTAAGTGAATTTATGTTGATATACAATCAGACATTATTTTACCTTCCGTCTAATTTTTTTTTTGTATGATCAAGGCTGTGGAAATGGGAAAGTACATGGTCAGTAAAGGTATCACGAGGGGATCGGCTGTCGCGGGTTTCCCTGTTGTCAACGTCCCATTCGCATGGCAGGGTGGAGGTTTCTCGGCGAACAATTGCGGTGTCTACCTCATGATACACATGATGCTGTATAGGGGGGAAGTTTTTGACTGTTGCCTTGGCACAATGGAGGCGAACAACCTATATAGAGCGGAGATTGCGGCGACTCTGGTCCTGTGTGACAACAATAAGGACAGAGATGATGTTATAGCGAGGGTGAGAGAGCTCCTAAACTATAAAGCGAATATCGCCATCGAGAGAACAATATCGGGTGTTGTGGGGTCTACCGGTGGGAAAGTCAAAAGGGCAGGCGAGGCAGAACACAAGGAACGACCGTCGAAGAAGAAACGACTGTCCAAATCTGACCCTAAAACCCCCCAAAACCCCGGTCGCAGAGACAGTGCTTGACTCTGAGTTCTCAATGCGGACAAGATCGGTCCTGAAGAGCCGAAACCGTGGTGAGGGTGACGGACTTGGCTGCTCAATTGAATGTGGCGGCGAAGATGCGAACTCTCCCATGCTGTCACCGTTTCTATTGAACAACAGGACATTGTTAAGTAAGATCGCCGTCCGTCGCAAAGACGTCGTGGACTACTGCCTTGTGGAGCTTACAACTCTGAAAAATTGGTATGCATTTACTGTAACATTAATGGGTGAATATTAAAACAGATTTTTTGACGAGGTATTTTTTGTTTTCCTTCAGCGAGGAGGTTGCAAACTATTCACTCCTGGCTACAATTGAGCGGAATGACATACGTTCAATGTTACCGGGTCAGAATATGAGGACGTGCATCGTCTGGTCGATGCTGTTGAACAGGCTTCCATCTCCCGCCACTGATTCGGGCGAGACACTTACGACGACATACTTTGGTATACGACAGACGATACGCATTATTGTTGCATTTGTGTACATATATATACATACATGTCCCTCAACATATTGATGGTGTTATTTTAAAGATGAAAGTGTGTTACTATAATGTAGGAGATGTGTTACTTTAATCTGTTACGTAGTGAATGTGTTACTTCCCCATGCTCTTATTGGAAGACTTCTACACAGTTTATCCCAATCTGAGACACGTTAAATGTGTGTTGTAGAACTGCCTCTATGGGATACTTGACGAGGATGAAGAGAGCCCATCCACGCGGGCAGTGGACATCTTGACGTCCCACCTCGATCTTTTTAGAAGGAAGTGTGGTCGTTCTCTTAACTTGGAAGCTGATCTCATATTTGTCCCGATCAACATCGATTATTACTACTCATGCGTGTGCATTAATCGTAAAGACAGGACAATAGATCTCCTTGACCACCAACTCTACCCGAACGTGAAAGAAACAGTCTTGTACAAGGCTGCAATGATAATGGTTAGTATATATATGCTAGTAGTTATTATTGCATATGGCTATCTGTTTCTCACCTAACTACGTTGCTGTGATACACACAGGTGTCAACAATCAGCGATTACCTCGATAAGCTCAAAGTCCCTGGTGCAGCTGAAATCGTTACTTTCAAGTTTAATGAGGTCAAGTTTAAGTGGCAGAAACCAGGGGTAACCTGTGACGAGTCGGGAACTTTCCTTATGATGCACATGTTGATGTACGAGCGCCGTACATTCCAAAATATAGACCTCGAGAGGAAGGTCAACAGACGATATCTGGTGGTCCAACTTGCAGCCACACTTCTGTTGGCAGATAGGAACAAGGTGCGATCGGAATTGTTGGAAAACGTAGCCAAGTATGAGAACACTAGGCAAAAGATCATCGACGGTCCAAAGATCAAGCCAACAAAGGGCCGGAAAAAATAACGTGTTTACTGAAACATGTCATCTCTTTTGTAACTACGATTTAATGGTTTGTATTGTGTAGTTACCTGTCTAATTACATTGGTATTTTGACTATCACCAATGCATTGAAGCTGTTAAACTCTGTTACACTGACAAGCTTCAGCTGTTACTCTAATTTACAGTTGGTGTTACTATGGGGATTACTTAATTTTAATCCAATTTTCTTTGGTCTCTCAATCTTCTGTGTTACATCTAAGCACTGTAAATGCTACTCTAATGAACAAATTATGTTACTCTAGGAGATCAATGTTGTTATTATGATGATATTACAGTCAATTCCGTAAGCCTTATAATTTTTTTTAAGGTACAAATGTTTGTACTTTTGTATTGTTTAGATACTTGTCTGATTGCATTGGTATGTTGACTATCAGCAATGGAAAGAAGCTGTTAAACTCTGCTTGTATTACTATGGGGATTTCTTTAGTTAAACTCTGCGGGTATTACTCTACCGTAAATGTTACTCTAATGAACAAATTGTATTACTCTAAGAGATCAATGGTGTTATTATAATGATATTACAGTCATGAGATCAGTTACTTTCCAAAAAACCACATGTATTAAATAAAATGTAGTGTTAATTGCAATGTAGCACAACACTATGTGTCAAAAAATCCGTACGGCATTAGTTTTTCGTGTAGAACTGGAAAAAAGAAAAAATTCTTACAATGACAAAAAAATCGAGTATTCTCAAAAGACTTGTTCCTCCTCTTCGTCCTCCTCGGTGTCTTCTTCAGTCTCCTCTCCTTCGATATCTTCATCTACTTCGTCCTCCTCATCCTCATCATTGTGTGGTTTAGTAGGCTGTTTAGAGGGTCGTGCTGCATACGGATTTGGACAGTTTCGTTTGTCTTGGTGCGCCATCTGTTTGCAGTTATTGCACATGCGTTTCGGCTTTCTTGAAAGTGCGACCTTCTTTTCCTTGCTTGATAACATCCGCTTTCCGCTGCCCTTTGTCTTAGAAATCTTTGGGGGGAGTATCGTGATATTGTCAGAGGTCGTACACCCGAGCATATTTTCAATTTCCTGTGTCTTGCCAACATTTCTCCCACCAGAAACTGGCTGCCTCTGCAACCTGAACTCCCGAATTAATCTGCACAAGCTTTCCACATCTGCCTTGTCTCCTGCCTTTAGAAGTCCCATGGTCTCATGGATTTCCGACCACAATTTCGACATCTCTATCTGTTTTCCGTCGATGATGTCAATGTATTCGCCGTCTAATCCTTCATCACTGATGCGAGCAGTGCGAACAACCTCCTTTGTCCACCTTTTGGTTACCATGTTTTCGGGTATAGTGGTCAGCCCTTTTGATGAATATATCCAGATTACGTGTCGACACAGTATCCCTCGTAAATTAAACAGCTGACATGTGTAGCTTGATTCACACGTACCTGGAAAGATGACGACATATTAATGCGACATTGCACCCGCAAAACAATGCGTCAATAACAATATATTATCCATCTTTTCAATAAGCAGAGACAACAATTATAATGGAGGGAATGGCGTGCAAAATGTAATGGAGGGCAGAATGAGTTACTTTTAAGAATGTGAGGTGTTACTCTAATGCATGTTCAGTGTTACTTTAAGCATTCACAACGCAGATGTCCAAATGCTATCATCCGTTACTGTAACTCAATATATATGTTACTGTAAGGACTGACTGGTGTTACTTTTATAACAACTCTGCTATCACATGAACCAAATGTCAGCGCATGAGTGAGTTTAAGCAGTACCTGATATATACTGGACCGTAAACTCTTTATCTCGTGTAGCATCCCTCACCAGTGTCTCCTCTATCCCGTCCTTCATAAGGAAGCCCCTCACGCTGCAAGTGCCCACAGAAAATTTCACCTCGTCCTAAAATTCTTCAAATGCGGCGTGGGTGTAAATTTTAGCAGCGTGATGTTCAATTGGCAGGTGGGTTGCTATTTTTGGAGAGGCTTGAACATTGTCGTTGTCGAGTTTTTTTTGTGTATACCGTTGCTGGTCCATGGCGCTCTCGAATCGCATCCAGAATTCGACCAACGTCCCCGATTTTTGTTCGAATTTTTTGAAGAAATTGTTCTCACTCTCCAACCTTTGCGTTGTTCGCATTAAGCCGCCCATCTTTAAATCCCTGCAATGTGCCATCACCCACTGCTCCCTAATGGAGAATGTAGTTGAAAACCACTCGACATCACTCCCATGGTACTCCTCCATTATGTCACGCCACTCCGCGTCAAGCTCATCTCCATCAATATCCACATCCCATACTATAGCATTCAATCTCTTCAAAAAATCCTGGTAGTCACTCCGCGATGCACCGTATTTTGTAGGAACCTTGTTCAAGATATGCCACATACAAAAACGGTGTAGCGTCGTCTTAAACATCTCCCTCACGGCTGGTATAATACCCGGATCTTGGTCGGTAATAATATACACCGGCTCCTTACCTCCCATTGCTGTCAGAAATCTCTCAAACACCCAGACGAACGACTCATAATCCTCGTGCGCTATCAGAGCCCCAGCAAAAGTTACCGATCGTTTGTGATGATCAATGCCGGTGAACGGAGTGAAAATCATCTTATATTTGTTTGTCCCGTATGTCGGGTCGAACGAAACTGCATCCCCGAATAACTGGTAGTTTCGCCTCGCCTCACCGTCAGCCCAGAAAACCTTGCTCACACTCCCATCTTCATCCAGGTCGTAGTCGAAATAGAAACCCCTCCTATTCTTAGCCATGTCTTTGAAACGATCGATGAATAGCTGACCGTCCCTCTCATATAGGAAGCACTTTATATCTCTTCCCCAGTTTTTGAAGTCAACCAAGCTCGCACCCACGTTTCCGAACCCCTCCACCTGCTCCTTGCACATGTTGTACGTCCGTGTTGCGCCGATATTCAGCTGAAAATAAGAATCAAGCGTTGTGACAATTTAACATTAATACACCAATTGTGTTACTCTTATTCTTAAGTACTGTTACTCTATAGGTTCACTGGTGTTACTCTAGCAAAAGTAATTAGATTATGCACACACTGGAATAATCCAGCTGTGTTACTCTAGCAAAAAAACGGTGTTACACCTATATTACTCAAATGTTATTCTATAAAAGAAATTGTGTTACTCCATACCCGCGAATTGTTCAAGATCAGTTGCTTGTGGTACTTTGTCAGGTTCCTCGACAGCTTGTGGAATTCTCTGTCTTTTGGTGAGATCAGTTCGTGGTTGTGGCCGATGTGGAACCTATGAATCCTGAGAATGCCTCCTTTATTGAACAGCCTGATCCTTGCCTTGCACCCGCAACGACGGACTTTCGTCTTTTTTTTTAGGCGCAGCTGCATTGTTAACAGCTTTCACAGCCTCAGGTGTATTGTTAACAGCTTCAACAACTCCTCCCCCAGCTGCATCGTTAACAACTTTCACAGCCGCAGGTGTTTTCTTAACAGCTTTAACGGATTTTGTGAAACCCTGTCTGTTGCAGACTAGGAGCTTTGACTTTATCTCACCACCGTGCCATCGCTTTGTTGTATACCTTCTTACATCAAATCCGCAAGCCAGTGCGTAGATTTTGTAAAATTCCACTGCCTCTTCAATTGTTCCGAATACTTGCTCCATGTACGGAGTGAAAGCCTCACCCACATCTCTGCACCATTCTTGTGCATTCGGTTCTTGGCAAGCGCTACCTGCACAAGATAAAACAACGTTACACAATTGAGACATATGTGTTACTTTACTTCATAAGTTGCGTTACTCTAACTAACACAGTACGTTACTTTAACATCATTATCAAAACCTTTTTTCCAAAACGATCGGTGTGTTACTGTAACTGCAATGAAGTGTTACTGTAACTCAGAAGGTGTGTTACCTCAACGACGTTTCTGCGTTAATACTAAACAAAACGGTAGTATCAATGAAGCATACGTTAAATCTGGAATCTGAGTTAAAACGAGAGCGATGAACCACTGTTATTAACCCACGATTAATAAAATGAATAAAATCTCACCTTTTGCACTGTTGTCCTGTGCGTTTGCTTCTTTGCCAATGCCACCTGCACCCAATCAAAGAACGTTACACCAATGAAATCAATGGGTTACTACAGTTAACAAGTACTGTCACTCTTATTAGTACAGAATGTTACTTTAACATCATCATCAAACCTTTTTTTCTAAACGTTAAGTGTGTTACTGTGAATGCAATTAAGTGTTACTGTAACTCAGACGGTATGTTACTTCAATGACGTTTCTGCCCTAATACAAAATTAATCAACGTTACACTCATGCAACTATTGAGTTACTTCAATTAATAAGTTGTACAGTATGTTACTTTAACATCATCATCTAAATCCTTTTCCTAAACGTTCAAAGGGTTACTATAATTGCAAATAAGTGTTACTGTAACTCAGACAGTATGTTACTTCAATGACGTTTCTGTCTTTACATCCAATTCGACGTTAAATAATAACACAACAATGAAAGTAATAGCAGCAAAGAAAATTGACGTCAAAAAATAATGCAACAATGAAAGTAAATCTCACCATAGCAACAATGAAATAACGCAACAATGAAAGTAAAAAATAACCCAATTATGAAATAGCAACGAAAGCAATGTCAACATCCAAATCGACGTTAAAAAATAGCGCAACAATGAAAGTAATAGCAACAATGGAAATCGACGTCAAATTATTATTGAAACTCACCATTGTTATACTCAGACGATTGCTTATCAATTGTTGAAGAAGATGATACTGCCTCTGGATCCTTTGTAACGCATTTTCGTGCACAATTTTGATTGAATGAAAGGATGAACGTGATGAAGAAAGGGTTTTTTTCTCACGGTTGAATTAATGAATGAATGTGATGAATGATGAATGAACGTGATGGAGTGGGTTATTGTTTCCTAAATTCTTGGGATCTATTTTAGGAACGTAAATCTTCCTCTTTTTTTTTCTTTTTTTTTTAATGCAATGAATCTTGTCCATCCATCCTCATCCCATCCAACGGATGGGATGAGGACTCATGGACTCATATAGAGTAAAGGACTCATAAGAGCCTTACTCTATATATATGTATATATATATAGACGCAGGGTCCCCTACAATTCTCAAATCCTGTACAATTTACCTTTCATTTGTGACCTTTGATTTCGATGAGATGAATGGCTGAGATTCGAGGCTTTCACTATTAAAGAAAAAAAAGATCCACCTTCACATACAGTTACACAACAATTGATACAAAAAGATTTCTCAAATTCTATATACGCTTATCTCCTCAAAATCACAAAAAAAAAACAATTAGCATCACCAACTTTCAATAAACGTGAACTCCCATCCACATTGTGCGTCAATTTTTTGGTCTTTGAACTACGTAAGGTATTTCGTTTTTTCATTCTACGTCGTTATCTTTTTTGATTTTGACTGCACGTTATATAAATTTTGTGCAACAGTTAATCTTCAATCTATATACGTTTATATATGTAATGCGGGTGCAATTATCGTTGTTTCAATTGATTCAAATTTAAGAAGAATTGAACAAATTATTCTTGTTATTGTACAATTTCATTTATCATTGTTATTGAACTGTTGCTTCAATTTCTTTATTGTACTTTTGTTCAATTTCGTTATTGTTTAGTTTAGTTTAGAGTAATTGTTATTATACTATAGAGTAATTGTTATTGGACAATAGAGTAATTGACGTTGTACTATAGAATAATTGTCAGAATAGCTTGACAAAGTAACCGTTTCAATTTGAACGCTCTAAATTGAAATTCGATCTTACTGTTAGATTAATTGATACAATTTCCATTTTCCATTTTCAATTCGATATTTTTCCAAAATTTTAGTTCAATTTGAAATTATTCCAATTTTAATTAGATTTTTTCCGAAATTTCTGTTCAATTCGAAATTATTCCAATTTGAAATAGATTAGTTTAAAATAATTGTTATTGTACTATAGAGTAATTGTTATTGTACTATAGAGTAATAATTGATGTTGTACTATAGAGTAATTGATGTTGTACTATAGAATAATTGTGAGAATAGCTGAACGAAGTTACAATTTCAGTTTGAACGCTCGAAAATTGAAATTCCAATTTCAATCTAAAACGCTTAATTCTTTCTATTTCAACGCTCGAAATTATTCCACTTTCAATTCGATTTTTTCCAAAATTTCAGTTCAATTTGAAATTGATTTTTTCCAAAATTTCAGTTCAGTCCGAACTTATTCCGATTTAAAATAGTTTTTTTCCAAAAATTCAGTTAGATTCGCAATTATTCCCGGTTCAAATCGTTTTTTTTCCAAAATTTAATTATGCTAAAATTTTATTGCGTTAACATCTTTTCAATTTTAGTATTTAGATTTCTTGTTGATGTTTTTCACCTTATTTAAATTTTGTTCGACAGCTAAATTTCGATTGTCCTTCGATTCCACTGTGTATACGTTTATATGTGTAGTGCGGATGCAATTTTCCTTGATTCATTCCGTCAAATTTAAGAAGAATCGAAAAATATTATTCTTGCTATCATATATTTTTGTTTATTGTTGTTATTGTATAGTTGATTCAATTGCATTGTCGTACTATTTTCTTGTTCAATTGTTATTGTTCTGTTGTGGAGATGGAGTTACTTCAATTTCGGGGTTTAGTGTATAGGTTAGTTTGGAATAATTGATAGTGTACTTTAGAATAATTGTTACTGTACTTTATAATAATTGTTATTGTACTGTAGAATTATTGTCAGAATAGTTGGACGAAATCTAATTGTCAAATTTCAATCGTTTAAATTTTAGTATTTAAAATCCAATTTCGATCCAATTTCAATCCAGAATTTAAAATCCAATTGCAAACAAAATTCAAAGTGACTATTTCATTAATTCACGGTTTAAAATCCAATTTCAATTAATCCAAGTTCAACTCGATTGTTTGCCGGAATTTGTCGAACCAACTTTCATCAAAATAGTGAATTAACGAAAAAGTGAATTCTGAAACAGTTTAATGGGATAAGTACTGTTTTGATAGTGTAGATAATGGTAACGTATCAAAAACCGTTGTTTACTTGTCCCTACTGTTTTGACAGAATTAATTCTTATACTTGTATCGACTGCACTACATTATTGTTAGAATAATTGTTACTGTACTGTAAAATAATTGTTATTGTACTGTATAATAATTGCGTAAATATAGAATAATTGTCAAATAATTGATTTAGTACTATAGAATAACTACTCGACTACTATGTAATAACTGGAGTAGAAATATACAATAACCGTTTATTATATGAAACAATAACTTGTTAGGTAACATAATTATGTACGAAATATTAGTTTACTATAATTGTATTATATAACACCTGCAGTTATAATTACTACTAGGTTACTATGTAATAACGATAATTTGTGTTATCTAGAGAAATAGACTTATTGTATGTTGTCGATTTTTGAATGGCAGGCAAATCTATAATGTCATCTGCACAAGAGCACATTAACTACAGTGGAACGCTTTCATTGAGTTACACTACAGATGTCATCTTTTCTCTTATTCAGCCCAAGTTTTGATATCAGTCCAACCAAGCTCTTCGGTCGACATCGCACATCTATGTCATCGGCCCTACGAATCGAACAATGCACAAGTGAAGATAAAATATACGATGAGGATAAAATATACGATGAGGATAAGAAAAGCAGCAAAAATAGTAACATACAATGTAATGGATTGAGCTTGGTTAGCCTTCTTTGACTCAATCTTTATATTATCTATCTTAGAGCGTTTTTGTTTTGTTGCACCATCTTCACCTGACTTACATTTCCGGGCGATTTCTGCTTTATTTTTTGCCATGTCTATATAAAAGATTACATGCGTTAGAATAATTAACAAAAGTTAACAGACAACGGTAGTAAAATTGAAAATATAACTGTCATTAACTATATTTCAAAAAAGATTATTATAAGTTCTATTGGTTTAGTTAGTTTTAATTTGCCTAATTAAAGTCATGTGCATGCGTATTGAAATACAATAACTTGATTTAAGCATTACAATAATTGAAATTTATAGTGTACAAAGAGAACTAAGCAATTGTAGTTTGGTTTAATCTCAAAAATGCATATTGAAATACAATACCGTGATTAAAGCTTTAGAATAAGTAATTGAATACTATAAAATAAGTAAATTAGCAAAAAAAAGAAATGATGTTTACTAAACAACTTACAATAACTGAACATGAACCTTACAGTTATTGGAATTGTGAATTAGAATAACTGGATAGACAACATGCAATAAGTGATCATACATAAAACAATATTTTATATTAGACTCTAAAGTCAATTAAATTGAACAAAGTTTCTAATATTGTTCATGAACAACTTTCAGATTTTGTCCAAGACCAAACAGAAAACAGTAAAGTTATGCACTAGACTTGTTAGATTTTGTCCGATCTACCAGGACTTGAAGTGAAAGCTCCAATTTTTATACCCCCAAATATGAACAGGTCAAAATATTAAGCAAAAATAACAATCAATAGACATGATTAACTTTTGCAACTCACAAGTCACAGGATCGCCACTCCGTATACAATAACATAAAATAAAATAACAATTATTCTATAGTACACAAACAATTATTCTATAGTACACAAACAATTATTCTATAGTAAAATAACAATTATCTTAAACTAAGCTATACATTAATAGCGAAATCGAAGCAAACTCATAGTAACGTAATTATTCAAAACTCTTACTGAATAATTACGAATTCGGTAAATCTGCAATTTTGAATTAAGCAAACTCATGTTATTCATAGTAACGTAATTAAGCAATTTCGAATTCGGTAATTACGAATAGTTATTCATAGTAACGTAATTAAGCAAACTCATGTTAAATCGAATTCAGCAATTTTGATTTTTCGCAAGGGATTGCTTCGATTTAATTGATTCAATTTTTTTGGTCGGCGTGATAATGTAGAGCGTGATTTTTTTGGTCAATATATAGTTCGGACGGTTCGGACCGAATTAAGGTTCGCACCGGATCCCGCCCCTATATATATATATATATAAAGTTGGAACTTTTTTTGTTTCGAGCGATATGATTGATCTGTTTCATCAAAACTCAATTTAGGAAAGTATCATAAAAAATACAAAAAAATCAAACAGAGAATCTATTATATTAATGTGTTTATAATTTTCTTCTAAAAATCTTTAAATTTCGTTAACAAAAAAATTATCGTAAATTTTTTTATAAAAATGAAATAATTAGATCCGTGATAGAAAATATTTTCATGAGAGTATAAATTTCAAATTATTTGTTTGAAAAGTGATGAATTTATTATATATAAAAATAGTAAAGTTATCTCATATCGACAAATTATAATAATGTGATGAAATTCTATATTATAAATAAGAGTAATCATCCGTACATAGATATTCACCAAAAAATTTTTGGCTCTTAAACAACTCTTAGGGTCCGTTTCAATACGAAAATAGGAAGGAAAGAGACGGGAGGAGGAAGGAGGGGAATGAAGGGGAGGCCAGGAGGGGAGGGGAGAGAAGAGATAATGGTGGAAGATTGTTTGGATAGCAAAAATTGGAAGGAAAGGGAAGGAGGGGAGGGATGATAAGTGTCTATTACTCGTATTAGGAAGAACAATGTTGAATAAACAAAATATATAATGACAACTTTATCATGTTATTTGCTTGAGTAATGAATTGTTACGTAAAAAAAATGTTTGACTCACTTATTAATTTTTGGAACCTAAAATTCTTGTAATTACGATTATTATTTTTTAACTCGTTTAAATATAGCAAGTACGTGTAGTAAGGGAGTAGTTGTAGTTGTTTGCGGATGATTTGCTTCTCTTCTGCAAGGGAGATGTAAAGTCAATCATGGTTATGCTCAGAACCTTTTCTACTTTCTCACAGGCCTCAGGCTTGAAGCTTAGTAAAGGGAAATTGAATGTCTTTTTCAACGGAGTGCCAACTGAGGTGAGGAAAGATATTGTGCAGGTGTCAGGTTGTTCTGAAGGACATTTGCCTTTTAGGTACTTGGGAGTGCCTGTCAAGCCCCCAAAATTGTCGATTAAAGACTGTAAGCCTATAATTGATAAAGTCTTGGAGAGGATAAGGGTTATAGGAGCCAAGAAACTCTCCTATGCAGGGAGATTAGTCGTTGTGAAGGTTGTTTTCAAGACCTTTCATTCCTATTGGGTGTCTATCTTTACTCTCCCAAAGGCTGTGATTATGAAGGTGGAGACTATATGTAGGAACTTCTTGTGGGATAGGGGAACTGAATATATCAGGACACCCACTGTAGCCTGGGCAAAGATATGCAACCACAAGAAAGGAGGAGGTTTGGGACTAAAAAACGACCACACTTGGAATAAAGCTGCAATTGGAAAACTAGTGTGGTGGGTGAATGAATGCCAGGACAAACTCTGGGTGAAATGGGTGCATGCTGATAAGTTAATCGTACACCTATCAAAGATAACCAACTTAGGTCTAACTAAAAATATAGCTAGGGAAGTCAGGATCGTATCAACAAGGGGACAAATAAATTCTACTCGCAATTAAAGTCTATCTAAGTAACAAATCGGAGGGTTTTTTGATTGTGGTTAACTAATCTAAAACTAGTGAAGGAAGAGAAGTAAAAGGAAGAAAAACGAAAATAAACAAGATGAATAAGGATGAATAAATATAGAGGGAAAACTAGGATCGTCGGTTCACCATGAATTTCCTACGGTCACAGTCTGGGTCACAGGTCTATCACAGATATTGGTCTAAGGGGTAGTAAAAAGGTCCTTCCGGTCCACTATTCACCCTAGCATGCGTCTAAAGGCTTCCGATCTTATTAGGGCATACTAATGTGTTGTAGCAGGTCTAACTTTTACCAGGCTTCCGATTTTAGGTTCAAGTTTACCAATTCAATTAATCAATTACGTCGACTTAATCAATTAATCTCAATTAAATGCTACAATTAACAACATAGACACAATATCATTGACATATCTGTAAACTAATTAGCAATCGTATTCAATTCATTGATCCCCATAAATCCTAGCAAGGGAAATTAGCTACTCATGGAGAAATTTAAGACAATAATAATAAAGATGATAACTAGATTAAGCATAACTAATAGATCTAAAGAGAAATAAGCGTAAACGAATTAATACGATTAAGAAAGAAAGAATTAATACGATTAAGAAAGAAAGAATTAAGGATAAAGGAATAAAGGAAGAACAAAGAGATAATTAAATTACCGAGTTTAAAGGAAGAGAATGAAAAGAATTCAGAAATCTAGATCTAAAAGTTGAGGGTAGAGAGAAATCTAAAGAGAAGTAAAAGCATAAAAGAGGAGGTTGTAGAATTCTAGTCTAATAGTTTATTAAATACTAAGCTAAAACAAAAGCCCAAAAGTCTTATTAACCCTAAACATCAAATTAGGAAAGTCTCGGTGTTCGTTCAGTCTCGAGAATAGTCGGTCGACTATTTTGATAGTCGTTCGACTATTATTGACCTGTTTCCGTTCTCAGCACTACGCGCTCAACTTCAAACGCTTGACATTTCTTCGTTACTTCTTCAAATCAGGCGTATAATATATATTGTTGGAAAGCTAAGAAAAAGAGCTTTCCAACGCAACTGGAATCAGATCAATTGAAGTTGTAGAACTTAAGATATTTACGTTTTAATTTGACCCGTTTGAAAAGATCATTCCCCTTTCTTATTTCGCATAAAATTTCATCTTTAAGCACGAGTTTTGCCTTATTTATGCGCCCACGGGTTCAAACCTACATAAGATACAACAAGTTCACAAAGTATCAAATTCGGGGGAAAATAGTAGACAATGCTAATGGAAATGCGTGCGTAAAAGACGAAATAATCATATATAAATTGCACGCATCAAACCTCCTCAAACCGAACCCTTGCTTTGATCCGAATGAAGAGGCTAAGGAGTTCAATGAAGTAACACTAGCTCCTATTAGCTCTAGTCAAGCCATATTAGCACCTCCTACCAGCCTAGTAGTATGCCTCCTCCAAGTATTAAGTTAGCTCACATAGGAGCTGAATAAAGGAGTAAAGAAGTCAAGGTTGATTATGGGCTGATTGCTAACTTCGTATTTAGCTCCATGTTCACATGGTGTGTACACTCAAGCTTTGTTGTTGGCTCCATGTTCCCACAAGGTTCCACGGCTGGTTACTCTTGGTGAAGCTTTGGTTTTAACTCCCTAGCTTTGGTTGTAGCTCCTTGTTTACATCTCTTTGTTTTTAGCTCCCAACTTTGTAATTAGCTCCGTGTTCACATAAGGGTCACTTTGTTTTTGTCACCCTAAACCAACCGGTTTAAGGGCTCTTGTAGGCTATATATAGCCAGTCATTTGAAGGAATAAAGATCATCCAATTGGCATATCAAAAACCTGAGTAAAGCTAAGCTTTCTTTTTGTCCTTGTTGTTTACAAGACAAAGTCTAGAGTGAGTCGCGTTACAAGCTCTAAACTCGCTATTTCAATCGAGTGTTTGATCTAGCAACCGCTTTGTTGGAGTATAGGTCTACTTCACCTAGCATACTATCCTTGGTTACGGTTTATTCAACCTTAAAACTATCCTTTCATTCTGTTTTGGTTACTTGTTTACATTCCATTTCAGAATACTAATCATACTTCATATTCTTGTTTCAAAGTTCATATCAACTCACATCATTAGTGGTATCAGAGCTTTGGTCATCCATTTAGACGTAAGCATGGCAGGAGTTGTGAGCTTTGAAGAATCAAGCATCATTAATCTTTCTAAGTCCCATGGCGCATCTGGTCCGGAAGTCTACTTGGGAGAAAAGAAGGAAGAAGGGAAAGACTATGGACTCCCAACGTTTGGTAATGTTTTAGTATTACGTACACTTCATGCTAATCCTATCCCACAAAACACCGAACAAAGAGACCAACTCTTTCACACCAAATGTCTAGTTAATACCAAATGGTGTAGTTTGATTATTGATGGAGGTAGTTGTACGAATGTTGCCTCTACTGAAATGGTAGCTAAGTTAGGTCTCACCACCACTAATCACCCTAGACCGTATGCATTACATTGGTTGGATAATGAAAACAAAATAAGAGTCACTAAACAAGTGAGGGTTGGTTTAACCATGGGTTCCTACGTTGATGAGGTTCTATGTGATGTTATACCTATGGATGCTTGTCACATACTATTAGGCCGTCCTTGGCAGTTTGATAGGGACGTAGTTCACCATGGTAGAAAGAATGAATACGAATTGAGGGATAAGGGAAAGAAAATCATTCTAAAACCTATGACTCCCCAAGCTGTTAGAGCTATGACCTCCAACAAAACCAAGAGACCTAACCTCACCATCTTTGCGAGTGAAAATGAAGTAGAGCAGGCTTTACAAGGGGGGGAACGTGTCTTTGTCATGGTGGCTAAAGAAAAACCCGTAGAAGTTGAGAATGGACTTGGAGGAAAACCATTTGAGGAGTTGTTACACGAATTTAAGGATGTCTTCCCTGAGGAATTACCCGTTGGTTTACCACCTATTAGAGGTATAGAACACCAAATCGACCTCATTCCAGGATCAACCTTACCAAATAAGGCTGCATATAGGTGTAACCCTGAGGAAACTAAGGAATTACAAAGACAAATAGATGAGTTAATGAGTCGAGGGTATGTACGGGAGAGCCTTAGTCCTTGTGCTGTTCCAGTCCTTCTAGTACCTAAGAAAGATGGAACATGGAGAATGTGTGTAGATAGTAGGGCCGTTAACAACATCACCATCAAGTATAGGTTTCCTATTCCAAGGTTGGATGATATGTTAGATGAGCTTCATGGGGCAGTGGTCTTTTCCAAAATCGATCTAAGAAGTGGGTACCATCAAATCAGAATGAGGGAAGGGGATGAATGGAAGACCGCTTTCAAAACCAAACATGGACTCTATGAGTGGACGGTCATGCCATTTGGTCTTACCAACGCTCCAAGCACGTTCATGAGGTTAATGAACGAGGTACTTAAGGCCTACTTAGGTCGTTTCATTGTGGTTTACTTGGATGATATCCTTGTGTATAGCAGGTCTTTGGAAGAACATATGGAGCATTTGAGACTACTTTTCACCACACTTCGCAAACAACAACTATTTGGAAAAAAGGAGAAGTGTGCCTTCTTTGTGGAGAGCGTAGTATTCCTTGGCTACGTAGTGTCCAAAGGAGGAGTGTCAGTTGATCAAACCAAAGTGGAATCCATACGTACTTGGCCAATCCCTTCCACCATTACAGAAGTAAGGTCGTTTCATGGTTTGGCTTCTTTTTACAGGAGATTCATCAAGGATTTCAGCACTATCACAAGCCCCATCACCGAATGCTTGAAGAAAGGCACATTTGTTTGGACCAAGGCTGCCCAAGAAGCCTTTGAAGCCATTAAAGAGAAGCTATGCTCCGCTCCTATCTTAGCCCTTCCTGATTTCTCTCAACCATTTGAGGTGGAATGTGACGCTAGTGGAGTTGGAATTGGTGCTGTTCTTGTACAAAATAAGCGCCCCATTGCCTATTTCTCAGAAAAACTCAATGGAGCAAGGCTGAATTATTGCACCTACGACAAGGAGTTCTATGCCATAGTAAGAGCTCTTGATCATTGGAGTCATTACCTTCGTACTAACCATTTTATTCTCCATTCAGATCATGAGTCCCTAAAATACATCAATGGCCAACAAAAGTTAAGTCCGAGGCATGCCAAGTGGGTAGAATTCTTGCAATCCTTTCATTTCTCTTCAAAGTACAAAGATGGAAAGAGTAACGTAGTAGCTGATGCACTATCCCGCCGCTACACTTTACTATCTACTTTGGATGTGAGGTTGCTCGGATTTGAGACTCTAAAAGACTACTACAACAATGATGCTGACTTTGGTGAAACCTTCACCAAATGCAAGGAGGGAGCCTTTGATGAGTTTGTTTTGCAGGAAGGATTTCTTTTCAAAGGAAACCGCCTGTGTGTGCCCAAGCATCCCATTAGAGAGCTGCTGGTTAGAGAAGCTCATGGAGGAGGATTAGCAGGTCATTTTGGCATTACAAGAACTTTGGAGGTCTTAAAGGAACACTTCTTTTGGCCAAAGATGCAAGGAAGTGTCCAGCATGTAGTGAGCAAGTGTGTGACTTGCCAATTTGCCAAAAGTTCTTTCAAGCCCGGAGTTTACACGCCCTTGCCCACTCCTAACAGACCATGGGAAGATGTATCCATGGATTTCATTGTAGACTTACCAAGAACCGCTAGAGGAAAAGATGCTATCATGGTGGTGGTAGATCGGTTTTCAAAGATGGCTCACTTCATTGCTTGCCACAAGACGGATGATGCTAGCAATGTTGCAGACTTATACTTCAAGGAGGTGGTGCGTCTCCATGGAATACCCAAGTCCATTGTCTCTGATCGTGATTCAAAGTTCCTTAGTTACTTTTGGAACACTATGGAGGAAGGTGGGAACCAAGCTCTTATTTAGCACTTCTCATCATCCACAAACAGATGGACAAACCGAGGTTACCAATCGCACCTTGGGGACGTTATTAAGAGGTCTTGTGAGTAAGACTCAAAAGGATTGGGATATCAAACTTGCCCATGCTGAATTTGCCTACAATCGCTCTCCTACTTATGCTACCTCTCATTCCCCTTTTGAGGTTGTATATGGGATCAACCCTTACATGCCTTTGGACCTGATTCCTCTACCAAAAGATGAGTTAGTTCACAAGGATGCGGAGTCCAAACTAAAGGCTATGATCAAACTCCACGAGCAAATCCAAGAAAGAATCAAGGAGGTTAATGAAGCATACAAAAGGAAGTCCAACAAGAACAGGAAGCCAAGACTTTTTCAAGAGGGTGACTTAGTTTGGGTTCACTTGAGAAAGGAGAGGTTTCCAAGCAAAAGAAAGAATAAGTTGATGCCACGAGCTGAAGGACCTTATAAGATCATATCAAAGGTAAATGACAATGCTTACAAAGTGGAATTACCGGATGATTATGGAGTCCATGCCACGTTCAATGTAGGGGACCTTTCTCCCTATCTTGATGATGATGGCATTTCAGAATTGAGGGCAATTCCTTTTCAAGGGGGAGGAGATGATCCGAATGAAGAGGCTAAGGAGTTCAATGAAGTAACACTAGCTCCTATTAGCTCTAGTCAAGCCATATTAGCACCTCCTACCAGCCTAGTAGTATGCCTCCTCCAAGTATTAAGTTAGCTCACATAGGAGCTGAATAAAGGAGTAAAGAAGTCAAGGTTGATTATGGGCTGATTGCTAACTTCGTATTTAGCTCCATGTTCACATGGTGTGTACACTCAAGCTTTGTTGTTGGCTCCATGTTCACACAAGGTTCCACGGCTGGTTACTCTTGGTGAAGCTTTGGTTTTAACTCCCTAGCTTTGGTTGTAGCTCCTTGTTTACATCTCTTTGTTTTTAGCTCCCAACTTTGTAATTAGCTCCGTGTTCACATAAGGGTCACTTTGTTTTTGTCACCCTAAACCAACCGGTTTAAGGGCTCTTGTAGGCTATATATAGCCGGTCATTTGAAGGAATAAAGATCATCCAATTGGCATATAAAAAACCTGAGTAAAGCTAAGCTTTCTTTTTGTCCTTGTTGTTTACAAGACAAAGTCTAGAGTGAGTCGTGTTACAAGCTCTAAACTCGCTATTTCAATCGAGTGTTTGATCTAGCAACCGCTTTGTTGGAGTATAGGTCTACTTCACCTAGCATACTATCCTTGGTTACGGTTTATTCAACCTTAAAACTATCCTTTCATTCTGTTTTGGTTACTTGTTTACATTCCATTTCAGAATACTAATCATACTTCATATTCTTGTTTCAAAGTTCATATCAACTCACATCATTAGTGGTATCAGAGCTTTGGTCATCCATTTAGACGTAAGCATGGCAGGAGTTGTGAGCTTTGAAGAATCAAGCATCATTAGTCTTTCTAAGTCCCATGGCGCATCTGGTCCGGAAGTCTACTTGGGAGAAAAGAAGGAAGAAGGGAAAGACTATGGACTCCCAACGTTTGGTAATGTTTTAGTATTACGTACACTTCATGCTAATCCTATCCCACAAAACACCGAACAAAGAGACCAACTCTTTCACACCAAATGTCTAGTTAATACCAAATGGTGTAGTTTGATTATTGATGGAGGTAGTTGTACGAATGTTGCCTCTACTGAAATGGTAGCTAAGTTAGGTCTCACCACCACTAATCACCCTAGACCGTATGCATTACATTGGTTGGATAATGAAAACAAAATAAGAGTCACTAAACAAGTGAGGGTTGGTTTAACCATGGGTTCCTACGTTGATGAGGTTCTATGTGATGTTATACCTATGGATGCTTGTCACATACTATTAGGCCGTCCTTGGCAGTTTGATAGGGACGTAGTTCACCATGGTAGAAAGAATGAATACGAATTGAGGGATAAGGGAAAGAAAATCATTCTAAAACCTATGACTCCCCAAGCTGTTAGAGCTATGACCTCCAACAAAACCAAGAGACCTAACCTCACCATCTTTGCGAGTGAAAATGAAGTAGAGCAGGCTTTACAAGGGGGGGAACGTGTCTTTGTCATGGTGGCTAAAGAAAAACCCGTAGAAGTTGAGAATGGACTTGGAGGAAAACCATTTGAGGAGTTGTTACACGAATTTAAGGATGTCTTCCCTGAGGAATTACCCGTTGGTTTACCACCTATTAGAGGTATAGAACACCAAATCGACCTCATTCCAGGATCAACCTTACCAAATAAGGCTGCATATAGGTGTAACCCTGAGGAAACTAAGGAATTACAAAGACAAATAGATGAGTTAATGAGTCGAGGGTATGTACGGGAGAGCCTTAGTCCTTGTGCTGTTCCAGTCCTTCTAGTACCTAAGAAAGATGGAACATGGAGAATGTGTGTAGATAGTAGGGCCGTTAACAACATCACCATCAAGTATAGGTTTCCTATTCCAAGGTTGGATGATATGTTAGATGAGCTTCATGGGGCAGTGGTCTTTTCCAAAATCGATCTAAGAAGTGGGTACCATCAAATCAGAATGAGGGAAGGGGATGAATGGAAGACCGCTTTCAAAACCAAACATGGACTCTATGAGTGGACGGTCATGCCATTTGGTCTTACCAACGCTCCAAGCACGTTCATGAGGTTAATGAACGAGGTACTTAAGGCCTACTTAGGTCGTTTCATTGTGGTTTACTTGGATGATATCCTTGTGTATAGCAGGTCTTTGGAAGAACATATGGAGCATTTGAGACTACTTTTCACCACACTTCGCAAACAACAACTATTTGGAAAAAAGGAGAAGTGTGCCTTCTTTGTGGAGAGCGTAGTATTCCTTGGCTACGTAGTGTCCAAAGGAGGAGTGTCAGTTGATCAAACCAAAGTGGAATCCATACGTACTTGGCCAATCCCTTCCACCATTACAGAAGTAAGGTCGTTTCATGGTTTGGCTTCTTTTTACAGGAGATTCATCAAGGATATACAACTCAAAGTTAATCATGCTTCTGACTCGCCTAAACCAATTTAATGCATATCGACTAAGGCCAATGCACACAACCACATACAACAAGCCTAATCAATGATAACAATACTGAACCTTCAACCTTGCCAAACTCGTCTATGTCGGACTCTCACGGGTCGCTCATCACTCAATTATGGACGATATTGTGAATATATGTAGAATCGGAAAGACAAAACACTCACCTAACTGCGACCTACAACAACATGCATGCAATCTAACATGAAATCAATCTCTAATAACCGTACATACGCATTCTAACAGGTAAAAACACGTGCCAAGGACTTACATATGGTATAAAGTGAGGCTAACTGGGTGAGAAGGGGCAAAACAATATGGATATGAGAAGGTAAAAGCCAAGCTGGTATTCCTTACACCCATCAATAGTAAACATTCCGTTCTCACTAAACTCCAGTCGAAGAAATTAGTCATAGCAACAAGCACCTTATTAAAACCGCTTCCCACTAATAACTATGAAATTAGAGAGATCAATTCTTTTCTCATAGCAAAAACACATCCTTCTAGTTTCACTTTTTTTTCATTTCTTTCCTTTCATTTTTTTCTTTTCCTTCCTTTTTTTTCTTTTTCAAATAAATCTCCTTTTTTTCATCTATTTTTTCATTCCCTTCTCAATTGTCACGGTACCAAAATCAACCAAGAAAAAATAATTCCGTCCAACTAATCTACTAGTTTGACTAGGGTAAGCAATATATGGCATGTAGTTGATAAACGGGTCAAACAGGTCAATTTGGCTATGTGAGGCTTATGGGAAATAGATAAAAGAAAGGATTTGCCTTTTTCGCACATGTCAAAACCACGAGTCCAAAACGTACAAGTACCTAAGAGACGATTGTCATGCTTATGCAATTTGATGTTACATGTCTCATAAGAAGTACTACTCTCAACCTAAATGAAACTGATCATGAATGTCATCAGTTTAAGGCTCTAATTCCTTACAAATCTGAGTAGTTTGCCGACAATGAGTCAAGTTTATTCGTCTAGTACAGTCAATCAATGACAAGAGAATGATGCATGTAATTATATACAAAAACGATAACGATGCAAGGCATAAGCAAGCTAATGAAGACATAAAAGCAATATCATCATCATTATATAACCATTCCGACTCGACTATAGGTAAAAACATATTTTTGTGATTTTTTTTGATTTTTTTATGCTAACGAAAATGCAAGAAATATGCAGATGAATGAAAACAACAGATTCATACCCTCCCCAAACCAAATCACACAATGCCCTCATTGTGTACAACAAACAATAAGAGGCATAAAAAATATGGGGAAAGATAGGAAAGACGATGAAAGTGCAAAAGAAAAAAAATGAGACTACTTACAAGATACATATAAAGGAAACTTCCCCAAACCGCATCTAAGCATCCTCTTCATAATCGGAATCGTCGCCGTCTCCGTCACCTCCGTCGTCCTTAGAGCTCACAAAAGCGGTACCTACACACAAAAAAAAACACACACACACGAGACAAGCAAAGAAAATAATATAGAACATATCTCAGCAGCCTAATGAATCGCCGAAAAAACTAGTCAAGAACCACATTAGCTTGTCAAACAAGCTAGACCAATCATCATCAAAGTGATCATAGTGAATCAACATCAATAAACATGACCAATAGTAAACATGATAAGTAAGAAGACTAATGAGCAGTTTATGAGAAAAGACATACACACCAAATATCTCAAAATTATCCCAAGTCTTATCATTTGACTTAAATTGAACAACAGGATAGTCAAATAACTTAAAACTATTCAAAGCATCAAAATTATACTCTTCAACTCCCTCGAAGGAGTTATTATTATCACCATCTTCAACGCTCTCAAGAAGACAACCATCAAACGAGAAACCAAGAGCCAAAACAATCACTTTTAAAAGAGTCTCACAATCCTCATCCATAATCATGGGCTCAAGCAAAGGTGTAAGGGAATCGAGATCAAGATAATCAATGGGGGAAAGAGATTCCTCTTCAAAACAATGGGAAAAGTCAAATTTCTCTAAAATAGGTTTTTCAAAGAAATCAGATTCGCAATCCCAAGTATCCTCAATGCTGAAACTCTCTTCACTCAAAGTATCATTCAAAGGTACACTCTCTTCCCGACTCTCGTCCGTTTGATCTTTTCTCTCACGCTTACGGGCTTCTCCTTTGTTCAACTCTCTTTCCAAAACCTCAAAATTGACATCAAACGACATACTCTCAAATTCACATGAACCAAAATCCTCAATGTTATCCTCAGAAAAAACATCAGTCAAAGCATCCAAACACGCGTTTTCCTCAAATATAACACTTTCCATCTCACAATCATTGTTTGCCACAACAATATTCACAAAATGAGAAGAATATTTTATTAAAGGGTGTGAAAGTTGCTCCGAAAGAGAATAAGGTGGTTCACAAGTATCTAAGGAATGCAAGTCATCATCCTCCATCAAGTTAGAAATAATAGGAGTTTGGGGCACGATGTGAGATTGAACACTACACATCATCATCATCATCTTCTTCCTCAAAATTTGATACAACGTCTAACTTTTACCAGGCTTCCGATCTTAGGTTCAAGTTTACCAATTCAATTAATCAATCACGTCGACTTAATAAATTAATCTCATTTAAATGCTACAATTAACAACATAGACACAATATCATTGACATATCTGTAAACTAATTAGCAATCGTATTCAATTCATGGATCCCCTAAATCCTAGCAAGGGAAATTAGCTACTCATGGAGAAATTTAAGACAATAATAATAAAGATGATAACTAGATTAAGCATAACTAATAGATCTAAAGAGAAATAAGCATAAAAGAATTAATATGATTAAGAAAGAAAGAATTAAGGATAAAGGAATAAAGGAAGAACAAAGAGATAATTAAATTAACGAGTTTAAAGGAAGAGAAGAAAAGAATTCAGAAATCTAGATCTAAAAGTTGAGGGTAGAGAGAAATCTAAAGAGTAATCTAAAGAGAAGTAAAAGCATAAAAGAGGAGGTGGTAGAATTCTAGTCTAATAGTTTCTTAAATACTAAGATAAAACAAAAGCCCAAAAGTCTTATTAACCCTAAACATCAAATTAGGAAAGTCTTGGTGTTCGTTCAGTCTCAGCACCGCGCGCTCAACTTCAAACGCTTGCCATTTCTTCGTTACTTATTCAAATCAGGCGTATAATATACCGTTGTAAAGATAAGAGAAATAACTTTCCAACGCAACTGGAATCAGCTCAATTGAAGTTGTAGAACTCAAGATATTTACGTTTTAGTTTGACCCGTTTGAAAATGATCATTCCCCTTTCTTATTTCGCATAAAATTTCATCTTTAAGCACGAGTTTTGCCTTATTTATGCGTCCACGGATTCAAACCTGCATAAGATACAACAAGTTCACAAAGTATCAAATTCGGGGGAAAATAGTAGACAATGCTACTCGATATGCATGGAAATGCGTGCGTAAAAGACAAAATAATCATATATAAATCGCACGCATCACATGCCATATACCTGAAAGATAGAAGTAGGGAGAAATACACACCTTCTGCGGATGCTAATTGGATGTGGAAGAAAATTTGCAGAATTAGGAGCGAATTCGAGCAGGCTTATGAGCAGAATGAATGGATAAATATCCCTGGAAGAAAGTACACCATTTCGAAGGGATACAACTGACTTCTTCCTCCTCCAAGTGATGTTGAATGGTATCACTTGGTTCGGACGATATGGACTGTCCCTAAGAATAGCATTTTGGCTTGGATAGTCCATCATTAGGGCCTGAACACGAAGGACAAGATGCATATATAGATTGGGTATCAGTAATGATCCTCATTGTTGTACATGTGGCTAGGGTGAAGAATCGTTGTAGCATATGTTTTTCTCATGTCAATATAACAGGAAAATTATGGAAGAGTTGCAAGGCTGGCTAAACATTAGAGTCCCTGCGATTAACTTACTACAGTGGCGTTTGACTAGAAGATGGTCGAGACTGAAGGCTGGCATTGTTAATGCAACTATGTACCATGTGTGGAAACAAATGAACAACAGTAGACATAATTGTGTTATTCAGCATCCAAAAGCATGTTTCAAGTCGATACAATGGGAAGTAGGAAGAAGAATCCAAACTCAGGCTAAAGGAACTCTTAATAGCAAGGATAGAAATTGGATAGATAGGCACATGTTCAGCTAATGTTTTTTATTGGGAAAAGTCCCAAGGTACCCTCGAACTATGTAACATTACATATGGTACCCCTGCTGATGTGAGTTGATATGAACTTTGAAACAAGAATATGAAGTATGATTAGTATTCTGAAATGGAACGTAAACAAGTAACCAAAACAGAATGAAAGGATAGTTTTAAGGTTGAATAAACCGTAACGAAGGATAGTATGCTAGGTGAAGTAGACCTATACTCCAACAAAGCGGTTGCTAGATCAAACACTCGATTGAAATAGCGAGTTTAGAGCTTGTAACGCGACTCACTCTAGACTTTGTCTTGTAAACAACAAGGACGAAAAGAAAGCTTAGCTTTACTCAGGTTTTTGATATGCAAATTGGATGTTTTATTCATTCAAATGGGTGGCTATATATAGCCTACAAGACCCTTAAAACCGGCTGGTCAAGGGTGACAATAACAAAGTACAATGGTGACAAAAACAAAGCTTAAGCCTAATGTGAACTAGGAGCTAAGAACAAGGCTAGGAGCTAATAACAAAGTAATGTAAACATGGAGCTAATAACAAAGCTAAGAGAGCATTAAGGTGTGGCTGGTGTGAACATGGAGCTAATAACAAAGCTTCATTTGGACGTGCACACCAAGTGAACACAACCAGCTTCAAACGTCCTCTTTAACCCCGGTGCTTTCCCATGCACAGCTGACTTGTTCGGACCATAACTTTGTCAATACTTGTTCAATGAGCCTTCATGAATAGTCATTGGAAAGATAAGCTCGAAATCTATCTCCTCCATTTTGAATGACTACGAAAATCCAAGTATAACTCGAGATATGGACTGATCAAAACAATGCTGCAAAATGAACTCGCATCCGAAATTCCCATGCTTGAATGGGTGTGAACCTAAGTTAATGCCTTCATATATCCTTGACTATTTGCTCCTTTATTCCGCTCAAACTCGAGCTAGCTCCATAATTGAAGACGACTTTTTATTAGTGCTAATGTAGCTGGACTATAGTTAAGTAGGAGCTGGTATTACTTCGTTGAGCTCTTTAGTACTTCCTTACTATAGTTAAGAGGTGTTAGTGTGGCTGAACTAAGACTATGAGGAGCTAAGGTGACTTTAATGAACTCTTTGGTAGCTCCTTGATTCGGATCACCTGCTTTTAAGTTTGTTCCCATGGTAACCTTGAGTTTTATAGTTTAGTTCTCGATTTACCCTTACCCAATTTTCTGTCATAACGCCGTTAAATTATGACCAAAAGTTGGATGATTAATTTTTGAGGAAAAATTAATTACATCACTCAACAACTAATTTTTTGAAAAGGAGTGAGGTTCCCATGGTACCCCTATATTTTCATAGTTGTTCCCATGGTACCCTTACATTTTCGTAGTTGTTCCCATGGTACCCCTAGATTTTTATAGTTGTTCCCATGATACCCTTAAATTTTCATAGTTGTTCATATGGTACCCCTGCAAGCAAATCAATGACTCATTGAAGCAAAGCAACAACTAGTTTACTAAACTAGCCGTTACACAAGTGCTTATAAATTCTCTCCTTTCTATTTTGGCAGAAGAACAACAAACAATCCACACTTCCTAACTCAACCTTTTCACCTTCTTCTTCACTTGCACAAAGAAAAAACTTCATAACCTTGAAGCTCGATCATCCTGAAACATCAAATTTTTCCATTTTTTGGTACGAGTGATGAAGGAGGTGAGAAGGTTGAGTGAATAAATGTGAATTGTTTGTTCTTTTTCTGCCAAAATAGAAAGGGGAGTGATTTTATAAGCACTTGTGTAACGGCTAGTTCATTAAACAAGTTGTTGCTTTGCTTCAATAAGTCTTTGCTTTCTTTTCAGGGGTACCATGAGAACAACTATGAAAACTTAGGGGTACCGTGAGAACAACTATGAAAACTTAGGGGTACCGTGAGAACAACTATGAAAACTTAGGGGTACCATGGGAACCCCTCTTCTTTTGAATAAAAGTAGTTGTTAAGTGATTGTAATTAATTTCCCTCCAAAATTAATTAACAACTAATCAACCAACTTTTGGTCATAATTTAACGGCGTCATGACGGAAAATTGGGGTAAGGGCAAGTCGGAAACTAAACTTAAAACTCAAGGTTATCATGGGAACTAAACTTAAAACTCAAGTACCATGGGAAATTTCCGTTTTTTATTTTGTGGATTGTGGAGTTTTTCCTTTTAACTCCTAAATTGTGTGTGTAATATCGAGCTTTTATAATATTTACACTTTACCAAAAAAAAAGTACGTGTAGTATATTTTCTGACTTAAAAATTGGTAAAAAAAAAAAGTAAAGCAAAATTTGTTTATTCACTTTCTAATCCTAATCCGATTCACCCGTGACGAGAAAAAAAAACAAGGTATAAAAGAACTGAACTGAATGTGTCTTGTCTGAACTGAACTGAATGCATCTAAACTGAACTGAACTAAAAGTGGCAGAATATAAGTACAAAAAAATGTCTTATCTTAACTCGACAACGTAAATTTTTTATCCACTTTTTATCCTAATCCGACTCACGCGCAACAAGATTTTTTTTTTGAAAAAACAAGGAAATGAAACAACTGTAATTGAGTTTTCTTAGTTACTAGTTTTGAACCCCCGCAAATTGCGCGGTTGTTCCATAAGAAATTGTACTAATTTTCATGTGAGACATCTCACAATAGAATTATTAATTTTACAAAATTGTAAACTTAATTTTGTGCTATAAAAAAACGTCTATGAAGTATTAATTTTTCTCACGAATTTTGAGAAAATGTGAAATGGACAACTAAAAATCGGCATTAAAATTCATTCTAATACCTTCATATCCAAACTTATAAAAAACAGTACCCCTCCGTCTTGGTCATTTGTATAATTTCAACAATTTTTTGAAATATCAACCATTTTAATCAAATTAATGGATAACAAATGACCGAGACGAAAGAAGTAACTGAATAATGGTTGATATTTCAAAAGTTAGTACAACGACATTTTTCCTAATTTTTTTAGTGGTTATCTATCTTTATAAATTAAATGATTTGGCTTTTCAAATTAAATTAATAAGTTTAAACTCGTGAATTTCACGACTATGTTCTAATATGTGGCTAAAAAGTAGAAATAACGTCAAAATATATGAACTAAACTTATACGGAGTATAATTTGTTCCTCCGTACCAAAATGATTTTCCCATTTCATTATTATATCTCTTACAATGGAATAAAAATGGGAAGAACTTAATGGTAATGGAGGGAGTATCATACAAATGCGTTTATAATCAGTATCATAATTTTAAAGTAATCAAATCAAATAAGTTATGAAGAGAGCCCTATTTTATTCATATATAGTCGTGCACTCAACAATAATTATCTACGGAGTACTAATTTATGGATTCATTTTACCTCTTGATCATTGCAAGATTTCGATATTTGATTAAGAAACACACTTACGTATAATAAAAACGCTAACCCATTTAAGCATAGTCGGAAAGTTTTTATTTATTTTTTAATTATAAAGTGAATTCAAATAGCAACATAATATAAAACATTGCTTCTCAAAGTTTTATAATGTGGTCTATACTTCATTTCGTTAAGCCCTTAAAATATATTCCCTCCGGTTTTAATTGATTGCCGTGTTTCAATATAATATTTTTCACATATACTGTACTTCACAAATGCGACAATCATTTACAACCGGAGGGAGTATAATGAAAATCAATTTACAAACCTCACTTAAAAACAAAATTTACAAATAAATATCTCTCGTCTATTCATAATTCGTATTTCAACTTGCCTCACTAGACCCTTTGCGTTCATCTCCCTCTTTAAGTTCATACTTACATAACTACGAAAAAGAATTTTATTTTCTTTTACAATTAGTAACCTTGATACTGTAATGTATAATTGTTCATGCCTAATAGTCGATCTTGGAAGATAAAAACAATAGATAAGGATTGCCCTTGCTTGGCTTTTATTAATAGTCATCACAAAATAAATATACATAAACGGATAGTTGTAGTTTTTTGTTAAGGCATTCAAAAATATAATGGAGTTAATCTTCTCTTTAATTTGGCTACATGTTGATTGAATGTACGTCTAATGACATCATGACCTAAGTTTGTCACCAACCTAATTACAACACATAACCCACAGAACTAATCGGTGTTAATTAATAATAAGCATGACAATCGCACCAACCTTAATTCATGATTGGGCACACCAGATGACTTATGATGTCTAGAAATTTCTAAAGTGAAGGTTTACTCGCCTATTCTTGTCTCAATTTTAGAGACCTCATTAGCGCTTAAATTTATCTCCCTCGCCTGAAATATGAAATACTATGTAATACATGCATACTTCGTATTTGTTAAATTACTCTATTAACTCATTAGTAAGACAATAAGTGACCATTCTTGAAGCCATCCTCGACTCGAAAAATCCACTATGAGAATTTTCTTATCTCATAAACAGTAGTAGTTGAACTCTAAACTTATTGATGCATATTTTGATCATTGTAAGTACTCGTGCAAAATAGATATGAATGTTTTTAAAATCAAATGGTAAACGGATTGAAAAAAAATATGTACATCAACATTTCGATAATTTAATAGGATAAAATGTGTTCCCTCCTTTTTTATTCCCATTTGTTTTTTCACAGTCTCCAAGACGGTACTTTGACCATATTTTTCGACATGTAAATGAATTTTTTTTTTACGGAAGTTATATTTTATGAAAGATAATTTGATAATAAATGTGTACTTTCGAATTTTATGTATAAAGAATTTCTATTCTCCAATATATTCATGGTCAAAGCTAGGTTAACTTTGACCCTAAAAAAGCAAATGCGAAGAACATATGCAAATGTATGGAGTATCTACATAGGCAATTTATTAGTCACTTGAATGTTTTAAAGGTAAAACCACCTTCAAAATACAAACATAGGTGATTGATGTCTATGCTTTATATAATTGCAAATAAATTTAATATTTAAAAAATATTCAATTAACATAGTTTACAAATATATTATTTTCATAAATACAACAATACAATTGTGTGAGATGCTCAATAAAAAATATATAGAATTTACGATGAACAATGATTTGTAGACGACGCAAATATATTTTATTTTATGTCGACTATTGAATTATAATACTAACAATTCTTAAAAAATATTTTTAAACTTTTATTGCTTGTGCCGTAAAAATCGACATGTAAAGTTACCTGGCTTGAAATAACAAAACAAACGACTATTGAGACTGAAGGCAGATCATACGTATATTCACCAACATAGGTTCTCAAGAGAGATTCTTTGTTGGGATACAAATGGGACGAAGAGATCGGTGAGGAATAGGGGAGAGAATTGAAGGGAAGAGATCAATGTCAATTTCCTTGGAACGTAACTGTATTCCAAGACTTAACACATATTACTCGTATGAAGGAGGAAAAATACCTTATATTTCCTTTCGATATAGTTGTCAACTAAACAAAAAAATATATTTTCTTCTAATTTGCCATGCAGTTTACACCTAGGCTAGCCTAGCGCGAGGATGTCTCTTCTAAATAAAATATAACTAATAAGAAAAAACGAGCACTATGTGATTCACAAATCTTACGATGATAATGTATCATCTTGAGCAAAATAATCTGGACAGAGATAGAGTGGAAATAAAGATAGAAAAATAAGATTGTGATGTGTGATTGGAAGTATAAAGAAACTTGTTAGCTTTTAAAATAAGGAGAAAAACTCTTTCAGATTAGATGGTAAACTTGAGGTCTCTTATGATTATAATATTTGTACGCTAAACTCCATTTCATTTAGTCAATAAGATAATCAATAAAGCTTCAATTCATTTATTCAATAACAATAACGTCAACTACTGTGTACAATCAAACACATTCAACATTAATAACTACATCCTCATAAATTAAACTTCAATTCATCCACTTATTCGATAAACAACAATAATTACACTCCAATTCATTTTTTTTGTTACAATTACAATTGATTAAATAAATTACACTCCAATTCATTTAATCAAGAAGATGATCAAATAAAGTTCAATTCATTCACCCATATTCAAAAACGACATCAACAATGACGAAATCTGTAACACCCCTGATTTTATAAATTAAATTAAAATAAAATTATGTTTGTATTCTCATTTTTACGATTTAACACGTAATCCCTAAAATTATTATAAATCAAATTTATCGTTTAATCGTTTCAAACTCCTAAAATTCTATTTGTCTCGGAAACTTTTCTTATATTTAAACCATATTTTTATTTCTGTTTCGATCCATTTTATACATTTAATTTAATTCTTATCAAAAGTCTATTTCGACAATTTAAATTCTAAATTCTTTTTATTTATTTATATTTAAGCTTGAATTTTCTATTTTTCGGTTCGAAGTTCATTTATATTAAGTTTTGTCAAAACATTTATTTCATTTCCTCGAGAAATCAACTTAATTCACTTGAACGAAGATTTATTTATTTTTCGGGAAATGCTATTTCACCGTCTAATTATTTATTGCTTTAAGCTTCATTTTCGTCTCGAATAATTTATTTACTCTTTTTATTTGACGGTCCGATTATTTAATAATTTTACTAACTCGTTTAATTCAATTTGTGGGTCCGCCAACTTATCGATACGGAATTTGTTTAATCTGTATTTCTAACCCGATTCATTTAATTAATCCACACTTTTTATTTGGCCGATTCTTTTCCCTTGATCACGTTTTGTTTTCCCATTTGTTTAATGTTGTTTATCCTTTTCCCAATCCACCTCTTCACTTATTAAAATCCATCCCCTTGCTTTCCCACTTCTTTAGGTTCAACCCCCATTCCTCTTTTGCACCGCTTCATTTGCTTCTTGGCATTCTTCCCCTTTTAGTCTCCTCCCTTGGCATTTTCATGCTCGCTGCTGCCTGCTGCTGCGTTTTTATGCTGCTCGCCCTCTATCTCTTCTTCTTTTCTCGTCTTCCTCCTCTGTTTTCCTTTGCCGAGTCTGCCGCTGCTGCGTTCTGCTTAGTTTGTGTTGCCACTGCCGGTGTTTTGTGCCTCTGCTGCTGCAATTTTTGTCGCCTGTTTGGTCTTAGGTAATCCCCGTTCCCTCCGTTCCTTCTTCTTCTTTTTCGTTCTGTCCTTTCCCTTTTCATTTTGTGGCTGCTTGACGGCACCCCAAATCCGATCGGTCATTTAGCGAAGGACGGGGGTCAAACAATATTTGTAGACTCGTAATAACACAAAAACTACTAGAGTAATCGTGGTAAGTCGAGGTCGATCCACAGGGAACGGAGTGTATTGTAGAGTTAAAAGCGGTGTGTTTGGAATCTAGAGGGGGGTGGTTTCTAAAGGTCGAGTCTACACTAGAGGAATAACGATGGAGGCAGCTAGGGGTGATCAATCTAGGGAAAGGTGTTAAGGGGAAGTCAGGATTCGGACAATGGAGTCTAAGAAGGTCGGAATTGGGTTTTTGTCACAACATTGGTAAAGGGAGAATGCCACTTTTCGGTTTCTTCACCCAACCCACCTAAAAACCCGCTTTCGCGACGAAGAAGGTTAAGTCTCAAATTTATGGTAATTTCTACCCCGAGTTTCCCCATATTGATAGAAACGAGTCAAGATCGGTCTAGTTGGCCGGACTAAAATAACAATGACACAACAACCATAAACAAGATAAACCAATAAGCAAGCAACCCACCAACATCCCTTAATTCAAATAATCCAAGTCCTCATCCCTAAATCCCCCAACAAGAAATCTACTCACTAATCATAATGAAAAACAACAAAACATTGACTAAGGAGAAAATAACTACAACATGCATAATAACTAAATCTAAAGAAACTAACAACAAAACAATAGGAAAATTATGATCTAATAATTACCCACTAAACTATGGAAGAAATACGATCTAACAAAATAAACTAGAGAATAATCTAGAGCATCATAAATAAAATCTAGAGAAACTAACAACACTGAGATGATCTAAACAAGATAAAAATAAGAGAACTATAAATTAAATCTAAATTGGAGATTAGAGAGTGGAAGAGAAATATACCAACTATGAAGATCTAATAAATAAGAAAATTGCATAAATAAAGATTGAATCTTTGATAAAGAGAATGAAGAACTTGTCACTAATCCTTCAATAAACCCACAAATCTTCAAATAAAACTTGATGCAATAATCTTCTACAAACTTGAATGTAAATCTAGAGAATTGTTGATGAAACTATGTAGATCTACTATTAAATTACTATGTAAACTGATGTGAGTTAATATGAACTTTGAAACTAGAACGTGAAGATAGATTAGTATTCTGAAATGAAAGTAAACAAAGTAACCAAAACAGATTGTAAGGATAGTTTGAGGATGAATAAACCGTAACCAAAGGATAGTATTCTTAGTGAAGTAGACCTATACTCCAACAAAGCGGATGCTAAATCAAACACGCGATTGAAGTAGCGAGTTTAGAGCTTGTAACGCGACTCACTCTAGACTTTGTCTTGTAAGCAACAAGGACGTAAAAGAAAGCTTAGCTTTACTCAGTTTTGTAATTTCAATCTTGGATGCTTTATTCATTCAAGTAGATGGCTATATATAGCCTACACAAAGACCCTTAAACCGGCTGGTTAGGGTGATAATAACAAAGCTACATGGTGACAAAAACAAAGCTACATCTATGTGAACTAGGAGTTAATAACAAAGCTATGTAAACTAGGAGCTAATAACAAAGCTAAGGGAGCATTAAGGCGCGGCCTATGTGAATATGGAGCCAAAAACAAAGCTTAACAAGGAGCCATTTGGACGTGCACACCATGTGAACACAACCAGCTTCAAACGTCCTCTTTAACCCTGGTGCTTTCCCATGCTTGAATGGGTGTGAATCCAAGTTAATGCCTTCATATTACCTTGACTAATTGCTCCTTTATTTGGTCCAAACCCGAGCTAGCTCCATAATTGAAGACGACTCCTTATTAGTGCTAATGTAGTTGGACTAGGTTTATTTGGGAGCTAGTATTCTTTCATTGAGCTCTTTAGTAGCTTCCTTATTCGGATCAGTAGCTTCTTGATTCGGATCATCTCCTCCCCCTTGAAAAGGAATTGTCCTCAATTCTGAAATGCCATCTTTAACAAGGTAAGGAGAAAGATCTTCCACTTGGAACGTGGCTTGAACTCCATAATCATCCGGCAACTTCATCTTGCAAGCGTTGTTGTTATCCTTGTATGAAACTTCTGGTTGTGGCTTCAACTTGTTCTTTCCTCTGTTTGGAATCCTCTCCTTTCTCAAGTTAACCAAAGCCAAGTCACCCTTTAGGAAGAGTCTCGTATTTCTGTTTTTGTTGGGCTCTCCTTTGTTGGCTTCTCTCGTTATATACTCTGAAATAGAATGCCCTGGGGCGCAAAGGAGGTTTCCTTTAAAAGGAAGTTCTTCCTGCAAAACAAACTCATCAAAAGTACCAAGAGAATTAGTCTTGTGCTTGGTAAGTACTTCAGCCTCCATGGAGTAGTAGTCCTTCAAATTCTCAATTCCAAGTGTGCTTGCATCTAGGGTGGTTGAATGCGTGTTGTGACAAGACAAAGTGTTAACCTCGCCTTTGATCTTACCATCTTCATACCCTAAGATCTCCTGATCTCTACTAGGTGTTAAACTAGTTGGTACTTCAATAGGAAGGACAACACCCCGTTTCTTTAGCCACTCCATCAATTGTTTTCCTCCAAACCCATTATCAACCTTAACTGGTTCCCCTTTAGTAACCATGACGGCATCACACTCGTCTTTTTCCATGGCATGTTCTCCCACATTTTTACTAGCAAACATTGAGAGGTTGGGTTTTCCGACTCGATTTGCTAACATGTTACATACGTTTTGAGGTGTCATGGGCTTGAGTACAATTTTCTTTCCCTTATCACTCAATTCATACTCATTTCTTCTCCCATGGTGAACTACATCCCTATCAAACTGCCAAGGACGCCCTAATAGTATGTGACAAGCATCCATAGGAATAACATCACACAAAACTTCATCAACGTAGGAACCCATGGTCAAGCCAACCCTCACTTGTTTAGTGACCCTTACTTTGTTTCCGTTGTTTAGCCAATGTAGTGCATAAGGGTTAGGGTGTTTAGTAGTAGCTAGACCTAGTTTGTCTACCATTTCAGTTGAGGCAACGTTGGTACAACTACCTCCATCAATGATTAAACTACACCATTTGTCTTTAACTTGACACTTAGTATGGAATAGTTGGTCTCTTTGTTCGGTGTCATGTTGAATGGGGTTAGCATGTAGAGTACGTAGTACTAAGAGTGTGTCATAAGCCGGGGGTTCATAAGCCTCAAAATCTTCTTCTTCTTCTTCCCCTCCCTCATTAACATTGAAAACAGCTCCTATACGTTGTTCCTCTTCCCATATCTCATCCCTAATGGTGATTACTTCTCTTAAGGTCACAACTCTTTTATTGGGACAAGCATTTTTGTAGTGACCAAATCCTTGACACTTGAAACAACGTACTTTGGATAGACTAGTCTCAGTGGGTGTTTTGGGAGTAGGTTGGGGTGGGGCTGCGGGGTTATTCTTATTAGTGAGGGGTTGATTAGTATTAGTAGAATTGACCTTATTAACTTCATCCGTTCGTGGCCAAGTATGACTCTTACTAGACTCACCCTCATGTTTTCCCTTCCCTTGTGCCTCAATTTTTAGACACAACCCACACAAAGTATCAAAATCAGAGTATGGACATAAATCAACCGTATTAGCAATACTACGATTTAGCCCACGTAAAAACCTAGCCATCTTTATCTCTTCGTTTTCTTCTACTTCCCCCATTAGAACTAAGCTCTCAAACTCCTCAATGTACTCACTAACACTCATTCTTCCTTGTACAAGGTTAGCAATCTTTTTGTATAAGGATAACTTGTGCGTAGTTGGAACATACCTCTTACGTAGTTTACGTTTTAAGGACTCCCAAGAAGAAATCTTACCCTTTCCATTTCTGGTGCGTTGTACCTTAAGCCCTTCATACCAAAGGGAAGCCCCTTTGCATAGCTTTAGGATGGCGTATTTGCACCTCTCCTCGTCCTCCAAATCCTTGAAGTCAAAGAGCTTCTCCATGTTTCTTTCCCATTCCAAGTAAACTTCAGGATCAGTACCACCATTAAACACAGGAAGTTCATTTACCTTGATCTTGTCCACCGGTTCCCTTCTTGCTTGGAAGCGAGAGTTTCTGGGTTGGTAGTTCTCCCACGCCCTCTTTAGCTGTTCCAAGAAGGTAGGATCTTCAAAGTTCAATACTCCTGCCATGCTTTACGTCTAATGGATGACCAAAGCTCTGATACCACTAATGATGTGAGTTAATATGAACTTTGAAACTAGAACGTGACGATAGATTAGTATTCTGAAATGAAAGTAAACAAAGTAACCAAAACAGATTGTAAGGATAGTTTGAGGATGAATAAACCGTAACCAAAGGATAGTATGCTTAGTGAAGTAGACCTATACTCCAACAAAGCGGATGCTAAATCAAACACTCGATTGAAGTAGCGAGTTTAGAGCTTGTAACGCGACTCACTCTAGACTTTGTCTTGTAAGCAACAAGGACGTAAAAGAAAGCTTAGCTTTACTCAGTTTTGTAATTTCAATCTTGGATGCTTTATTCATTCAAGTAGATGGCTATATATAGCCTACACAAAGACCCTTAAACCGGCTGGTTAGGGTGATAATAACAAAGCTACATGGTGACAAAAACAAAGCTACATCTATGTGAACTAGGAGTTAATAACAAAGCTATGTAAACTAGGAGCTAATAACAAAGCTAAGGGAGCATTAAGGCGCGGCCTATGTGAATATGGAGCCAAAAACAAAGCTTAACAAGGAGCCATTTGGACGTGCACACCATGTGAACACAACCAGCTTCAAACGTCCTCTTTAACCCTGGTGCTTTCCCATGCTTGAATGGGTGTGAATCCAAGTTAATGCCTTCATATTACCTTGACTAATTGCTCCTTTATTTGGTCCAAACTCGAGCTAGCTCCATAATTGAAGACGACTCCTTATTAGTGCTAATGTAGCTGGACTAGGTTTATTTGGGAGCTAGTATTCTTTCATTGAGCTCTTTAGTAGCTTCCTTATTCGGATCAGTAGCTTCTTGATTCGGATCATAAACTACAAGAATTATGGAGGATTACTAAGAATACTACTAAGTTACTACTAGAAGGATGGTGTAACTACACTAATGGTGGATGGTAGAATAGTTGTGGATGCCTTAGGCAACAAACTAGGGTAGATATATATATATAGTAATGCGTTAATGGGTCTCTGAACCTAAAGCCTAAATCCAACTTTTTGCTCCATTAGTGAGACAATCACCCTTTAATCTTCAAGAGGTGGAACTTCGCCCCGTCGTGCATGGACCAATATCGTCGGGTGAAATTTTCACTCGGTGGTTTCACCTGGTGAACTTTTTCCAGTTTTGCGATTTTTGGACATTTTCATCATAGGGCAAAATTTCACCCGGTGGGCGAAAGTTGACCCGGTCATTTTATGGCCTCTTTTCTTGTCTCATTCTTCGTCGTTTGATTAGATGGCTTTGAACTTTAAGTTGTGTGCTTTGCTCTTTGGACGGTATTCCCTTCTCTTGTGCTCGTGGAAGCTCGATCGTGATTTTGGTGCCAAATCCTACTAAAATTGATAGAAAAACTACCAAAAACACGTAAAACGCACAAGAGGGACGCTAATGCGAGAAGTACTCAAAATATGGCAATAATCGCACTCTAAACTCGCAAAACGAGGGAAAAGCGAGTCTAAATGAGGGGGAAAACGGTCTAAATTTAGCACACAATAATTCTCCCACACTAAACCGTTGCTCGTCCTCGAGCAAAGACCCAAAAAGAAATTACAAACTACTACTACCTAGACTATGCTAAGCCGATACGGGGCAATTAACGGGCCCGCTCCGTCCCTTTAACTCACATCGAAATACCCATGAGGTAGAGTACTCCCATGCAGGGCAAGTTGGAGCTTGCTCAAAATGGTGGATGAGACTAAACACACAAAAACACATAACACAAAAGAGGACGCATCCAAAGCAAAAATAAAACACCGAATCTCTCATCGAGACGGCGGGAAAGACACCAATTACTTTCCTAAAACAACAATAAACTTCCAAGATAAATGACCCACGTAAACAAGGACCAAAGCCTAATACTATGATAATTAAGCAATAAAGATGTTGATAACTTAGCCTAGGTTCTCCTAATCTTCTAAAAGGGTACGAGGGGGCGTATAACAGAGTGGAAAAAGTGAACCATGGATTCGTTCGACACTGTAGGTAGGTGCAGTCCCGCTCTCTTTGGCTAAGCCAAGAGGGTCGTTCCAAAGTCGAATTTCCTAAATTAGCCCAAACAAAAGGGGGGAGTGTTTACAATTATTGGGGTGGATCGACTAATCACCGCTATCTTCCTACCTCAAGACTCGGTCCTCTAGTTGGCACTTCACGGCGATGAATCGATCAAAGGGTTTTTTTTGAAGGAGACGTTTTTGATGATATGCTTTTCATTTGAAGCTCCTTTTCTCTCCTTGTTTTTCATGTTTTTGTGCCCTTTTCTCTTGCTTTGATTTGCCCTTTTTTGGCTTTTTGATATGGTTCGAAACCAAGCTTGGAGGTCATTTTTGTGTAAACTTATTGTGGTGATGTATAGGTGGAGGAAAAATAGGTAATCGAGAACGCGCGCCATTCCCGGATAACCCACAAAAAGGCGGAAAGAATTTGGACTAAAGGTGCAATGGTCATTCGAGCAAGGTCACCTAGAAAACGGGATGCGGGAACCAAGGCCTAACTCCTCCATGGGTGGTCAAGGTGGTCAAATGCAAACCCCGAAGTAAACCTCTAGTAGAAAAGGTGGACTCAAGCTAAAGGATTAACAAATTCATTGATTAAGAGTCATTCTACTAGATTAAGGTCCAAAGTCTACAATGGGTTATCTACAATGGATAGTAAACTCTTGTAAAAGGTTTGTCCTAGACACTCTATACAAAAACAAAAGAAACACACGAAAAGGAAAAAGCAATAAAAGAAAACACAAGTAAGGTCATGTACTCCATACTCCATCAACATTAAAGCACACAATCATCCACAACACCCAAATGCTCAACTTCGAGAACCTTCAATTAGCAACAACCTAACTCCTCTGCAAAAGTAAAGAAGGAAGCGAAAAGGAAGGAAGTTACCTAGCGGGTGCCTTCATAATCTCTTCAAATCGTGATATTAAGGTGGTGGTTACCTGTAAAAGTAGAGAACAAGAGCATACACGGGACACAAAAACATAGTGAAAACGAGAAAAGAAAAGAAAAAGAAAGGAAAATATTTGTGACTTTTCGAAATTTTCAAATTTTTATGGTTTTTGAAAAGATTTTTGAAAAATAAAAGGTAGTAGACTCCTCCCCCACATTAAAAATGTACATTGTCCTCAATGGACAAGTAGGGGAAGAATGAAAAAGACGGAGAAGAAAAATATTTTTGGATTTTTATGATTTTTCAAATGTTTTTGGATTTTCCAAAAATTTTGAGAAAAGAAAAAGGAAAAGAAAATAAAGAAAGCGATAAAATAGTGACGGGCCTAGGTGCAATCACATCACCTAGACCCTAGCCAAGTGCCTAAGAAATTGAAAAAGAAATAAACGGAAAGAAAAGAAATTAAAACAAAAGGGTGAAAAATTGGGCGTAGATGTAGTCGCGTCACCTAGCTCGGATTAAGAAAAATTTGAGAAAGGTCGATTAACATTTGGATTTTTCAAAAGGGTCAATGGCGTAATCACGTCGCCTAAAGACCGGGAGCAATACCAAGGCCGCTTTTGCCGCAAAAAATTGATGGGACAGTGGGACAGCTTGCAATTTAGTTCGAGGTAAAACAATCAAAATGATTATAAAATGATGAAACAAGGAACAAGGAACGAATTCAATTCAAAGACATGCAATTATAGATGATTAAAGATTCACCGACCTAATCCACACACATACACAACACACACATTACCGACTGAGTCTGGGGGATCATTTAATTTGGGTAATCGTTCGACGCGAAAGAAACCGTCGAAGACCCGGGATAGGGTTGTATGCCCTCGTTGAGTTCTAACTCACAAAGGTCATAGATCGTACGACCCTCGGGTAACATGTAGTGCGCATACTCCTAAACTTCCATTCCCCCCGATTCGTTCAGTCGGAATTCACCGGGGCCTAAGGGTAGGTCCCAATTGTGGCAATTATAAATATTGGTTCGGTGTGTGTTGAGGACTATTAAAGCACGGTCATGTCAAATAGAGACGAGGCGATGATCTTGTACATGAAAGATCCAAGTGGGAAGATAGGTCTCGTCAAGCCAGACTCGATTGTGTAGTGGGATAAGGTGGTTGGTCGCATAACCCAATTTTTTCGCGATTAAGGTCACAAGACCTCCACAGTCTACAAAGGGGCGTTGGGCAACAGTAATACGGTGAAAATGCAACGCTACGACAAGTGGTAGGTCTAAGGGGTTAGGGTTACCAAGTAAGGAGTCAGAAATCAATTGCAAGACGCACACATCAAGATTAATAATATTATCGGTAGATGGTAACAAGCAATGGGAGAGTATCTCGGAGAAGTAATGAATAGCGGGGTTACAGATTTCAAAGGTAAAGTTTGAATCAGGTTCGAAATCTCGTTGACCACGTGCTATGCACCTCCAAAGGTCTCTTCTAGATGTACTAGCTTGTAAATCACTCAAAGGTTAACTAAGTCCGCTACCCGATGAGAGTAAGCCTAAAGTTAAGCCAAACTCGGAAATAGTTAAACAATGGGGTTTACCGAATAATCTAAATTTAAACATTCTTGGTGTGGTCGGATTATCAATAGTAAAGGTTCCTAGGAACTCACAAGTCAAGTCTTTATATGTAGAAGCCGCGAAACTAAGAAGTCAGCTAGTTCCGGTCCTTGACGATAACTCTCTAATATCGTCCTCTATTACTAAAATTTCCATTGTGAACGGACAAGGCCACCTTGTGCTCTGAAAGGTCATTTCAGAGAAGATTTGAGCTAAGGGTGTATTAGAACAAGGTAAAAGTTTGGGCTTAGAAGACTTACTAGAAGTAGAACGTGTGGAAGGTTTAGAAGTCGAAGTCATACTTTGTTTTCAAGCGGCTAGTTGAGCTCTTGTCTCCATAATAATAATTTGCAAGAATCATCTCAAAACTTTAGTTTTACCTTCTTCAAAACCCAAAAATAAATCACCAAGGATGAAGATGAAATTATGAATGGAGGTTTAAATGTGGTTGGGGTGGAAGGTGGTTTGATGTTTTTATGAATGGTGAAAATGTGGAGTGAATTGTGAGGTAAAGGTGATATAAATAAAGGTGGTTGAGGAGGAAAAGTGAAAGTTTAAAAGTGAGTGGTAAAAATTTGGTGTAAAAATTTTGGAGGGAAAGTTATGTGGGGTAAATGTGAAGGAGGGAATTGATAGTGTAGTGAGAAAATAGGGTATAGGTGATCTGTTCAAGTTCATGTCGTCGGGTGAAATTTCACCCGGTCAAGCACCATCGGGTGAAATTTCACCCGACGGTATTTCGTCATGAAAATCGACTTCGCCAACTTTTTTCCACCGGGTGAAATTTCACTCGGTGAAAATCTCACCGGGCGAAATTTCGCCCGGTGGTGTCTTCGTCAATTCCGTCAAATCTGGCAACTTTTCCGTAGGGCAAAATTTCGCCCGGTCAAGTCTCACCGGGCGAAGTTTCGCCCGGCGGTCTTGTTTTCTTCGTTTTTCGCCTTGCCATTCTATGGCTCTTCAATAATCACCTTGATCTCGACTCACATTACATAATCTATATCTCCCACAAACATGCTTGTGGTCTTCAAATAAGCTCCATAACTCCTCCAAAAGCTTGATCTTCACCCAAATAAATGCTCCATGGCGAAATCCAAGTTCGTCCATTCTTCTCAAGCTAACAAAACTAACAAACTCAAAGAAATATGATACATATATACAAGGTGGTTGTTGAGGATACCACCAAACCTACTTCAATTTTGAGAGGGGGTTAAACAACGCTCCCCAATGGGAGCTCACCAAACTTCACGGTAGCAAAGGTCTCACGAACGTGACCGTGATGATAAATCTTCAAACGTTGCCCGTTAACCATGAATTTCCCGGTTTCCGGGCTAGATATCTCTATTGATCCATATGGTTGTACCTTGGTCACTTCGAATGGACCTGACCATTTTGATTTCAACTTACCGGGGAAGAGCTTAAAGCGAGAGTTGAAGAGTAATACCTTATCACCAACGGAGAAGTCCTTACGAAGTATTCAAGAATCGTGCCATTGGCGAGTTCGTTCCTTGTAAATCTTCGAATTTTCGTAGGCTTCAAGTCTTAATTCTTCCAATTCTTGTAGTTGGAGAAGGCGGTTATCTCCTATAACACTCTCATCGAAGTTTAGCTCTTTGATTGCCCATTTGGCTTTGTGTTCTAATTCCACCGGTAAATGACAAGCTTTACCATACACAAGACGATAAGGAGTGGTTCCAATCGGCGCTTTGTAAGCCGTTCTCAATGCCCAAAGGGCGTCATTTAACTTCAATGACCAATCTTTTCGGTGTGTATTTACAACTTTCTCTAAAATTCCCTTGATTTGACGGTTGGAGATCTCGGCTTGCCCATTTGATTGAGGGTGGTAGGCTAGGGACATCTTGTGAGTGATACCATATAAATTTCCTAAGAAGGTGTTCAAAGGTATCTTTCCTAAAATGAGAGCCTCCATCACTAATTATGGCTCTAGGCATACCGAATCTCGGGAAAATAACATTCTTGAAAAGCTTGATTACAACCTTGGAGTCATTGGTGGGGGAAGCTACGGGCTCGATCCATTTTGAGACATAATCAACTGCTACTAGAATGTATTTGTTACCAAAAGAGGATGTGAACAGACCCATGAAATCAATGCCCCAAACATCGAACAATTCAATTTCTAAGATGGGTTGAAGGGGCATCTCATTTCTTCTTGTAATATTCCCACTTCTTTGACAAGCATAGTATGTGAGAATGAAAGTTTGAATGTCCTTGAACATGGAAAGCCACCAAAACCCGCTTTGGAGAACCTTGGCAATTGTCTTTTGGTTGGCCAAGTGTCCACCATAAGATGTCGAGTGACGGTGCTTCACAATATTATACCCTTCATTGGCCGTAACACATCGTTGGTAAATTCCATCTACACAACGGCAAAATAAATAAGGCTCATCCCAATAATAGCGTTGGGCTTCATAACGTAGTTTCTTCCTCTCTTGTTTGGAATAATCGTCCAGAATAAATTGAGACACTAAGAAATTGACGATATCGGCATACCAAGGTGTAATAGTTTCAACGGCCATCAAGGCCTCATCTCTCATAGCTTCATTGATGGGAATACCATCTTCTTCATTGCTTCCTTTACTAACCGTTAGTCTACTAAGATGATCCGCTACCAAGTTCTCCGATCCGACTTTGGCTTTAATCTCAATATCAAACTCTTGTAGAAGGAGGACCCACCGAAAGAGTCGGGACTTGGTCTCCTTTTTGGACATGATGTATCGAATCACCGCATGATCGGTATGAATAATGACTTTGGAACCGGTAACGTAATTTCGGAATTTCTCCATGGCATAGACAACGGCAAGCATCTCTTTTTCGCTTGTTGTATACCTCGATTGGGCTTCATCTAGTGTTTTTCTTGCATAATAAATCACATGTAGCTTCTTATTCACCGTTGCCCTAGAACGGCACCAACAGCAAAATCAGAAGCATTGCACATGATCTCTGTTTCGGTATGGAAACAGATGACCCGACTTCGGATTCGGGTCTCTTGATTATGATTCTATTTGGGTAGCTTTCATTGACTTTCTTCCACCTCTCCTTTTCCTCACTCCGGTGGTCGGACTTTCCCCGGTAGAGACGGCCTGCTCCCTGCACAATGAACGCACAAGGCCTCGGAGGTGTCCGAGGGAACCCTCTCCGATGCCTAAGTCAGTCCGTGAAATGCCTTAACGAACTTAGCTCGTGAGGAACTAGGTGGCGGTTTTAGAGTGAGAGTCTAGAGAGAGAAAATCCAACCCCTCAATGTGGGAAATGGGAGAGTGTTTATACCTTCCCACAAGAGAGAGAAAAGAGAAGAAGAGAGGCGAGTTCCTTGGAGAGTTTAGTGATTCCTCGTTTGGTGGCCTGCAGGGCAGGCTCTCCCCTATTCTTGGGTCGAGCCATCATGGGTCCCAAATGGCGGGTGATCCATAGCAGGCTACCGACCCCCAACAATTGGCCCTCGCCAGCTAAGGAGGAGCAGGGCTCCCCTTGGCAGGTGATCTCTTGATTGGGATAGGAGGTTGACTCTTTTGAGCAACTCAGCATTTGATGCGCAGCATGTTCCCGAGGGAAGAAACTCAACCGTATTGGGCATGCAAAGAGTTGGAATGTCTTGGCTCATGATTACTTCTCTTGAAAAGAGGATTTTTGGACAGCGCGCCAATTTGATGATTGGCTCTCTATCTTACAGAGGTGGTTGGAGCACCATTAATGGCTTGTTTTGCTCTTATATAAATTCTGGTCTTCTCCCTCATTTTCACGCCACATCTTCAACCTCTCCACTATTCTTTCAAAAAGAGCCAATGTCTTGGATTAAGAAAACAGTCTTCCGCTACGGAGTCTACGTGAGGTCCTCTGTTTCAGAGGGCGTCGTCGGCTGAAGTATTCTGGGCGGGCTCACCAAATTCTTCATCGCAGTAAGAGAAAAAACTCCCGTTCTCGACGGGTTACTAGGAGGAAGGCCCTTCCCAGTGCTGGCAGGCGCCCTAGGAGGTCTTCCTCTCCTGTTGAGCTCTGGACATTGCACCCAGGCAGGGGGCTGTTATGACAGGGGGTGCCATAGGTGCTTCCTTTGGTTGCATCCAGAGCAATTTGACCCCAATTGCCCTGAATTGACCTCTTCTCCAGAATCAGGCCCCTCCTCTCCTCTGGTGAGGAGGGTAGCCCGCGGTTTTCCTGATGATGCTAGGGCCGTCCCTTTTGGCCATGATTGGGACACAAGCAGCCACGTCTCTGAGGATAGCGAAGGCCAGAGCTATTCCTCTGGTAAGGGCGAAGATGATTTCCCTGATGATCCTTTTAAGGATTTTGACGACTGGGACTGGGGGTCTGCCTTGGATGACAGCTCTGGGGATTACTACCCAGATTTTGATGATGATTAGACCTGCTTTGGATTTGCAAGCTGGTTGACTGAGCCAGGATATCAGGCTCCTTTTTGTACTTTACTTTTCTGTCTTCTGAAATTGTAACTGCCCATTTTTGGGGTTTTAATTAATGGAAGATCAGGCGGGTTTTTTTATGTGCGTTGCGCTTTTTTTTTTGAATGAAGGGATGACATCATGGAATGATTAACCCTCTGACTTCCTTTACCTTTCCGAGGTTTTTCTTGGGAAGCGGTGGGTGGTTGGTTTTGAAAGCGTGACACGTGCGGATACTTTCTGGGGAAGTCTTTTAGGATGGGGGCTCTTCATTTACCCCAGCCTATAAAACCACTCTTACTCCCCCCCATTTCCCTCTTTTACGCTTTTTTGAAAAACCTAAACCCTTCTTCATACTCCTTCGTTGCCGAAAGCGTTCTTAGACTGAGGAGCTTTCTCTCTCGGATTTTCAACCAGCAGTCGTCGTTTTTAGGTTAGAATCTTGCCCTAAGTCTTCGTCTTTTTTCATTTCCTTGCTTTTTTTTCTTCTTAAATCATTATGCCTAGTTACCGCGCTCGCATCCTTACATTTACCGGCCTGTCGACTGAGAGGGCGGAAGGTAGGGAAGAGGGTAGAGCTGACCTTGCCTCCTCCTCTGGGAGGCCTGGTGTTAGGATGATCGAAGAAAACCGCTCGGAGAGTAGCGAAGATTCTAATTCTCCTGAGCCTGCCCCTTTCGACGTCTTCGACTCCGACGACGAGGCAGAATTGTCGGCCCACTTGTCCCCAGAGAAGCGAGGATAATTTATTACTTAGATAAGGCTAAGTACCAGGTCCCCATGAAAACTTACCCCGAGTCCAAGAACCGGGACTTGATCTTGGCGAAGAATGCTGCTGGGGCAATTGAGCGATTTTATGATTTTGGGGAGGGGTACACCATTGTTGTCCCAGGAGAGAAGGATATTGTATGTTTCCCCCCTGATGGCTGCATAGCCGTCTACCACAAATGTCTAGAATTTGGCTTGCGTTTCCCCTTGCACCCCTTCTTGGAGGAGACCTTTAGGAGGATGAATGTGGCCATAGCTCAGTTGACCGCTGTGGCGGTTAGATCATTAATAGCATACACGTGGACCTGCCTATTTCATGGCGAGGAGCCCTCAATCAACGCTCTGAGATATATGGTCGGACTTCAGATGGTGTCCTCTTCTGGGGGAGAGGGTTTCCCCGGATATTGGTCTATCCAAAGGTAGAAGGGATACACTCCGGTCTGGTCAGCTCTGAACAATCTGAAGGACTGGAAAAACAACTTCCTGTATGTGCACAGCATTTCAGAGTGGCGGATTTCTAGACACTTTAGGAATCATGTCCATACCCGCCTGGAAACCCGCGAGGAATATCACCCGAGAGTTGGAGGGAGGGCCTTGGAGGTGAAATTGAATAAACGGGACCAGGACGTGGTTGAGAAGTTTGTTACTGTTGTAGATAAATCAGGCGTATGTGGCCCTGGCTTCTGGCTTCCTCATGCGGAGCTCTTAGCCACTAATGAATATTTGGGCCGAGTGGGTCTAATTCCAGACCTCGAAGGAGGTAGTTCAGGGACTTTATTAGCATTGTCTCCTTTCAATTCTATCTTTCTATATTTTTCTAACTGATTTCTTTTGCCCTGCAGATCCTGCCACTCGTCTCTGGTCAAGGAAGGAGGTAAGGCACCTCGGTTTAGACGAAAACTTCACCATTGTATCAAAGCGTCCCTCCCTTCCTTCCAGCTACAAGAAGGGTGAGAAAAACTTGATGAAGTACGTGAAGAGCATCTCCGCCAGCCGAACAAGGCTTCCTCTCCCTCTGAGGCTACCGCCTGCAAAGCTGACGGTTCCTCTTTCTGATGCCCGGGGCGTGGAGACGGAGGTTACCTCGGAGGCCACCCCTCTCCAGCCGGCAAGCAGGGTGATTCCTCTGCAGGGACACATACTCCCCTGGGATCACGACCTGTTAACTCTGAAGAAACCGAGGAGAGTGTTCCCCTGGAGAGCAGGAGGAAGAGGAACAGAGAGCCTTCAGGTGCTACGCATGTGGTCGATTTAGAGGCCGACGTCGACACTCCTGACCCCAAACGCCCTGCTCGCGATGTCCCTGGCACCCTCTTTTCAGAGGAAAATACGAAGTTCCACTATACTGCTAGCGACAGTTTGGACGTCTCTGCCCTGCTCTCAGACTCCGACGCTGTTTTGACGGATCACCTCACCAAATCTGTCACCTCTACTACTAATCAAGTGATCCAGTACATACAGCGCACTTCCAGGGTGCTTCAAGCTTCTGCTGAGCTGGCGACCCTTAGCCGTCTGAGTGATGAAGAGCTAGCTGTTACTCCTGGACTCCCTCCTCCTAATCGCCTGACTACGGTTGAAAGGGACGTCACCCTTATCACCAATTTGAAGAACCAGCTGTCAAAACAGGAGGATGATTTGGAGGAGGCAAAGGGTCAGGCGAGCCAGTGGAAGGCTCAGGGTGAAAAAGCTATGAGGGAGGCGTCTAAACTGGAGGTGGAGCAGGTTAAAAAAGCGTTGGCTGAGCTGGAGCATACCAAAAGAAGGGTAGTTGACCTGGAAGAGCGTTTGTCCAAGGCTGATTCAGACTTCAAGAAGGCCCAGGATGACCTGAAGGTAAACGGCGAGGAATGGCAGAAGGAGAAGGATGACATTCTGCAGGAAGCTGATGTCGCAGTGGAAACGAGCTTTCAAGATGGAGCCTCTTCTTTCTTGGAGCTTGTTATGGAAGTTATTAGGGAAATATTCCCTGATTTTAATGAGGACGCTTTCCGAGGTCTTTATGCCACCATGAACGAAGCTCAGGCAAATAGGCCTGACGAGGCTACTGGCCCTAGCCAAGATGCTCCCAATGTTTAACATGCAGGACAATCGTCCTCTGAGGGCTCTTACCCTTATCCTACTGCGCCTTTGCACTCTCGCTGACATTTAACTTTTTTGCGCGCCGAGCCCTGATTTGGTCGGCTGCCTTATCTGATGTAATATTTTTACTTCTCTTTGTTTTTGGATTCTTAGTATTCTCTGTCAAAACTATTTGTTTATGGATGCAACTTTTTTGTTTCTACTTTGCCTGCTTTCTCTATTTATAGTTAGGCCTGACCCTGGCTTCTGTTCGAAGTCCAGGGGCCTGCCCCCTGCCTGCCCAGAGGTAGGCAGGGGGGGTTTTGCGTTTTTTATACAAGGTTGAGGGGTTGCCCCTAGTCCTTGTCCATTTGGCGTGCGAGGCCTGGCCTGACCCTGACTTCTGTTCGAAGTACAGGGGGCCTGCCCCCTGCCTGCTCTGGGGTAGGCAGGGGGTTTTGCGTTTTTTATACAAGGTTGGGGGGTTGCCCCCAATCCTTGTTCGTTCGGCGTGCGAGGCCTGGCCTGATCCTGGCTTCTGTTCGAAGTCCAAGGGGCCTGCCCCTTGCCTGCCGAGAGGTAGGTAGGGGGGCTTTGCGTTTTTTATACAAGGTTGGGGGGCTGCCCCCAGTCCTTGTTCGTTCGGCGCGTGGGGCCCGGCCTGACCATGGCTTCTGGTCGAAGTCCTGGGGGCCTGCCCCCTGCCTGCCCAGAGGTAGGCAGGGGGACTTAAAATTTTGTTGGGGGGGTCTATTTCCCTTGGTTTTAGCAACAGAGGGGCCTCCCCCTATTGCCCCCTGCTCGTTTGTGTGTGGAAAAATGCAAGTTTTAAACAGACAACGAGTATGAAGTTTCGGACTTTTCATTTCTTGTTAAAAATACTCTTTAAAATAACTGTGGTCGGAGCCGTCGACATTACATTCTGAGCGTCCTCCGCCAATTTTTCGAAAGAGAATTACTTAAGCTTCCTTAGCATTAGACGTAGTACTTTTTTAAGGTGTCCGCATTCCAGTGGGCAGCCAATTCTTGACCTTCAAGATTGGCGATTTTGTAGGTGCCTGGCCCCTTAATCTAGGTCACCTCGTAAGGGCCTTCCCAGTTAGCGCTCAGTTTTCCATGCTCCCGCGATTTTCCCACTGCCTGCATTTTTCTTAAGACCAAGTCCCCCACTTGGAAACTTCTTCCGTTTACCTTCCTGTTGTACACCCTCATCATTCGTTGCTGGTAAGCGGTTATGTTCATGCTGACCTCCTACCTTACTTCGTTCACTAGGTCCAGGGCCTCAGCCATTGCTGCTTCATTGTCCGCCCTGTTATAGTGTTGAGATCGCAGGGTGGGGATCCGTGCCTCTATGGGCAGCAGGGCCTCTGCCCCGTATACCAGGCCAAAGGGTGTCTGACCCGTGGATTCTTTTCGGGTAGTTCTGATTGACCATAGTATGCTTGGCAGTTCGTCTGCCCATCTGCCTTTAAGCTCATCCACCATTTTCTTGAGTCCATTCAGGATTTGTTAATTGGCAGCTTCAGCCTGCCCGTTGGTTTGGGGATGGCAGACAGCAGAGTAGGCGACTGCTATGCCATGGCTTTCCAGCCAAATTCTCAAAGGATCGTTGTCGAATTGCCTTCCGTGATCGAATACTAGCATTTTTGGCAGGCCAAACCTGGTTATGATATTCCTCCAGATTACCTTCCTGACCGCAGGCTCTGTGATGTGTGGTACTGCCTCTGCTTCGATCCAATTGGTAAAATAATCGATCTCCACAATTAAAAATTTCCTGCCCCCAGTCGCAACAGTGAAGGGGCCCAATATGTCAATTCCCCATTGGGCGAAGGGGATGGGAGATAGAATTGGCCTGAGTTCCTGGGCCGGGGCGTGAATCGATGGGGCGAAGAGCTGGCACTTCCTGCACTTTCGAGTTAAATCTTTTGCGTCTGCTAGCAGGGTTGGTGATGTGAGTTGATATGAACTTTGAAACAAGAATGTAAAGATGGATTAGTATTCTGAAATGGAACGTGAATGAGTAACCAAAACAGAAAGGAAGGATAGTTTTAGGGAAGGATAAACCGTAACCAAGGATAGTATGCTAGGTGAAGTAGACCTATACTTCAACAAAGCGGTTGCTAGATCAAACACTCGATTGAAATAGCGAGTTTAGAGCTTGTAACGCGACTCACTCTAGACTTTGTCTTGTAAACTACAAGGACGAAACAGAAAGCTCAACTTTACTCAAGTTTTAATATGCAAATTGGATGATGTTTATTCCTTCAAATGACCGGCTATATATAGCCTACAAGAGCCCTTAAACCGGTTGGTTTAGGGTGACAAAAACAAAGACTAAAGCTATGTGAACATGGAGCTAATTACAAAGTTGGGAGCTAATAACAAAGCTAATGTAAACATGGAGCTAAAACCAAAGCTAGGGAGTTAAAACCAAAGCTTCACCAAGAGTAACCAGCCGTGGAGTCTTGTGTGAACATGGAGCCAACAACAAAGCTTGAGTGTACACACCATGTGAACATGGAGCTAAATACGGAGAAACCAATCAGCCCATAATCAACTTTGACTTCTTTACTCCTTTATTCAGCTCCCTTGTGAGCTAACTTAGTACTTGGAGAAGGCATACTACTAGGCTAGTAGGTGGAGCTAGTATGGCTTGACTCGAGCTAACAGGAGCTAGTGTTACTTCATTGAACTCCTTAGTCTCTTCATTCGGATCATCTCCTCCCCCTTGAAAAGGAATTGCCCTCAATTCTGAAATGCCATCATCATCAAGATAGGGAGAAAGGTCCCCTACGTTGAACGTGGCATGGACTCCATAATCATCCGGTAATTCCACTTTGTAAGCATTGTCATTTACCTTTGATTTGATCTTATAAGGTCCTTCAGCTCGTGGCATCAACTTATTCTTTCTCTTGCTTGGAAACCTCTCCTTTCTCAAGTGAACCCAAACTAAGTCACCCTCTTGAAAAAGTCTTGGCTTCCTGTTCTTGTTGGACTTCCTTTTGTATGCTTCATTAACCTCCTTGATTCTTTCTTGGATTTGCTCGTGGAGTTTGATCATAGCCTTTAGTTTGGACTCCGCATCCTTGTGAACTAACTCATCTTTTGGTAGAGGAATCAGATCCAAAGGCATGTAAGGATTGATCCCATATACAGCCTCAAAAGGGGAATGAGAAGTAGCATAAGTAGGGGAGCGATTGTAGGCAAATTCAGCATGGGCAAGTTTGATATCCCAATCCTTTTGAGTCTTACTTACAAGACCTCTTAATCGCGTCCCCAAGGTGCGATTGGTAACCTCGGTTTGTCCATCTGTTTGTGGATGATGAGAAGTGCTAAATAAGAGCTTGGTTCCCACCTTCCTCCATAATGTGTTCCAAAAGTAACTAAGGAACTTTGAATCACGATCAGAAACAATGGATTTGGGTACTCATGGAGACGTACCACCTCCTTGAAGTATAAGTCTGCAACATTGCTAGCATCATCCGTTTTGTGGCAAGCAATGAAGTGAGCCATCTTTGAAAACCGATCAACCACCACCATGATGGCATCCTTTCCTCTAGCGGTTCTTGGTAGGGCTACAATGAAATCCATGGATACATCTTCCCATGGCCTGTTAGGAGTGGGCAAGGGCGTGTAAACTCCGGGTTTGAAAGAACTTTTAGCAAATTGGCAAGTCACACACTTGCTCACTACATGCTGGACACTTCCTTGCATTTTTGGCCAAAAGAAGTGTTCCTTTAAGACCTCCAAAGTTCTTGTAATGCCAAAATGACCCGCTAATCCTCCTCCATGAGCTTCTCTAACCAGTAGCTCTCTAATGGGATGCTTGGGCACACACAGGCGGTTTCCTTTGAAAAGAAATCCTTCCTGCAAAACAAACTCATCAAAGGCTCCCTCCTTGCATTTGGTGAAGGTTTCACCAAAGTCAGCATCATTGTTGTAGTAGTCCTTTAGAGTCTCAAATCCAAGCAACCTCACATCCAAAGTAGATAGTAAAGTGTAGCGGCGGGATAGTGCATCAGCTACTACGTTACTCTTTCCATCTTTGTACTTTGAAGAGAAATGAAAGGATTGCAAGAATTCTACCCACTTGGCATGCCTTGGACTTAACTTTTGTTGGCCATTGATGTATTTTAAGGACTCATGATCTGAATGAAGAACAAAATGGTTAGTACGAAGGTAATGACTCCAATGATCAAGAGCTCTTACTATGGCATAGAACTCCTTGTCGTAGGTGCAATAGTTCAGCCTTGCTCCATTGAGTTTTTCTGAGAAATAGGCAATGGGGCGCTTATTTTGCACAAGAACAGCACCAATTCCAACTCCACTAGCGTCACATTCCACCTCAAATGGTTGAGAGAAATCAGGAAGGGCTAAGATAGGAGCGGAGCATAGCTTCTCTTTAATGGCTTCAAAGGCTTCTTGGGCAGCCTTGGTCCAAACAAATGCGCCTTTCTTCAAGCACTCGGTGATGGGGCTTGTGATAGTGCTGAAATCCTTGATGAATCTCCTGTAAAAAGAAGCCAAACCATGAAAAGACCTTACTTCTGTAATGGTGGAAGGGATTGGCCAAGTACGTATGGATTCCACTTTGGTTTGGTCAACTGACACCCCTCCTTTGGACACTACGTAGCCAAGGAATACTACGCTTTCCACAAAGAAGGCACACTTCTCCTTCTTCCCAAAAAGTTGTTGCTTGCGGAGTGTTGTGAATAGTAGTCTCAAGTGCTCCATATGTTCTTCAAAAGACCTGCTATACACAAGGATATCATCCAAGTAAACCACAATAAAGCGACCTAAGTAGGCCTTAAGTACCTCGTTCATTAACCTCATGAACGTGCTTGGAGCGTTGGTAAGACCAAATGGCATGACCGTCCACTCATAGAGTCCATGTTTGGTTTTGAAAGCGGTCTTCCATTCATCCCCCTCCCTCATTCTGATTTGATGGTAACCACTCCTTAGATCAATTTTGGAGAAGACCACCGCCCCATGAAGTTCATCTAACATATCATCTAACCTTGGAATAGGAAACCTATACTTGATGGTGATGTTGTTAACGGCTCTACTATCCACACACATTCTCCATGTCCCATCCTTCTTAGGTACTAAAAGGACTGGAACAGCACAAGGACTAAGGCTCTCCCGCACGTACCCTTTACTCATTAACTCATCTATTTGCCTTTGTAATTCCTTAGTTTCTTCCGGGTTACACCTATATGCAGCCTTGTTGGGTAAGGTTGATCCTGGAATGAGGTCGATTTGGTGTTCTATACCTCTAATAGGTGGTAAACCAACGGGTAATTCCTCAGGGAAGACATCCTTAAACTCGTGTAACAACTCCTCTAATGGTTTTCCTCCAAGTCCATTCTCAACTTCTACGGGTTTTTCTTTAGCCATCATGACAAATACACGTTCCCCCCCTTGTAAAGCCTGTTCTACTTCACTCTCACTTGCAAAGATGGTGAGGTTAGGTTTCTTAGCTTTGTTGGAGGTCATAGCTCTAACAGCTTGGGGAGTCATAGGTTTTAGAATGATTTTCTTTCCCTTATCCCTTAATTCGTATTCATTCTTTCTACCATAGTGTACCACATCCCTATCAAACTGCCAAGGACGCCCCAAAAGTATATGACAAGCATCCATAGGAATAACATCACAAAGAACTTCATCGACATAAGACCCCATAGTTAAACCTACTCTTACTTGTTTTGTGACCTTGATTTTGTTTTCATTATCCAACCAATGTAATGCATACGGTTTAGGGTGATTAGTAGTGGTTAGACCTAACTTAGCTACCATTTCAGTAGAGGCCACATTCGTACAACTACCTCCATCAATAATCAAACTACACCATTTGGTATTAACTAGACATTTTGTGTGAAAAAGTTGGTCTCTTTGTTCGGTGTTGTGTGGGATGGGGTTAGCATGAAGTGTACGTAGTACCAAAACATTACCATACGTTGGGAGCTCATAGTCTTTTCCTTCTTCCTCCTTTTCTCCCAAGTAGACTTCCGGACCAGATGCGCCTATGGACTCAGAAAGTTCGTTCATCTTGCACACTGATTCTCTCTTTAGGCCTTCCAAGGAACTAACGTCTTCAAAGCTCACAACTCCTGCCATGCTTGCGTCTAAATAGATGACCAAAGCTCTGATACCACTAATGATGTGAGTTGATATGAACTTTGAAACAAGAATGTAAAGATGAATTAGTATTCTGAAATGGAACGTGAATGAGTAACCAAAACAGAAAGGAAGGATAGTTTTAGGGAAGGATAAACCGTAACCAAGGATAGTATGCTAGGTGAAGTAGACCTATACTTCAACAAAGCGGTTGCTAGATCAAACACTCGATTGAAATAGCGAGTTTAGAGCTTGTAACGCGACTCACTCTAGACTTTGTCTTGTAAACTACAAGGACGAAACAGAAAGCTCAACTTTACTCAAGTTTTAATATGCAAATTGGATGATGTTTATTCCTTCAAATGACCGGCTATATATAGCCTACAAGAGCCCTTAAACCGGTTGGTTTAGGGTGACAAAAACAAAGACTAAAGCTATGTGAACATGGAGCTAATTACAAAGTTGGGAGCTAATAACAAAGCTAATGTAAACATGGAGCTAAAACCAAAGCTAGGGAGTTAAAACCAAAGCTTCACCAAGAGTAACCAGCCGTGGAGTCTTGTGTGAACATGGAGCCAACAACAAAGCTTGAGTGTACACACCATGTGAACATGGAGCTAAATACGGAGAAACCAATCAGCCCATAATCAACTTTGACTTCTTTACTCCTTTATTCAGCTCCCTTGTGAGCTAACTTAGTACTTGGAGAAGGCATACTACTAGGCTAGTAGGTGGAGCTAGTATGGCTTGACTCGAGCTAACAGGAGCTAGTGTTACTTCATTGAACTCCTTAGTCTCTTCATTCGGATCAGTTGGCTAGTAATATCCCGCTCTCAGGGCCTTGTGGGCCAGGGACTTCCCTCCTATATGATGACTGCAGATTCCCGAGTGGATGTCATCTAGGACCTCTGCAACTTGCCTTGCCCCCAGACACTTGAGCAGGGGTGAGGAGAATGATTTCTTGTACAAGTCTTCGCCTATCAGCATAAACCATGCGGCTCTCGCCAGTGTCTTTCTTCTTTGAGCAGGGTCAGACGGCAGAGTTCCGTGTTTTTTGAATTGGATGATTGGGGTCATCCAATCTTCAGGACCTGCTTCTTTAATGACGTTGACTGGCTGGCAGGGGGTGGTAGACTTTTCCTGGACCACGTCCACCCAGACCGACCTTCGTATGTCCTGCAGGCTGGAACTGGTTAATTTTGACAGGGCGTCCGCCCGGTTATTCTGGGACCGGGGGACCTGTCTGACTTCATAGGACTCGATCCCTGACAATCCCTACTTTAACTTATCCAGATATGCGGCCATTGCTTGATCTCTAGCTGATCCGAATCAAGGAGCTACCAATCCAAGTCAGGAAGTTCTAAAGAGCTCATCTAAAGTCTACTAGCTCCTACTTAAGCTTAGGCCAGCCACATTAGCAATAATAAGTAGTCATCTTCAATAAATGGAGCTAGCTCGAATTTGAGCTGGATAAAGGAGCAACTAATCAAGGTAAAGTGAAGACATTAACTTAGGGTCACGATCATTCAAGCAAGAGTAATGGACTGAAGTTAAGAAGGTTTTAGAGCTGATTGTGTTCTCTTGGTGTACACGGTCAAAGGGCTCTCTTGTTAGCCTTGTTTTTGGCTCCATGTTCACACCTTTGCCGCGCCTCTTTACTCCTACTCAAGCTTTGTTTTCATCTCCTTGTTCACATAAGAAGACCACGGCTGATTACTCTTCACTTAGCATAGTTGTTAGCTCCAAGTTCACACCACTTTGTTATTAGCTCCAACTTTGTAATTAGCTCCATGTTCACATAGTTTTAGTCTTTGTTTTTGTCACCCTAAACCAACCGGTTTAAGGGCTCTTGTAGGCTATAAATAGCTGGCCATTTGAAGGAATAAAGATCATCCAATTTGCAAATTAAAACCCAAGTAAAAGTTAAGCTTTGAAGCTTCCTTTTGTTTCGTCTTTGTAGTTTACAAGACAAGGTCTAGAGTGAGTCGCGTTACAAGCTCTAAACTCGCTATTTCAATCGAGTGTTTGATCTAGCAAAGCGCTTTGTTGAAGTATAGGTCTACTTCACCTAGCATACTATCCTTTGGTTACGGTTTATTCATCCTCAAACTAGTTTTACCTTCTGTTTTGGTTACTTGTTTCACGTCCATTTCAGTTTACTAATCACATCTCTCATTCTTGTTTCAAAGTTCATATCAACTCATATCATTAGTGGTATCAGAGCTTTGGTCATCCATCTAGACGTAAGCATGGCAGGAGTGTTGAACTTTGAAGATCCTACCTTCCTGGAACAACTAAAGAAGGCATTGGAGAACTTCCAGCCCAAGAATTCTCGTTTCCAACCAAGGAGGGAACTAGTGGATAGGATCAAGGTAAATGAGCTCCCTGAGTTTAATGGTGGTACTGATCCTGAAGCTTACTTGGAGTGGGAAAGAAACATAGAGAAGCTCTTTGATTTCAAGGATTTGGAGGACGAAGAGAGGTGCAAATACGCCATCCTAAAGCTAAGCAAAGGGGCTTCCCTTTGGTATGAAGGGCTTAAGGTACAACGCACCAGAAGTGGGAAGGGTAAGATTACTTCTTGGGAGTCCTTAAAACGTAAATTACGCAAGAGGTATGTCCCAACTACGCACAAATTATCCTTATACAAAAAGATTGCTAACCTTGTGCAAGGTAAAATGAGTGTTAGTGAATACCTAGATGAGTTTGAGAACCTGGTTTTAATGGGAGAAGTAGAGGAAAATGAAGAAATAAAAATGGCTAGATTCTTACGTGGATTAAACCGTAGTATAGCCAATACAGTTGATTTGTGCCCTTATTCTGATTTTGATACATTGTGTGGGTTGTGTCTAAAAATTGAGGCGCAAGGGAAGGGAAGACATGAGGGTGAGTCTAGTAAGAGTCATATTTGGTCTCGGATGGATGATAGCAATAGAGTCAATCCTACTAGTTCTAATCAACCCCTTATTGTTAAGACTAACCCAGCACCCCCACCTCAGTCTACCCCCAAAACAACCACTGAAACTAGTCTATCTAAGGTACGTTGTTTCAAATGTCAAGGGTTTGGTCACTTCAAAAACGCTTGTCCTAACAAAAGAGTTGTAACCTTAAGGGAAGTAATCACAGTTAGGGATGAGTTATGGGAGGAGGAACAACGTATAGGGGCTGTTTTTAATGTCAATGAGGGAGAGGAAGAAGAGGAAGAAGATATTGAGGCTTATGAACCCCCGGCTTATGACACACTTCTAGTCCTTCGTACTCTACATGCTAACCCAATTCAACAAGACACTGAACAAAGAGACCAACTGTTTCATACTAAGTGTCAAGTGAAAGATAAATGGTGTAGTCTAATCATCGATGGAGGTAGTTGTACCAACGTTGCCTCAACTAAAATGGTGGACAAACTAGGTCTAGCTACTACCAATCACCCTAACCCTTATGCCTTACATTGGTTAAACAACGGGAACAAGGTAAGGGTCACTAAACAAGTGAGGGTTGGATTAACCATGGGTTCTTACATTGATGAGGTTTTGTGTGATGTAATTCCTATGGATGCTTGTCACATACTTTTAGGCCGTCCTTGGCAGTTTGATAGGGACGTAGTTCACCATGGGAGGAGGAATGAGTATGAATTGAATGATAAAGGGAAGAAAATTATACTCAAACCCATGGCACCTCAAAACGTGTGTAGCATGTTAGCAAATAGAGTCGGAAAACCCAGCCTCTCAATGTTTGCTAGTAAAATTGTAGAAATGCATACTTTAGACAAAGGAAAGCTGGATGCCACCAAAGAAGAGCCAATCAAGATTGAAAGTGGCAGTGGAGGGACGCCATTTGAAAAGTGGCAAAAGGAACCAGGTGTTGTTATCTCTAATGGAACACCCTCCTATATGATGCCTAGGAAAGATCCTGAGATCTTAAGGTATGTAGAAGGCAAGGGCAAAGACATGGTCTACGCGTTGTCTTGTAACAACACGCATACAACCAGAATTGGAATTGAGGATTGGAAGGACTACTACTCCATGGAGACTGAAGTACTGGCCAAACACAAGACTAACTCTTGTAGTACTTTTGATGAGCTTATTTTGCAGGTGAGACTTCCTTCTAAAGGCAACCTCCTTTGCACCCCAAGGCATTCTAATTCAGGATACATAATGAGAGCAGCCTACAAAGGAGAGCACAACAAAAACAGAAGTACAAGGCCCTTCATAAGGGATGACTTGTCTTTGGCTAACGTAAGTATGGAGGAGTTCCCAAACCAAGGAAAGAGCAAATGGAAGTCACAACCAGAAGTTCCGCACAAGGGTAACCACAGAACTTACAAGTTGAAGCTGCCGGATGAGTATGGAGTTCAAGCCACCTTCCTAATAGGAGATCTTCTTCTATACCTTGATAAAGTTAACATTTCAGAATTGAGGACAATTCCTTGTCAAGAGGGAGGAGATGATCCGAATCAAGGAGCTACCAATCCAAGTCAGGAAGTTCTAAAGAGCTCATCTAAAGTCTACTAGCTCCTACTTAAGCTTAGGCCAGCCACATTAGCAATAATAAGTAGTCATCTTCAATAAATGGAGCTAGCTCGAATTTGAGCTGGATAAAGGAGCAACTAATCAAGGTAAAGTGAAGACATTAACTTAGGGTCACGATCATTCAAGCAAGAGTAATGGACTGAAGTTAAGAAGGTTTTAGAGCTGATTGTGTTCTCTTGGTGTACACGGTCAAAGGGCTCTCTTGTTAGCCTTGTTTTTGGCTCCATGTTCACACCTTTGCCGCGCCTCTTTACTCCTACTCAAGCTTTGTTTTCATCTCCTTGTTCACATAAGAAGACCACGGCTGATTACTCTTCACTTAGCATAGTTGTTAGCTCCAAGTTCACACCACTTTGTTATTAGCTCCAACTTTGTAATTAGCTCCATGTTCACATAGTTTTAGTCTTTGTTTTTGTCACCCTAAACCAACCGGTTTAAGGGCTCTTGTAGGCTATAAATAGCCGGCCATTTGAAGGAATAAAGATCATCCAATTTGCAAATTAAAACCCAAGTAAAAGTTAAGCTTTGAAGCTTCCTTTTGTTTCGTCTTTGTAGTTTACAAGACAAGGTCTAGAGTGAGTCGCGTTACAAGCTCTAAACTCGCTATTTCAATCGAGTGTTTGATCTAGCAAAGCGCTTTGTTGAAGTATAGGTCTACTTCACCTAGCATACTATCCTTTGGTTACGGTTTATTCATCCTCAAACTAGTTTTACCTTCTGTTTTGGTTACTTGTTTCACGTCCATTTCAGTTTACTAATCACATCTCTCATTCTTGTTTCAAAGTTCATATCAACTCACATCACTAGCTTCATATTCTCCATTGATCTGGTTAGCGATGAGCTGGGAGTCTGTTGCTAAGACAACCCTCTCTGCTCCTGCGGCCTTGGCCAGATTAATGCCTGCGATAACGGCTTCATATTCGGCTTCATTGTTGGATGCAGGGAAGGTGAACCTAAGAGCATGTTCGAAGTCCACTCCTTCAGGGCTGGTCAATACGACCCCAGCCCCTGCACCGTTGATTGTGGAGGATCTATCTGTATATACCATCCATTCTCCGGCAGGGGGATCGTCTTCTTCCGAATGGGAGCACTCGGCCAGAAAATCTGCCAAGGCCTGCGCCTTGATGGCTGCCCTGGGTTGGTAAGATATTCCCAGCCCGCTCAATTCAATGGCCCATTTCAGCAGTCTCCCAGACTTCTCGAATTTTTCCAGCACTTTCTCCAGCGGTTGGTCGGTCAATACCACGACAGGGTGCGCGTCAAAGTATGGCTTGAGCTTTCGGGCTGCGATGACGACTGCGTAGGCTGCCTTTTCTACCACTGGGTAGTTCTTTTCCGCTGCTCCCAGGGCATGACTTACGAAGTATATAGGCTGCTGAGAGCCTGCCTCTTCCCTTAAGATCACTGCGCTTATTGTTGAATTCGTTACAGAGATGTAAAGGAAGAGCCTCTCCCCTGCCACTGGTCTTGCCAGGGTGGGGAGTTTCTTCAAGTGCTCCTTGAGCTGCTTGAAAGCCTCTCTCTGCTCATCTTCCCATCTGAACTGTTTGTTTCCTTTTAACACTTTAAAGAATGGGGTTGATTTGTCTGCTAACCTGGCGATAAAGCGTGTCAGGGCAGCCATCCTGTCAGTCAGGCGTTGGATGTCTCTTATGGTTTTTGGTTCTGGAAGGTCCAAGACGGCCTGAACCTTTTCAGGGTTGGCGTCTATCCCCCTTGCGCTGACCAAAAAACCCAGGAACTTTCTAGAGCGAACTCCGAATGTACACTTTTTGGGATTGAGTTTCATTTTATAGGTGCGCAGGGAGGAGAAAGTCTCCTGCAAATCCATCAGGTGTTCTTTGTCCCCTTTACTTTTCACGATGGCGTCATCGACGTAGGCCTCCAAGTTCCTACCCCTATGATTTTGAAAACTTTGTCGACTAGTCGTTGGTAGGTGGCGCCTGCGTTCTTGAGCCCAAATGGCATCATTTTATACATGTAAGTGCCATAGCTGGTGATGAAGGCGCACTTCACCTTGTCAGGCTGCCAAAGATACACCTGATGGTACCCTGAAAAGGCATCCAGAAAACTCAGCATGGAGTACCCACTAGTGGCGTCTACCAGCTAGTCTATTCTCGGAAAGGGGTAGTAGTCCTTCGGGCAAGCTTTGTTGAGGTTTGTGAAGTCCACGCACATCCTCCATGCACCCGAATACTTCTGTACCATTACTACGTTCGCTAGCCATTCAGGGTAGTCGCAGATTTCTATGAAATCCGCCTTCAACAGCTTTTCTATTTCCTCTTTGATGGCCAGGTCTTTTTCTGCCGACATATTTCTCTTCTTCTGCTTCACAGGGCGGGCCTTCGGGTTAACATTCAGCCTGTGAACGATATAAGCCGGGTCGACCCCCGGCATTTCATCTGCCGAGTAGGCGAACACATCCCTTTTACTCCTTAGGACTTTGATCAGCTCTGCCTGGTAGGATTCTTCCAGGTCAGCCCCTATGAGGACTTGTCTCCCTGGTTCCAGGTCCACCAGCATGCTTTCCCCCCCAGGTTCAAGGTGGTCAGCTGCCTGCTGGTCAGCTGGAATCTCGCCCTTCCTGCTGGGGGAGCTGTCAGCCTTTCTTTTTCATTTTCTTTCGGTTTCGTGGGTCTGCAGGGCCACGGAATAGCATTGTCTGGCCGATTCTTGGTCTCCGTGTACTTTTCTCTCCATTCCGAATTTTGTCACATAGGCTATAGTTACAGCCCTGATTGATATGACAGCTTCAATCTCGTCTAGGGTGGCTCTGCCTATCAGGGCGTTGTATGCAGACTTCGCGTCTACCACAACGAATGACGCCCTGATATTCCTGGCAGAGGTTCCCTCCCCAAACGTTACTGGCAGATCTATGATCCCCATGGGAAGCACGCCTGCCCCGCTGAACCCATACAGCGATCCAGGGGCAGGCCTGAGGTGTCTCTTTTCTAAGTTCATCTTCTCAAAAGCGTCCTTGTACAAGAGGTTTGTGTAGGCGCCAGTATCTACCATGCATCTTTTCACGATATGATTGCTGATTTCGAGGGACAGTACCAAAGGGTCACTGTGGGGGTATATTACTCGCCCTGCATCATCAGGGGTGATGCTCAGGGTTACGCCCTTGGGACTTCCTGCCCTTTCAGCGTAGCAGATTTGATTTCGTAACTCACGGATTTGCCTTTTCTGGCTTCTCCTGCTTGTCTGACCCTCTGCGTCCCCTGACACTACGTGGATTATCATGCGGTTCTGCACCGAACCCTCAGGTTTCTCCGTCTCTTTCTGGACTTTGTTCCTTGCTGCATAGTTACTCAGCCAGGCATTCCTGATGAGTTTCTCAATCTCATCCTTTAGGTGGCGACATTCCTCGGTGGTATGTCCTACACAGTCGTGAAACGTACAAAATTTCTTTGGGTCCCCCTTCGGCCTGCGTGGCTTACTTGGGCGATTCCATTTGGCTGTTTCTTTTTCCAGCTCAAAGATTTCTGCCCTGGATTTGTTGAGAGCTGTATAGCTGTAAAATTTGGGCTGGTAGGCCACGCGCTCCTTTCTGGGGTTGTCACCCTCCTCAGCTCTTTGCTTCCATGTTTCTGGTTTTTCATCTCCCCTGGGAGTAGCGAGATGGTTAGCGCGTACGCTGCAGTTGAGTCATCAATTTCTTTGACCTGCTGGTAGGACATGTCAAATCTCTTCAAGTACTCCCTGACGCTTTCGCCCTTCTTCTGCCTGAGGGTCATTAGGTCAAAACGGGTTAGCCGGCGCCTCTTGTTCCCTGCATATTGGTCCAAGAAGGCTTCGGCCAAATCTATGAAGAAACTAATCGAACCTTGTCGAAGGTCTCTGAACCATCCCTGTGCCAGTCCCACAAGGGTGATTGGGAAGACTTTGCACCAGACTGCATCGTCCACATCGTACATGCCCATGTGACTTTCATAAGCTGCTAAGTGATCCTCTGGATCTGAGGTCCCGTCAAACTTGACGGAGGGCATTTTGATTTTTGGGATGGGATACTCCTGCACGTCCGGGTGGAGAGGAGTTTTCGTGGGCCTGCCCACCACTCGTGACCTGCTTCCCCTAGAGTGGTAACCGTGGTCATCCCATTTTCAAGGGGTCGGTTTTCCTGCACTGGGGGAGCGGTGCCTGGGTGGCCGCCTACTCATAGCTTCATCCTCCCTGTTAGGGGAGGGGCGTCTGGATCGCTTCTTCTGGGGCAGGTCAAGGTTGTCATCCTGGCGATGCTTTGACTCAAGTGGCCGCCCCTGGTTGAGTCTAGACTGCAGGCTTTGAGACAGCCCTGGAGTCGGCTGTGGCTCTGCCGCCGGCGTCAACCTAGAGAAGACTCCGCCCTGCTTCTCCCTCAGACGCTTGGATGCAGACTACCTATGCCTCATTCGATCCCGGAGGCCTTGGGACAGACCCCTCTTCTCCCTGGCAGCTGTGGATTCGGTGGTGTGTATAGAAAACGCTTGTTGCTGAACAGCCTGCTCTGGGTTGCTGACAATGCGTCTCTGGGCCTGCTGATATCCTTGAGCAATCCTTACTGCTTTCCTCTGAATGTTCCTGGCAGTGGTTCGCTTTGTGCCCCCGGCCCTTCCTCCACTTTCAAAGTGAAGCTGCCTGGGGGTGGTCGCAATCCTGCCAACCAGGTCTTCAGGGGTGAACTCCTGATTCAGCATTGCTGAAAAGAAAGCCGCAGTTTGAGCAACCTGGGCAGGGGTGAGGTTCAAATTGGGCCTTTGATGGCCACCCTGCCCAACTGTAACTGCAGTTCCTCCATCAGGCGCTCCATGAAGGTTTGCTCGTCCTACCCCTGGGATTGTTGCAGCAGGTGTCCTCCCAGATGTAGGCATGCCATATAGGGGGATCACCGGTGGTACCGTCGAACCCGCCCCAGAACTGGCCTCTATGATTTCAGGCATTTTGTTTGTTTGATTGCGGTTGATTTTGGTGGGAAACTCGTGAGCACAACCTAAGATCCCAACAGACGGCGCCAAATTGTTCTGGTATGGAAACAGATGACCCGACTTCGGATTCGGGTCTCTTGGTTATGATTCTATTTGGGTAGCTTTCGTTGACTTTCTTCCACCTCTCCTTTTCCTCACTCCGGTGGTCGGACTTTCCCCGGTAGAGACGGCCTGCTCCCTGCACATTGAACGCACAGGGCCTCGGAGGTGTCCGAGGGAACCCTCTCCGATGCCTAAGTCAGTCCGTGAAATGCCTTAACGAACCTAGCTCGCGAGGAACTAGGTGGCGGTTTTAGAGTGAGAGTCTAGAGAGAGAAAATCCAACCCTCTCAATGTGGCAAATGGGAGAGTATTTATACCTTCCCACAAGAGAGAGAAAAGAGAAGAAGAGACGGGGAGAATGAGTGGATGAGAGGGTGACAAGTGGCTTCACCTCATCCACTCATTCCCCTTTACCTTAGGCAAAATGACGGAGGGGCCCCTGGTTTCCCCTGCCCCTGCTGAGGGTGAGAGCACCCTGGGGGCCAGCAGGCAAGGGGGCTTGGCTGCCCTGTTTGGCTGGCGGTATGGCTCTGCCGGGCAGGCGAGTTCCTTGGAGAGTTTAGTGATTCCTCGTTTGGTGGCCTGCAGGGCAGACTCTCCTCTATTCTTGGGTCGGGCCATCATGGGGCCCAAATGGCGGGTGATCCATAGCAGGCTACCGACGCCCATCAATCTGAAATGGAAGATTCCAATCGGGAGCTTTGATAATTGGAGTGGTAGTGAGAGTGTGGACATGACATAGGTCCACCCCGACGCGGCCACACGCGGGTTTGGGGAGGCGAATGAATCTCATGTGAGATGGATCTCAAATTGAAATTTAAATCGAATTTGGAGTCGCCACCGAACTTTGTGGGAGTTCGGGCTCGTTCGAACCTACTCTATGTCGTAGTGGGCTGTGCACAAAGTACGGCCCATTCCGATTTCAGAGTTTATGGGGTTCGTCCCTTTGCATTGCGATACCGATACCGACATTATCGGTAATCGTTTATTGAATGACTCTCGTATGCCAACGGTTACGGACATCCGGAAACCACGGTTCTGTGTAAGGGGTGAGGGTACGTGTTGGGAAGTTCACAAAAAACACCCAACCCCGCCCGCACTTAGCCGCCTTTACTAAGATATCGTTCGTTGTTCGTGTACGCGCGTTAGTTTGACGGTTGAATGTTATGCAAACAATGCTTTTTGACTAAACATGTGAATTATGTTTGGCTACGTCATTTAATGCATCTAAACTAACGTCAAAGTTGTTTTAGCATGCGATGTTCATTTTAGTACAATAAAGCAAACAACGAAATAAGAAAGAGTGCGACAACAGATTACAATATACGAGCGGTATACCTCCCGGAAATACAATGCCACAAACGATACAATACAACAATAATAACGGAGTGCAAATGAATTAGAAGATGTGAATATGGTACGATGCAGTTTTGAAAAGAGTGGATCAAGTGATGGACTTGACACGTGTTGACCGAAGTCGTTAAAAGAATTTTATCGGGGCTCGAAAGTAGCTGAAAGACTCGCGTTTTTGGCATACTAGGGGCCACTCGGTCGAGTCATTGATGGACTCGATCGAGTGGTCTCGGAAAAAAGTTTATGATTCCTCTTTTGGGGTGCCATTCGATCGAGTGCCCCCTGTACGGACTGCTGTCCGGTTTTGATTTTGATTTTGAAATTGCTTCCGGTTTTGAAAATTGATAATTTGGTTAAGTCGCGTGGAAATATGATGCAATTTATACTAGACTTAAATATTGATACTCGTAATATTTGATGCTTGATTATAGAATCAATATCGAATATTTAGAGTGGATTTTGAAAAAAGTTGTTTAGAAATCGTTTTGGATGTTATTAAGACAAAATAAATCCTCCACGTTGTAATGTCGTAATTAGTCTTTTCGGACCATGTGATCATTACTCGGCTTCAACGGGATTATGCTTAACATGATTTGATGATTAATTCCTTTAGAACCGATATTCGACTATAGAGTCGATATCGAATTCGAGGGATGACGCTTTATTGAAAATAGTACGATAATATCGATATTAGGAACGAGAAGAAAAAAACGCGACGACGACCCGTAAATAGAAACGGACGGACGAGAGAAAGAGAAGAAAAGGGAGAAGACGGGATTTGTAACACCCTCAACCTACACGCTTAATTGTCTCGAAAACGGACTCGTAGTAGCGGACTAGGCGCGGGAGCGCTAAGATGTATATAGGTGAGTTATGGTGTGTATGGCTAGGGAGGGGATTTGGCGAGTTTTGCTCTCGGGTTTGTATATGGTTTGCCTAAAATTGCCTAGGATTTCGGGTTGTGAATTGTCGGGAATCCTATAGGATTTGTAGAGGAAAGATCGGGATGGTATTTGTGTATAGTTTGCCTAAAATTGCCTAGAATTTTGGGGATGAAATGTTGTGAATTGTGTCGGGAATTGTAATTGTCGTGGATGTTGATGTTTTGTGTGTGCAAGGGGGGTGTATTTATAGGGGAGGTTTCCTAGCTTGGATGGGAAGAAACTCTTGTTTCGGATAGGAAAGGTAGTAGTCTTGGATGCAATAGGATTCCGTCTTTGGATAGGAAAAGGTTGCTTGTAAGGGAAGAAAACACCCGGTTTTGGCTGATTTTATGAGTCCACGAGCTGGTCCACTAGATCGAGTGGGTCTAGCTAGCCGGGTGGGGGACCTCCTTAGAGATCGAGTTTTATCTCTAACGAAGAAGTCTAGTTGCATAATTCTTCTTTCATTGTTGATTTTTATGTAGTCTTTGACCTCAAGTCGGATTTTTGAAGTGGTGTGCCAGATTTTTATGGCTCGGAAATGCCTTTGACCGGGGTTTGACCCAGTCGCTAAAAGACGGTTTTGCCCTTTGTGACGGTTTTGACCCAAATTAGTCTTATTAAACTGGAAACGACCCACTGGGCCTGAATTTGAGGTCAGTTTTGTGAGATTTTTACTCCGCTAAAAGCTCGTGCCAACTACTATTGATTTCGAGTCCAAAATCGAGTGTATTAAGTCATGTTTACGTCCGATCATCATCGGGTGTTTCTTGGAAACTGCTATAGACACCTGGCGGTCAAAATGTGGGTGTCTACAGAGAGCGGTCTTTATCCTGCAAAAGGCCTCAAGACACGAGTCATCAAAAACAAAAGGTGCATCTTTCATAAGCAAAGAAGTTAAAGGCTTGGCAATCTTGGAAAAGTCTTTGATAAATCGTCTATAAAAACCGGCGTGACCTAGAAAACTCCTCACCCCTTTAACATTTGTAGGTGGTGGAAAGTTCTCGAATCAACTTCGAATCCTCTATTAGAAACAATATGACCTAAGACAACATCTTATTCAACCATAAAATGACATTTTTCCCAATTTAAAACAAGTCTATACTCTTCACATCGAGCTAGCACTTGATCAAGATTTTCAAGGCAAGAATCAAAAGATGTACCATGGACACTAAACTCATCCATAAAAACTTCCATAGATTTTTCAATAAAATAGGAGAATATAGCCATCATACATCTTTGAAACGTTCCCGGCGCATTACACAATCCGAATGGCATCCTTCTATAAGCATAGGTGCCATAGGGACATGTAAAAGTGGTTTTCTCTTGGTCATCAGGATGAATGGGAATTTGAAGAAATCCGGAATGACCGTCAAGGAAACAAAAATAAGAATGATGCGCCAATCTTTCAAGCATTTGATCAATGATGGGAAGGGAGAAATGGTCTTTTATGGTGGTCGTGTTCACTTTTCGATAGTCTATACACATGCGCCAACTGGTAATGGTCCTAGTAGAAATAGACTCATCCTTTTCTCCTTTGACAACCGTCATTCCTCCTTTTTTCGGCACAACTTGTACGGGGCTAACCCATTTACTTCCGGTTATTGGGTATATAATGTTAGCCTCATACAACTTGAGGACTTCCTTCATGACAACCTCTTTCATGGTGGGGTTCAACCTACGTTGACCCTCAACCGAAGGACGGTGGTCATCATCAAGGATGATCCTATGCATACAAACGTTCGGGCTTATGCCTTGGAGGTCGGCAATGCTATACCCGATGGCCTTTTTTTGCTTTCTCAAAACAATCAAAAGTTTTTCCAATTGAGGGCCATCAAGTGTGGCACTGACGATAACGTGATAATTAGTTCCTTTAAGAAAAGCATATTTGAGGGAAGAGGGGAGTGGTTTAAGTTCAAGATTAGGAGGAGAAGATACCATACTCTTACCAACCGGTAGAGGTTTTACCTTTTCATCATGCGAGCATTCATCTTCAAAAGGTGGAGAGTCAAATGGTTCATCTTCAAAAGGTGGAGAGTCAAATGGTTCATATTCTTGCTTATCATCATCTATCAAGCTATACTCAACCAAACTATCAATAACTTCAATGGAATGCATTTGTTCAATCATTGGTTGTTTGAGAGCTTGAGAAAGGGAAAACTCTACCGAGTCGTGCCCTATGTTAAAAGACAACTTACCATTCTTGACATCAACTATAGTACCTCCGGTAGCCATAAAAGGTCGACCTAAAATAATGGGGGTAATAGTGTCTTCGGGCATATCCATGACAACAAAGCAGTCGTAGGGGGTGAAGAACTTACCAACTTGAACGGGTACATCCTCAAGTATCCCAAGTGGGTACTTGACGGACCTATCCGCAAGTTGAATCGACATGCTAGTGGGTCTCATCTCCCCCGCACTAAGTCTCTTAGCAATAGAATAGGGTAACAAACTAACACTAGCCTCTAGGTCACATAAAGCTTGATTAACAACAACATTTCCAACCTGACAAGTGATGGAAAAACTACCGGGGTCCTCTAGTTTCTTTGGCATTTGATTCATAAGAATGGCACTACATTGTGCCGTGAGAGAGACACATTCTTTATCCTCTATTGTTCTATTTTTAGTCAAGACATCTTTAAAAAATTTAGAATAGAGGAGCATTTGAGAAATTACCTCGGTGAAGAGTAAAGCAACCTCCACCTTCTTCAACATATCCACGAAATGGCTAAATTGGGCATTCTCCTTATGTGGCTTAGCTCGTTCGAGAAAAGGCAATGGTGGGACAAAAGCGGGAGGCGGTGGAACATTGGATTCTTCTTCTTCTTCGGCTAATCGCTCCGCCTCTTTTCTTTTTGCTTCTTCCACTTCCATTTGCTCTTTCTTCTTTCTTTGTTCTCTTTGTTCATTCTCCACATTTTGAAGAATATCAAACTCCACTTGTATTCCTCGGTTTTGTTTGGGGGAAGTGGGAGATGTTGCTTGTGGTGCACTTGGTTGATTGACTTTGGATGGGGTTCTTTTGGTGTTCAAGTTCAAATTCTTATATGGGTCCTCAAGTTCCTGGCCACCTCTCAAAATGACGGCATTTGCTTGGTGTGAAGGGTCTCTTGGGTTTTGGGGTTGCCCGGGCAAACCATGGGGTGGCTAAGGCTTTTGTTGCTTCTTGTGATTCCCAAACCTTTAGACTTGCTTTTGTATCTTGATGTTCACTCCATAGTTGCCCAACGGCTCTTTGCAAATCATTGATGTTATCCCATGGAACTCCTCCTTGACCAAGTTGAAAATTGCTTGATTGGCCATAAGATTGAGAGGGTTGATTAAATGATTGTTGATTGTAACCTTGATTTCCTTGAAAATTTCCTTGGAACCCTTGATTGTATCCATGATTGAAATGATTACCATGTTGATTTTGGTAATTGTTGTAATTGTTGGGAACATGGAAGTTGCTACCTTGTTGATTGAAGTTGCTCCTTTGATGAGGAGGCATATATGGGGGCATCTTTGGAGAACCTTGGTTAAAAGGCCTTTGTTGACTTTGATTAAATGGCCTCGGTTGACTCCCTTGGGCACGCGGCATCGGATTTTGAACATTTTGATTTCCGTAAGAGAAATTAGGATGAAATCTTGTGTCAGCATTGTAAGTATTGGAAAAGGGATCAAATTGAGGTCTTTGGCCATACACTTGTATAGCTTGGACTTCATTTGGCTCTACAATATAAACTTCTTCATTAGGAATGCAAAAGCTAGAATCATGGCCATAATTGCCACAATGATGACATTGAACTTCCCATGTTAATTGTTTTGGAGGAGATGGTGGCCTTGGTGGAACACTCCCTTGAATTTGGTACATACCTCTAGGAGTGGGCTTAGAACTCATGACATCCATTCTCTTTTTCAATTCTTCAACTTCCGCTTGAAGTTTCAATTCATTAGAACTCTTAGATGAGTTCACTTCGACTTTCTTTCTAGAATCCCTCGATTAACCCATTTTAGAATCACTTCTTGCCATCTTCTCAATAAGAATTTTAGAAGCCTCATCGGTGAGAGAAGAGAAGTCTCCTCCAGCGGCCGAATTGAGGTTTTCCTTGGTTCTCGATGAAAGGGTGTTATAAATCGTTTGGGTAGTTAGCCAATCGGGTATTCCATGATGTGGACACTTGCGCAATAGATCTCTTAATCTTTCCCAAGCCTCACTTAGGCTTTCAAATTCATCTTGCTTGAAGGTTTGTATCTCCATGTGATATTGGTTAGTCTTTGACGGCGGAAAATATTTATCCTAGAAGGCATTAGATAATTGAGCCCATGTTGTGAATGTATTAGCGGGATGGCCTTGAAGCCATCTACGAGCTCCATCTCTCAATGTCTTTGGAAATAATAAACGATGCAATTGGCATGAAGTCATTGAGACGGGCTCCTACTAATTTTTCTTTAAATGAAGCAATGTGCTCTTGAGCATCTTCTTGGGAGAAACCGTGAAAAGTATCTTGTTGAACCGCATTTGTCAAATAGGCTTTTAGTTCATAGTTCTCGGGAATCTCTCCGAGATCGACGGGAGAAGGTGTTTCTTCATGTGTTAATTGGGAATGGGAGCCTACGGTCGCCATTGGTTGGATTGGTGGTGATGGTGGATTTGAATTTGAATTTGGTTGATTTGGAGGGGATGGATTTTGATTTGGTGGTGGAGTTTTTGGTGATGGTGGTGATGGTGGTAAATTTTGTGAAGTGGAAGGTATGGAAGGATTATTTGGAGTGGGATTATGTGATGTAGAAGGTGTAGAAGGTGTATTTTGTAGGATGGGATTAAGGTTAGGAGCTGATAATGAAGGATGTGGAATGATGGTGGTTGAGTTATTTCCCCGAAAACGCAATGCTCTAAAAGTTCTTTCCGGCTCTGGATCGAACCACAAGGGCGATGACTTGTTCCTGGGCATAAAACTCAATTAAACGGTGAGACTCCCAACACCTAATGGTACTAGGGAAAAGGGAGAAGAGAAAAGAATCAAACACAACAACTAAAAACACAATAACTACTAGCCGTTCCCCGGCAACGGCGCCGTTTTGACGGCACCCCAAATCGGATCGGTCGTTTAGCGAAGAACGGGGGGTCAAAAAATATTTGCAAACTCGTAATAACACAAAAACTACTAGAGTAATCGTGGTAAGTCGAGGTCGGTCCACAGGGAACGGAGTGTATTGTTGAGTTAAAAGCGGCGTGTTTGGAATCTAGAGGAGGGTCGTTTCTAAAGGTCGAGTCTACACTAGAGGAATAAAGATGGAGGTAGCTAGGGGTGATCAATCTAGGGATAGGTGTTAGGGGGAAGTCGGGATTCGGACAATGGAGTCTAAGAAGGTCGGAATCGGGTTTTTGTCGCAACATTGGAATCACTCCTTGCCATCTTCTCAATAAGATTTTTAGATTCCTCATCGGTGAGAGAAGAGAAGTCTCCTCCGGCGGCCGAATTGAGATTTTCCTTGGTTCTCAATGAAAGGGTGTTATAAAACGTTTGGGTAGTTAGCCAATCGGGTATTCCATGGTGTGGACACTTGCGCAATAAATCTCTAAATCTTTCCCAAGCCTCACTTAGGCTTTCAAATTCATCTTGCTTGAAGGTTTGTATCTCCATGCGATATTGGTTAGTCTTCGACGGCGGAAAATATTTCTCCAAGAAGGTATTAGATAATTGAGCCCATGTTGTGAATGTATTAGCGGGATGGCCTTGAAGCCATCTACGAGCTCCATCTCTCAAGGTCTTTGGAAATAATAAACAATGCATTTGGCATGAAGTTAATCCATTGAGACGGGCTCCTCCTAAATTTTCTCTAAATGAAGCGATGTGCTCTTGAGCATCTTCTTGGGAGAAACCGTGAAAAGTATCTTGTTGAACCGCATTTGTCAAAGAAGCTTTCAATTCATAATTCTCGGGAATCTCTCCGAAATCAACGGGAGAAGGTGTTTCTTCGTGTGTGAGTTGGGAATGGGATCCTAAGGTTGCCTTTTGTTGGATTGGTGGTGATGGTGGATTTGAATTTGGATGATTTGGAGGGGATTGATTTTGATTTGGTGTTGGAGTTTTTGGTGATGGTGGTGAATTTTGTGAAGTGGAAGGTATGGAAGGATTATTTGGAGTGGGATTATGTGATGTAGAAGGTGTAGAAGGTGTATGTGGTAGGATAGGATTAAGGTTAGGAGGTGATAATGAAGGATGTGGAATGATGGTGGTTGAGTTATTTTCCCGAAAACGCAATGCTCTAAAAGTCCTTTCCGGCTCCGGATCGAACAACAAGGGCGATGACGTGTTCCTGGGCATAAAACTCAATTAAATGGTGAGACTCCTAGCACCTAATGGTACTAGGGAAAAGGGAGAAGAGAAAAGAATCAAACACAACAACTAAAAGCACAATAACTACTAGCCGTTCCAGTTTCAAATATTAGCCGTGGAATGGTGGTTAGCCATAAAACTGGAACGAGTCTACAAATATCAGATGGTATTGTTGTGTTTTTTTTACTTAGCTTGATCACCTAGGTTGACTTGACTCACCCGGACCAATATGGGGAAACTCGGGGTTTGGGTAATTCCGTCTAGAGACCTTAGTTTATTCGTCGCGAAAGCGGGCTTGGACTTGGTTGGTAGGGAAACCGAAAGGTGGCAGCTCTCTTATACACCTTGTGATAATTCTTGTGATGTTACACTTTTTATCTTGATTACCGACTTCCCGACTCTCCCTAACGCTTTTCCCATTAATTGTTTTTCGTCTTAGCTCCCTCTCTCGTCTAGTTAACCTAGCTCCTCTCGACCAAAACTCCCCCCTTCTCGACCCCAATCACTCCTAGACTTTGACTTGTGATCCGAATCAAGAAGCCACTAATCCAAGTAAGGAAGTTCTAAAGAGCTCAACTAAAGAATACTAGCTCCTACTTAAGCTTAGGCCAGCTAGATTAGCAATAATAAGAAGTCATCTTCAATTATGGAGCTAGCTCGAATTTGAGCTGAATAAAGGAGCAACTAATCAAGGTAAAATGAAGACATTAACTTAGGGTCACAATCATTCAAGCATGAGTAATGGACTGAAGTCAAGAAGGTTTTAAAGCTGGTTGTGTTCTCATGGTGTACACGGTCAATAGGCTCTCTTGTTAGCCTTGTTTTTGGCTCCATGTTCACACCTTTGCCGCGCCTCATTACTCCTACTCAAGCTTTGTTTTCATCTCCATGTTCACACAAGAAGACCACGGCTGATTACTCTTCATCAAACATTGTTTTTAACTCCATGTTTACCTTAGCTTTGTTATTAGCTCCCTACTTTGTAATTAGCTCCTTGTTCACATAGCTTTAGTCTTTGTTTTTGTCACCCTAAACCAACCGGTTTAAGGGCTCTTGTAGGCTATATATAGCCGGTCATTTGAAGGAATAAAGATCATCCAATTTGCATAACAAAAACTTGAGTAAAGCTGAGCTTTCTGTTTCGTCTTTGTAGTTTACAAGACAAAGTCTAGAGTGAGTCGCGTTACAAGCTCTAAACTCGCTATTTCAATCGAGTGTTTGATCTAGCAAACCGCTTTGTTGAAGTATAGGTCTACTTCACCTAGCATACTATCCTCGGTTACGGTTTATCCTTCCTTAAAACTATCCTTTCTTTCTGTTTTGGTCACTCATTCACGTTCCATTTCAGAATACTAATCCATCTTTACATTCTTGTTTCAAAGTTCATATAAACTCACATCATTAGTGGTATCAGAGCTTTGGTCATCCATTTAGACGTAAACATGGCAGGAGTGTTGAACTTTGAGGATCCTACTTTCCTGGAACAACTAAAGAAGGCATTGGAGAACTTCCAGCCCAAGAATTCTCGCTTCCAACCTAGGAGAGAACCGGTAGACAAGATTAAGGTAACTGAACTTCCTGAGTTTAACGGTGGTACTGATCCTGAAGCTTACTTGGAGTGGGAAAGAAACATGGAAAAGCTCTTTGACTTCAAGGATCTGGAGGACGAAGAGAGGTGCAAGTACGCCATCCTAAAGCTAAGCAAAGGGGCTTCCCTTTGGTATGAGGGACTTAAGGTACAGCGCACCAGAAGTGGAAAGGGTAAGATTACTTCTTGGGAGTCCTTAAAACGTAAACTACGTAAGAGGTATGTCCCAACTACGCACAAGTTATCCTTATACAAAAAGATTGCTAACCTTGTGCAAGGAAAAATGAGTGTTAGTGAATACATAGACGAATTCGAGAACTTGGTTTTAATGGGAGAAGTAGAGGAAAATGAAGAAATAAAAATGGCTAGGTTCTTACGTGGATTAAATCGTAGTATAGCCAATACGGTTGATTTGTGTCCTTATTCTGATTTTGATACATTGTGTGGATTGTGTCTAAAAATCGAGGCCCAAGGGAAAGGAAGACATGAGGGTGAGTCTAGTAAGAGTCATACTTGGTCACGAACAGATGATAGTAATAGAATCAATCCTACTAATACTAATCAACCCCTTGTGATTAAGAATAACCCCGCACCCCCACCTCAATCTACCCCCAAAACAACCACTGAAACTAGTCTATCTAAGGTACGTTGTTTCAAATGTCAAGGGTTTGGTCACTTCAAAAACGCTTGTCCTAACAAAAGAGTTGTGACCTTAAGGGAAGTAATCACAGTTAGGGATGAGTTATGGGAGGAGGAACAACGTATAGGGGCTGTTTTTAATGTTAATGAGGGAGAGGAAGAAGAAGAAGAAGAAGATATTGAGGCTTATGAACCCCCAGCTTATGACACACTTCTAGTACTACGTACTCTACATGCTAACCCAATTCAACAAGACACTGAACAAAGAGACCAACTGTTCCATACTAAGTGTCAAGTTAAAGATAAATGGTGTAGCTTAATCATTGATGGAGGTAGTTGTACCAACGTTGCCTCAACTGAAATGGTAGACAAACTAGGCCTAGCTACTACTAATCACCCTAACCCTTATGCATTACATTGGTTAAACAACGGGAACAAGGTAAGGGTCACTAAACAAGTGAGGGTTGGATTAACCATGGGTTCCTACGTTGATGAGGTTTTGTGTGATGTAATTCCTATGGATGCTTGTCACATACTATTAGGCCGTCCTTGGCAGTTTGATAGGGACGTAGTTCACCATGGGAGGAGGAATGAGTATGAATTGAATGATAAAGGGAAGAAAATTATACTCAAACCCATGGCACCTCAAAGCGTGTGTAACATGTTAGCAAATAGAGTCGGAAAACCCAACCTTTCAATGTTTGCTAGTAAAATTGTAGAAGTGCATACTCTAGACGAAGGAGAGTTTGATGCCACCAAAGAAGAACCAATTAAGATTAAGAGTGGCAGTGAAGGGACGCCATTTGTAGAGTGGCAAAAGGAACAAGGTGTTGTTATCTCTAATGGAATGCCCTCCTATATGATGCCTAGGAAAGATCCTGAGATCTTAAGGTATGTAGAGGGTAAGGGCGAAGACATGGTTAACACGTTGTCTTGTAACAACGCGCATACAACCAGAATTGGAATTGAGAATTGGAAGGACTACTACTCCATGGAGACTGAAGTACTGACCAAACACAAGACTAACTCTTTTAGTACTTTTGATGAGCTTATTTTGCAGGTAAGACTTCCTTCTAAAGGAAACCTCCTTTGCACCCCAAGGCATTCTAATTCAGGATACATAATGAGAACGGCCTACAAAGGAGAGCACAACAAAAACAGAAGTACAAGGCTCTTCATAAGGGATGACTTGTCTTTGGCTAACGTAAGTATGGAGGAGTTCCCAAACCAAGGAAAGAGCAAATGGAAGTCACAACCAGAAGTTCCGCACAATGGTAACCACAGAACTTACAAGTTGAAGTTGCCGGATGAGTATGGAGTTCAAGCCACCTTCCTAATAGAAGATCTTCTTCTATACCTTGATAAAGATAACATTTCAGAATTGAGGACAATTCCTTGTCAAGGGGGAGGAGATGATCCGAATCAAGAAGCCACTAATCCAAGTAAGGAAGTTCTAAAGAGCTCAACTAAAGAATACTAGCTCCTACTTAAGCTTAGGCCAGCTAGATTAGCAATAATAAGAAGTCATCTTCAATTATGGAGCTAGCTCGAATTTGAGCTGAATAAAGGAGCAACTAATCAAGGTAAAATGAAGACATTAACTTAGGGTCACAACCATTCAAGCATGAGTAATGGACTGAAGTCAAGAAGGTTTTAAAGCTGGTTGTGTTCTCATGGTGTACACGGTCAATAGGCTCTCTTGTTAGCCTTGTTTTTGGCTCCATGTTCACACCTTTGCCGCGCCTCATTACTCCTACTCAAGCTTTGTTTTCATCTCCATGTTCACACAAGAAGACCACGGCTGATTACTCTTCATCAAACATTGTTTTTAACTCCATGTTTACCTTAGCTTTGTTATTAGCTCCCTACTTTGTAATTAGCTCCTTGTTCACATAGCTTTAGTCTTTGTTTTTGTCACCCTAAACCAACCGGTTTAAGGGCTCTTGTAGGCTATATATAGCCGGTCATTTGAAGGAATAAAGATCATCCAATTTGCATAACAAAAACTTGAGTAAAGCTGAGCTTTCTGTTTCGTCTTTGTAGTTTACAAGACAAAGTCTAGAGTGAGTCGCGTTACAAGCTCTAAACTCGCTATTTCAATCGAGTGTTTGATCTAGCAAACCGCTTTGTTGAAGTATAGGTCTACTTCACCTAGCATACTATCCTCGGTTACGGTTTATCCTTCCTTAAAACTATCCTTTCTTTCTGTTTTGGTCACTCATTCACGTTCCATTTCAGAATACTAATCCATCTTTACATTCTTGTTTCAAAGTTCATATCAACTCACATCAACTTGACCGACTACCCTCGACCGTCCTTGTGGATCAACCTCGACTTGCCGCTACTACGTAGTAGTTAATTGGAGCTTATAAATATTGTTTGACCGCGTTGGATAGGCGACAATCGGACACGCATCAAAACGGCGCCGTTGCCAGGGACGGTGATTAGTTAGTCGAGTTTTAGTTTATTATGTTTGGATAATTGTTTTTCTTTTCTCCTACCCTAGTGCCATTGGGTGCTAGGAGGCTCATCTTTTATTAAGTTTTTGCCAGGAATACTTTTGATTTAGGTTACTTGATCCCCATTCGGAGAACAAGTTGCTTGGAAATATTGTAGACCGAAGCAACTACTTGATATTGTAATCTTCCACCAATTTCTTCATTCCTCAACACCCCATCTTTGAACAACATCCAAGGATTCAAGTATGGCTACACTTGGGTCCCATTCTCAACCATCTAGTGAAGAGATTTCTTCACCCGTCTTCATCGGAGCCATCCTGAAAAGTTTCGAGCTTAAACCTTCCATCATCAATTTGATTCAACAACAAACTTTTCGAGGATTTCCGAATGAAGATGTGATGGAACAGGTTTGTCTTTTCAAGGAGAGTCTTATTGGTATCAAGCTAGAAGGTGTTACCGAGTGCCAACTACGCCAGATCCTTTTCCCACGCACCTTGTGTGATGGAGCAAGGAGATGGATTAAAAGTTTCCCCAACAATACTTTTCGCACTTGGGAGCGTTTGTGCAACACCTTCCTCAAAAAATACGTCTCACCATCCAAGACCAACAAATTCAGAAGAGAAATTCAAACGTTTCAACAACAAGAAAATGAAAACATAGGTGAAGCCTGGGACCGATTTCAAACATTGCAAAGGAAGTGTCCGTACCACGGCATTCCTAGTTGGCTTCTACTTCATATTTTATTCCACTTGTTATCGGACAACGCCAAAGATAATGTCAATTAGGCGGCAAAAGGCGATTTCTTCTTGCTGAATGAAATCGAATCAACGAAACTCATTGAAAGGATAGCCAAGAATGAAGAATATTCCAAAAATGATCAACATGGAGAGCTAAGTGGTGAGTCAACGTCGTCAACCGAAAGGAGAGCCGATCTTGAAGCTAGAGTCGAGGAGTTGGTTAAGCAATTTGAAGTATATGTTGCTAGAGCCAATTCTCCACCCAAGACTAGAAGATCTCCAAAAAGATCAACTCCACCAAGAAGGGTGAGTTCACCAAGACGATCATCCACTTCACCACCCAAATTATATCACATTTAAATTCCATGTGATCATTGCGGGAGATATGACCACGACTCCGATTTGTGTATGAGAAAGGAGAATGCTTATCAAGCCAACACCCAAGGAACCCATGAAAAGTCTTACACGAATAATCCTAATTTGGGAACCGGATCTTATTCCATGCCGACTCAAGGATCATATCCTTTTCAAGATCGTGCAATTCCAAGAGCCCCCAATCAAAGGGTTAATCCTAATTCATATGGGTTCCACTATCAACCGAGACCTCCTCATACAAATCAATTCAATCAAGGTTATTTTTATCCTCAAGGACCACCTCGACCTAGTTATGGTCCTTCTTTTGGAACCTATCCTCCAAATAATCAAGGTCTTCCAAGGCATTTTCAAGGTAACTCTCAACCTTTTTATGACATTCAACAAACAATCAATTTTCTATTGAAAGAAAATGCGTCAAATTGAGCTAGACTTGAAGTTTTAGAGGCACGTTTCGCCTCGCAAGCTCGATCTTCTCAAGAGCCGACCAATTCTTCTAATCAAGCATCCGTGAATGCCATTAAGGTAATGAGCAAAAAGGAAACGGTGAAACCCTTTGATCTACAAACTCTTACATCTCATCCCTCAATCAATGAATCCGATGAGAAAGTGGTCAAGAGTGTAACCGAAAGACCAAGAAGAGATCCATCCAAGTATCTTGTAGGAGACCTTACCTACGCTATTGAACAAATTCATTAGAGGACACAAACCTAGTCTCTAGGATTGAAGTACCACCCTTGAATGACAAGCCACAAATCCCATTCAATGCCTACCATGCCTACCCCATCCGAATATATTCGAGACATTATTTTGAAACCCACCGAAAGGGAAAGAGCTCCCGTTTCCCCAAGAACTACCTCAACAGTTACAATTCCCATCAAGTTAGGTGATCCGTGTAGCTTTGCTATACCTTGTTCCATAGACCATGTCTTGATAGACCGAGCCTTGTGTGACCTTGGCGCCGACATTAGTCTAATGCCCCTAGCCATTGCTCGTACCATTTATATCAAGGACTTGGACTACTTCCCAATTAATGTGCAAATGCCGATGGAACTACAAAGGAACCCTATGGACTAGCCCGCAACCTCATGGTCAACGTGGGAAATCTATATATCCCAACCGATTTTGTTATTCTCGATTGCCTATAGAGGAGCGGAATTCTATTCTCTTGGGACGGCCTTTCCTAGCTATCGGTGGAGTAATTATTGATGTGAAGCGAGGGCGACTGATGTGAGTTGATATGAACTTTGAAACAAGAATGTAAAGATGGATTAGTATTCTGAAATGGAACGTGAATGAGTAACCAAAACAGAAAGGAAAGATAGTTTTAAGGAAGGATAAACCGTAACCAAGGATAGTATGCTAGGTGAAGTAGACCTATACTTCAACAAAGCGGTTTGCTAGATCAAACACTCGATTGAAATAGCGAGTTTAGAGCTTGTAACGCGACTCACTCTAGACTTTGTCTTGTAAACTACAAGGACGAAACAGAAAGCTCAGCTTTACTCAAGTTTTAATATGCAAATTGGATGTTTTATTCATTCAACTAAATGGCTATATATAGCCTACAATCAGACCTTAAACTTGGCTGATTAGGGTGACAAAAACAAAGTTACAACCATGTGAACAAGGAGCTAATAACAAAGCTAGGAGCTAATAACAAAGTAATGTAAACTAGGAGCTAATAACAAAGTAAGAGAGCATTAAGGTGTGGCTGGTGTGAACATGGAGCTAATAACAAAGCTTCATTTGGACGTGCACACCAAGTGAACACAACCAGCTTCAAACGTCCTCTTTAACCCCGGTGCTTTCCCATGCACAACTGACTTGTTCGGACCATAACTTTGTCAATACTTGTTCAATGAGCCTTAATGAATAGTCATTGGAAAGATAAGCTCGAAATCTATCTCCTCCATTTTGAATGACTACGAAAATCCAAGTATAACTCGAGATATGGACTGATCAAAACAATGCTGCAAAAATGAACTCGCATCAGAAATTCCCATGCTTGAATGGGTGTGAACCTAAGTTAATGCCTTCATATATCCTTGACTATTTGCTCCTTTATTCAGCCCACACTCGAGCTAGCTCCAAAATTGAAGTAGGCCAACTACTAAGCTGGTACTAGGTGCTAGTGTAGCTGAACTAGGACCATTAGGAGCTAAAGTGACTTCATTGAACTCCTTAGTAGCTTCTTGATTCGGATCATCTCCTCCCCCTTGAAAAGGAATTGTCCTCAATTCTGAAAGGCCTTCTTTATCAAGGTAAGGAACAAGATCTCTCACTTTGAATGTGGCATGGGCTTTATAACCATCCGGCAACTTTATCTTGCAAACATTGTTGTCTCCCTTGTATGGAGCTTCTGCTTGTGGCTTCCACTTGGTCTTCCTTTTGCTTGAAAACCTCTCCTTTCTCAAGTGAACCAAAACCAAGTCATCCTCTTGGAAAAGTCTCGGTTTTCTGTTTTTGTTGGACCTTCTTTTGTAGGCTTCTTTGATCCTTTCCCGAATCACTTCTCTAACGTACAAGTCAGCCCCTTTGCTAGCTTCATCTGTTGGGTAACAAACACCAAAATGAGTCATTTCGAAAAATGGTAAGTACTCCCTTGTTCTGAAAGGACTCCTTGAGAACGGCTTTGTTAAGCATTTGCTCCCAATGTTCTGATTAATCCCTTGTATCTTTAGCAAAAAGAAGTGTTCTTTTATCACCTCTAAGGTCTTGGTCATGTCAAAAGTTTCAGCTGGTCTTTCTCCATGAGTTTCTCTAGTTATACACTCTGAAATAGGATGCCTTGGGACACAACGATGGTTTCTTGTAAAAGGAAGATCTACCTGCAAAACAAACTCAACAAAAGTACCAAGAACACCATCCTTGCACTCGGTGAGTACATCAGCATCCATGGAGTCCTTCAAGGTCTCAAATCCAAGCGTGCTTGCATCTAAAGTGGAGGATTGTGTGTAGTGACAAGATAGAGCATTAGCCACGACTTTGTTCTTAACACCTTCATGTCTTAAGACTTCATGATCTTCCCTAGGTGTCAAACCAGCTGGTAATTCATTAGGAATGACTAAACCCAGTTCCTTTGGCAACTCCTCGAATTGTTTCCTTCCAAACCCATTATCCATCCTACCCATGTCAAGGACACGTTCCCCCTCTTTTAAAGCCTGTTCTACTTCACTCTCAATGGTAAGGTTAGGCTTATTGGTTTTGTTGGAGGTCATAGCTCTAACAGCTTGGGGAGTCATAGGTTTTAGAATGATTTTCTTTCCCTTATCCCTTAACTCGTATTCGTTTTTTCTCCCATGGTGTACTACATCCCTATCAAACTGCCAAGGACGTCCCAAAAGTATATGACAAGCATCCATAGGAATAACATCGCAAAGAACTTCATCGACATAAGACCCCATAGTTAAACCTATTCTTACTTGTTTTGTGACTTGTATTTTGTTTCCATCATCTAACCAACGTAATGCATATGGTCTAGGGTGATTAGTAGTGGTTAGACCTAACTTAGTTACCATTTCAGTAGAGGCAACATTCGTACAACTACCTCCATCAATAATCAAACTACACCATTTGGTATTAACTAGACACTTAGTGTGAAAAAGTTGGTTTCTTTGCTCGGTGTTGTGTGGGATGGGGTTAGCATGAAGTGTACGTAGTACTAAAACATTACCATACGTTGGGAGCTCATAGTCTTTTCCTTCTTCCTCCTTTTCTCCCAAGTAGACTTCCGGACCAGATGCGCCTATGGACTCAGAAAGTTCGTTCATCTTGCACACTGATTCTCTCTTTAGGCCTTCCAAGGAACTAACGTCTTCAAAGCTCACAACTCCTGCCATGCTTGCGTCTAAATAGATGACCAAAGCTCTGATACCACTAATGATGTGAGTTGATATGAACTTTGAAACAAGAATGTAAAGATGGATTAGTATTCTGAAATGGAACGTGAATGAGTAATCAAAACAGAAAGGAAAGATAGTTTTAAGGAAGGATAAACCGTAACCAAGGATAGTATGCTAGGTGAAGTAGACCTATACTTCAACAAAGCGGTTTGCTAGATCAAACACTCGATTGAAATAGCGAGTTTAGAGCTTGTAACGCGACTCACTCTAGACTTTGTCTTGTAAACTACAAGGACGAAACAGAAAGCTCAGCTTTACTCAAGTTTTAATATGCAAATTGGATGTTTTATTCATTCAACTAAATGGCTATATATAGCCTACAATCAGACCTTAAACTTGGCTGATTAGGGTGACAAAAACAAAGTTACAACCATGTGAACAAGGAGCTAATAACAAAGCTAGGAGCTAATAACAAAGTAATGTAAACTAGGAGCTAATAACAAAGTAAGAGAGCATTAAGGTGTGGCTGGTGTGAACATGGAGCTAATAACAAAGCTTCATTTGGACGTGCACACCAAGTGAACACAACCAGCTTCAAACGTCCTCTTTAACCCCGGTGCTTTCCCATGCACAACTGACTTGTTCGGACCATAACTTTGTCAATACTTGTTCAATGAGCCTTCATGAATAGTCATTGGAAAGATAAGCTCGAAATCTATCTCCTCCATTTTGAATGACTACGAAAATCCAAGTATAACTCGAGATATGGACTGATCAAAACAATGCTGCAAAAATGAACTCGCATCAGAAATTCCCATGCTTGAATGGGTGTGAACCTAAGTTAATGCCTTCATATATCCTTGACTATTTGCTCCTTTATTCAACCCACACTCGAGCTAGCTCCAAAATTGAAGTAGGCCAACTACTAAGCTGGTACTAGGTGCTAGTGTAGCTGAACTAGGACCATTAGGAGCTAAAGTGACTTCATTGAACTCCTTAGTAGCTTCTTGATTCGGATCAGCGACTATATTTCAATGTTGCTAATTATACGGTTCAACTCGTGCTTTCCGCGTTCCTCCCCGAAAATTCTTCTATCGTGGAGTTTTGGAATCAAATGGTGGAATTTTCATCCAATGAAGAACCCTCTACCGAAGATCTTGACTATGATAACGAAGAAGACGATGGTTCCCTATTTATACTCGGTTCTACCTCCGAAGAAGATATTCCTGAAGAATTTGCAATGCTTCCCGAGGTAGCACGACTTATGGGCTTGCCGGAGTTTAGAAAAGAGCTCAAGATCGGTAACATTGAATTTGAAGTTAATGACCAAGACCCTCCGGGTTGCTTCTCAAGCAACCCTGACTAAGCTCAAACAATTTAATTCGGTTTGGTGGTGTCCATAATAACCACCTTGTAAATATTTGTATATTCTTATCTCTTTTTATTTTCTTTGGACAATATCTTTTGGATTTTTCTTTTGGAGCTTGTTTTGGTATTTGCAGGAATTGTGAAGACTTCTTTTGGAATTTTTGGGTTGCGCTATGAACAATTGTGAGAGTTTTTCTCCGTGTAGCTAATACATGGACCGAGAAGATTGGTTTTGTCGAAGAGCTAAGGTTGGTTTGGACCAAGTCGAAGAGAATTTTTGCAGCAAAGTCCTATTTTGAAGTGGATTATTTTACCGGGTGAAACTTCACCCTATGGCGACTTTACTCGAATTAAAGGAATTGACGGAAAATCCGCCGGGTAAAATTTCAGCCGGCCGAAGTTCGGGACGAATATGTCCCAATGTCTGTTCAAACATAAGGCTCCGTCCCGCGTGAACAACATGTTCAGCTTGAGGTACGCTACCCTTCAATCCGTCGTAATTTCCGTGATTCTGTATCTGGTCTTTATTTCGCTAAAAAAACCCACCTTGAAAAGTGTAAGAAATTTTGGGTCTATCATCTCGAGCCAACTCGTTGGGCGGCTCGAGATGTACTTGTGCGTATGGGTATTGAAACGCAGGTACAAGCAATGTGTTGACCCCTTGGTCTGATTAAATTTTATTCCTCTGAGGAGGAAACCTTTCAAAAGTTGACGTGTGAGTTTTTCGCAACTTTTGAGCTGAGTGGTGATGATAACACCACTGTCACTTTTCAGTTGCGAGAAAATCTATACGTCCTCAATTTGAGGGATTTTGGTGCATTGCTTGGTTTACCTTCTTCTATCCTTGGAAGGCCTAGGGCGGGGCAGACTCGGGATGACAAATTTGTCCGCGACCGATTTTGGTCTAAAATTGCCCGCCAAAGGACTTTTAAGGGAGGGAAGATGCGTTCCTTCTCCATTTGAAACCCCATCCTTCGGTATTTGGCGCGTATTTAGCCAATTCATTCTTGTCAAGCTATGATACGCACCACAATTGTAGTGCTATAGCTGTACAGCTGTTAGAGGATGCGGTTTTGAATAGAGGCTCGTCGATCGATATGTCCGAGGCCTTAGCTACTCACTTCGCCCAGGTTGCGAAGGGCAGCTGCAAGAAATTTTCTTGTGGCGGTGTTGTAACGATGCTAGCTATAGCCTTAGGCATCGATTTTAGCGATTTAACACCAGTTGACGGGGCGAGAATTTATCTAGATGAGGTTTATTTTCCTTTCCTTGTTTGGCCCCAGAAAGGGGATTATAACAGTTTGTTTTTGTATAAGATTACTGAGCTGAGAGCCATTGTAATGCCTAACCCCGAATGGGTTAGGCTAGATATTAAAGAGAACTTTGGCATGCCGAAAAGGTACGGGGAGTACATTCGGGGTCACACCCGTGGTAAGTTTTATTAGACTGAATACCCCGAGGGACCTTTAGATTATGGCGACGATGACATAGAGGTAGTAGACGTGTCAGAGGAGGAACCGGAGGTTGAAACCTCCCGGGATGAGGGTTATAGAACACTACCTTCATCATCACACGGACCCTCTTCCTCCCACCAGACCGAACCTCAGACCTCGCAATTTTTCACCCCCAACTTCTCAGACTTCGAACCACACAGACACTCCACGTTCACCCAGTCTACCCCAGGTTTTCAGGAGGACGTTAACATGAGTCCTCCACGACACTCTTGGTTCTTTGAATCAGAGGACTTTTATAACCAGTGGGGGGAAGTTTATGACCGAACATGTCAGACTTGGGAGAACTCTACCACTTCACTGAACTTGGCCCAGGACGTCTACAATGTGGCCCAGGATGTGCGGGATATTGCGCATAGCTCGTATACGTACTCTAGGGAAGGTTTTGAGTACGCCCGGAACAGCTTTGAGATGGCTAGGGACGCTGCTAGGGATGCCCAAGCAGCGAGGTTGGCGGCGGAGGAAAACCAAAGGATGTTGCAACAACAGCAACACTTTTCTGATCGATTTTTCGATATGCCTCCGCCAGGGTCTTACTACCCACCACCTCGTCCCCTAGGTCCACTGTGAGTGATTGAGTGTCGTCAGTGTTAGTGTGGGGGTGTTAGATGTCGGTCGTCAGTAGTTTGTTCTCTTGTCTCAGTAATCTCTGTCAGTCCTTGCTGCGCCAATTTTTGGCATTTGGTAATTATGGTTGTTGGTTATTTTGTGGTGATATTTTTGTTGGTTTGGTGAGTTGTCAGCCCCTCCGTGACCCTACTTGGGTCGTTAGACACGTGAGGTTTATTTGCAGGTACCTTAGAGAAGAAGGACCTGATTGTATGCTCCCGGTCTTCGGTGACTTGATCGCACCAAGACCATTTGAAAATCTAAATTCTTCTTTTTCTTTTGATTTTTCCCGATTTGTGCGGAATCGGGCGAGGTGACGTGATTACACCTACGCCCTTTCTCCCCTTATCGATTTTTCCTTTTTCTTTTCATTTTTCTTTTATTTTCTCTTCTTTTTCTTCATTTTTCATTTTCACTTCTTTTCTTTTTATTCTCTTCATTTTCACAAATCCAAAAACATTTGAAAAATCAAAAATCCAAAAACATTTGAAAAATCATAAAAATTCAAAAAGATTTTCCGTTCTTTTCTCTTTTTCTTCTTTTTCGATTCTTCCCCTATTCGTGCATTGAGGGCAATGCATAGTTTTAGTGTGGGGGGAGGGATCTACTACCCTTTTCTTCATTTTCTTTTTCATTTTTTTCCTTTTAAAACCAAAAACCCAAAAAAAAAATTCCTTTTCTTTTTTCTCTTCATTTTAGTTTTCTTTTCTTTTATTTTTGTTTTTGTGTCACTTGTATTGCTTTGCATTCTCCTTCTTATAGGTACACCACCGACCATTTAGCATGGATGCGTAAGGTAGCAAAAATTAAATGAAGACCGCGCGGTAATATCTTCTACCTTCGTATTATCCCCTTCTCTTATGCATGGGAGTTTGGGCATATATGCTATTTGGAGATTCACTTGGTGAACATTTTGGGGATTGGTGGTTGTGGATTATGTTGATTTGATGGAGTTTGGAGTGCTTGGCTATACTTGTGTATTTGTTTTGTTTTCTTGTGTTTTTGTCATTTTTGTGTTCTTTTTATTTTGTGTATAGTTTGTCTAGGTAAAGTTTTCGAAAACCCGATTTTGAGTTTAGGCTGAGTGTTTATTACTCCCTTGTTAGTAACCCATTTTTATTTTTGGACATATTTCTAGTAGAATGACCTTGAACCAATTTTTGCATTGAATTTTTACCATAAGTCCATCTTTTCTACTAGGAGTCTACATCGGGATTTGCATTTGACCACCTCGACCACCCATGGAGTGATAAAGCCTTGGTTACCGTTTCCCGTTCTCTTAGGTGACCTTACTTGAGCCACTTTTTACTCCAAAATTTCCATCCTTTTACGGGTTCGGAGGGGGTGCACACCCGACTAGCCTATTTTTCTACCATTCATCCATTTCCACAAATAAGTTTGCAAGAACATGCTTTACCTTGAACCTCAAATAAACCATCTAGCCAAAAATGGGCTATTCAAAGCAAGAAAAAGGGAAAAAAGAAGAAGAAGGGCATTATGATAATCCTAAAAAAAAGCCCTCAATTGATATAATGAGGAAAGAAAAACCGAAAAGAAAATCAAAACCTCAAAAATGTTCCCAAACCCCAAATAAACCCTTGGTTGACTATTTGCCGTGAAATGCCTACTAGAGGACCGAATCCTGAGGAAGGAAAATAGCGGTAATTAGTTAACCCTCACCATTTGCAAACACTTATCCATCCATTTGGTCTAATTGGCTTTCTCGAGTTTGGGACGACCCTCTAGGCTTAGCTTAGGAGACGGGATAACACTTACCTACAGTGCTTCCTAACTCCATGGTTCTCACTTATCCACTCCATTTATCGTCCCGTTGTAGGCATCTTTAGTGGAATTAGACGGACCTTGGTAAATTTTCAATATTTTTATTGTTTGATTGTCATCCTATTAGGATTTTGTCCATGTCATTCTGTGTTACTAACTTGGTAGTGTTCTCGCTTGTCTTAAGCTCAAATCGGTGCTTTCTCTGCCGTTTCGATGAGGGACTCGGCAATTTACTTTCTCTTTGGTTGCGACTATCTTTTTGTGCGCCCTTCTTGTTTTATGTGTTTGTGTGTGCATTAGTCGCAACCCCAGTTTTGAGCAAGACCCAACTTGCCTTGTATGGAGGTATTATACCTCATGGGTATCTCGATGTGAGTTGAAGGGATGGAGCGGGCCCGTTAATTGCCTCGTATCGGTTTAGCATAGTCTAGCTTAGTAGTAGTAGCTAATTTCTTTTTGGGTCTTTGCTCGAGGACGAGCAACAGTTTAGTGTGAGGGAATTGTTGTGTGCCAAATTTGGACTGTTTTTCCTCCCATTAAGACCCGTTTTTCCTCCGTTTTTCGAGACTTGAGCGCGATTATTGCCGTATTTTGAATAATTCTCACATTAGTGTCTCTCTTTTGCATTTTACGTGTTTTTGGTAGTTTTCTGTCTATTTTGATAGGAGTTTCGACCGAAAACGTATCCGAGCTTCTATGAGCATGAAAGAGAGAAATACAGTCCAAAGAGCAAAGCACACAATTAAAAGTTCGAGTAATCCAATTTATCGACAAAGAAAGAGACCGGAAAAGAGGCGGAGGATCACCGGGTGAAGTTTCACCCGATGAGTCACCACCGGGCGAAATTTTGTTCGACAACATTTTCCACCTTCCGAAGATTTTCTACCACCGGGCGAAACGACCGGGCGAAATTTTGCCCACCGGGTGAAATTTCGCCCGATAGAGAAAAGCGCCAAAAATCGCGAAATGAGAAGAAAATCTCACCGGATGAAATTTCACCCGGTGGTGTCAGCTCGTCAACCGGAGGGTGAAGTTTTGCCCCATGAAGATGCAAAGAGTGAAGGTCTAGCTTAAAGAAGAGGAATTGGATTATGGGCTTAAGATTGTGTGACCCATTAAGAACCACTATATATAGTTAACCTAGGGTTTCATTTCAATTGGAGCCTTAAGTGTGCCTCTTTAGATTAGGAGTAGGGTAGAAGATCCTTAGTAGTAGTAGTAATAGTAGTAGTAGTAGTAGTAGTAGTAGTAGTAGTAGTAGTAGTAGTAGTAGTAGTAGTAGTAATTCACATAGTAAAACTCCATAGATTTAGTAAAACTCTCCTAGTTTAGTTTAGATCTAGTTATTATTTTAATTTAGATCTACTCGGGGTTTGGGGGCGAAATTTCACCCGACGGTGAAGTGTCTCCCCGAAGATTTTCCGAGCTTCTCCACCGGGCGAAATTTTGCCCACCGGGTGAAATTTCGCCCGATGGAGAAAAGCGCCAAAAAACCGCGAAATGAGAAGAAAATCTCACCGGGTGAAATTTCACCCGGTGGGATTAGTTCGTCAGGCCGCAGGGTGAAGTTTCACCCCATGAAGATGCAAAGGGTGATTGTCTCACTAATTGAGCAAAAAGTTGGATTTGGGCTTTAGGTTAAGAGACCCATTAAGGCATTACTATATACTCCCTCCGTTACAAAATATAGGTAGTTTTGGGTGCAAAAAATACTTATTTAATATAAGTCATTTTGCATATTTCTGTGCATTTTCTCTTCTTTCATTGGTTTGTATGAGAATTTTTCAATTTCCAAAGCAAATTAATACCACTTACAGTGTTTTCCTTAATAAATGTGCAAATGGCTAAAACTACCTATATTTTGTAACAGAGGGAGTATATGTTACCCTAGTTTGTTGCCAAAGGCACCCACAACTATCCTCATAATCCACCATTAGTGTAGTTACTTCATCCATTAGTAGAACAATCTAGTAGTATTCTTAGTAATTCTCTATAATTCTAGTAGTAATTTAGTAGAAGATCTACCTAGTTTCCATCAACAATTCTCTAGATTTCAAGTTTGTAGAAGATTATATCAAGTTTTATTTGAAGATTTGTGGGTTTATTGAAGAATTAGTGACAAGTTCTTCATTCTCTTCATCAAAGATTCAATCTTTATTTATGCAATCTTCTTATTTCTTGTAGATCTTCATAGTTGGTATATTTCTCTTCCACTCTCTAATCTCTAGTTTAAATTTAGTATAGTTCTCTCATTATTGTCTTGTTTAGATCATCTTAATGTTGTTAGTTTCTCTAGATTTTACTTATGTTGTTCTAGATTATTCTCTAGTTTATTTTGTTAGATAGTACCTCTTCCATAGTTTAGTAGGTAATTGTTAGATCGTAGTTTTCTCATTATTTTGTTGTTAGTTTCTTTAAATTTAGTTATTATGCATGTTGTAGTTATTTTCTCCTTAGTTAATGTTTTGTTGTCTTCCATTATGATTAGTGAGTAGATTTCTCGTTGGGGGGGGGGGGGGGGGGTTTAGGGATGAGGACTTGGATTATTTTTTTGGTGAACGTAAAATATATTAATGGTGTAACCAAATATCAAGGGAAAATCCCTAACAAACACAAGTTATCCAACCAGAGTCTATCCTTATGGTGGATAGCTCCCTTACAACAGTTATCGAACCTAAATTTCATATCGAGTTGAATACATTTCAGAACATGAGTAGGCATAAGAATATTACTCTCCAATCTAGCTCTATTTCTTTGCATCCAAATGTGATATATCATAGCATTGATAATCCCATTTAGGATCCCTCTCCTTAGCTTGGACCCTCTTCTCGCCAATCTCCAAGTATTGATGTCAGTCATAGTATAGGCAGATCAATACCAATCCAATTACTAACAAGGTGCAGAATACGGTTACTATACGAGCAGGAGAAGAACAGATGGGCAGCATCTTCCTCGCCTGTACCACAAATGCAACAGGTCACGTCATTTGTGACTCCAAAATTAAACAGCTTCTTCCTTGTTCTAAAAGCTTCGTGCTGAAACATCCAATTAATAAATTTGTGCTTCGGGACAGTCCAATCATTCCAAATCAGGTGACTCCAGTTGACATAGATGTTTGAGATTCTTGGGATTAATTTGAATGACAACTTGTTACCTCGTGAAAGGATATAGATGTTTGAGATTTAGTAAACCCTTTGTTACCTAGTTTTGAGGATTGTGAGCCTACCCTATCTTCTAAGCAAGTAAGAGATTCTTAAGAATTAATTTGAATACAACTTGTTGATTGATGGAAATAGGATGATACTTTAGACACTGAACCTTGGGTTATAGGTTACTTTTATTATTTTGGAGTATTTAGAGTTGAACATATTTTGGGAATAGTGAGAGTATGTAATATTTGATGGATACCTAGTACCTAACCTAGAACCAAAGTAAGTGACTGACAATATCACTTTGGGATTCTTACCTAATGCTTTTGGTGGATGTATCGTGAATATTTAGGATCATAGAGTATCGTTTAAAGTGTTAGCCTGAGTATTGTGGTACTATTAAAGGTTTTCATTAATGTCGTTAGAAATTTTGGTGGTTTCGCTGATACAATATGAAATTGATGGATTTCTTAGAACCATTATTCGAATGACGTATTTGAAGATGTGAGTGTTTGCGCCATTACCTATAGATTTGAGCGTGTTTAAGGATTTGTGGTACTTTTCCAACTTCTGTACCAGTGGCATTATAAATATGTTGGTGGTCATTTTTGAGATTTTTGTGCCCGAACATTGTTAAATAGGTGGATCTTGTTTAGTGTTCCTTACTCGAGAAATTTGGGGTGTACCTCGAGTTCAAACTTTATGAGCTTTGGATTTAGGAACCTTATCGATTGCGAGTTTGGGTTTGTCTGATGACCGTTGGAATTTTAATGGATGAGATTAGATTGTAAAATGATTGTGGATTAGTATCGTGTCGTTTGAATGACTGGATAATCACGTAAGGCATTTTTGGAGATTGTGACTGAGTAGTACCACCTAGCGCCTAATATTGAACTTGACATATTTGATGGAAATTAGGAACCCGTGTTGTGGGAGTCGTATCGGGAATCTCGAGATGGTTAACTTTTTTCTGTAATTCCTCGAGAGCTCTTTTGACTCTCAGTTTTGTCCTCCCCTTAGCTTCTCTTAATTCTGTTACCTCTTTTGCTGCCAATCCCTTCGACTTCTTTATCGGGTTTGAAAATTTTTGTTTCGATTTGTCGTTGACTTTGACTCTATTTATCCGTTTATCATTTTCCCCGAACTTATGTTATGAAAAGTTTGAGTAATTTTAAAATTTTGATTTTCATGAAATTTTAACATTTTGAGTTATAAATTTCAAAACTTTGTATTTCGTTTTTGTTTTAATTTTGGTCCCGTTTCAAAAGGGCCTAAATAATTTATTTTAAAGTATTTCAAAATTGTTTAAAATTTTAATTTTAATTTTCAAGTGATCGAGATTTTATGAAAACTTTCTTAATTGCAAATATTTTTATTTCTATGAGATTATTAGGTAAAATGATTTAATATTTTTGAAAAACTTTTTATGTTTAAATTTTTGTTTTATTGCCGATACACTTTAAATATGTTATTGAAAAGTTTGACAAAATATTATTAAAACAAACGACTGATTCAATTTTTATCTACTCTTTGGTTTTAAAACAAAATATTGTCGAATTTCTTAATCAAACGTTTTACGGTTGTTTTGAAAAATTTTGGGTATTCTCCCCCCTCGAGTTCGTTTACAAATATTATTATTAATTTTTAACTTACGATTTTATTAATTTAAATGATTATAAACTTTGGGTAACTGAGCCCAAACTATCTTGAGATAAATTTTGTCTTCGAATTCGATTTCACGTCACGTTTGAGGTTGTAAAATTCTAAAAAAACGAGATTGTGATGCGAGTTAAGCATTCTCCTTTTGTTCAAATGATATAACCTTGTTTTTCATTCTATTATTATGTTTTCGTTAGTTTCGAAGACGAAACTTCTTTTAGTGGGGAAGATTATAACACCCCTGATTTTATAAATTAAATTAAAATAAAATTATGTTCGTATTCTCATTTTTACGATTTAACTCGTAATCCCTAAAATTATTATACATTGAATTTATCGTTTAATCGTTTCAAACTCCTAAAATTCTATTTGTCTCGGAAACTCTTCTTATTTTAAACCATATTTTTATTTCTGTTTCGATCCATTTTATACATTTAATTTAATTCTTATCAAAAGTCTATTTCGAAGAGTTAAATTCTAAATTCTTTTTATTTATTTATATTTAAGCTTGAATTTTCTATTTTTTGGTTCGAAGTTCATTTAAACAAGACAAAACAAAACAAAACAAAATGAACACACAAAGAAATACACAAACACCACCCCTAAACTTCCAAACAAGCAACCACATCGACCAGAAACTCCAAAATGCTCCACCCGAGTACACACCATCACAAAACATCCTCTAAACTCCACAAAAAGGAAAAGGGAGAAAGAAATAGAAGGATAATACCTGATGTCTTGAGCTTTCCGAAATTTATCAACGATCACGCAACCTACAAGGAAATCGGGGGAGTAAACCACACAACACAACAAATATACGACACAAAGACTCAAAAGAAAAAGACACAAAAGAAAATCTTTTTTGATTTTTTAGAAATTTTTCACATTTTTAGGATTTTTTTTTAAATTTTCCGAAAAAAAACTACGAAAATAAAACTAAACTAGACTAAGATATCGCTCCCCCACACTTAAACCGAGCAATATCCTCATGCTCGATCGGTAGTGTGTGGAAGACACTAAAAAGAAGAGAAAAAGGGAAAATAAAGCTAAAAAATCAAAAATGAAAGTGAAGAAAGGGTAGAATGTGTCAGGCCGGGGTGTAGTAATCAAGTCACCAAGGGCCGAGACTAGAAAAGATATGGATGGGGAAAGAAATAAAAAGAAGAAAATAAAAGGAAATGGGAGGGGAGGGCTAGGTGTAATCAAGTCACTTGGCCCTGATTCCACCCGAATCTAACTAAATTCTATGAAAAATGGAAAATAAATAAAGAAAAAGTGAAAAGATCTTGTCAATTTGGATTTTTCAAATGATTCTCGATGTAATCACGTCATCAAGAATCGGGATCAATAACTACCAAAAGCCCCGAGGGCCACCAAGACACAAAAAGGATAAAGGGAAGGGGAACATACAAAGAGAGACAAGCAATAAAAGACGGAAAAGAAAGGAGAGTCGCCTACCAAACGGTTAGCAACTCAATAATCTCCATCGTCTCAATGATCGTTATCGGCACGTTGCTTGTCTTCGTCCTCGTTATTCCTCCTCCTCCTAAATGTAGTTGCATGGTTGAAGTACTGGGCTTGCATTGGTTACATGAGGCCGAGATTTAGAGGGAAACTCAGTGTAATAGTGACGAGGAGATGAGATGAAGGTATAGAATTGAGGCGCAAGGGTGAAATGATAGTTGCAAGGGTGAGTAGGGAGGTTAGGAGGGGGTATAAAGTGGTTGGGTGGGGCTTAACTGAAGAAAGGAAAGCGAAGGAGAGTGTTGTAGCTCTTCCCGGTCGTGACCAGGTTGATCCCGGTCGGGAAGACTATGATCCCGGTCGGGATGGCTAGTCAGAAGCCGTCTTTTGCAGCACAACTCGTCCCGGTCGGGATCATGCTCATCCCGGGCGGGATGGCCTCTCTGGTTCTTCATTCCCCTTGATAGCTTCACCCTGGCAACTAATACTTCGGGATCTAGAATCCGTCCCCAAGAGCTTGTTAAAAGCTCAAAAACCGACTTCCTCCACCAAGCTTCAAAGCTTCTATCATCCATATCCCATTCTAGTTCTTCATCTTCACTTCACACCTATCAATCAAGCTCAAAAACTTCCATCAAAGATCCCTCCCTCACATCGCTCATCAAAAATTCCAAATTACAAGAATTCACAAAACACACAAATCCTAAAATCAAACTCACAAATTACACAAATACAACTACAAAAACTCAAAGAAGAGGAAAGAGTTATTTCCAACACGACGGTTCTTGAGGAACTCCGTCAAACCTAGGATGGTAGGATTCTTCATTCATTTTCAACAACATGGTACACAACTTCATAGCCTTCAAGGGCACGGAGCAACAAGTCGAAAGCTCTCGAGAAGTCTTCAACCAAGCTCGTGGAATACCAACCTACACTCCAAGGTTCTTCACAACCTTGCCTCGATATTCCCGGGGCATCCCGATCTACTATGTTCAATGGCTTGAACATGTACTTGCGATCCTTCGGGATATACCAAAACTTCCATTCATCTTCATGGGGCCTCAAGGGAGGCTCAACTTTCTTCTTTCCAAGCATCTTATCTTCATTGACATTACAAGGGCATTCATCCACCCCAAGCTCAAAAGCATCATCATCTGGCACATTATCAACATGGGGAGATTCGGAATTCAAGCAAATGAGTTCACTCATGTCCAAGCTACTCTCTAGCTTCTCACAATCAAGCATAATCACAAGCATTCAAATTATCACACAATGGAATTACATTTACATCATTTTCACACAATTTGTTGGCAACCTCCAAGCTTTCACCCACTTTATCCCCTATCTTGATGTCTTCGACGTCATGGATCATATGACATGATTCTTCATTTGTAGGCGAGGTGTTGCCTTGGAGGTCAAACACGAGCTTCTCGTCGCCTAATTCAAAGGTGATCCTACCCTTCTTGACATCGATCATTGCACCGGCGGTGTGCAGAAATGGGCGCCCAAGGATAATGGGGGTGGTTGCATCCTCCGGCATATCGAGTACAAGGAAGTCAACCGGAATGAAGAATTTCTCGATCCTTAATGGCACGTCCTCTAACATTCCTAATGGTCGATTAAGTGAACGATCGGCCATTTGGAGTGTAATAGAGTTACACTTAAGCTCTTTCATTCCAAGTTGCTCACAAATAGAATAAAGGAGAATGCTTCCACTCGCCCCCAAATCACATAACGCCCTATCGATCTTCAAATTCCCTATGGTGCATGGAATTGAGAAACTACCCGGATCCTTGAGCTTAGGTAAGGTGGAGCCTTGAATAAGATCACTCACCTCCCTTGTAAACGCTATGGTCTCTTCTTTGTCTAAGGATCGTTTTGTAACACCCGCTATTTTTCCTAAGCATTTTATTCTTTCTGTTAGGACTTCGTCTTAACTCTGTCACTTTTGGCCTCATATTTTATCATTTTACTAAGCTTTATTTTAATTTTTGAGTTTAATAATTTCTATTTTTAATTTTAAAGATTTAAAATTCTTTTAAATCCATTTATTTGGTTTCTTCGTAAACTAAGTAATTTTTCCGCGAGGAATTCTATTTTTCTCCCAATTGACATTTTTAAGCTTGGATTTAAGTTATTCCTTTTTCCTAAAAATGTTTGAATACGTTTATGGAATATTTTCTACTAAGATATATTTTAGTTACTAAAAACAAGCCATTTATGATTTTATTACGAAGCTTCGCGAATAATTATTTTCTTACGCGAGGTTTACTCGAATTACTTCGAAATGCCTTTAACTATTTTACGATTATACTTTTTATCAACTTATAAATTATTTGAGACTATTTTCTCACATTTTGGACCGACTAAGCTCTTGGTCACAAGTTTTATTACGTTTTATTTAAACGTTTCATTTTATCACATTAAAACGTAATCATAAGATAAATCATTTTCATTCATTGTAGCATTTATGTCAAAACTTTTCTTACTCCCTCTCTTATCCATTTGGCCGGCCAACTATAGGTCTAGGTGCATTTTGGTTCCTCATTTTGAAGCCTTAATTTCATCCTTACCCTCTTTAAGTGTAGTAACATCCATCTCCTCCTTTACTACATTCATTTTTGCATTAACCAAAAATATTCATCACTTCCTTCTTCTCTCTTTTGGCCGTGTGTCCCTCAGCCATTCTAGGCAAATTTTTGCTCCATTTCGAGTCCCAATCGCATCATTTTTATCGTCATAATAATCCTCTTTCCGATTCCTTCGTTAAGGTATTAATCGACATCATTTTCGATCAATTTTTACCTTGTTTTTTTTAGTTTTCTCATGGTATTTTTCTGCCATGATTTACGTGTTTGGTAGGATTTTTGGACGATCCCGAAGCCGACGAATATATCGTTGATTCAGACTTGGAGTAGAGGTAACGTCGATGTTACTCGGTATTTCAAGATTTTAATTGAGTATTTGCATGTATATATTTTTATATTTTATTTTGGCAATATATGTATGTCACGGATTCTGGAAAAATTTTTAAGGTTGAAATTTTGCATGTTTCGATATTTTTATCCCTTTTACGAGATTAACGATTAAATTGTTATATTAATTTGTAAAATCGTAATAATCGGCCTAAACATGTAATATATGTTTATATTCTGGAAAAATGTTGTTTTTGATGATTTTTAGTAATTTAGTATTTTTCTAATATTTTTGATATCGATTATTGAATTATTATCGTTTTCGGACAAAAACGATTAAAAAACCGATTTTTAGTTCTAGTACTTAAACATTTTATTTTAATCTGATTTTTGACGTGGTGAAACTTTCTGGTGAAATAGAATTTTCTGATTTTTTTCATAATTTTTCGGAATTGTTAAGTGGATGAATTAATTAATCACTTTAAATCATCGTTTATCGTTAAAACCGTGTTTGTTGTTTAAATTCTCGATTTCTGGTCTTTGGTTTAAATCTGGAAAAAATTATGATTCTGATGATTTCATATTAAAATGTATTATTATGATTTTTAGTGCCTTAATAAAATGTTAGGAACGATAGGTTTATTAATAAAATCGTTAATTGCGAAAACGGGTTTAAATGACGGTTTTGTTGAAATTTGTTGGATCTGGATTTTGGAAAAATCTGGAAAATTTATATTCTGTAAAATCAGGATTTTAAAAGTGTAATAATAATTTTTGGATATTAATACTTAAATCGTTTTGTAATTACTATTTTTATTAATCGTTATTGTCGAAATTGGACGATTAACGAGAAAACGCTTTAAAAACCGAGTTTTAGAATTCTGGAAATTTTCTTTTCTGGACAGAATGTCCATAAATATAATTTTAATATTTTATTATTATCGATATAAATTGGTTTGCAGGTTGGCAAATATTTTTATGTTTCTTCGGCAACCCTTTTAATTAATTTGTTTTACGCTAAAGCTTATTTTATTATGCTGTTTTAATGTTTTCCATTTTTACTATTTTCCTATATTAGTAATTACTGTTTTAAAATCCTGTTATACGGCTGGGAGAACGTTGACGTTGCTCCCCACTGATTGTGGCTGTTATGTTTTAACTGTTGGAGCGAGTGTCCTCCACAATAGTGCATTGATATATTAAATCTCATGAGCGGAATATATTTGGGATAATTAGTACATTGATACTCCACGTCAGTTGATTAACGTAAATCGGTAACGCTCAGCTGACTAGAGTTAGACGTTATTGTCGTATGACGGCGGTGATCAACTGATCCCTTTCGGTCACACCTATAGGATGAGACCCAAATAGAAGACTAATTATTTGTATCTGATACAGCTAATTAGTTCCTTGCGTATATAGTGATATATGCATGGTAACGAGAGTTATTTATTGGAGATAGAGTTTGGAACTCTGTCCGATTAAGTTTATTAGTCTATTATACGATAATTGACTGAATAAATTTTACGTCTTATTTTAATACGATTAAATAAGACCTAATTTGGTATTTAAACGTTAATTACTAAATTAGTTGAGGTTTTGTATGCTTTTATGGATAGTGGTAATTAGCCGTTAATATATTTACAAGGAGTTGTAAATTTAGCTAATTGATTATTATTATTATTATGGGACCTATTATATATAGATATAATAGTAATGTACTACTTAAAGAGTTAAGAGTATATTATTTGATGTGATCAATTATAGAGATAATTGATCATGTCACACATTGCATTTGTATGACAAATGACAAAATAAGATGGACCCATTTTATGTACATGTGTATGGTACACTAGTAAAAATAATGGCAATAGTGGTTGGTCTTATTTTTACTACATGCATATATAATAGTAATAAAGACACTAGACACTTGTCATAAGCATGCAAATAAAATTAAAAGCTAATTGGTCTTCCCATGTGGGGGTGGCCGGTTTTGGTGAGTAAAAAGGGGCTCTTTGTTCTCTTTTAACCTTACCAATTGATTTGCATGCATTAGTTTTGGCTTTTCACCTCATCTCTCAAAAACTCTCTCTAAATACTAGTATTCATCTTTTACTAGAGTAGTAATAGATTAATAATATTAGTATTGTTTTATCACTACTATTATCTAGTTAATAATACTAGTGATTATTTGGGTTGATTCTTGGTGCAACTTGAAGGAGATCTTCTACTTTGAAGATTCAAGGTTTTGGAGGATCATCCATACTATTATTAGCTCAAGAACAATAAGAAAAGGAGTTTTCTTATTGTGCCCAATATTTCCTCATTGTTTATGTAAGGAAATCTCTTCTTATATCTAGTTTTTGTCATTTGATGTCATGCATGTAACTAGATCTTTATATACTAAATTAACAAGTAATTTGGTAACTAATTAGAGGAGTCTAATTAGTGGGTTTCGAACCCATCAAGTGGTATCAGAGCTTTGTTGTTGCATGCATGTCGATTTTTGACATTTTTTCGGGTTATATGATAACTTTGGGAAAGACCGAAAATTGTGTGTAAAATGGGTTTCACACGAAATTTTTGGGTACATGCATACCTAATGACCTCAAAATAGTTGTGGTCGAGTTTGGTAATTTTTGGAATTTATTTGCTAATTTATAATCATTTATGCCTTAAAAACCGAGTTTTTATGCCTATTTGATGTTAAAAGTTAACTAAAAATAGTTGCATGTTGTTTTTGGGCATGGTTTTTTGGTGTACATATCTTCATATGTTGATGGACATATGTGTAAATTTTTTAAATTTATTTTGTCCTTTTGGGATGTTTATTGTTTTTTATGAGATAAGAATCGATAAACATGCATTTATTTGTTCCTATTTTATTCGAGAATATTTGTGAACAAGTTTTTGTTTTGGAGTTCCTGGAAATGTTCCAGAATGAAAAAAATTATTCATTTTTAATTTTGGACGTTTTATGATTTAATTTGAATTTATTTCATAAAATTGACCATTTACCGATTAAATTAGCAAATAAAATCAATTCAAACTAATTTTTATTTTTCAAATTGGTGGAGACTAATTCTTGAAATTCCAAATTGGTTTGGAAAATTAGTTTGAGCTTAATTGAGAATTAAGTGTTGATTAATGATTTTTAATGGTTAAAAGTCAATAAATTCCATAAAACCGAGCTAGGATGAACTTGATAAATTATGGGGCGATTTTGGCATGATTTTTACAGCATTTTATTTATTTTAATGTTGTTGAATGAATGAATGTCATTTATTGTTTATTTTGCAAGATTGTACCTAGTATGGCCTAGTCTTTTAATCGGTATTACCCGTAATGTAAGGGAATATCGATTTGGTTGTAATTAATTGCGATCTCGTATCGCCCGTTTGTAATAATTAATAGTTTTATTCATACAAATGTATAATAGGAAATGCTATGTATCATTTGTATTTTATTATTATGAAGACGGAGATTACACAAGACGGTGGACAAAAGACGGTGCCTTTTGGTGGTGTTCCATTGAAGAGGCCAGGGACCAAGGAGTTGGTTTCCGATTTGTAATAGTCTAGTTAATTAGATTAGCTAGATGGCCATACTAGGATTTATTTGTTTGATGCTTGCTTTTATTTTTGCTCATGCCAAAATCGCCAATCATGCATTTTATTCATCGATTGTCAATTCACCAATTTACGTAATCACCAACTTAGTTCACTTATAAGTGATTAGTAACCTAATATTGACAAGACCTCTCACATGCATCGTAAGAATTGAGATTTAGCCTTACCAATTAAAGCACCTATGAACCCCTTGTTCATTAGGGCAACCACAACGTGGACCCTTTTTACCTAGGGTAAATAGGGTGATAAGATCACATGCCAAGATTGGGTTGGACTCAACGAAATAAAAGTTATTTCGGGACTAGGAGATGGATTTGGTTGAAATCCGTCGACCGAGAGTTCTAGGGTAGAATTAGTCAAGTAATGACTTACCGTTTTTACATAAGGATTGCATGCGATGTTAGTTCTTATCTAGATACGGATCTTGGAATCGCTTATATAATTTCGTGAGAGGTCATTATATGAGTGACTTGTTAAAATTGTTTTACAAGTAAATTATATATCAATGAATGTTAATATTTCCTAAACTTTGTTGTAGTGTTTATAATTCGCTATGGCTACTAATGCAACCATTCAACTCGGAAAGGATTCTTGGCTTAGGTCCGTTATGGACAAATGTATCTTGAAAGACGATGGAAGTAATTTCATCGAATGGGAGTCTACCATTAAAGGTGCGGCGTTGTCCGACAACGTCCTTCGTTACTTGAACGAACCACCACCCAACGAACCCGGTCCTCGAGCCACCCCGGCACAAAGGACCGCTTATGAGGAGTATTTGAAGATATCCAACGATATCAAGAATGTCTTGATATGGTCAATGTCTCCAAAACTCAAGCTTCAATACATTACCCTTAATGCATATGAGATATTCTCAAGGGTTACGACGGCTTTTTCCCAATCACCCGATATCCGTCAATATGAGGCTATGATGAAATTCTTCGAGGGTAAGCTAGAAAAGGGCCAAAAAGTGGGTCCTCATGTGCTCAAGATGATTGAGCATATTGACACACTAGAGCGTCTAGGGTGTAGCATTCCCAAGAAGCTTGCGATCGGTCGCATTCTTCACTCACTCCCCTCCAAGTTCTCCCAAATTAGGGTGAACTATAATATGCATGGCATGGACAAGAGTTTCCAAGAGCTTCATGCACTCCTCAACCAAGCGGAGAGGGACATGGAGGCTAGTGGGAGTGAGAAGAGAGACATGCTCTCCATGAAAATGAAGAATCTCAACCTTGGGGTTCAAAAGGGTAAAAACAAGGGTAAGACCAAATTCAAGAGACATGGAAAAGACAAGAACAAAGGGAAAGCTATTGAGAATAGCAAACCTAAGGCTAAGGTTAACAAACATGCCGACGCCGATTGCTATCATTGTAATGGCAAGGGACATTGGAAGCGCAATTGTCCCAAATATTTGAAGGAATTGAAGAACAAGAAAGACGAGAGTGAGACTCCGTCAGGTATTGTCCTCACTTCCCTCTATATGATAGACATTAACTATACTTGCACTTCCACTTGGGTATTAGATACCGGATGTGGTTCTCATCTTTGTAATCATTTACAGGGCATGAGGGACGTGCAAGCACTAGCCAAGGGTGATGTAGACCTACGCATGGGAAATGGAGCTAGAGTAGCCGCTATATCCGTAGGCACTTATGTACTCACTCTAGCTAGTGGTTTAGAGTTGTATTTGAATAATTGTTATTTCGTACCAACTTTAACTAAGAACATTATCTCCATTTCCGTACTTGATATGGAAGGTTTTTCCTTTATGATTAAGGACAATTGTTGTACTTTTTCATTTAATGACATGGTTTATGGTAAAGCTACGTCTATCGGAGGTATTTATGTTCTAGATAATGTTAATGATGTATATCATGTAGAGAACAAGAAGCTCAAAACGGGTGAACCTAATCAATCCTACCTTTGGCATTGTCGTTTAGGACACATAAACGAACGACGCATAAAGAGACTTGTTTCAACGAAACTTCTCAAACCATTTGATTACGAATCTTATGGTGTATGCGAGTCTTGCATATTAGGCAAGATGACTCGTGCTCCTTTCTCAAGTAAAGGAACACGAGCAAGTGAGGTATTGGGCCTTATACATACCGATGTGTGTGGCCCAATGACTATCACCGCTAGGGGTGGTTACAACTACTTCATCACTTTTACCGACGACTTAAGTAGATATGGGTATGTCTACTTAATGAGGCATAAGAGCGATGCTTTTGAAAAGTTCAAAGAGTTTCAAAGTGAAGTAGAGAACCAATTGGATAAAAAGATTAAAGTACTACGATCCGATCGTGGCGGTGAATACCTAAATAATGAATTTGATTCACACCTAAAAGATTGTGGCATAGTATCACAATGGACTCCTCCTGGCACACCACAGTTGAATGGTGTGGCCGAAAGGAGAAACCGAACTTTATTAGATATGGTTCGGTCCATGATGAGTCTCACTGAGCTTCCTGATTCATTTTGGGGTTTTGCCATTTTGTCCGCAATTTTTTCACTAAATCGAAGCCCGACTAAAGTGGCCAATAAGACACCATATGAGATATGGAAGGGAAGGGTTCCTTATTTGTCGTTCATGAGAATCTGGGGTTGTGAGGCATATGTTCAGAACAAGTCTGACAACAAACTCGCACCAAGATCCGACAAATGTCTATTTGTAGGGTATCCAAAGGAAACACAAGGCTATTACTTCTACAATCGTCACGAAAACAAAGTGTTTGTGGCACGTGACGCTGTCTTTCTAGAAAATGACTTCATTTCTAGAAGACAGAGTGGGAGAAAATTTGAACTTGATGAAGTCCAAGAGCCACAAACCGAAAATGAAGTGGAGGAAAGCGTTCCCTCCTCCTCGGACACGGTTGTTGTTCCCTTTGAACCTAGGAAATCCACGAGGATTAGTCATCCTCCTGATCGATACCTTGGTATTGTCGAGGAAGATGCGTTAGACATGTTGCTTTGCGAAAGTGACGAGCCTAACACCTACAAGGCGGCCATATCTAGTCGTGATTCTATGCAATGGCTTCAAGCCATGCGATCCGAAATGGATTCTATGCACGAAAATCAAGTATGGGATTTGGTTGATTTACTTGAAAAGGTGAGACCTCTTCAGTGTAAATGGATCTTTAAGATCAAGAATGGCATAGATGGACATAGAGATGTCTACAAAGCTAGATTGGTGGCAAAGGGTTTTACTCAAGTTCATGGTCTTCACTATGACGAAACCTTTGCTCCAGTCGCAATGCTTCGCTCCATAAGGATTATCCTAGCGATTGCCGCGTTTCATGATTATGAGATTTGGCAAATGGATGTCAAAACCGCCTTCTTGAATGGGATTCTAGAAGAGGAAGTGTATATGACACAACCAGAAGGTTTTGTAGATACATCTAATCCTAGGAAGGTATGCAAGCTTAAAAGATCCATTTATGGTCTTAAGCAAGCATCCAGAAGTTGGAATCATCGCTTTGATCATGTTATCAAACAATATGGTTTTGCTCGAAGTGTCGAGGAACCTTGTTTGTACATGAAGTTTAGTGGGAGTAAGGTAACCTTTCTTGTCTTGTATGTGGATGACATACTTCTTATCGGGAATGACGTTCTGATGCTTGCTTCCGTAAAGGAGTGGCTAGGAAAGCACTTCCAAATGAAAGATTTGGGAAATGCACAATGTATTTTGGGTATTCGGATCCATAGAGATAGATCCAAAAGGACGTTGGTATTAAGTCAAGAAGCTTATATAGATAAGATTCTTGATCGATTCAAAATGAAAGACTCTAAGAGAGGCTTTCTTCCCATGAGTCAAGGTACCATTTTGTGCAAGTCACAGTGTCCTACCACACCCGAAGAAATTGAACGCATGAAGTTGATCCCATATGCTTCCGCGGTTGGATCAATCATGTATGCCATGACGTGCACTCGTCCCGATGTTTCGTATGCTTTGAGCATGACGAGTCGTTATCAAGCCAATCCAGGTGAAAGTCACTGGACAGCCGTGAAGAACATCCTTAAGTACTTGCGAAGGACCAAGGATTTGTTATTAGTGTTTGGAGGGGATACTGAATTACGTGTAAGAGGTTACACGGATGCCAGTTTCCAAACCGATCGGGATGATTTGAAATCCCAATCCGGCTATGTTTATATGTTGAATGGAGGAGCCATTAGTTGGAAGAGCTCCAAGCAAAGTGTCACCGCGGATTCTACAACAGAAGCTGAGTACGTTGCGGCTTCGGAAGCTGCAAAGGAAGCTGTTTGGATTCGTCAGTTTTTGGAAGGACTAGGAGTAGTCCACTCCGTCGAAGATCCTATCACCATATATTGTGATAACAGCGGGGCCATTTTTCAAGCAAAAGAGCCCAAGTCTAGCAATAAGTCTAGACATGTACTTAGGAAATACCACGTGATAAGAGATCTCGAGGAAAGGAAGGAAATCGATATATGTAAGGTTGGGACAGACGATAATATCGCTGATCCTTTAACCAAGCCTCTTTCAAAGGCTAAACATGATGGTCATGTTGTTGCAATGGGATTGAGAAAAGTCCCGGATTTTCCTTAAGTTATCTAAGATGTAATAATTGGATATTGTAGCAATTTTTACATTTATGATAATAGCATTCATTGTTCGAGTTTCAATATGAACTTTTTGTTTGGTTTGACTAAACCCATACTTTGTTCATTCGAATGGATTGTGAGACAATCTTGAACCCTATTCAAGTGAACGTTTGAACATAGTATTTTTGCCCCTTGTCACTTAATGAGGTGACGACTCGGAGTGACAAGATTGTAAGTTGATCGATGGTTAGTTCAAGACCATGGGGTCATGGAGATGACTGGTCATTTACATAGGCAGACTGATTGTCACTCTGCCGGGCAGTGACCACAATAGAGTCCCTTATCAAATTAGTTGAAGCCTGGTCGTGGCGGGGATTTCTATTTTATTCCTATGAGTCGATTCTTTAGACTGGCGACCATTTATCTGAGTCGGTGCAGTTTCCGATTGGCTTAGGTTGGTGTCCTAAGTCGTGCCGTGAAAGGAGGCTGATGGGCATCTTCTGGGTCATGGTGATCTGCATTATACAGTATAAGTTGGGTCAACAGGAATTGTCCACCCACGTCGGGTACATACGTCCTTGGGCCACTCGAGGAGAAGTAACTGGAAATGCGTGGCCACGCTCGGAAATAGATCTATGGTAGATTTTCCGGTCAAACAGTTATTCTCCAGATCGAGAAAACCACTCTTATTATATTTAAATCACAAGTGCGACCTGAAAGACACCTTGTGATGAGTGGGAGGATGTGACATCAAAGAGACAAGAGAATCAATCGGTAGCGCACAACTTGTGTAGACAAGTGGGAGATATTGATGGAGTAGGAGTACTCCGCAATATAGTGGCTACATGCACAACTTGTATCGGACAAGTGGGAGATTGTTGGAGCGAGTGTCCTCCACAATAGTGCATTGATATATTAAATCTCATGAGCGGAATATATTTGGGATAATTAGTACATTGATACTCCACGTCAGTTGATTAACGTAAATCGGTAACGCTCAGCTGACTAGAGTTAGACGTTATTGTCGTATGACGGCGGTGATCAACTGATCCCTTTCGGTCACACCTATAGGATGAGACCCAAATAGAAGACTAATTATTTGTATCTGATACAGCTAATTAGTTCCTTGCGTATATAGTGATATATGCATGGTAACGAGAGTTATTTATTGGAGATAGAGTTTGGAACTCTGTCCGATTAAGTTTATTAGTCTATTATACGATAATTGACTGAATAAATTTTACGTCTTATTTTAATACGATTAAATAAGACCTAATTTGGTATTTAAACGTTAATTACTAAATTAGTTGAGGTTTTGTATGCTTTTATGGATAGTGGTAATTAGCCGTTAATATATTTACAAGGAGTTGTAAATTTAGCTAATTGATTATTATTATTATTATGGGACCTATTATATATAGATATAATAGTAATGTACTACTTAAAGAGTTAAGAGTATATTATTTGATGTGATCAATTATAGAGATAATTGATCATGTCACACATTGCATTTGTATGACAAATGACAAAATAAGATGGACCCATTTTATGTACATGTGTATGGTACACTAGTAAAAATAATGGCAATAGTGGTTGGTCTTATTTTTACTACATGCATATATAATAGTAATAAAGACACTAGACACTTGTCATAAGCATGCAAATAAAATTAAAAGCTAATTGGTCTTCCCATGTGGGGGTGGCCGGTTTTGGTGAGTAAAAAGGGGCTCTTTGTTCTCTTTTAACCTTACCAATTGATTTGCATGCATTAGTTTTGGCTTTTCACCTCATCTCTCAAAAACTCTCTCTAAATACTAGTATTCATCTTTTACTAGAGTAGTAATAGATTAATAATATTAGTATTGTTTTATCACTACTATTATCTAGTTAATAATACTAGTGATTATTTGGGTTGATTCTTGGTGCAACTTGAAGGAGATCTTCTACTTTGAAGATTCAAGGTTTTGGAGGATCATCCATACTATTATTAGCTCAAGAACAATAAGAAAAGGAGTTTTCTTATTGTGCCCAATATTTCCTCATTGTTTATGTAAGGAAATCTCTTCTTATATCTAGTTTTTGTCATTTGATGTCATGCATGTAACTAGATCTTTATATACTAAATTAACAAGTAATTTGGTAACTAATTAGAGGAGTCTAATTAGTGGGTTTCGAACCCATCATTAACATGGCAGGTATACGTGTTTATTTTCCGGTGGGTGTGGGCTAGCGAGCAGTCTTGGATCCTGCTGATCTTTTAATAATCATGTTTTAAGGATTGTTTAACCTCTTTATGGATTGTTTTAAATTTTAGCCATTTTTATGTATGGCGCATGTTTGACTTTACCAATTTAATTTATTAAGACATAGTTCTGTGTGTTTTAATCCCGACTCTACAGTGTTTCCGCCACTGTATCGCGCTAGAATTTTTAGGGGATTACACGTTTCCTATCCAAAATTTCCCTCATGAATTTTCCATAGGCCGGGACTTGGGTAATTAACTCGGTGAAAGGGATGCTTACATCTAATTTCTTCACAATATCAACGAACTTGTCAAATTGAACATCCGCCTTTGTCTTCAATTGCCTCGATGGGAATGACAACTTGATGTTGCTCTTTTCAAGTTCATTAGGTTTGGATTTTTCATTTGACACCTTCTTCTTTGCTTTGTTTTCTTCTTGGGGTGGGGGAAGCTTGTCTTCAATAAGTTTTTCAACTTCCCACAAGACTTGTTCCTCCAAGAGATTTCCCCAATTTTCATTGTCTTGGTTTGGAGATTGCACTTCTTTCATAGCTTCATTTTCATTAGGAAACAAGGGAGAATCATAGGATGCACCGCTCCTCAAGGTGATAGCATTCACATGTTCAAATTTCGTTGGTACACCTTGTGGAGGTAGTTGACCCCTTTGCCTTGAAGAACTACCCGAAGCAACTTGAGCTAGTTGGGTTTCGAGCATCTTCACATGAGTAGTAAGTGCCTTGTTTTCCTTTTGAAATTGAGCATACAATTCTTGTTGGGTTCTTTGCATCTCCAATTGGCTTCTTTGCATCTCTTGATTACCCCTTTGCATATCCAACATCATCTTTTGCATGTCAAAATCCTGAGGCGGAGATTGTTGGTTATGTGGAGTATTGGTGATGGCTAAGGGAATGCCTTAGTCATGAATTGGAGATCGGCTCCTTGGCTTGTTGTCTTGTTGAGTATTTTGAACCCCTTGTTGATTTTGGAAGTTCCCTTGGAACCCTTGAGAATTGCCTTGATTTAGGCCTTGGAGATTACCTTGATTGTGATTTTGGTAACCTTGGTTGCTGTTTTGAAACCCTTGAGAGTGTTGACTTCCTTGGAAACCACCTTGATGATTGAAGTTCCCTTGATTTTGGAACCCTTGATGATTGTTGAAGGCACCTTGGTTATGATAAGCTTTTTGTTGTTGGAAATTGTTAAAAGGCCTTTGATTGCCTTGATAACCTCGGTAGCCTTGGTTGTCCCTTAAGGGAGGAGCAACATATGGTAGCCTTGGTTGTCCCTAAATTGTTGTTGAGCTTGTTGTTGGGAAGCTTGGAACATATGAGGATTTGGCACATTTTGAGCCCTGTAAGTAGAGTATGGGGCACCTTGCTTGTATGCTTGAAAAGCATTCACTTTCTCAATGCTACTTCGACAATGTTGAGGCTCATGTTCATATATCCCACAAATCTCACATATACCATAATAAGAGGTAGAAGAAACCACTCCCATAGCATTAACTTGATGGATTGATTGTTGGTGGAAAGAACTTATGCTTTGACCTTGATTAAAGTGACCTTGGAGCTTCTTATCGATGGCATCCATGTGGGTCTTCAATTGTGCCCCAAGATCGGCACTAAGTTGTGTAATGGCATCAATCTCATGCCTTCCTTCTCTATTTGCCTTCCTAGGCCTAGAATATTGAGAATTGTGAACCGCCATTTCTTCAATCCTAGACCAAGTTTGGTCATCATCTACCTCGGTGAACCTTTCATTAGAGCCCATGTTGAGTATGGCCCTTGAATCTTCATACAACCCATTCCAAAATTGTTGGACCAAAAACCATTGAGAAAGCCCATGGTGGGGGCAAGATCTAACCAAAGCTTTGAACCTCTCCCATGCTTCATAAAGACTCTCCTCATCTCGTTGTTGAAAACCGGTAATGGAGGCCCTTAGCAAATTTGTCTTCACGGGAGGGTAAAACTTTTGGTAGAAAGCCAATGCAAGCTTCTTCCAAGTATCGATCCCCATGCTTGCCCTATTGAGACTCTTAATCCATTGCTTAGCTTTTCCAATAAGAGAAAACGGGAAAAGAACCCAACGAATTTGATCTTGAGTAATTCCGGTTTGAGAAATAGCATCACAATAATCGGAGAAAGTCTCCATATGTTGGTGCGGGTCTTCGGTAGGCAAACCACTAAATTGATTTCGCTCCACAAGTTGAATGAATTGTGTCTTGGCCACAAAATTTCCGGCATAAGCGGCCGGTAGAGTGCTCGGTCCCGGCAAGACATCCTCGGTAAAAGTAGAGTGAGATGAGAACTTAGGCATATTTGGATGTACGGGAGATGATGGGGTAGATGGTGTTGATATAGATGTTGAAGGAGAACTAGGTGGAGAAGATTGACTAGATGTACCAAAGGGATTCAAGAAGTTCCCTTCGGTATTGCCTTGAGGTGGTTCGTTCAAGTCAAATCCAAAAGATTGTTCTTCAATGTTGGTGCTAGGACCCGGTTGAGAATTTCTAACTTGATCAATTGTCCTTTGGCGAAAGGCTCTAAAGAGTCTTTCCGGCTCTGGATTGAAGAGCAAGAAGTCGTCTCCACTTCTAGGCATGCACTACACACTTGGAACAAACGTGAGAACACCTAGTGCTTTATGGGCACTAGGTAGAGACAATAAATGAACACAACAAAAGACAAAGAGAGAAGAACACAATAAAAACAAGGAAAAAGACAACAAAATATGCACAATGGGTAGAAAAACACAAAACGGTAACTAAGTCAAGCAAATAAGCAAACGAAGTCTAAACATGCACCGTCCCCGGCAACGGCGCCAAATTGATGGTAGGGATTCGTCATGTATCCCTACACCAAGTAAACCAACTATTCCTAACAAGTAGATAGGGGAAGTCAGGTCGATCTACGGGGACGGAAAAGGGTCTAGACAAGGGTCTACCTAAACACAAGACTAGGTCACAAGGTCACAATGGAGGAGAATTAACAATTGGAGGAGAATTAACAAATGGAGGAGAATAGCTAGGAGGCAACAAAACAAACTAAGATATGAAACAAGGATAGACAACTAAAACAATGAAGAGGGAGTAAAGCTAGGACTATGAATGAGCTACGTATAACATAAACTAGATGATTCGATTAAGGCTAAACTAAAGCAACATACAAGAGGATTAATAGCTAAAAGATGAAGAAATCAATAAGGGGAAGAGTAGGGTTAGGTCGGGTTCATAGGTGTATAAGGCTAGTGGGGAAATCGAGGGTGTAGGTTTCATCCAGTCACTGAGGTAAATCCGCGCTCTCGCGTCAAAGACAAACCCAAAAACTCAAGTAAGATGCCACCCAAAACAAGAGAATTCAACCACTAATTATACATACAATGAGAAGGAGGAAACAATCAAGAGAAGCATGGCCACTACTACTCTAACAAGCATTTCATCAAACACATATCATGCTTAACAAGTGACTAGCAACCAAGATTCAACCTTTACACACAATCAATCCCTAATAACCCATAATCAACACCTAATCCCCCTACTAACCCCACAAGAATTTACTCACTCATATCTAAACTAACACTAACATTAACAAAAGAAATCAACATGAGAACAAGAGCATTCATAATGATGAACAAACAAAGATGAACAATAAACAAATGATAAAGATTGAAACTTGAATGATAAACAAGATTAAAGGAAAAGAGAAGAGAAAGATTTTACCAAACTAACAAGGAGATGAAAAGATGAAAACTTGTATATAAAGAACACCCAAAACCTCCACCAATGTTGTCAAGATTGGTGGATTCTTCAAGAAATCCCTTAATACAAGAGTAACTATCTAGATTAAGCTAAGATTAACAAAAGATTAAGGAAAGACTAAAGAGAAACTAAGCTAATGATAAGAGTACTCTATCTAGGGTTTAGAATAATGTAGGGTGCTTAAAACAACACAAGAGGGGGTATATATAGGGTTTCACGAGCAAAGAAGTTGAAGCGTCGAAGCGGGTGAGTAACTGGGCTCTTCCCTGTCGGGAAGGTGATAATCCCGGTCGGGAAGAGATGATCCCGGTCGGGAAGGGGCTCCAGAAGCTCTTGTTTGTCGTCTCACTTCGTCCCGACTATGATGGTTATGGTCTCGGTCGGAAAGGCCATGTAGGCTTCAAATATGGTCACGTAGGTCCCTACTTGCTCTTTCTAGGCTTATTATCGACTCTCGGTGCTCGGGACTAGGCTCCATGGGATTCGGGATCGAGTCTAAGTCACCGAATCATCGTCACTTCTCTTCATTGGTTCCATAAGCATGGAAAACGAGATGAAATCGTTCCACTTCTCCATGATGAGCATTAGGAACCTAAAACAAGCTAGAAGAAGCGTAAGTAGCCTCGAAACCGCTCCAAAGAGCGATTCCACAAGAGAAACCGGGACCAAACACAAGAAATAAGCATTACATAGCACACTTATCACCCGCCATTGACCAATGATTAGATGGCTGCTCTTTTCGAGCTGTTTTCCCAATTTTCAATCAATAATAACAACCATTCTACTTACGACTTGTCTCTTTTTAATTCTGGTTTCAAAAATATTTTATGCAATGACATTGAGAAACCCGACGAACAGGTACCCTTACCTCCACTTCTGATCGAGCAGTTAGAGCAAAGGGAGTCCCGGAATCCGGTAATCGAGGAAACTGAGTCCGTTAATGTGGGAACAACCTTAGAGCCCCAGATGCTTAAGATAGGGTTATCCTTAGATCCCGAGGAGAGACAACAATTCACAAGCCTCCTCCAGGAATTCAAAGACGTCTTCGCATGGTCCTACAAGGACATGCCTGGGATAGACCGGGAAATAGCCGAGCACCACATACCAATTAAAGACGGGTGCAAACCGGTTAAGCAAAAACTCCATAGAATGAGGTCTCTCAAGGTCAAAGAAGAAGTTGATAAACAGTTCAAGGCCAGCTTTATACATGTCTTCGAATATCCGAACTGGGTTGCAAACATCGTGCCGGTTCCTAAAAAGGACGGTAAGGTAAGCGTATGCGTGGATATTTGGGATATTAACAAGGCGAGCCCGAAAGACGTCTTTCCATTACCACACATCGACATACTGGTGGATAACACTGCCGATCATGCCCTTCTATCATTTATGGACGGGTATGCTGGGTATAATCAGATTAAGATGGCGGAAGAAGATATGAGTAAGACCACCTTCACTACACCTTGGAGTACATACTGCTACACCGTCATGTCGTTCGGTCTCATTAATGTCGGGGCCACGTACCAACGGACCGCTACAACCTTGTTACACGACATGATGCATAAGGAAGTAAAAGTTTACGTGGACGACATGATCATCAAATCCAATGACCGAGACGGTCACATCACCGCCCTAAGAAAATTCTTTACCCGATTAAGCAAATACAACATGAGGCTAAACCCTCAAAAATGCAGTTTCGAGGTAACATCTGGCAAATTATTGGGTCATATCGTTTGCCAACGTGGTATTGAAGTCGATCCAGCTAAAATCAAAGCCATTACCGAGATGAAACCTCCTAAAATCGAAAAAGAAATAAGGGGATTCTCGGAAAAGTTCAGTATATTAGCCGGTTCATTTCCAAACTGACCATGGTATGTGAACCGATTTTCAAGAAACTGAAAGTGGGGGAACGAACACTGTAGGATGATTAATGTCAAGCGGCTTTCGACAAAATCAAAGAGATCTATCTGCTCCACCGATCTTAATGCCACCTCAACCCGGTTTGCCTTTGTCGTTATACCTAACAACGACCAAGACAGCCATGGGGGCTATGCTGGCACAGACAGTTGACTCAGAAGAACGAGCTATTTATTACATCAGGAAAAAGTTTTTAGAGTATGAACGTAAATACACCATGCTCGAAAAAACATGTTTAGCTGGTCTGGGCCATTAAGAAGCTCCGACACTATATGCTCAGCTACGAGGTGCAGGTATTATCCAAGATGGATCCAATCAAATACCTCTTCGAAAAGCCCATCCTAAATGGCAGAATTTTTTAGGTGGACTCTAATGTTGGCAGAGTTCGACCTGAAGTTCATACCGTTAAAAGCTATTAAGGGCCGAGTAGTCGCCGAATTTCTCGCCGATAGTCTCGTGACCGAAGAAGGACACACCGACACTTGGTCCTTCCGAGACAAAGATATATTCCATACCGATACAGAAACATGGGATTTATATTTCGACGAGGCATCCAATTTCCGAGGGTTCGGAGTCGGGATTCTTTTAATCTCACCAATAGGAGAGCATACTTCTGTGTCCATCAAACTGGACTTTGATGTTACTAATAACGCCATCGAGTACGAAGCATGCATCCATGGGTTACAAGTCGTCGCCGATTTATGGGTCACAAATCTCCAGGCACACGGTGACTCATCCTTGGTCATTAATCAAGCACTCCATAAGTGGAAAATTCAGAACGCCAACCTCGTTGCCTACTAGGCATGAGTAAGGGTTCTCGAGAAACAATTCCAAAAGGTAGAATATATATACCTGCCTCGGGAAGAAAACTAGTTTGCAGATGCACTTTCCAAATTGGCATCTTTACTGAATATTGCCAACCACCTGACCAGTATGCCGATTTTGCGTCGAAAGACGGTCCGAGATGGCATATATCCACGCCATCGAAGACATTGAGATGGCTGATCCCGAGCCGTGGTATCAGGCCGTCTTAACATACCTGACGACCGGGGAATATCCTCCCGAAACCAACAGTCAAGCCAAGAAAGCCTTGCGAAGGCTAGCCACCCAATTCATCCATACTGACGACGGGCAACTGTAGAAAAAGACGGCACAGGGGGATCTTCTCCTATGTGTCGATAAAATTAAGGCTGAAAAGGTTATGGCTGAAGTGCATGACGGCGAGTGCGGTCCATATATGAATGCTCAAATGTTAGTACGAACAATCATGAGGCTCGGATAGTACTGGAATAATATGAAAACCGATTGCAAGCAGTATGTCAAACACTGTCATAACTGTCAAATCTTCGCCAACGTGCAACATATGTCATCATTCTTGCTATATACCATGACGTGACCTTGGCCGTTTTCGACATGGGGTATCGACATAATCGGGAAAATAAATCCCTCTAGTATAGGCGGACATTGCTTCATTTTGGTAGTTATCGACTACTTCACCAAATGGGTCGAAGTTAAATCTTACCGTATTCTCAATGCCAAGCATGTAGCTAAGTTCATCCAGAACAAAATAATATGCTGGTACGGGATCCCGCATGAGTTCATCAATGATCACGGGACCCACTTTAAGCCGAAACAGCGGCCCTGTTAACCAAATAGAAGATCCAAAGACATACCTCTTCGCCTTACCGTCCCCAAACAAATGGAGCGGTGGAGGCAGCAAATAAAACAATTGTCACCATACACAAAAAGATGGCTGAGAATTACCGGGAATGGCCCGATAAAATACCTTTTGCTCTATGGAGATACCGGACATCGATCTGCTCCGCAACCAGTGTCACGCCCTATTACTTGACATATGGGATGGAAGCAGTCCAGCCTGTCGAGTTGGAGGTGTCGTCCCTCAGGATTCTATTAGAAAGTCAAGTACCTGAAGCCGATTGGGTCCGGGCACAGTATGACTCGCTAGTCCTGTTAGACGAACGACGATCTCGTGCCCTCAATAATATTCAAATATACCAGAAAAGGATCCAACGAGCTTTTAATAAAAAAGTAAGGCCCGGGAACATTAAAGAAGGGGATTTGGTTCTCAAGTCCGTTCGAGCTTTAGTACTAGTAGACCCGGGGAGAACATTCAAACCCAATTGGATCGGGCCATATTTGGTAAAAAAAAAGGTTCTATCAGGCGGAGCTATGAAGCTGACAGATCTGGACGGGAATGAATTTGTCAACCCAATCAACCTAGACTAGCTGAACCGTTACTACCCCTAAGACTTTTCTCAATGTCATCAGTAAAGTTTATCAAAAACGTTTTTTTTAACATAAACTTTCAAAAAGCAAGTCAATAAGCTAGAATCATTTATTCTACTGTTGTAAATATCTTGAACCAATAGTCTTGGTGTATTTCGAGATTGCAAATTTACAAAAGCCTGAACTACGTTTGGTTTGATTCCGCTAATTGTGGATACGTAGGCAGCCTCTCAAAAGGGCACAACCTCTGTTATCGAGAAAAGACGGAAATGGTTTAATGATAAACTTCCTTTATTTATTACTAAAAACCCGATAAACTAAGGAAATTACAAATTGCAAAAATTCAAAAAAAAAATCAAAAAGCACACGACACTATAAATAAATAATAGTAATACTTAAACAATAATTCCTCCCATTCACTGGAAACCTACCATAAGTTAAATATATGTGAGGTATAATTTAATCAAATGGTAGCATTCCAGTGAATGTGAGGGAGTAAAAACTGGGGGCGTTTGATTCAACAAAGAGAAAGGGAATGAAAACAACAAAGGGAAAGAGGGGGAAAGAAATGAGATTACCCCAAATTTAGGTTGTTGTTTGGTTTTCATTGAAAGAGAATGCATTTCATCCAACATTAACGGTTTGTCATCATCAAAATCATTATAATATTATTTTGTAATATTTATACATTATATCTTAAATAATATTTAAAATTTAGGGTTATTTCATGGGAATAATACCAACTATGGGTGTGTTTCTTAAATTAATACAAATTATACGTAATCTCATTTTAATACAAACTACGCCTTCATTAATCTCGCTTTGTTATGGGTGGCCGGCTACCTGTTGAACCTTCCCTTTTCAACTCTCCCTCTAACTTTTCTTCTTCTAATTTACATTTCCTGTTCATTTTTGGCCATTGATAAAAAAAATTAAATTTTCCGAAAATTCATCTTCCATTTGTTTTTCAATTAGCCTTATAGAAGCTATGAAAAAAAATGTTTTTATTGTAATTTTGGCTTTCACGATAACTGCAACGGACCTAATAAAACCCAAGAAAGTTACAACAAGTCACTATGACTGGTAATAGCAAGTCATAATTTCATACATAGCAAAGCGAGATTAATGAATGCGTAGTTCATATTAAAATGATATTACGTATAGTTTGTATTAATTTAAGAAGCACACGCATAGTTGATATTATTCCCATGAAATAACCCTAAAATTTATTAATTTTAATATTAAAATTATAAAAATAAATTTTGTGTAACTTTTATATATTTCAATAATAAAATATTTATAAAATAATATGATTTTTACAAATTTTTAATCTAAATACGATGATTAATAATTTTTTACAATATGATTAAAATTTTAAAAATTGTTTTTTTGATTGGTAAATTAAGAGGTCAAAATTTATTGTTTACCCGTATTTTGACCCAAATCCGATCCATGTTTGACCCGACCCGATAGTGGGGTGATGTTCATAGTAGTGGTGGTTGTGGTGGTGGTTCATGGTGAGTTAGATCTAGCAATGTGCAAGTTGATGTGATGCGAGTTCATTTTGCACCGTTGTTTTGATCAGTCCATATCTCGAGTTATACTTGGAGTTTCGTAGTCATTCAAAATGGAGGAGATAGATTTCGAGCTTATCTTTCCAATGACTATTCATGAAGGCTCATTGAACAAGTATTGACAAAGTTATGGTCCGAACAAGACAGTTGTGCATGGGAATTTCTGATGCGAGTTCATTTTGCAGCATTGTTTTGATCAGTCCATATCTCGAGTTATACTTGGAATTTTGTAGTCATTCAAAATGGAGGAGATAGATTTCGAGCTTATCTTTCCAATGACTATTCATGAAGGCTCATTGAACAAGTATTGACAAAGTTATGGTCCGAACAAGTCAGTTGTGCATGGGAAAGCACCGGGGTTAAAGAGGACGTTTGAAGCTGGTTGTGTTCACTTGGTGTGCACGTCCAGATGAAGCTTTGTTATTAGCTCCATGTTCTCACCAGCCACACCTTAATGCTCTCTTAGCTTTGTTATTAGCTCCTTGTTCACATTACTTTGTTATTAGCTCCTAGTTTACATTACTTTGTTATTAGCTCCTAGCTTTGTTATTAGCTCCTTGTTCACATGGTTGTAACTTTGTTTTTGTCACCCTAATCAGCCAAGTTTAAGGTCTGATTGTAGGCTATATATAGCCATTTAGTTGAATGAATAAGATATCCAATTTGCATAACAAAAACTTGAGTAAAGCTGAGCTTTCTGTTTCGTCTTTGTAGTTTACAAGACAAAGTCTAGAGTGAGTCGCGTTACAAGCTCTAAACTCGCTATTTCAATCGAGTGTTTGATCTAGCAAACCGCTTTGTTGAAGTATAGGTCTACTTCACCTAGCATACTATCCTTGGTTACGGTTTATCCTTCCTTAAAACTATCCTTTCTTTCTGTTTTGGTCACTCATTCACGTTCCATTTCAGAATACTAATCCATCTTTACATTCTTGTTTCAAAGTTCATATCAACTCACCACTAATGATGTGAGTTGATATGAACTTTGAAACAAGAATGTAAAGATGGATTAGTATTCTGAAATGGAACGTGAATGAGTGACCAAAACAGAAAGAAAGGATAGTTTTAAGGAAGGATAAACCGTAACCAAGGATAGTATGCTAGGTGAAGTAGACCTATACTTCAACAAAGCGGTTTGCTAGATCAAACACTCGATTGAAATAGCGAGTTTAGAGCTTGTAACGCGACTCACTCTAGACTTTGTCTTGTAAACTACAAAGACGAAACAGAAAGCTCAGCTTTACTCAAGTTTTTGTTATGCAAATTGGATATCTTATTCATTCAACTAAATGGCTATATATAGCCTACAATCAGACCTTAAACTTGGCTGATTAGGGTGACAAAAACAAAGTTACAACCATGTGAACAAGGAGCTAATAACAAAGCTAGGAGCTAATAACAAAGTAATGTAAACTAGGAGCTAATAACAAAGTAATGTGAACAAGGAGCTAATAACAAAGCTAAGAGAGCATTAAGGTGTGGCTGGTGAGAACATGGAGCTAATAACAAAGCTTCATCTGGACGTGCACACCAAGTGAACACAACCAGCTTCAAACGTCCTCTTTAACCCCGGTGCTTTCCCATGCACAACTGACTTGTTCGGACCATAACTTTGTCAATACTTGTTCAATGAGCCTTCATGAATAGTCATTGGAAAGATAAGCTCGAAATCTATCTCCTCCATTTTGAATGACTACAAAATTCCAAGTATAACTCGAGATATGGACTGATCAAAACAATGCTGCAAAATGAACTCGCATCAGAAATTCCCATGCACAACTGTCTTGTTCGGACCATAACTTTGTCAATACTTGTTCAATGAGCCTTCATGAATAGTCATTGGAAAGATAAGCTCGAAATCTATCTCCTCCATTTTGAATGACTACGAAACTCCAAGTATAACTCGAGATATGGACTGATCAAAACAACGGTGCAAAATGAACTCGCATCATACTCTCCTTCTTTGAAAAAGAATTGTCCTCAATTCTTGTAACAAGTATCCCACCTGGATCAAATACAAAATTTGTTAGGATCAACACATCCTTACTCCAAATAGACATAAGTGTGGGTAACGTTGGTATCACGGCTCGACCCCAAGCTCGACTCCTTTTCAAGTAGGTGTTGTTTTGAATGCTTGTGAACTCTACTTTGCTTGTCGTGAACAAGGATGGATCAGGTATCTTTTGTTGCTTCTCAAAGTATTCCACAAGCTCAACCCCCTTACTCTCCATGCTTGTTTTGATTAAGATCAGAATTTGTTTCTTCTTGCACAACCCGTTTGGTTGAAGATGATACTCGTCAAAAACAGGTGGTAACGTTGGATCAAACACCAAACTTTTCTCGTAAGTGTTTTCAAACGAGAAAATTCCAGCCATCTTTTTTTTTTTTTTTTTTTTTTGAATAGTACTACGTGAACAGTACTAATTCGTGAACATTTTTTTTTTTTTTTTTTGAAAATAAATCGAACTTCAACAAGAACCATGAAACAATCAAAACCGATTAACCCTCGAACTACCCGCACGAGTTTAACCTTTGAATTCCAATCGCAATCAGAAATTCAACTAACAACTTGGCTTTGACACTCCTTGGACCGTCTTGATTTTAAGAAAAATCAAGAGTTGTAGCTCTGATACCACTAATGATGTGAGTTGATATGAACTTTGAAACAAGAATGTAAAGATGGATTAGTATTCTGAAATGGAACGTGAATGAGTGACCAAAACAGAAAGAAAGGATAGTTTTAAGGAAGGATAAACCGTAACCAAGGATAGTATGCTAGGTGAAGTAGACCTATACTTCAACAAAGCGGTTTGCTAGATCAAACACTCGATTGAAATAGCGAGTTTAGAGCTTGTAACGCGACTCACTCTAGACTTTGTCTTGTAAACTACAAAGACGAAACAGAAAGCTCAGCTTTACTCAAGTTTTTGTTATGCAAATTGGATATCTTATTCATTCAACTAAATGGCTATATATAGCCTACAATCAGACCTTAAACTTGGCTGATTAGGGTGACAAAAACAAAGTTACAACCATGTGAACAAGGAGCTAATAACAAAGCTAGGAGCTAATAACAAAGTAATGTAAACTAGGAGCTAATAACAAAGTAATGTGAACAAGGAGCTAATAACAAAGCTAAGAGAGCATTAAGGTGTGGCTGGTGAGAACATGGAGCTAATAACAAAGCTTCATCTGGACGTGCACACCAAGTGAACACAACCAGCTTCAAACGTCCTCTTTAACCCCGGTGCTTTCCCATGCACAACTGACTTGTTCGGACCATAACTTTGTCAATACTTGTTCAATGAGCCTTCATGAATAGTCATTGGAAAGATAAGCTCGAAATCTATCTCCTCCATTTTGAATGACTACAAAATTCCAAGTATAACTCGAGATATGGACTGATCAAAACAATGCTGCAAAATGAACTCGCATCAGAAATTCCCATGCACAACTGTCTTGTTCGGACCATAACTTTGTCAATACTTGTTCAATGAGCCTTCATGAATAGTCATTGGAAAGATAAGCTCGAAATCTATCTCCTCCATTTTGAATGACTACGAAACTCCAAGTATAACTCGAGATATGGACTGATCAAAACAACGGTGCAAAATGAACTCGCATCATACTCTCCTTCTTTGAAAAAGAATTGTCCTCAATTCTTGTAACAAGTATCCCACCTGGATCAAATACAAAATTTGTTAGGATCAACACATCCTTACTCCAAATAGACATAAGTGTGGGTAACGTTGGTATCACGGCTCGACCCCAAGCTCGACTCCTTTTCAAGTAGGTGTTGTTTTGAATGCTTGTGAACTCTACTTTGCTTGTCGTGAACAAGGATGGATCAGGTATCTTTTGTTGCTTCTCAAAGTATTCCACAAGCTCAACCCCCTTACTCTCCATGCTTGTTTTGATTAAGATCAGAATTTGTTTCTTCTTGCACAACCCGTTTGGTTGAAGATGATACTCGTCAAAAACAGGTGGTAACGTTGGATCAAACACCAAACTTTTCTCGTAAGTGTTTTCAAACGAGAAAATTCCAGCCATCTTTTTTTTTTTTTTTTTTTTTTGAATAGTACTACGTGAACAGTACTAATTCGTGAACATTTTTTTTTTTTTTTTTTGAAAATAAATCGAACTTCAACAAGAACCATGAAACAATCAAAACCGATTAACCCTCGAACTACCCGCACGAGTTTAACCTTTGAATTCCAATCGCAATCAGAAATTCAACTAACAACTTGGCTTTGACACTCCTTGGACCGTCTTGATTTTAAGAAAAATCAAGAGTTGTAGCTCTGATACCACTAATGATGTGAGTTGATATGAACTTTGAAACAAGAATGTAAAGATGGATTAGTATTCTGAAATGGAACGTGAATGAGTGACCAAAACAGAAAGAAAGGATAGTTTTAAGGAAGGATAAACCGTAACCAAGGATAGTATGCTAGGTGAAGTAGACCTATACTTCAACAAAGCGGTTTGCTAGATCAAACACTCGATTGAAATAGCGAGTTTAGAGCTTGTAACGCGACTCACTCTAGACTTTGTCTTGTAAACTACAAAGACGAAACAGAAAGCTCAGCTTTACTCAAGTTTTTGTTATGCAAATTGGATATCTTATTCATTCAACTAAATGGCTATATATAGCCTACAATCAGACCTTAAACTTGGCTGATTAGGGTGACAAAAACAAAGTTACAACCATGTGAACAAGGAGCTAATAACAAAGCTAGGAGCTAATAACAAAGTAATGTAAACTAGGAGCTAATAACAAAGTAATGTGAACAAGGAGCTAATAACAAAGCTAAGAGAGCATTAAGGTGTGGCTGGTGAGAACATGGAGCTAATAACAAAGCTTCATCTGGACGTGCACACCAAGTGAACACAACCAGCTTCAAACGTCCTCTTTAACCCCGGTGCTTTCCCATGCACAACTGACTTGTTCGGACCATAACTTTGTCAATACTTGTTCAATGAGCCTTCATGAATAGTCATTGGAAAGATAAGCTCGAAATCTATCTCCTCCATTTTGAATGACTACGAAATTCCAAGTATAACTCGAGATATGGACTGATCAAAACAATGCTGCAAAATGAACTTGCATCAGAAATTCCCATGCACAACTGTCTTGTTCGGACCATAACTTTGTCAATACTTGTTCAATGAGCCTTCATGAATAGTCATTGGAAAGATAAGCTCGAAATCTATCTCCTCCATTTTGAATGACTACGAAACTCCAAGTATAACTCGAGATATGGACTGATCAAAACAACGGTGCAAAATGAACTCGCATCATGATGACTCGGTGGGTTAGTAGGGAAAGGGAATTGATTCCCTTGGGGGGGTGGGGGTAAGCAGGTAGAGGAGTTAGAGGGTTAGATAAGGGAAAAGGGAATGATTGAAAGGGTAAACAAACGCAAACAAAGGGAATGATTGAAAGGGTAAACAAACGCAAACAAAGGGAATCATCAACTTTTATTCCCTTTCCTGAATACCTCAAACCAAGCGGCCTCTAAGGACTCGGTATTCAGAGAATCTTGCCCTTTCCCTTGTCCTTGGCCTCTTTGGCCGTCCACTGGCAACGACGCGGGGGCGAGTGCTCCCGAATCACCACGGGAACCTCCTTGGCCCGGACTCGTTTCTTCGAACTAGAGTCCTCAATCACTTCATTTGGCCCAAGTCGGGCCCTCACAAGTTCAGCAACCAGTTACACGGGCCCAATCGGTCCCTGACCGCCAGTCTGGGCTCGAGCCTTTTCTCTAAGTATGTCTGGGGGGCTCAGCCGTCCCCGCACGCCGCTAGCACCGCCATCTCTAGTTTGAGTCTTAGTTTATGACTTAAGACCCGACTCCAGTCGGACCGGAGTAGCAGGAATCTCTCCTTCGTCGAAGAAACCCCTGTTATCTTTCGCCGTCTCCCGGCAAACCAATTCAAAGGCCTTACGGGCCTCTACCGACTCCTCAGAAGTGCACTTCCGATATGACTCGGAAACCCAAGCGGAATGGCATGGGTTGGGTATGGTCCACATGGCACGGGTGAACCATCGTTGTAACCACGTGTCACACATAGCGTCCGTCAATTGGAGCGAAATGCTAATGATAGCCTTAGTCTTGGGGATTCGCTGAGACGAACCGAACTGCCTCAGAATACGGTTCGGGTAAATGTGAACGGTCCAGTCAAGTGACAGGACCACCAGGTATCGGGCTTGGTCCCTCTTGGCTAGCCCCGTCAATTTTGAAAGGAACTACCAAGCGACGGTCCACCTGATAAAAGGACCTCCGTGAAAAATAAGCTCCTCGTCCCAATAAGTTCGGTTTATATCATGACTCGAACTTATACGTCACCTCCTCGAGCTAACTTGGCTGCTACGGTAGCTGCGCACATTCATGGGAGACTCTGCAATCAACAACCATTCGTACAGCCAAATCTAACGAGGCAAGTATACGAATTTCCGTGAGTGAATATGGGGTTCGCTGGCAGGCACTCGTTCGAGTATCATGGCTGACTCGATCGAGTAGCCCCTCTAATAACAGGCAGACGGTCTTTACTGAGTGCACTCGATTGAGTGATGGGTCTACTCGATCGAGTGACTCGCATGCGTCAGAGTTTTGCGTGGAAAAAAAATCATGAGATGTATACCTGCAAAAGACGGATACTCCCCGTCAGTTGACGGTCCGGGTCGAGTCTCCTAGAATCGAGACCCATAATGATCTCTCCTGTTACTAGCCAGGCCGGGCTGTGACCAGTCTCCATCTGCTCAACCAAACCAATTTGCCTAATCTGACCCAAGCACGAGTCAGCCTCCGTCCTCCCCTCGAAGGCGTATCGGTGCAGCATGCAAAAGACAAAAGCCCTACGCCTGTGAGAAGCAGTAATTCTCACGTCCTTGGTGTTCATGAATTTATCGGCCAGATCAAACAGGGAAATGGAATTCCCCCGCACCATATGGTCCGTCTCAGCATGAGACAAACCAAGATAATCCCTTAACCTCCTTCTTGGATCAGGGTAGAACGGAGGAATGGCAGGACGAGCATTATGGCACCAACCACCCACAGCTGCAATCTCTTCAGGAAGAGGGCATACCTCTCCTCAGGGGAACGCGAAAACGTGATGGGTAGTGTCCCAAAACATTAGGCAGGCGTCTAGGAAGTGTGAGTCTATCCTAAGACGTTGAAGCGGGAATAGAGCCGAAATTTCCATCTGGGTCAGCTGGACCTTTTCCTCATCCCGAAAGTACTGGGACCATCCCAGAAACATTGCAGTCAATTGTTAGATACCCATAGGAGATACTTGAATCTTTTTTTCTTGAAAGTCTAAAAGATTTTGAGAAGAGAATAAGGGAATTTGAGTTGAGATGCAGAAAGCTGGGGCAGGAGGTCCTGTATTTATAACAGAAAACTCTAACAACATCCATAACTGTCATGCCTCTTTAGTCCACGCAGGCTCTGCGCATGCAGGCCCGATCCCAGTCTTCAACCCTTTTTTTTGAACCTGATATAGGAATCGAGTCGTCCTGAGCATTCCTATTTCATAAGTTATCTAAAAAACAAAAAAATTCAAAAAATTTCAAAAAATCAAATTTTTATTTACCCAGCATGAGTCGGTGTTTCACCTAAATGTTACATGCAAGTTGTTATGTGTCAGCATACAGGTACACCCTAGACTTCAGAAGCAAGTCCCCGCACAGCTCCTTTACTCCCCACGGAGCTATCATCATCAGGACTGGTATGACCCTCTACTTATGGTTGGCGAGCCCTTCACGTGAGTCTAATGGACTATAAACGACCCGACCGGAAGGCTGCCAGGTCGTAATCCTCGATTGGCCTGGTGGCTATTCTGACTTTCGCCTTGTCCAAGCCTCAGTCAGAGTGGGGGTTCTGTAGACACCCGCATTTGGCCTCCTAGTGTCTATAGCAGTTTCCGACAAAACACCCGATGAAGATCGGATGTAAACATGACTTAATACGCTCGAATACGGACTCGGAATCCATAGTATCCGACGTGGGCACCTTGCAGAGTATAAATCTCTCAAAATCGACCTCAAATTGAGGCCCAGTGGGTCGTTTCCAATAAAATAAGACTAAGTTGAGCCAAAACCGACGCCGAAAATAAAACCGTCTTTTTATGACCCAATGCCCGGTCCAAGTCAAAAATCGACCGTGCAAAGCTTCTAGAAACAAGAGCCAACCAATAAAATTCAAAATTCGAAAGAGTCAACATCCTCCCTATTTTCACTCACCCGCCTAACCCACTCGATCAAGTGTCGTGACTCCACTCGATCGAGTGCAACTACCAACGCCCAAGCAGACGCTTTTTTTTAGTCACTCGATCGAGTGCATCTAGGGCCAATCGATCGAGTGACTCTAAACCGTGGGAATTTCTTTAAATACTCCCTCACATTCACAGCATTCATAACCTTTCTTCAATTCAGAATTTTCCATAATCAACCAACACATTTTGCATACATTTTACCCTACACACTACACTTCATCCCGAGAGTACCACACACACATAATCCTGAGACCTAGCCTCCCAAAAATTGAAATAAACCGTCTCCATAATCACGCACACCATAACTCCTCCTACATTCTCGACGCTGCTACCTAGACGAGTCCGTTTTCGAGGCCAATTAAGCATGTAGGTTGAGGGTGTTTTCAAACCCCATCTTCTCCTTTCTTCCTTTCTCCCTATATATATATATATAGAGAGAGAGAGAGAGAGAGAGAGAGTAAGGCTCTTATGAGTCCTTTACTCTTTGTGAGTCCCTAAGTCCTCATCCCATCCATTGGATGGGATGAGAATGGATGGACAAGATGCATCCATTAAAAAAAAGGAAGATTTACGTTCCTAAAATAACTCACAAGAATTTAGGAAACAATAACTTCTTATTATTCACGTTCATTATCATGTTCAATTTTCATTTCACGTTCATTCACACCTAAAAAAAAACTCTGATTCATTCACGCTCATTCATCGATTTTGAACTCGAAATTCTGCTACAATGGATTCAATGACCGCATCATCGTCTTCAACGGTTGATAAGCAACTAATCGAGTATAAAAATGGTGAGGTTCAGTGTTTCATTCACGTTTTTATTCGTTTTTTCTTCATGGATTTCAATAGTCATATTGCTTTCAATTTGCGTTTTCATATCAATGTTTTATCGCGTCGAATTGCGTTTTTTTACGTCGATCTTCATGTTTATAGTGCTTTCATTGTCATTTCGTATCACAGTTTCGTATCAATTTGCGTTTTTTTGATGTCATTGCGTTTTGATATCACAGTTTCGTATCAATGGTATTTTGATATCTTGATCTCTATAGATTACAGGTCTTTATGCTTTTTATTCAGATTTTCCCTGATATCCATTGATTTTATTTTTTTTATTTCAGTTAACGCAGATTCGTCGTTGAAGTAACATGCCTTCAGGAAAAAGGGTTTTTATGATATGCTAGAGTAACGTATTGTACACGTTAGGGTAACACCACTTATGAATTACAGTAACACATTATTTACATTGATGTAACCCTGTTTGATTTTGTGCAGGTAGTTGCGCCAGAGATGCGAACGCACAAGACAACACTTGAAAATGTGGAATTTAATTCGTTTGATTAATTATGGATTAATATTATGGTTCATTGATATTATTGTTTCACCGATATTATTGTTTTGCTTTATGTTGAAGCATGCATGGCATTGAAGTAACACAAGTAATGAATTACAGTAATACCTAATTTTAATTAGAGTAACACAAAAATGTAACACTAAAAAAGGGTTTTTGGCGCTGACGTTGGAGTAACATCTTTTTAGAGTTAAAGTAACGCAACTTAGGAGTTACAGTAACACTTATGCCCATGGGCCTGACTTTTCTTAATTTTTGGCAGGAAGCATTGGTAAAGAGCCGAATGCACAGGAATGGTGCAGAGATGTGGGTGAGATTTTCACTCCGTACTGAAGAAGACACAGAGGAAGACGAGGATGAACAAGTGTTTTGATAATACTCGTGTTCTTTGACATTACAAGAATTTTTTTCTTTTTTCCTGATTTACACGAAAAACTAATGTTGTACACATTTGTGCAATTAAAACTATATTTATTTAATAAATGTGTTTTTGGTTAGAGTAACATCTCATGTGCGTTGAAGTAACACTATTAATTTGTTACAGTAACAGAAAAAATGCATTGTATTAACTGAGGACAACAGTGTTGTTCATTCATTGAAAGAGTACCAATATTGGTGATTGCAATATCATTGTACTAACGACATTAATCACTTAAAGTAACATAATTTGTTCATTAAAGTAACACACACAATGCTTCGGTGTAACACACAGATTGTGAGACCAAAGAAATTTGTGTTAATTTCAATAATCCCCATAGTAACACCAACAGTGAATTAGAGTAACAGGTGCAGCTGGTCATTGTAACAGAGTTTCACAGCTTCAATGTACTGGTGATAGTCAAAATACCAATGTAATTAGACAGGTAACTAAAGAATAGAGACCATTAAATCGTAGTTACAAAAGAGATGACATGATTCAGTAAACACACTATTTTTTTCGGCCCTTTGTTGGCTTGCTCTTGGGACCGTCGACGATTTTTTGTCTAGTGTTCTCATACTTGGCTACGTTTTCCAACAATTGCGATCGCACAGTGTTCCTGTCTGCCAATAGAAGTGTGGAGTAACATAAGAAGCAGATTAGAGTAACAAATGTACACAATTGAGGGTTTTCAAGGATTCAAAGTATCACGAAGATGAGAGTTAAAGTAACACCTCTTATGCATTACAATAACACATGGTTGTCTTTGAAATAACACCGTACATCAAACACAGTAACGAAGCACCCCTTACAGTAACACATCAAGTTTATTACAGTAACAGCGTATGTGCATTAAAGTAACATTCGATATATGTTCGTCTGTAGTTGAATTCAATTACACGAAACAGATGAAAACCCCGATAGCAAAACAGTCTTCAGTGAAAAAAATTAATTATATGGCACAGACGCAGCAAAATTAATGAATCAATAATTAGCCAAAGAGGTAATGAAATATAACACAGATGTAAACAAAACCTAGATCTTCAGTAAAATAATAACCTTGCTCGAGTTGAGGACAGCGATTGAATTGAGTTGAGCGACATAGTTCAGTTGAGCGAGTGCTCGAGAATCCTAGAGTTGAGCGAGCGATTGAGTTGAGTTGAAGGATTGAGTGCGAGTTGAAGGATTGAGTGCTCGGGTATGCCTGAGTTGAGCGCAAAAGTTGAAGTTGAAGTTGAAGTTCAGCGATTGAGTTTGAGTTGAGCGTTTGAGTGTAAGGCTGTGATTGAGTTGAGCGAAAAAATTGAGCGAGATGAGAGAAGAGATGAAGATGAAGGGTTTTCTTAAGCGGGCGTTTGAATGCAAAAAAATAAATGAGATGAGAGAGAAGGTTGCAGTTGGCGCTAATCTAGGGAGGAAGAGGATTTTTTTTATTTTTTTCCAAAATTTGGTAGTTACTACCTTAATTAGCATATGCAATCTCAACCATTCATCTTGTTTAGATCAATGGCTAAGAATATGACTCATGGACTCAAAAAAGAAAAAGAGACTCACTTGATCTATATATATATATATATGTATGTATATATATATATATATATATATATATATATATATATATATATATATATATATATATAAAATGTGTGTGTACGTATGCACACACACATTATATACTATTTATTATTAATATTACTAATCACTAACGCCAAGATTTATTTTTATTCTTACTAACATTTTTTATTATCGTTTCATTTTTTTTATCGTCATTATTATTAATACCGCGTATATGTATATATATATATTTATATATACATATATATATATATATATACATATATATATACATATATATATATATATACATATATATATATATATATATATAATAAAAAACCGTTTTCTTTTCGGATTGAGTAGGCTTAAAAAATAAATCTCGTTTAAGATCCGTTTAATCCCTTTACAAGTAGTATTGAAGGTGACACCCTTTCGAGGAGCACCGCCCTAAACACTTAAGGGCGTAATGCGATCCCGGAAAGTTGTCGTTAAACGTGTTCGATACCATTTTTCAAAAAACGCTACTCTAAGAGAACGATATTGACTCTGTAGTCAAACATCGCGCTTGAGGAGTCATTATCAATTGAGATTAGTACGAAACCCGTTGACGCGAAATCGAACATCACATAATCCGTAAGGATTAATAACGATGTCGTGACGTAGAAGGAATCGATTTTTCGTTCTAATTAAATTAATAACGATTTAATAAAATCTATTTCAAATTTCCGATAGCGGTCTCATAACCGTGCATGGTACGTTATGAGCATCGAAAACCAAGTAAGTATAAATCATATAATATTTATATGCATCTTGGCTAGCTATCGATTTCAATTAATAAAATACAAAATTGCGGCCTTTTTCGAAACGAGCAGTAGCTCGTACAGGGGGCACTCGGTCGAGTGCTGTGACTCACTCGATCGAGTGACCCCTCAAAACAGAGGCATGAGATCCTCACGAAGGGCACTCGATCGAGTCCCTTCCATGACTCAATCGAGTAACCTTCATAACACAACTACGTGAGCCTCCTACATATACCAAGCCTCGTCAAATCTTTTTCTCTGACTTTGGTCATCACGTGTCAAGTCAATCACGTGCTAATTCTTTCAAAATGATGCATCATATCGTTTCTTAATCATCTAATCTATTTGCATTATCGTTACTATTTTGATTATTCTAATTTTGCTCGTTGTTTTGTATTGTCCGAGTTGTATTTTCGCCCGTGTAACTTGTAATTTATTCTCGTTTAATTTTCACTTTTAGTTGTTTGTCATTTCTCATTTTATAAATAAACCTCACATGCTAAACAACTCCAACGATAACTTAGATGCATTAAATGACGTAGTTTAACACATAATTTGCATGCTTAGCTAAAATGTTGTCTGCATAACATTCAATCGTTCCACTAACGCACGTACACGAAAACGAACGGTATCTTAGTAGAGGCCTCTAAGAGCGGGCGGGGTTGGGTGTCTTTCGTGGGCTTCCCAACACGTATCCTCACCCCTTACTCAGAACCATGGTTTCCGGATGTCCGAAACTGTTGGCATACGAGAGTCATTTGATGCACCATTATCGATAACTCGGTGCCGGTATCGTAATGCAAAGGGACGAACCCATAAGCTCTAGCACTAAAAGCGGACCGTGCTTTGTGCACGATATGCCTAAGTGTAGAGTGGGTTCGAACGGGTCCGAACTCCCATAAAGTTCGGTGGCGACTCCTATTTTGATTTAAATTTCGACCCGAGATCAATCTTATCACGATATTCATTCGCCTATCCAAACCCGCGCGTGGCCGCGTCGGGAAGGACCTATGTCATGTCCACAGACGGTTTGAACAACATGAAATATATATAGTATTTGAATGTCATCTAATGTCATAGATTTGGAAGATGGAAGAAGAGATGAGGACAGAGACATGTATGAGATTGTTAGATGATGCATGGGATTGAACTTTTTAATGTATGTTTTTGTTTTTTGTAGCACTGCTTAATGGTAAGAATTAAGCTTGAATATCAAATGGTTTCATGGAAAAATTGTTTCTCTGATCTGTATTTAATTTACTGAAGTTGTGATTTTGTCCCTAAATTAATAGGGGTGTTTTTGGGTTCATGGCAATCAAGTTGCACATCAGAATTAGCGAGTATTGACCTATGAAAAAAATGATGATGCGGTCTAAGCATGAAAAAAAACACATATTTAACAGGTGTGATTACAATAATATACCGTACATGATATCAATGTTAATTTTTTTTTACGATGTAGTAGTGATAATAGCTGTAAATGCATTGATTTATCAATTTCATGCAAAACAAAGGTGTAAATGCAATTGATAACATAAACAGATACTACGTTTTGAGCCATCAAAGACGTCATTTCGGACGAAAAAAAAACGTATTTACTACTTGGAGATATCGAAGTAACTTGTGAATAATCAAGTTGTTTATGCTTACTAGATTTATTATTGAATTCAGAAGTCATTCATTTCAATTAATCTTTTGCTAATTGTTTAGTAAAATAACTCTTACGAAAAGTTAATGTTCACTTTGTTATTAACCTTAAACAAACACGCACTTACAGACCCCCCCCCCCCCCCCCAAAAAAAAATTATATTTAGCTAATTGTCGTTAACTTTAGTGAAAATAAGAAGCTAAACTGAAGTGGTAATAACTCATTTATTTATTTTAATCGAGAGGTTGGAGTTTCGATTCTCCCCTGTAACGTAGTTCCCTCTTCTCTAGACAAAAAATTCTCATTTTTTGTATGCTAAGCAAATAGTTTAATTAACTTATGCCAACTTTTTAAAGTATTTGATTATACAACCCCGTGATTTTATCAGGGGTCTTAAACTAGTTGACTTATTAGTGAGATGGGACAGAAGGAGATGAAGGATAGGCGGTGGTTTAAATTTGATGCAAACTGAGGTAGTGAGGAGTTAAAATACAACAGGAGCTAAAGGTGGGGACAGTCCATAAAAAAACGCAACACAACAAAATGGCCAAAATCAGTCAAAGCAGCCCACTTGGAAAGGTCACAATCACTCGGCCAAGGCCAACTACCAACTGCCACCATGGCCGACTGAAAGAGTGCAATACTAGGGTCAATTAAGCCCAGACATCCAAGGTTGGTTCCAAATAAATTAATCAAAATTGAAGGCTCAAATTTGTTGCAATAAGTTAACTCATATTTCCCTTCAAGGTGAGTTTTCTATTCTTCCCTCTTTTCTTTTTAAGATACAAATATGTGGTCCAGATTTTTCATTACGTATCTCTCAACATCTTTTTTTCAGTCACTCATTCTTCCATTCTTATTTTTCACCCAAAAAGCAAGCGAAGTCAACATTAAAACTCAGATAGAATAGTTTCTAATTATTTAATTAATTATCTTATAAATAATCCAACATGGGACGATCTCTCAAGAGACAGATTGAAATTTCAAATAGTTAATTTAATTATCAGAATATTTTGGAGTATTTGCATACATAAGTAACACAGTACAACCAAATTAACATCCATTGAAATTTAGACATTCATCTACAACGGCGGACCTAGGATTGAAATATGTATGGAGCTAGATTTATGAATGATTGAAACATGTCGTTAAAAAAAGTTCGGTCCAGAACATAGTATCCTATTGATATTTACTATTATTATCAAATACTCCATACTATATGATCGACACAAGAATATAATCTGAAGTGATGTAATTAAAGATTATACCAAAATGACTATAATTAAAGATAATTACATTCTGAGACCGTTACACGTGAGAATTAAGGTAAAAAATAAGTGACATAGTACGCTTTTATTTCTTCAATTATCTATTTCATATTAATAATTATTAGTATAACACACCGAATAACTCGACTTAAATTACATTTTTCTTTATTTTAAAATATAATCTATTTCATATTAATAATTATTCGTACAAAACACCAATAATTGGACTTAATTACATTTTTCTTTATTTTAAAATATTAAAATTTTTTGGTATATAAGAGTGATTCTCTAGGAAGGACATTAATTTAGAGGAAAGCTTTATTGAAATTTGTAAAAAATTAGAAGGGAAGTTGACCACAGCAAGAATCGAACTCAAGCACCCCCTATGTATTGTTACACCCAAAACAAAATGTGCTACAATCTAATTCGGTTAAAAACTACTTTAATCTTGCTACAATCTATTGTTACACCCCTAAGTACACTTTAATGTGCCTTGGGTCCGCCGCTGTTCATCTCTAATGATTTTAATATCCATGCAACTCACGTGCAAATATCTAGTATATGTGAATTGTCTATTCATTTTATAGGACTTAAAAAGTACTTCATCCGTTGATATCCAAAGGATACGTTTCTATTTTGCACAAGAATTAAAAAAGTATTAAAATAATATCAAAAGTACAATCTAATGCGTGGGAGGTTGAGGAAATCGTCATTGGACCAACCAAGTCTGATCCATCCAACAAAGCCAAACACTTCTTGGGTTTGTTCGAATCTAGCCACTTCAAAGTTCAAACTAGAAGTGAACCTTCTTGTCTGTGACTCAATTCATGCACCGAATCAAGACTATCAAGGAGTCTAAGTACGGGGATAACAAGGAGATCACAAGCACAACCATACTCAAAATAAGCTGGTATAAGGGGCAAGAATAAAACTTGGAGGAAGTAACCAAGATAGGCGTATCATCGTTGATATTTCATCCAAAATTATAGTAGATTGTTTCTTGTTTTTCATTTGTTATTTAGGCAAGAACATCAACTAGTATCATGTGATGTAGGAAACAAAAAAGTGTCAAATCATGTAATGCAACGAAGTAATGAGGTAAAACTCACGGACGATTTTAATATTTGAACGACCGAGTTTGAAACAAAATAGAGGCTTCAAATATATGAACATGTGGGGACGATCGCTGGAGTTTGTTCCCTGTGTGCAGGAGGTTTGGAGTAAATCTTTTGTTGGGAATCGTATGTTCAGAGTAGTATGTAAATTGAAGGCACTCAAGCAGCCGCTTAAGTGTATTAACAAGTCATGCTACTCGGACATGGAAAACCAATGTCTGCAGGCCGAAAAGGAGCTTGAAAAACTGCAGGTGCAGCTGATTCAGGACAGGGACTCCGTGCTACTGAATTAGGAGAAAGAACTGAGTTGTAGGGTGGGGTCTTTACAGGATGCAAGAGCTGATTTTTGGGCTCAGAAATCTAAACAGAGCTGGGTGAAGGATGGGGATATGAACTCGGCGTATTTCCATGGGCTGCTTAAGGCGAGGAGGAATTATAATCTGGTGAATGCAATTACAGATGAATATGGAGCTAAGTGTGATAATCGTGAGCAAGTTCAAGTTGCGTTTTTGAGCTATTATCAACATCTTTTAGAAGAGTCTCAAGTGGTGGATCGTGTCAATGTGGGTGTGGTCCGTCGCGGACAGACTTGTACTGAAACTCATAGAGCGGTGCTGCTACAACCTGTTACTACAGAAGATGTCAAATTAGTGAGGTTTAGCATCCTAACGACAAATCTCCGGGACTCGATGGATACTCAAGTTAATTTTTTAAGGATGCTTGGGACATCTTAGGGGAAGAAGTGACTCCGGCTATCCAAGGATTCTTGAAGTCAGGTAAAATTCTGAAACAATAGAATTATACAACTATAGACACCCAGATTTGGACCTGGTGGCTGCAGGAGTTCCCGACAAACACCCAATGACAATCGGACTGCAACGCGACGCAAGATTGCGATGTTTTAGACAGTTTTTCTACAGAACGGATCAAATAATTACTCGGAAAAATTAATTTAACATCAAGACAGCCCTAGTCATGTCATTACGGTTGCATCGACACTAATTAGAGTCCATTCCGACACCGGGACCCCGACTCGGTCCCGGAATATACAAGGTCAAACCCGAGTCAACGCGTCGGGCTGAGCAAACCTCGAGACACACACCCAAGGCCCACCCGGCGCTCGACGCGCTAGGGTTAACGGGATGCTTAATCTCCAAGCAATGCAAATATACGCATCTTCTCCGTTTTGGAAAGTTTTGAAATCGGATCTTCAAAACTTCAATCGCTTGAGCTTAAGCACCTGAGAACTGAACTGCGTCACGCCAGGCTCTCGAGCTCTGAGTCGCCTCACACCAGGCGTCCGATCAACCAATTTTAACCGTGCAAACAACTATAAATACCCCCCTCACTTCATTCATTCGACACACCACAACTTATTCTCTTCTCCCTCTTACTCTTTGACGGGTGGGATTTGTCGTGGATCCCGCCGATCAAATAATAACCAACTAATCTAAGCTAGGTAGATAGGGCAAGTCGAGTCGAATCCAAAGGGACGGGGTGTCGGACTAAGGTATGCTACGGTCAAAGACTAGGTTCAAGACAAGCTAATCTAGGAGATAGACTAATGACTAAGCTAAGGTCTAAAACACGAACTAACAAGGCTAAACGACTAACTAAAGACAAAAGGAAGTTAATAAATTGATAGGAAGAAACTAGGGCTAGGTCGGGTTCATGAATGTCAAGGGCATAAGAAGGGGAAAAACGGGGTTACTAGCGTGCTTTTGTAGCCTAGGTCACGTTCGGGCTCTCGCTACTTAAACGGCCTAGGGGTCATCCTCACCACGCTCTCGCTACTAATGAGGGAACCAAACCTACAACCAAACACACACATACAAGAGAAGAGGCAAGAAAAACAAGGATTGATCATCTATAGTCTCACAAGCATTTCATCAAACATGTGGAGTGCAAGGTAAATGGGAAACAACAAAAACAAAATCTAATACCACCCATCTCACCCTAATCATCCCTAATCATCCCTAATCACATCCAATTCCCCTAATAACCATAGCAAGAGTCTACTCAAACATATCTAAAGGAAAGCTAACAAGAACAAGAAAAACTAACACAAAAACAAGAGCATACATATGTAAAACTAACAAGGATGATGAACAAAACAATAAACAAGAGCTAAAGATTGAAACTTGAATAACATAAACAAAGATTAAGAGTAAAAAGATGAGAAGATTATACCAACTAACAAGAGAATGAAAAAATGAGAACTTGTATATAAAGAACACCCAAAACATCCACCAATGTTGTCAAGATTGGATGGATTCTTCAAGAGATCCCTTAATACAAGATTAACTAACTAGATTAAGGACTAATTAATGACTAATCTACTCTAATCTAAGCTAACCTATGCTAAAGTAGTCTAGGGTTTTGTGGGTAATGAAGAACATTTTATAAAATTACAAGAGGGAGGTTATATATAGGGTTACAATGGATAAGGAGAAGAAAAGAAGCGAAGCGGAGCTGCAGGTGGCTCATCTCGGCCGAGATGAGATGGTCTCGCCCGAGAAGGGACTCATCTCGGCCGAGACGAGATGGTCTCGCCCGAGACGGCCCATAACAGCAGCCGGTTGAAACCCGCTCTCCTTCCCGACCGAGAAGGCACTTGTTCTCGGCCGGGACGGCTCTTGTAGGCCTCCAATATGATCTCTAAGGTCCCTCCATGCTTCTCATGGGCTTCTCATCGATTCTCGGTGCTCGGGATCGAGTCTAAGGGGCTCGGGAATGGGTCCCAAGGTCTCGGGATCGAAACTAAGGCACCGAGTGATCGTTCCTTCTCTTCGTTGGCTTCAAAAGTGTAGGAAACGAGTCGGAATCGTTCCAATTCTCCATGAATGGTCTTGCGAACCTAAAACGAACTAGAAGAAGCATAAGTAGCCCAGAAACCCACTCCAAAGAGCGATTTCACAAGAGAAACAGGGACCAAACACAGCAAAATAGGCACTACAAACTACACTTATCAACTCCCCCACACTTAACCCTTACTCGCCCTCGAGTAAGCGCGAACTAACTACTAAACTAATTGTGGACATGACATAGGTCCACCCCGACGCGGCGAAGCGCGGGTTTTGGGGAGGCGTAGAATTTCCATATGAGATGGATCGAATAGAATTTTAAATCGAAGTAGGAGTCGCCACCGAATTTTATGGTTATTCGGAACCATTCGAACCCACTCTATGTCGTAGTGGGCCATCCTTAAAGCCTGGCCCATTTCCGATGTCAGAGTTTATCGGGTTCGTCCCTTAGCATATCGATACCGATGCCGACTGGGCGGTTAATCGTATATTGAATGACTCTCGTTGCCAATGGTTTCGGACATCCGGAAACCACGGTTCTGAGTAAGGGGTGAGGGTACGTGTTGGGAAGTTCAGCGAGAACACCCAACCCCGCCCGCACTTAGCGGCCTTTACTAAGATATCGTTCGTTTTTGGTGTACACGCGTTAGTTCGACGATGAAATGATATGCAGAGATTATTTTCCTAAGACATGTGAGGAAAAAATAAAATGGGTTGCTAAATCGTTTAATGCATGTTTAAACTAATAACGTCAAAGTTATTTTAGCATGTGAGTTCGTTTTAGTCTAATAAAACGATAAAAAGAATATGAGAGAATAATTTGCTACAAACACGAGAAAACGGGTTAGTAACGATGAATAGGAAATATATATAAAAGAAATATAGAATCGAGAAAATAAATCGAAATCTGAAAAATATAATTTAAAACGTTGTTTTGTATAAAAAACGATGTTCGAGAAAGATAAAAAAAACGAAAAAAGGTGTGTTTGGGCCGAGAGCCGCGCGACTCGCCCGAGACTCATGCGGGTCGCGTGGCGGCCTGATTTCGACAACGGTTTTCGGAAAATTTTTGATTAAATCGCGTACGAATATCGCATAATTCGTACCCGATTTAATATTCTCGATATTCGTTATATTCGATAGTCGACTATGAGATCAATATCAAATATTTGGAATAGTTTTGGAAAAGATGTAAATTTAGAAATCGTTTCGTAGAATAATAAAAAATAAACGAACGAAAAACTAAAAAAATAGAACCGGATCACAGACTCGTGCGCGAGTCGCCTGGACCGGGCGCGACTCGCGTACGGGTCTGATTTTTTATTTTTTGGTTGTTCGAAAATTGTTATAAATCGAGTATAAATATGAATTAATTTGTACTCGGTTTATATTTTCGATATTCGTTGTATCCGATATTCGATTATGAAACCGATATCGAATATTCGGAATGACTTTTGAAAAGGTTTTGAAAAAAGTTTGTTTTTGAACGAAAAGGTTATAAAAAAAGGATTTTTGAACGAACAAAAATAAAATGAAGTCGTCGAAACCTTAATATAATTCTTTTCGATACGATATTCGATTATATAGAATCGATATCATATTTTAAGAATATAGGAAATAGTTTTTAGTAGTATCGATATTAGAAAATAAAAGACCGACGAAAGACCCATAAAAAATGAGAGAAAGGGAAGAGAAAAGAGAAGAGACGGGTTTGATTTACACCCTCAACCTACATGCTTTGTATTCTCGGTATAAGGCTCGTCGGACAGTGGCTTAGACACGGGAGCGTCGAGATGATGCGGGTGAGTTAAGGTGTATCGGTCTGGGTGGTTTGTGTGTGTAACGTGGGGACTCGGCCGGTTCGGACAGGATCGGTTTCGTCGGTTTTTGAAATTATTTCAGGATTACGTCGGGATTTTGGATGTTGCTTTCTAGCTGACTTTCTCGGTATTTTTGATGTGTTGCTGATGGTATTTTTTGGTCTGATTTTTCGGTCCTTTGGATGTTGAAGGGAGGGTCCTATTTATAGGAACCGAGGTGGTCTTGCTTGTGTGACAAGAAACACCGGTTTGGATAGGAAATATGAGAGTTCGTAAGGGAATAAACTTCTCGTTTCTTAGGGAAGAAGCCAGAAATCTCAGCTGGTTGGGGAGGTATTTCGGCTGTCCTGGGATATCTCGACCGAGTATTTCGATGCTCGGTCGATGTCTGATTCGGTTTCCGGATAGAATTCCTACTTGAGATCGAATTCTATCCTTAAACAGATTTGTTTAATATTTGTGAAGGCTGATTTTTTGGTGTTTGAGTCCGAATCAACCGTGTAGTGTCACGGCCAGCTCGTGTGACTCGAGAAAAAATATCTTTGACCGGGTTTGACTCGGTCGCTAAAAGACGATTTTACCCCTGGTGACGGTTTCGACCCAAATTAGCGTTATTTGACTCGAAACGACCCACTGGGCCTGGATTTGAGGTCAGTTTTGTGAGATTTGTACTCCTTAAAATGTCTAAACCACATGTCCATGATTACAAGCCCATATCCGAGTCTATCAAAGCACGTTTACGTCCTATCATCATCGGGTGTTTGGCGGGAACTACTATAGACACCTGGCGGTCAAAATGTGGGTGTCTACAGAGCCCCCACTCTGACTGAGGCTTGGACAAGGCAAAAGTCAGAGTAGCTACCAGGTCAATCAAGGATTAAAACCTGGCAGACTTCCGATCGGGTCGTTTAGGGTCCATTAGACCTGCGTGAAGGGCTTGCCAGCCATAGAATAGAAATCATACCTGAGTTGATGCTGATAATGTCGCGGGAGCTTGCCTAGGAAGCTATGGGTATACCTGTGTGCAGATATATCCTGTCTTAGAATTGCGCAGGAGCTTTCCCATTAGGGAACTTAGAATTCTCGGGGAGTCTTGAGTGTACCTGTATGCTGACATAATTTGTATGTAACATTTAGGCGAAACACTGACTCGTGTTGGGGAAAAAGATGACTTTTTCGGAAAAAAAAAAAATAAAAAGGCTGAATTTTTTTTTGAAAAGTTTGGAAATAAGGATGCTTGGGATGACTTTGATTCCTAATCGGATTCTGACACGGATTCCTAGGATTTTCTTGGTTAGGCCTACATGCCTAGATGAAACAGGGGAAGTGGTAAAAATCCTATTCCTGTGATGACTAGAAAGAGGAGTATTTCCCATTATAAATAGAGGGCTTTGGTTTCTTATTTTCATATTCCCATCAAATCTTTTTCTTCTATCTCAAAATCCCTTAGACTTTTTAGGATAAAATAAAAGAAACTATTCTTGCGATGGGTATTGATCATTTGACCGCGATGCTTCATGCGTGGGCCCAGGACTTTCGAGATGAAGATAGAGTCCAGTTAACTCAAATGGGAATTGTGGCTTTATTCCCACTTCAGCGACTTAGGGTAGATTCACACTTTCTTGATGCTTGCTTATCCTTTTGGGATACTACCTTTCATATTTTTGCATTTCCTCGAGGAGAAATATGTCCTCTTCCTGAAGAGATAGCAGCTATTGGAGGGTGGTGCCCTAACGCTCGTCCTGCTATTCCCCCATTTTATCCCGATCCAAGGAAGAGGTTGAGGGATTTTCTAGGGTTATCGCATGCTGAGACAGCCCGTATGGTGAAAGGAAATTCAGTTTCCTTATTTGACTTGGCTGATAAATTTATGAACCCAGTGGGTGAAAGAATTACTTCTACCCATAGGCGTAGGGCCTTTGCCTTTTGTATGCTGCATAGGTACGCCTTCGAAGGCCGAATGGATGCTGATTCATGCTTAGGTGAGATCAGGCTAATCAGCATAGTTGATCAAATGGAGACGGGTCATAGCCCAGCTTGGCTGATAACTGGGGAGATTATTATGGGTCTTGATGCTAGGAGGCTCGAACCAAATCAGCAATTGACAGGAGGCATTCGTCTTTTGCAGGTATTTTAATCATTTTTCGATAAAATACTCGATTTCCGATTTTTTCCTCTTTTTTTCTTTTTTTTGCGGTAATCCCGGATTTTCCGGATTTTTCCGGACTTTCCAAATTTCCGGTTTTTTCTTCGGATTTTTCGATTTTGCCGAAAATTCTTAATTTTTGAATTTTTTCGAATTTTCCGAATTTTTCGAAAATTCCAATTTTTCGATTTTTTTTTTGATTTTTCGAAAGTTTTTGACTTTTCGAAAATTTTGCAGACCTGGTTATTCGAGCGTCTGTCGATCATGGAGCCCCCGGTGAATATACCCAAATACCGCAGCAATCAGATTGGTTCAAGGTCTCGCCGAATAAGACCAAGTCATCCCGTAACTCAAAAATATTGGGATGAAGAGCTAATATTTCATGGTGGGCCTTTGATCAGATGGAACGTCATTTGGTGGTTCCTTTCAAGGCTGACGGGATTAGCTAGGAGAGACAAAGCCCGTTACCTGGTGATTTTGTCTTTGGACTGGACTGTCCATATTTATCCGGACCGTATCCTAAGACAGTTCGGTTCGTTTCAGGAGATCCCTGAGACTGAGGCAATAATTAGCGTTTCGATCCAATTGACGGACGCTATGTGTGATACGTGGCTACAGCGCTGGTTCACCCGTGTCATATGGACTATACCTCGCCCTTGTCAAACCACTTGGGTTTCTGAATCATATCGCAAATGGACTTCTGAAGAATCCAAGGAGGCCCGTAAAGCTTTGAAGACCGAAGAAGCTCTTGATTTGGCCCGCCGAGAATCGGCCAAAAATAATAGGCGGTTCTTCGAGGAGACTCCCATTACCTTTGTTGAATCAGGGTCGGATTCCAAGTCAAAACCTAAGACTCAGACTAATGAGACTGGTGCTAGCGATTTGGAGGGAAGACTCGGACCGAAGCTGGCGGTCCGAGATAGGCTAGGCCCGCGTGATTACGAGGTGACCGGGGGGTCGAGTTTGAAGAAACGAGCCCGGGTTAAGGAGGTTCCCTTGGTGATTAGGGAGCGTTCACCCCCACCTCGACGCCGATGGACCGAAAAGGAGGCTAAGGGCAAAGGAAAGGGACAAATGCCCTAGTTTTTTATTATTTAAGTATTAGTACTATTTTTTGTGATGGTTTTTTGATTTTTTGTAATTTTATTATAAATAAAGAAAGGTTTATTAAAGAACCGTTCCTGGTTTTTTTTCGATTGCAGTGGTTGTGCCCTTTTGAGGGGCTGCCTACGTATCCACAATAAATGGAATCAAACCAAACGTAGTTCAGACTGAATTAAATTGCAATTTCGAAATACATCAAGACTATTGGTTCAAGATGTTTGAAACAGTAGAATAAATAATTCTAGCTTTTGACTTGTCTTTAAAAGTTTGAAAAAAGATGTTTTTAATAAACTTTTTGCAGATGACATTGAGAAAGGTGGGTTAAGGGTAGTAGCGCTTCAGCTGGTCCAGATTAGTTGGGTTGACAAACTCGTTCCCGTCCAGATCCGTTAGCATTACCGCTCCACCTGATAAAACCTTCTTTACCAGATATGGCCCAGCCCAGTTAGGTTTGAATTTTCCCCTTGGGTCCACTGGCAATAAAGCTCGAACTGATTTGAGGACCAAATCTCCTTCTTTGATGTTTCTGGGCCTCACCCTTTTGTTGAAAGCCTGCTGGATTCTCTTCTGATAGATTTGAATATTGTTGAGGGCACGAGATCGTCGTTCATCTAAAAAGACTAGCGAGTCATATCGTGCTCGAACCCAATCAGCTTCAGGCACTTGGCTTTCAAGTAGGATTCTGAGTGATGGCACTTCTAACTCAACAGGTTGGACTGCTTCCATGTCGTATGTAAGGTAATAAGGCGTTGCCCCGGTCGCAGTACGAATCGAGGTTCGATATCCCCAAAGTGCAAATGGTATTTTGTCAGGCCAGTCCCGGTAATTATCAGCCATCTTTTTGAGTATGGTGACAATTGTTTTATTAGCCGCTTCTACCGCTCCATTGGTTTGGGGTCGGTAGGGTGAAGATGTATGCCTTTGAATCTTGTACTTGGTTAGCAAGGCTGCTGTTTCGGCTTGAAAATGGGTCCCGTGGTCACTAATGAACTCATGGGGGATTCCATACCGGCATATTATCTTATTTTGAATGAACTTGGCAACATGGCTAGCGTTGAGAATACGATAGGATTCAGCTTCGACCCATTTGGTGAAATAGTCGATTGCTACCAAAATGAAGCAGTGTCCTCCGGTTCCCGAGGGGTTTATCTTTCCGATTATGTCGATTCCCCATGTTGAAAATGGCCATGGTGATGTCATGGTGTATAGCAAGGATGGTGGCATATGTTGTACATTGGCAAAAATTTGACAATTATGGCAATGTCTAAGATATAGCTGGCAGTCAGTTTCCATGCTATTCCAGTAGTAACCGAGCCTCATGATTTTTCGGACTAACATTTGGGCATTCATGTGTGGACCGCATTCGCCATCATGTACTTCTGCCATAACTTTTTCGGCGTTGGTCTTGTCGACACATCGAAGGAGAGCCCCTTGTGCCGTCTTTTTGTAAAGTTGCCCATCGTCGGTGTGGATGAACTGGGTTGCCAGTCTTCGCAGGGCCTTTTTGGCTCGGTTGTCAGTTCCAGGTGGATATTCCCCGGTTGTTAGGTATGTCAGCACAGCTTGATACCATGGCTCAGGATCAGGTATCTCGACTTCTTCGATGTCGTGGATATATGCTGGCTCGGATCGTCTTTCGACGCAGATTGGCATACTGGTCATATGGTCGGGAATGTTTAGCAAAGATGCCAGTTTTGAGAGTGCATCTGCGAATTGATTTTCTTCCCGAGGTAGGTATATGTATTCTACCTTGTGGAATTGTTTCTCGAGATCCCGTACTCGTGCCTGGTAGGCCACGAGATTAGCATTTCGAGTCTTCCATTTTTGGAGCGCTTGGTTAATGACCAGAGATGAATCACCGTGTACTCGGAGGTTCGTGACCCCTAAGTCGGCGGCGACTTGTAGCCCGTGGATACAGGCTTCATACTCAGCGGCGTTGTTAGTGACGTCAAAGTCTAGTTTGATGGATACGGGAGTATGTTCCCGTTTTGGTGAGATTAGGAGGATCCCGACTCCAAATCCTCGGAAATTGGATGCCCCGTCAAAGTACAAGTCCCATGCTTCGGCATCAGTGTGAAAAATGTCTTCGTCTGGGAAGGACCAAGTGTCGATGTGTCCTTTCTCGGTTACGGGACTGTCAGCGAGAAATTCGGCTACTACTCGTCCTTTGATGGCTTTCAGTGGTACAAATTTTAGGTCGAATTCTGCTAACATCAGAGTCCATCTTGATATCCTGCCGTTGAGGATGGGCTTTTCGAAGAGGTATTTGATTGGATCCATTCTGGATAACACCTGTACCTCGTGGCTGAGCATGTAATGTCGGAGCTTTTTAGTGGCCCAGACCAAAGCTAAACATGTCTTTTCGAGCATGGTGTACTTACACTCGTACTCTAAAAACTTCTTACTGATGTAGTAAATGGCTCGTTCTTCGGAATTGACCGTTTGAGCTAGCATAGCCCCCATGGCCGTCTCTGTCGTGGTTAGGTATAGTGACAAAGGCAAGCCGTGCTGAGGTGGCATTAGGACCGGTGGTGAGGCCAAAATTTCCTTGATTCTATCGAAGGCTGCTTGACATTTGTCATCCCATAGTAACCGTTCTCCTATTTTCAGCTTCTTGAAGATCGGTTCACACACCATGGTTAGCTTTGAGATGAACCTACTGATGTATTGGACTTTTCCGAGAAACCCTCTTATCTCTTTTTTGGTTTTAGGGGGCTGCATCTTGGTGATGGCCTTGATTTTGGCTGGATCGACTTCTATACCTCGTTGGCTGACGATATGACCCAGTAATTTGCCAGATGTTACCCCGAAACTGCATTTCTGAGGGTTTAGCCTCATGTTGTATTTGCGAAGTCGGGTGAAGAACTTTCTCAGAGCGGTGATGTGACCGTCCCTGTCTTTAGATTTGACGATCATGTCGTCCACATAGACTTCCACTTCCTTATGCATCATGTCATGCAATAAGGTTGTGGCGGTTCGTTGGTAGGTGGCCCCGGCATTGATGAGACCAAATGGCATAACTGTATAGCAATAAGTACCCCAAGGTGTGATGAAGGTGGTCTTATCCATATCTTCTTCTGCCATTTTTATTTGATTATACCCCGCATACCCGTCCATAAATGATAGAAGGGCATGATCTGCTGTGTTGTCCACTAGTATATCGATGTGTGGTAACGGAAAATCGTCTTTCGGGCTTGCTTTGTTAAGATCCCGAAAGTCTACACAGACACGAACCTTACCGTCTTTTTTAGGGACTGGTACAATGTTTGCAACCCAATCTGGATACTCGGAGACTCGTATAAACCCAGCTTTGAATTGTTTGTCGACTTCCTCCTTGACTTTGAGGGACCATTCGGGTCTCATGCGTCGGAGTTTTTGTTTAACCGGCTTGAACCCTTCCTTGATCGGTATATGGTGCTCGGCTATTTCGCGATCAATCCCCGGCATGTCCTTGTAGGACCATGCGAAGACGTCTTTGAATTCTTGAAGGAGAACTATGAATTGTTGTTTCTCCTCGGGATCTAAGGATAACCCTATCTTAAGCATCTGAGGTTCTAAGGTTGTTCCCACGTTGATGGATTCGGTGTCTTCGATTACCGGATTGCGGGATTCCCTTTGTAGGAGTTAGTCCTACGAAGGTGGGCCGTGCCTTGACAAGTAAGGCGGACTGGGATGGGGTGGAAACCCGTGATATAAGATCGACGGAGTTTCGACGCTATAGACTCTTACAACCTATGACAAGACCTGACACTACTAAATACGGGAAGTCCTAAGCGGAAGAGGGTTTTGAAAAGAGAATTTGAATTTGAAAACCGAGCAAAGGTCGGATTGGAAGACCCGATTTTTTTTGAAAATCGAGAAAAAAGGGTTATCGGGCCGAGATTTCGGGCTTTTTTTTTTGAAGGTTTGGACAGCATACCGGCTAAAAATAGGCTATTTTGAGTCAAAATCATAAGTCCTAAATTTGGCAGCTTTCCGGGTTTTGAAAAAAGTAGATGGGTTTGAAAAGATGCGAATTTTTGAAAAATGACGGTTTTTGAAAAGACCAAAGGAGATCAAGTAGCATGTAGTCATAGAATCAGTATAACGACGCCATGTATGCTCTTAGTCTAAGTCTCGGTCGGTCTAAAAGGGTCTATACCAACAACGATGGCATTCTCGTAATGAGGACGGACTCCCTAAGCCGAGTTGGTCTTAGGACATGCCGCAAAGTCTAAACGAGTTCCGCCATTGAAGTCTTTAGTGCATCCAAGTGGGAGTGCACCGTGGTATAGTGGGACGTCGGTCACAAGTAACCGGCCCGGGATAGAACGGGGTTATGCATGAACCATTGAACTAAAACGTGTACATTACTAATCGAACGATTTCTTTTCGAGTCTCACCCTGAGGATGCCGATGGTAAGTGACACATCAGTTAATCCCCAGCGGAGTCGCCAAATTGTGGACATGACATAGGTCCACCCCGACGCGGCGAAGCGCGGGTTTTGGGGAGGCGTAGAATTTCCATATGAGATGGATCGAATAGAATTTTAAATCGAAGTAGGAGTCGCCACCGAATTTTATGGTTATTCGGAACCATTCGAACCCACTCTATGTCGTAGTGGGCCATCCTTAAAGCCTGGCCCATTTCCGATGTCAGAGTTTATCGGGTTCGTCCCTTAGCATATCGATACCGATGCCGACTGGGCGGTTAATCGTATATTGAATGACTCTCGTTGCCAATGGTTTCGGACATCCGGAAACCACGGTTCTGAGTAAGGGGTGAGGGTACGTGTTGGGAAGTTCAGCGAGAACACCCAACCCCGCCCGCACTTAGCGGCCTTTACTAAGATATCGTTCGTTTTTGGTGTACACGCGTTAGTTCGACGATGAAATGATATGCAGAGATTATTTTCCTAAGACATGTGAGGAAAAAATAAAATGGGTTGCTAAATCGTTTAATGCATGTTTAAACTAATAACGTCAAAGTTATTTTAGCATGTGAGTTCGTTTTAGTCTAATAAAACGATAAAAAGAATATGAGAGAATAATTTGCTACAAACACGAGAAAACGGGTTAGTAACGATGAATAGGAAATATATATAAAAGAAATATAGAATCGAGAAAATAAATCGAAATCTGAAAAATATAATTTAAAACGTTGTTTTGTATAAAAAACGATGTTCGAGAAAGATAAAAAAAAACGAAAAAAGGTGTGTTTGGGCCGAGAGCCGCGCGACTCGCCCGAGACTCATGCGGGTCGCGTGGCGGCCTGATTTCGACAACGGTTTTCGGAAAATTTTTGATTAAATCGCGTACGAATATCGCATAATTCGTACCCGATTTAATATTCTCGATATTCGTTATATTCGATAGTCGACTATGAGATCAATATCAAATATTTGGAATAGTTTTGGAAAAGATGTAAATTTAGAAATCGTTTCGTAGAATAATAAAAAATAAACGAACGAAAAACTAAAAAAATAGAACCGGATCACAGACTCGTGCGCGAGTCGCCTGGACCGGGCGCGACTCGCGTACGGGTCTGATTTTTTATTTTTTGGTTGTTCGAAAATTGTTATAAATCGCGTATAAATATGAATTAATTTGTACTCGGTTTATATTTTCGATATTCGTTGTATCCGATATTCGATTATGAAACCGATATCGAATATTCGGAATGACTTTTGAAAAGGTTTTGAAAAAAGTTTGTTTTTGAACGAAAAGGTTATAAAAAAAGGATTTTTGAACGAACAAAAATAAAATGAAGTCGTCGAAACCTTAATATAATTCTTTTCGATACGATATTCGATTATATAGAATCGATATCATATTTTAAGAATATAGGAAATAGTTTTTAGTAGTATCGATATTAGAAAATAAAAGACCGACGAAAGACCCATAAAAAATGAGAGAAAGGGAAGAGAAAAGAGAAGAGACGGGTTTGATTTACACCCTCAACCTACATGCTTTGTATTCTCGATATAAGGCTCGTCGGACAGTGGCTTAGACACGGGAGCGTCGAGATGATGCATGTGAGTTAAGGTGTATCGGTCTGGGTGGTTTGTGTGTGTAACGTGGGGACTCGGCCGGTTCGGACAGGATCGGTTTCGTCGGTTTTTGAAATTATTTCAGGATTACGTCGGGATTTTGGATGTTGCTTTCTAGCTGACTTTCTCGGTATTTTTGATGTGTTGCTGATGGTATTTTTTGGTCTGATTTTTCGGTCCTTTGGATGTTGAAGGGAGGGTCCTATTTATAGGAACCGAGGTGGTCTTGCTTGTGTGACAAGAAACACCGGTTTGGATAGGAAATATGAGAGTTCGTAAGGGAATAAACTTCTCGTTTCTTAGGGAAGAAGCCAGAAATCTCAGCTGGTGGGGGAGGTATTTCGGCTGTCCTGGGATATCTCGACCGAGTATTTCGATGCTCGGTCGATGTCTGATTCGGTTTCCGGATAGAATTCCTACTTGAGATCGAATTCTATCCTTAAACAGATTTGTTTAATATTTGTGAAGGCTGATTTTTTGGTGTTTGAGTCCGAATCAACCGTGTAGTGTCACGGCCAGCTCGTGTGACTCGAGAAAAAATATCTTTGACCGGGTTTGACTCGGTCGCTAAAAGACGGTTTTACCCCTGGTGACGGTTTCGACCCAAATTAGCGTTATTTGACTCGAAACGACCCACTGGGCCTGGATTTGAGGTCAGTTTTGTGAGATTTGTACTCCTTAAAATGTCTAAACCACATGTCCATGATTACAAGCCCATATCCGAGTCTATCAAAGCACGTTTACGTCCTATCATCATCGGGTGTTTGGCGGGAACTACTATAGACACCTGGCGGTCGAAATGTGGGTGTCTACACTAATAAAAACTAATATACTAACCGAGCAGGTATTAGCGCACCCTACGCCCTTTCAACTCACGCGAGTACACTTAGAGGAAAAGTGCACTCCGCAAGGCAAGTGAGGTCTTGCGACAAAATCGTGGATGCAACCGGACACAAAAACTGATCCGAATGAAGAGACTAAGGAGTTCAATGAAGTAACACTAGCTCCTATTAGCTCGAGTCAAGCCACACTAGCTCCTCCTACTAGCTTAGTGGTATGCCTCCTCCAAGTACTAAGTTAGCTCACAAGGGAGCTGAATAAAGGAGTAGAGAAGTCAAGGTTGATTATGGGCTGATTGGTTACTTCGTAATTGGCTCCATGTTCACATGGTGTGTACACTCAAGCTTTGGTGTTGGCTCCATGTTCACACAAGACTACACGGCTGGTGAAGCTTTGGTTTTAACTCCCTAGCTTTGGTTTTAACTCCATGTTTACACTAGCTTTGTTATTAGCTCCAACCTTGTAATTAGCTCCTAGTTCACAATAGTCTTAGCTTTGTTTTTGTCACCCTAAACCAACCGGTTTAAGGGCACTTGTAGGCTATATATAGCCGGTCATTTGAAGGAATAAAGATCATCCAATTTGCAAATTAAAACCTGAGTAAAAGTTAAGCTTTGTGCTTCCTTTTGTTTCGTCTTTGTAGTTTACAAGACAAGGTCTAGAGTGAGTCGCGTTACAAGCTCTAAACTCGCTATTTCAATCGAGTGTTTGATCTAGCAAAGCGCTTTGTTGAAGTATAGGTCTACTTCACCTAGCATACTATCCTTTGGTTACGGTTTATTCATCCTCAAACTATCTTTACCTTCTGTTTTGGTTACTTGTTTCACGTCCATTTCAGAATACTAATCCATCTTTACATTCTTGTTTCAAAGTTCATATCAACTCACATCATTAGTGGTATCAGAGCTTTGGTCATCCATCTAGACGTAAGCATGGCAGGAGTTGTGAGCTTTGAAGACTCAAGCATCGTTAGTCTCTCTAAGTCCAATGGCGCACCTGGTCCTGAAGTCTACTTGGGAGAAAGAGGAGAAGAAGGAAAGAACTATGAGCTCCCAACGTTTGGTAATGTCCTAGTATTACGTACACTTCATGCTAATCCTATCCCACAAAACACCGAACAAAGAGACCAACTCTTTCACACAAAATGTCTAGTTAATACCAAGTGGTGTAGTTTGATTATTGATGGGGGTAGTTGTACGAATGTGGCCTCTACTGAAATGGTATCTAAGTTAGGTCTAACCACTACTAATCACCCTAAACCGTATGCTTTACATTGGTTAGATAATGAAAACAAAATCAAGGTCACAAAACAAGTAAGGGTGGGTTTAACTATGGGGTCTTATGTCGATGAAATTCTTTGTGATGTTATCCCTATGGATGCTTGTCATATACTTTTGGGGCGACCTTGGCAGTTTGATAGGGACGTAGTTCATCATGGTAGAAAGAATGAATATGAGTTGAGGGATAAGGGAAAGAAAATCGTTCTAAAACCCATGACTCCCCAAGCTGTTAGAGCTATGACCTCCAGCAAGAACAAGAAACCTAACCTCACCATCTTTGCTAGTGAAAATGAAGTAGAGCAAGCTATACAAGAAGGGGAACGTGTATTTGTCATGATGGCTAAAGAAAAACCCGTAGAAGTTGAGAATAGACTTGGAGGAAAACCATTAGAGGAGTTGTTACACGAGTTTAAGGATGTCTTCCCCGAGGAATTACCCGTTGGTTTACCACCTATTAGAGGTATAGAACACCAAATCGACCTCATTCCAGGATCAACCTTACCCAATAAGGCTGCATATAGGTGTAATCCGGAGGAAACTAAGGAATTACAAAGACAAATAGATGAGTTAATGAGTAGAGGGTATGTGCGGGAGAGCCTTAGTCCTTGTGCTGTTCCAGTTCTTTTAGTACCTAAGAAGGATGGGACATGGAGAATGTGTGTAGATAGTAGAGCCGTTAACAACATCACCATCAAGTATAGGTTTCCTATTCCAAGGTTGGATGATATGTTAGATGAGCTTCATGGGGCGGTGGTCTTCTCCAAAATTGATCTAAGGAGTGGTTACCATCAAATCAGAATGAGGGAGGGAGATGAATGGAAGACCGCTTTCAAAACCAAACATGAACTATATGAGTGGACGGTCATGCCATTTGGTCTTACCAACGCTCCGAGCACGTTCATGAGGTTAATGAACGAGGTACTTAAGGCCTACCTAGGTCGCTTTATTGTGGTTTACTTGGATGATATACTTGTGTATAGCAGGTCCTTGGAAGAACATATGGAGCACTTGAGGCTACTTTTCACCACACTCCGCAAACAACAACTTTTTGGGAAGAAGGAGAAGTGTGCCTTCTTTGTGGAGAGCGTAGTATTCCTTGGCTACGTAGTATCCAAAGGAGGGGTATCAGTTGATCAAACCAAAGTGGAATCCATACGTACTTGGCCAATCCCTTCCACCATTACAGAAGTAAGGTCTTTTCATGGTTTGGCTTCTTTTTACAGGAGATTCATCAAGGATTTCAGCACTATCACAAGCCCCATCACCGAGTGCTTGAAGAAAGGCGCATTTGTTTGGACCAAGGCTGCCCAAGAAGCCTTTGAAGCCATTAAAGAGAAGCTATGCTCCGCTCCTATCTTAGCCCTTCCTGATTTCTCTCAACCATTTGAGGTGGAATGTGACGCTAGTGGAGTTGGAATTGGTGCAGTTCTTGTGCAAAATAAGCGCCCCATTGCCTATTTCTCAGAGAAACTCAATGGAGCAAGGCTGAACTATTGCACCTACGACAAAGAGTTCTATGCTATAGTAAGAGCTCTTGATCATTGGAGTCATTACCTACGTACTAACCATTTTGTTCTTCATTCAGATCATGAGTCTTTAAAATATATCAATGGCCAACAAAAGTTAAGTCCAAGGCATGCCAAGTGGGTGGAATTCTTGCAATCCTTTCACTTCTCTTCAAAATACAAAGATGGAAAGAGTAATGTAGTAGCTGATGCACTATCCCGCCGCTACACTTTACTATCTACTTTGGATGTGAGGTTGCTTGGATTTGAGACTCTAAAAGACTACTACAACAATGATGCTGACTTTGGTGAAACTTTCACCAAATGCAAGGAGGGAGCCTTTGATGAGTTTGTTTTGCAGGAAGGATTTCTTTTCAAAGGAAACCGCCTGTGTGTACCCAAGCATCCCATTAGAGAGCTACTGGTTAGAGAAGCTCATGGAGGAGGATTAGCGGGTCATTTTGGCATTACAAGAACGTTGGAGGTCTTAAAGGAGCACTTCTTTTGGCCAAAGATGCAAGGGAGCGTCCAGAATGTGGTGAGCAAGTGTGTGACTTGCCAATTTGCCAAGAGTTCCTTCAAGCCTGGAGTTTACGCGCCCTTGCCCACTCCTAGTAGACCATGGGAAGATGTATCCATGGATTTCATTGTAGCCTTACCAAGAACCGCTAGAGGAAAAGATGCTATCATGGTGGTAGTAGATCGGTTTTCAAAGATGGCTCACTTCATTGCTTGCCACAAAACAGATGATGCTAGCAATGTTGCTGACTTATACTTCAAGGAGGTAGTGCGTCTACATGGGATACCCAAGTCCATAGTCTCTGATCGTGACTCAAAGTTCCTTAGTTACTTTTGGAACACATTATGGAGGAAGGTGGGAACCAAGCTCTTATTTAGCACTTCTCATCATCCACAAACAGATGGACAAACTGAGGTTACCAATCGCACCTTGGGAACGTTATTAAGGGGCCTTGTAAGTAAGACTCAAAAGGATTGGGATATCAAGCTTGCCCATACTGAGTTTGCCTACAATCGCTCCCCCACTTATGCTACTTCTCATTCCCCTTTTGAGGCTGTATATGGGATCAATCCTTACATGCCCTTGGACCTGATTCCGCTACCAAAAGATGAGTTAGTTCACAAGGATGCGGAGTCCAAACTAAAGGCTATGATCAAACTCCACGAGCAAATCCAAGAAAGAATCAAGGAGGTTAATGAAGCATACAAGAGAAAGTCCAACAAGAACAGGAAGCCAAGACTTTTTCAAGAGGGTGACTTAGTTTGGGTTCACTTGAGAAAGGAGAGGTTTCCAAGCAAAAGAAAGAATAAGTTGATGCCACGAGCTGAAGGACCTTACAAGATCATATCAAAGGTAAATGACAATGCTTACAAAGTGGAATTACCGGATGATTATGGAGTCCATGCCACGTTCAATATAGGGGACCTTTCTCCCTATCTAGATGATGATGGCATTTCAGAATTGAGGGCAATTCCTTTTCAAGGGGGAGGAGATGATCCGAATGAAGAGACTAAGGAGTTCAATGAAGTAACACTAGCTCCTATTAGCTCGAGTCAAGCCACACTAGCTCCTCCTACTAGCTTAGTGGTATGCCTCCTCCAAGTACTAAGTTAGCTCACAAGGGAGCTGAATAAAGGAGTAGAGAAGTCAAGGTTGATTATGGGCTGATTGGTTACTTCGTAATTGGCTCCATGTTCACATGGTGTGTACACTCAAGCTTTGGTGTTGGCTCCATGTTCACACAAGACTACACGGCTGGTGAAGCTTTGGTTTTAACTCCCTAGCTTTGGTTTTAACTCCATGTTTACACTAGCTTTGTTATTAGCTCCAACCTTTGTAATTAGCTCCTAGTTCACAATAGTCTTAGCTTTGTTTTTGTCACCCTAAACCAACCGGTTTAAGGGCACTTGTAGGCTATATATAGCCGGTCATTTGAAGGAATAAAGATCATCCAATTTGCAAATTAAAACCTGAGTAAAAGTTAAGCTTTGTGCTTCCTTTTGTTTCGTCTTTGTAGTTTACAAGACAAGGTCTAGAGTGAGTCGCGTTACAAGCTCTAAACTCGCTATTTCAATCGAGTGTTTGATCTAGCAAAGCGCTTTGTTGAAGTATAGGTCTACTTCACCTAGCATACTATCCTTTGGTTACGGTTTATTCATCCTCAAACTATCTTTACCTTCTGTTTTGGTTACTTGTTTCACGTCCATTTCAGAATACTAATCCATCTTTACATTCTTGTTTCAAAGTTCATATCAACTCACATCAAAAACACACAAACAAACAAACATAAAAACAAACAAGTAATCGGTTTCTCCCAAAAAGAAATAAATACCGCTTCCCTCTAAAAAGAGGTGAAAGAAACACCGGTTAAGGACTCAAGGAAAGTGACAACGTTCCCAAGCTAATAATACAAACCGATATGAACTAAACCCCAATAGTATGACAACAAAGCAATAAAAACGTTGATAACTTACCTAGTTCCTCCTAACCTTCTAAGAACGTACTACGGGACGATAGGCGGGATGGAAAAGTGATGAACCACGGAGTTAGTCGACACTGTAGGTAAAGTGAAAACCCGCCCCCTTTAGCGATGAGCCAAGAGGGTCGTCCCATGTACAAAAATTGTCTAACTAGCCCAAGTAAAAAGGTGGATATGATTGCAAAATGAGGGAAGACCGACCATTACCGCTATCATCCTTCCTAGGGACTCGGTCCTTTGGTAGGCTCTTCACGGTAATAGTCGGAAAAAGGCTTATTTTTGAGATGTGGGGATTCTTTTTGTGAGACGGTTTTTCTTGGCATCTTCTTTCTTTTGCATTTTCGATTTTTGTGTTGCTATGCCATTTCTTTTTCTTCTTTTGTATTTTCTTTTGACTTGTTGTGCCTTTTATTTTTCTTCATTCTTTTCTTTCTTTCATTTTCTTTCATTTTCATTGTTTGCCCTTTTGGCTAGATTTTGTGTTGTAGGCATTTCTTTTTGCAACTAAGAAAGAAATTTCAACAATTTGCAACTTATTTTGTAGATGTGTGTAGGAGAGATAGGGAAATGGGTAAGTCGGGGGTCGCGATTTCCCTTCAACCCACAAAAAGGGGAGAACTTGGACTAATCAAACAATTTCGTACACGGTCACCTAAGGGACGGGACTCGGCAACCAAGGCCTTTTCACACCGTGGGCGGTCATAATGGTCAAAATGCAAATCCCGTAGTAAATCCATAGTAGACTAGGTGGACTCAAGGTAAAGGACCAACGAAACTATTGATTTAGGGTCATTCTACTAGACTAAAGTCCAAGAATCGATTCACATCACTAGAAAGGGAAAGTAAACACTTGCGCACTAGCCTCAAAACCGGATTTTTGAAAACATTTTTACATACTAGACACAACTAAACTAGACAAAACAAAGACACAACAAAAACGAGAGAAAATGAGACAAACATGACAAAATCAAATAAAACAAGAGACAAGAAAAATAAACACACAAAATAAACAATCACCACCCCGAAACTTCCAAGCAAGCCACCACATCAACCACAAATTCCAAAAAGCTCCACCCGAGCACACATCATCACAAAATCTCCTCCAAACTCCAAGAGAGACAAAGAGGAAAAAGGGATAAAGATGTTACCGGATGTCTTGAAAGCCCTCCAAAGTTAACGGTGATTAAGCTACCTACAAGGGAAGAGGGAGGCAAAACACGCACAACACAACAAATATACGACACAACGACACAAAAGGAAAACACACAAAAGAAAATCTTTTTGATTTTTGTGAAAAAATTTCAAATTTTTAGGGTTTTTAAAGATTTTTTGAATAAACTACGAAAATAAAACTAACTACACTAGGATATCGCTCCCCCACACTTAAACCGAGCAATGTCCTCATGCTCGATTAGTAGTGTGTGGAGACACTAAAAAGAAGAGAAACTACGAAAATAAAGCTAAAAAACAAAAAGAAAAGCGAAGAAAGGGTAGAATGTGTCCGGACGGGGTGTAGTCAAGTCACCATGGACCGAGACGAGAAAATATATGGATTAGGTAGGGGGGGAATAAAAAGAAGGAAATAAAAGGAAATGGGAGGGGAGGACTAGGTGTAATCAAGTCACCTAGCCCGGATTCCGCCCAAATCCGGCTAAATCCTACTAAAAAGGTTAAAAACTTGTAAATTTGGATTTTTCAAACAACTCTCGATGTAGTCACGTCCTCGAGAGTCAGGAGCAATAATTACCAAGGCCCCGAGGGCCACCATGACACAAATGATAAGGGGAAGGGGAACATACAAAGGGAGACAAGCAATAAAAGACGGAAAAGAAATGAGAGTCGCCTTACCAATCGGTTAGCAACTCACGAACTCCATCGTCTTGATAATCAATATCGGCACTTTGCTTGTCTTCTTCATTGTCATCCCATTTCATGCTTGGTAAGATCGCATGGTTGATGTAGTAAGCTTGGAATGGTGTAATGAGGGTGGGATTTGAGGGTATATTCGGTGTAAAGTGAAGATAAGATGAGGTGAGGGTATGTAAATGAAGTGTAGGGGTCATATGATAGGTGCAAGGGTAGGTAGGGAGGTTGGGAGGGGGTGTAAAGTGGTAGGATGGGCTCAAATGACAAAGGAGAGGCAAAAGGAGGAGCAGGGGACCATCCCGGTCGGGATGACACACCCTTCCCGGTCGGGAAGCTCCCTTCCCGCTCGGGATGACACATCAGTAAACCCCATTTTTGGTACCCTCATCCCGATCGGGATGACTCCTTTCCGGTCGGGAAGCCTTCTTCTCGGTCGGGAAGAGTCTTCTAGCCCTTCATTTCCTTGATATCTTCACCCACAAGGCCACCAATACTTCGGGATCCAAGATCCCGTCCCCAAAAGCTTGCATAAAGCTCAAAAACTGACTTCCTCCACCAAGCCTTGAAGCTTCTATCATCGACAACTCCTCTCAAAACTTCATCTTCACTATCAACCTAACAAGGGAACTCAATAAACACCATCAAAATCCCTCCCTCACATCACTCAAGAAAACTCCAAATTACAAGAATTCCACAAAAACTAACAATCCTAGAAACCAAACTATCCAAACAAACATATACACAAACAAAAGCTCAAGAGAAAAGGAAAAAGATATTTACAATAAGATACTCTCACCATCTATGCCTCCATAGCCATCAAGAGCTCGAAGGAGTAAGTCAAATGCTCTAGCAACATCTTCGTTGAGGCTCACATGGCCAAGCCTCGCTACTTTCAAGAGCTTCCAAGTCGGAGGCAAGAAGCGATCATCTTCACTATGCTCGGGGTTCTCGTGATCTTCCGGGTCTTCCAAACCATGATAGCAACGACTCTTATGACCATCCGGTAGGTATAGTGGTCTAGAGTCAAGCTCGGCATTATGAGTTGGGAGATCACACCCTAAGGGGGTTGCTTCTTCTCTGGGGTCGAGAGTAGAGTTCTCTTCCACCGCCCGACAAGGATCCTCTTCATCAACCGTCTCACAAGACAAGGGACTTGGAATCGAGTGCGATAAAGGAGGTGAAGGCATCAAGTTTTCTTCATTGGAGGCTTTAGGATCCTCCAATTTCCCATTCAAGGCAAGTTCCAAGGCATCTACCTCTTTTTCCCAAGTATTACGTTCCTTTTCACTCACCTTGTCTAGTTGGCCTAGAGGAGTCTTGTCTTCACTTGGCTTTGGATTGTCAAGATCCGGTTCATCACGAAGAAAATCGTACAAATCCAATTTGATAGCCAATACATCGGCTCCCCAAGAGTTACCTTGAGAATCATGCTCACACCTCATTGTCGACCCTTGAAGCTTCAACTTCCTCCATTCTTCCCATATCTTCACCATCCAAGCAACACTCAACAATGATTTCTAGATTTACCCTCTCTTCTTCATTCTTGGCTTCATGGTCGGGTTGATTTCCATGTGGAGTCAACCGACCTTCTTGCCCAAATGAACCTTCCCCAACAATTTGTGGAGCTCGAGTGGCCGACATCGTGATGCGAGCCATGAGTGCATCGATTCGAGCATCTTGCACCACTTTTTGGGCCCTAAACTCCTCCCTAACCCCTCGTAATTGAATCATCATCTCTTGTTGACTCTTTTGCATTAGAGTTATCGCCTCTTGTTGACTCTTTAGCAATTGAATCATCATTTGACAAGTCTCAAAGTTGGGGATTTTTGGTTGTGGGTCACGTGGGGGTATTTGGTAGTTGTTAGGTTGTTGGAATGATCCTTGACAACTTTCATGGTAACCATATGGAGAGCGTTCGTAAGATTGTTGATGAGGTTGATATGGTTGGTGAAATTTTGGGACCTGGCAATTTGCCCCATAGTTGTCCCTTGACGATTGATGGAAGCTAGGACGTGCCATTTCCATAACGTTGCTTTGATACCTAAGATGAACTAGAAGCACTTGAGCAAACGTTAGTAGCCTAGTGCTTTTGAGGCACTAGGAAGGGAGAATAGCACACAAGAAATAGAACGGAGATACACAAGGAGAAGAAAACACAAAAATCAAGAACAAAGTCTAAAACTAAGCACACAAAAGTCTAAACTACGCCGTCCTCGGCAACGCCGCCAATTTGACGGGTGGGATTTGCCATGGATCCCGCCTATCAAATAATAACCAACTAACCTAAGCTAGGTAGATAGGACAAGTCGGGTCGAATCCACAGGGACGGGGTGTCGGACTAAGGTATGCTACGGTCAAAGACTAGGTTCAAGACAAGCTAATCTAGGGGATAGACTAATGACTAAGCTAAGGTCTAAAACACGAACTAACAAGGCTAAATGACTAACTAAAGACAAAAGGAATCTAATAAATCGATAGGAAGAAGCTAGGGCTAGGTCGGGTTCGTGGATGTCAAGGGCATACGAAGGGGAAAAACGGGGTTACTAGCGTGCTTTCGTAGCCTAGGTCACGTTCGGGCTCTCGCTACTTAAACGGCCTAGGGGTCATCCTCACCACGCTCTCGCTACTAATGAGAGAACCAAACCTACAACCAAACACACACATACAAGAGAAGAGGCAAGAAAAACAAGGATTGATCATCTCTAGTCTCACAAGCATTTCATCAAACATGTGGAGTGCAAGGTAAATGGGAAACAACAAAAACAACATCTAATACCACCCATCTCACCCTAATCATCCCTAATCACATCCAATCCCCCTAATAACCCTAGAAAGAGTCTACTCAAACATATCTAAAGGAAAGCTAACAAGAACAAGAAAAACTAACACAAAAACAAGAGCATACATATGTAAAACTAACAAGGATGATGAACAAAACAATAAACAAGAGCTAAAGATTGAAACTTGAATAACTTAAACAAAGATTAAGAGTAAAAGGATGAGAAGATTATACCAACTAACAAGAGAATGAAAAGATGAGAACTTGTATATAAAGAACACCCAAAACATCCACCAATGTTGTCAAGATTGGATGGATTCTTCAAGAGATCCCTTAATACAAGATTAGCTAACTAGATTAAGGACTAATTAATGACTAATCTACTCTAATCTAAGCTAATCTATGCTAAAGTAGTCTAGGATTTTGTGGGTAATGAAGAACATTTTATAAAATTACAAGAGGGAGGGTATATATAAGGTTACAATGGATAAGGAGAAGAAAAGAAGCGAAGCGGAGCTGCAGGTGGCTCATCTCGGCCGAGACGAGATGGTATCGCCCGAGACGGCCCATAACAGCAGCCGGTTGAAACCCGCACTCCTTCCCGACCGAGAAGGCACTTGTTCTCGGCCAGGAAGGCTCTTGTAGGCCTCCAATATGATCTCTAAGGTCCCTCCATGCTTCTCATGGGCTTCTCATCGATTCTCGGTGCTCGAGATCGAGTCTAAGGGGCTCGGGAATGGGTCCCAAGGTCTCGGGATCGAAACTAAGGCACCGAGTGATCGTTCCTTCTCTTCGTTGGCTTCAAAATTGTAGGAAACGAGTCGGAATCGTTCCAACTCTCCATGAATGGTCTTGGGAACCTAAAACGAACTAGAAGAAGCATAAGTGGCCCAGAAACCGCTCCAAAGAGCGATTTCACAAGAGAAACAGGGACCAAACACAGCAAAATAGGCACTACAAACTACACTTATCACTCTTTACGAGTTTCTCCTAACTTGGGCTCGCACTCCTACACCCAAGCCAACGATCCACTCGATCGTAGTCTTGATAAGCAAAATTGATGCTACTCCTCACATTTGAGCACTCCACTCGATCCTGAGATGCCTGTGTTTGACTAGCTACCCCGAGTCTAATAGCGGAAGCTCTGCCGGATTAACCGCAGAATCAGCCGTAGTAACAGAACTCGACCGAAATCACCACAAGGCAAGCTAGAAGGATCCACCCTCGAAGTCGAATCGTCACTAGATTGTTGTCTAAACAAAACTTTACATTTCTGTACTTTTTATTATGCACTACATTAATGTCAAACGTGTACACTAGGTCCATGGCACGTTATAAACATACGTAACGTCCCAACTTCAACCATAAACACTAATACACCCTAAATAGACCCGAGTAGTTCCGAAATCCGTTCTCAACTATCTATGCATCGTGTCCCGTTTAGCGTATACTCCAAGGGTGCAACTCTTCACTATGTGATTTACTTACATTCACATTTACAGCTTTCGTATGATTTATTACTTTTATGACCCTACAATCGCATGCTAAATCACCTAACACGAAATTCAAAACGTAAACAAGCTAAAACTGAACAAAGCGGTGGTCGGGTTCCGTATTAGTCCCGGTGCTCACCATATACAGTTCGATGCATCTCTATTAATACCGAGCAGACGCATCTTAAGCAGAATACCAGGTAAGGTATACCATGAGAATGACTAATATCCGTATTATCGCATTAAAACTGATTTGCTAATACGTATAATATTAGTACCCTCTACTCTCCTATGTGCATCTTTTCATGGCCTGGTTGTCACGTGAAATCGCATGCAAAGAATGTTAATACAACTACTTCGACGACAAAGCTTACTTGTCCTTAAACAACCGACATAGCAAAGATATAGGGTTAAAATAACAGATGTTACAGTACTTCCGCCACAACAAGGGAACAACGTTATCAGCCCACCGACTGATTAGTAGAGCCAGCTATGTGCGGGCGGGATTGGGTGTCGATGTCTAGCGGACGTTGGCTTCCCAATACGTACCCTCATCCCTTACTCATCAACGGTTTCCGGATGTCCGAAACCATTGGCAATGAGAGTCATTCCAGGCATGGAGTGCTTAAGGGTACAAGTCTTTATCTTTAGGTCTGTGCCACTCAGCTTTGAGTCGGCTAAGGATCAAAGTTGACTTGAATGATTTCCGAGTCCCCAAAATTAACTCGGTGGCGACTCCTCAAATCGGCAACGAATTCGGTTCACTAAAAAGGTCGCCTTACCAAACATATCGGCCTTTAAACATTTACAACCACAACTCGATCGATTACAACGGAAACACGGGTGCCCGCACCCGTCTAGTACAAGTCCGAATCGTCATCTGAATCGAGGTCCAAAACATCGCCCCGAATGCAAGATCGGACCGGGCCCCGACCGGAAGGGGGCCGCGTAGTGGCCGCCGCTATTGAACTGGGTCGGTTCCGTGCAGGCGCGCGCGGGGCGCCGGGTGGTGCGGATGGACGTCCACAGTTTGGCGACTCCGCTGGGGATTGGAAAGAAGTTTCCAGCGGTGGTGTAACTTGAACGAGGACGGTGAAGCTCATTTCCTAGTTCCTTGTTGTGGTCACTACAGGTTTTGGCACTAAATAGCCCACCCTACCGATATTAGGACCAATCGACCTCTTCGTGGTAAGATCCTTATGGACTTGCGGAGAGATCCTCGGTTGACGCTCCGGCCGCCTAACGCGCATCCCGCGGATATACCAAACGAGTGGTTCTAAGCAGACAGTATGACACTCACCTCCCCAGGTGACCTGTCGTCACCTAAGCAAAGACTATTCGTGGGCGGTAGTCTACCCTAACCTACCCGTGTCTGCATCCTGCATGAGTGTACGCATTCCTAGCTATGTGTAGCGTGTTTGAACAACCCAAATAAGACACTAAAATCTAGATTCAACCTATGGACATGACATAGGTCCACCCCGACGCGGCCACGCGCGGGTTTGGGGAGGCGAATGAATCTCCATATGAGATGGTCAAATTGAAATTTAAATCGAAGTTGGAGTCGCCACCGAATTTTATGGTTATTCGGAACCGTTCGAGCCCACTCTATGTCGTAGTGGGCCGTGTACAAAATACGGCCCATTTCCGATGTGAGAGTTTATTGGGCTCGTCCCTTTGCAGTTCGATACCGATGCCGACTTGAGCGGTTTATCGTATATTGAATGACTCTCGTTGCCAATGGTTTCGGACATCCGGAAACCACGGTTCTGAGTAAGGGGTGAGGGTACGTGTTGGGAAGTTCACTAAGAACACCCAACCCCGCCCGCACATTAGAGGCCTCTACTAGGATATCGAATGATTTTTGAATACGCGCGTTAGTTGAACGATGAATGATATGCAAACATTGTTTTTCTAAGCATGTGAGGAATTGAACGGGTTGCTAAGTCGGTTTAATGCATGAAAAATTAACGTCAAAGTTAAATTTAACATGTGAGGTTCGTTTTAGTATAATAAAACAAATGATGAAAAAGAATGAATTTGCTACAAGATGAACAAACGAGTTAGTATCGATTTGTGAAGAAATAATATAGCAAACACGATGAATATGCAAGATCGAGAAAATATTAGTCGAAATCTGAAAAATATCGTTAAAAAGACGCTGTTCTGTATAAATAACGATGTTCGAAAAATAACGAAAAAAAGGAAAACGGGTCGCGTTTCCATCGTTGCCCGCGACTCGCCCGGGGTGCGCGCGACTCGCGCCCCGGCCTGTTTCGAGGTCGATTTTCGAAAGTTCGATGTTTTTATTAAATCGCGTACAAATATCGCATAATTCGTACTCGATTTAATATTTTCGATATTCGTTATATTTGATAGTCGACTACGAAATCAATATCATATACTCGGAATAATTTTAGAAAAGATATAAATTTTAGAAGTCGTTTCGTAAAAACCGAACGAAAAGCTAAAAAAAAGGGTTCGGGTTTCAGGCCCGTGCGCGAGTCGCTCAGGCTGGGCGCGACTCGCGTGCGGGTCTGTCCCGGTCTCGCTCGTTGTTCAAAAATTTGATAAATCGCGTACAAATATGACTTAATTTGTACTCGATTTATGCTTTCGATATTCGTCGTATCCGATATTCAATTATGAAATTGATATCGAATGTTCAGAATAAATTTTAGAAAAGGTTTTGTAAAAAAGGTTTGTTTCGAACGAAAAGTAAAAAAAAGAAGTTTGAACGAAAAAGATGTTAATTCTCTCCGCGTAGTAAATCGTCGAATTTTGTTTAAAATGATGTGACGATTTTATTAGCATCAACGAAAATTAATTACTTTTGTTCTTGTTAGATACGATATTTGATTATGAGAATCGATATCGTATTTTAAGAACGTTTTATTATATGAAAATAGTTTTTAGTAATATCGATATTAGAAATAATAAGAAGTGATGAATGACCCGTAAAAAGGACGACACACGACCCATAAAGAAAAACGGACGAGGAGGAGAAGAAGAGAAGAAAGAGAAATCGGGTTTGGTACACCCTCAACCTACATGCTTCGGTTTACTCGGATCAGAGCTCGTCGGGACGTGGCTTGGGCACAGGAGCGTCGAGTGGATGTTGGTGAGTTGGTGATTCGGTTTGGACGTGAGACGGGTGAAGGGTGTCGGGTATCGGGGCCGGTTTCCTTCGGGTTTTGGATGTAATATCAGTTTCTCGATGACAAGGTTGATGCTCTTCAGGAATTATGTATATATCATTGTGTGTATATTTGATCGTTGAATTTGTGTCATGCAAGGGGCTATTTATAGGAAAATCCCGACCTTGGCTAGGAGAGGTGCATTTGAACTAGAACTACCGCTTAGGATAGGAAACGTAGGAAGTTGAGGGAAATAAGAATTCTGTTTTCTTGTGAAAGAAGAAAGAAAACCGGCTGGTTGGTAGGCTACTCGGCCGAGTATCCTAGATCGGTCGAGTGTTTGATTCGGTTTTCGGATAGGATTCCTACTTGGGATCGAATTCTACCTTAAACGGAATTGTTTAATATTTGTGTAGCTGATTTTTGTGGAGTTTGAGTTCAAACCAACCGTGTGAGGTGCCACGGTTGACTCACGAGTCTCGAGAAATATCTTTGAACGGGTTTTGACTCGGTCGCTAAAAGACGGTTTTACCCCTGGTGTCGGATTCGACCCAAATTAGTGTTATTTGACTCGAAATGACCCACTGGCTCTGAATTTGAGGTTGGTTTTGTGAGATTTTTACTCCTTAAAAAGCCCAAGCTAAATATCCATGATTTCGAGCCCATTTCCGAGTACGTTAAAGCATGTTTGCATTCGATCATCATCGGGTGTTGGTCGGAAACTACTATAGACACCTGGCAGCAAAATGTGGGTGTCTACAGAGCCCCCACTCTGACTGAGGCTTGGACAGGGCGAAAGTCAGAGTAGCTACCAGGTCAATCAAGGATTAAAACCCGGTAGCTTCCGGTCGGGTCGTTTAAGGTCCATTAGACCTGCGTAAAGGGCCCGCCGGCCATGGATTAGAAATGTACCTGAGCTGATGATAACTCCGTGGGGATTGAACTCGTCGCATAAGACTTAAAATGGGCCTATATGTGGGCTCATCTTGTTAAATGCCGCTGGGGAGTTATGCAAATTGCACGGTCCTGCTTGAGTAGTCATGTACATATTTATGCAAAGTTGCAAAGTTTTGCATGTAACATTTGTAGGAAAAATGACTCGCGCTGGGAAATAAAAATTTTGAGAAAAGGTTTGAATTTTTGAGTTTGTAGGAGTCTTTGAAAATTAGAGAATTTTTTACTCTGAAAAGGAACAGGAATGCTCGAGATGACTTAGCTAAATCTAAGGATTGTATGCTAAATACTCTAGGATTGGGAATCCTAAGGTGAGGAGGAGAATTTGGTTTTATGCTATAAATATCCCCTCCTTGCTTCATAAATTCTCATAATTCCCACAATTCTCTCTCTTCCTTAAAGAAAAAACAAGCCCTGAGAAATTATTCTTTCTTTTAGAAATCCAATTATGGGAATCGACCGATTAGTTGGAATGCTGCATGAATGGTCCAAATATTTCAGGGATGCCGATAGGGCCATCCTAAATCAGAATGGCGTTACCCAATTGTTCGTGATCCGTCAGATGCAAGTAGATCGTCACTTCTTGGATGCTTGCCTGTCCTACTGGGACGATACCTATCATGTATTTGGCTTTCCTCGAGGAGAAATCTGCCCTATCCCTGAGGAAATTGCTGCTGCAAGAGGATGGAATCCCATACTTTGCCCTGCTATCCCTTTTTCGATTTCTGACCCAAGGAGGAAGTTACGGGAATTTTTAGGGCTTTCTCATATGGAGGTATCCCGTATGCTAGAAGGAGATACCGTTTCCTTGATCGATCTAGCTGAAAAATTTATGAACCCAGATGACGTCCGGGTCAGGCCGGTCCACAGCCGTAGGGCCTTTACTTTTTGCATGCTCCATGTCTATGCCTTCGAAGGCACTACAACAAAATTACCTTTTCACGGCGATTATTCCATGACGATTGAAAAATCGACACAACAAACCCACAATTACTCACATAATAAACCTCTTATCTTACCAAATAAAAATCAACACTAATTATCCCCTTAATTGATGGCTTAGGCTATCACTAATTATTCCATAAGCCCATAATTCTTCCTTAAACCTATCTACACTTCTAATCTTTGATAGACTTATACACATGAAACCCTATAACAAATCCCCAATTAATCTAGGTCTTCTCCCCGAATTTGGCTCAAATCGTTGCTTATCAAATCCTCGAAAACGATTGTTGTTGCGCTGGTGAAATACAGAAATTAACTCTTCGTCAGTTTTTTGGTGTTTTTATAGAACACGCTGATTATAAATTCTCTTATTACGGTACGTTTTATTATGTTAATCTCTTATAATTTGATTGTATCATTATGAAATTTTGATTTGTTGCATTGTTTACGGATTTACTTTGTTTGTCCAGATTTGTTTTTGGATTTACGAGTATTTCTCAAAAACACATTGAATTAGAAGTTATTGCATAATGACTATCATTTACTCAATTTCCTTTGATTTCTATATACTCGTTTTGATTGTAATGTCAATTTATTAGTTTACTTTGTTGTCTGATTGACTTTGTTATGCCGTTGTCGTGAACTCGTGACTCTCATACAGCTAGTTTATGTTTACCTTCTGTCGTAAAATTAAGTTCCTAGTTGCTGTAATGTCCGACGTTGTCTCATGTTGTAAAGTCTGTAAACCAGTTCAGCAATAGAGATTTAGAATGCATTGAAGCCCCTGTAAAGCTAAGTCTGTTATAGAGTCTGCCGCTGAACATCCATTACCAGTTGTTTCGCCACATTTGTGTTACAAAATTGAATTGAGTATACTTAAAGATTCCCACTAGCTATAAAGAAATTAACCATATCCATGCCAATGTTAAGAACTCAAAAACTCAGATTAAACAACATTAAAGTGAACAGGTAGAAACTCATCAACAAAAAAATTCTGAGAATTTATCATTCAATGACAAACAGAGAATTAAAATTCAGAACATCTCAATAAAATAAAAGTCAGCTCTATGATTCTATGACTATTAAAGAAGAGTGATCTAAGTATATTAATTGTAATTCTCTCGAGAAGAGTGATCTGAAACATTATTAAATCCAGTGTTTTAAGACTAAGACATTTACTTCCGACCCAATTTCTACCAAGGATTGGAAATGAAAGCGTTACAGTTAGTCTGAAGGGAATAACATGACTGTTTTCACATTCCCAACCCTACAATGTTATTCCTGATATTTTGTTTCCACACTCACCAACGTATATTCATATCGAGCAATAAAATCACTTCCGGTGTGAATATTTCATCCCATCTTCCATCCAAGTGTTAGCAAGCCATAGAAGTATTTTTAAGATTTAAATGTTCTTCAAGTCTGATGTTCCACTCAGGGATATATTTTAACCTTCTCCCCTTTGAAACGGGATAGAGGAGGAACATATTTCCAGCAACCATATTGTAATAATGTCCCTCTTATAATACATATGATCATGATGGCCCAAATTTCATTCTTTATTGGAAAACTGCAGTCATGCAATAACTTGTCAAATAAAATTAATAAACTAATTACTTGAATATCTACAGCTAAAATCCAACAGAAAAGCGAAAACATAAATAAATGACATGTAGAAAAGTAAAAACAATGAGTTTTAGAGACTTGTAAAGCATTCGATACTCTTTCTGAGCCGATCTACGAGAATGTGAATAGTGCCTGCTCATTTTAGAGATAATTAATGATCAATCTATTGGAATGACCATTGTGGAAGATTACGTACCTGTATAATCAAAGCATTCAAGTAATGTCACCTGGTTGCTTAGATAGAAATGTAGCAAATAGGCTATCGCCTAATGATTCTTCTTAAAGATTAATGTTGACTATCACCTTATTGAACTGCTTCAAATATCCCTTGTTTTTCGATTGTGCAAGGCAGATTTCAATATGCAGTGAGAAATTTAAATTTATATAACATGATGTTTAAAGCATTTTTGTATTACTGACCCTTTTTTTGTCGCCTTGTAGGAAGATTTTAAATATCAATTGTATCGAATTGTGGTGCATGATGGATTATCATCTACTTCAGGGAACTACTTTAGTTACATACGTACTTCTCAAATGCTTGTTACCAGTTTAGTTTGATGACTCAAAAGTGTGCTTATCTTTGTCGTTTTCACTAAAATTTACCTTCATCTTTAGATGATGCACTATAGTTGTCTATTGTGGTTGGTAAAATAGTGATAATGGATGCTCTTTTCAGGTTTCTAAGGTTTCTGAAGAAACTCCACTAGTACAAAAGTCATACATTCTTTTTTATGCAATAAAAATATGCACCTTGGTTCAGTTGATTGTTTGAGCAACACCTCCCTAAAATTTGTTCTTGATAGAAGAGATGTCATTAACTCAGTTACTTATGTAGAGCCTTTACGCTGTGTAAGACTTGATGAGTTTGATGAGGAGGATTCTGCTTGTGTACGTGAGTTAACAGGAGCATTAACTTTCCTTAGGGATGGTGATGGTGTCATGAGACAAAACTTCAAGGATGAAACTGCAAGTCTGCAACGACTGGTTTGGAAACACGCTCTTTAACAACAAGAGCATCAACTTGCCTAACATACAGCGACAATGTCATGAAAGAAAGCCTTAAGGATGACACTAGAAGGGTTGGTTGCTCTTTGTCAAGTGGTGAGAACAACCTCTTCTGTAGTCCCAAGTTTGATGCTGAAATCATTTGGTCACCCTCATCTGCATGCATCGGGAAGTCTAGACATATACGCAGACGAGGAGCCTACTGCTGCCTGCAGGTAATAGCATTCAACTGATCCCTCTAACCAAATTCCTCTTAGATATGGTAAATGGACTGCATTGTTCGGATTCAAATCCATATATTTGTGTTCCAACTTCAGTCCATAGTTGAATTTCCAAAATCGTAGATCCACTTTTTGTGTGCACGTTTTTTTAGAGAATTAACTATCCGTGCTTGGATGGAAACTTGCAGAACTAAGTTTTAAGATTCCAGAAAGTTGAAGAGAAGGCACCATTGCTGGGAAAGAGAAAGGTTAAACAAGATTCAGAGGGAAAAGAGGTTGCCGAGGTTGCCAAGTATCTAAAAAATTCACGAACCAGTGAGTATTTATACATAAATATATTTGATTTTTTTACTCGCATGTCAGAAATGAATAAAAATTCGGATTAATTTGGTATACACATTATCTTTGTTTATTGCAGCTTTTTGGAGGCTCAACAACTCTATGTTATATACTCCGTAGTATACATGGGTTGAAGCTTTACTTTGGGGGTTGAAGACGTAGTAATTATTTTGGTTTTAAAAAGACCGTTCCACTTAATTTGTACCTATTTTCATTAATTTAATCTAGTGGATGTTGGATACATATAATTTTATGAGATTTTATGAGTAATATACGCTTTTTTTTCACTAGTCCTTTCTTTTTATTTTTCCACCGCATTTGTGAGATATAAATGATTCGTATCGAATGAAATCGATACCAAATTTACTATATGACTGCTATTGTAACATGTATTGTGTCGAATGACGATTGTCACACATGACGTTTTGTAATACTTATCGCGTCGAATACAATTGATACAATTGTAAATATATTACGTTTGATTGTACTTATCATGTCGAATACAATTACAACAATCGTCATTAAATGTCATTTTATTGTACTTATCGTGTCGAATAGAATCGCTGTGATTCTTATTAGTGGGAAAATCAAATTATTTACCGCATCAATAATAATCGACACTAAAATTGACACTAAACCTCCTCCGCTTTTGCGTCGATTTTAAGAAACTAACCCAACGAATTGATTATTCGCCATGAAAGGCTACGGCAACGCCGCCTACCTCAATGAATACACAATCGATGGGGAAACCTTTCGCGTCGAATAGAATCGTCACGAAATACCAAAAAAATCGCCGCGAAAAGGTGATTTTGTTGTAGTGAGGCCATATGGATTTATCATCTTGCATGGGTCATGTTAGACTTTTCACCGTGGCTGATTTAATGGAAACGGAGCACAGCCCAGCTTGGTTGATTACAGGAGAGATTATCCAGGGTTTGGATAACCGCAAGAGGGATCCGTCAGTCCGACTGACTGGGAGTACCCGTCTTCTACAGGTATACCGTTTTTTTGATTTTTTTGGTTTTTTCCTGATTTTCTCGGTTTCTGCGGCTTTCTCGGTTTTCACGCCTTTTCACGTTTTTTTTGACGTGATTTTGACGATTTTTCGCGTTTTTGATTTTTTGCGGTTTTTTTTTCAGCTGTGGCTGTTCGAGAGGCTATCGATCTTGGACCCTCCCCTAGACGTGAGCCGGTATCAACCCAGGCAAGTAATGATGAGGAGACGAAGTATTGCCTTTTCTCGCTTCAACACCCAAAAATACTAGGATGAGGTGCTATCCTTTCATGGAGGCCTACTGATCCGCTGGATCGTCCCATGGTGGCCGATTTATGCTTGGACTGGTTTGAAGTCTCGAGATAGGGCTAGATATCAGGTAATCCTATCTTTTAGACAGACAATTCACCTCTTTCCCGATCGCATACTTAGGCAATATGGTCGGGTGCAAAGAATCCCAGAGATCGAGGCAGTCGTGAGTGAATCTACTCAGTTGACGGATGTAATGTGTGACACCTGGATGCAAAGGTGGTGTACTCGAGCTACTTGGCCCGTTCCTAGAAATCCTCATTCGATCTGGGTAACTGACTCTTATGTGAGATGGACCCGAGCTGATTCAGCTGATCCGAATGAAGAAGCAACAAACCAAGAGTTCAATGAAATCACACTAGCTCCAAATGGTCCTAGTCCAACCCCCTTAGCCCCTCCTTCAAGTCTAGTAGTGTGCCTTCTTCAAGTGTTGAACTAGCTTGTGCAAGCACCTACTTGGACCAAATAAAAGAGCAAGAACACACATTGCTCTAATCTGATTTACAAGTCAAATAATCAAGACCATATGGATGCATTAACTTGGGTTCACACTCATTCAAACAAGGGCTGTGCACCGGAGTTAGTAGGCTGATTGTGTTCCCATTGATGCATTGTATCTTAGTGTCTAAGTTCTTTTCCTTAACTTTGTTTGTATCACCCTCTTTAAGGGGCTTGACCATTCTGGTTGAGGACGTTTGTAGGCTATATATAGCCATCCATTTGATGAATAAAATCATTCAACTTGCATAAAACAAACCTGAGTGAAGCTTTGCGTTTCCTTTTCGTCTTTGTAGTTCACAAGACAAAGTACTAGAGTTAGTCGCGTTACAAGCTCTATACTCGCTATTTCAATCGAGTGTTTGAATTAGCACCCGCTTTGTTGAGGTATAGGTCTATCTCACTAAGCACACTATCCTTGGTTACATTCTATCATCCTTACAACAACTCTTACAATCTGATTTTGTTGCTTGTTTTTCGTTCATCTCAAAATACTATCAACCTCCAAATAACTTGTTCAAAGTTCATTTTAACTCACATCATTAGTGGTATCAGAGCTTTGGTCTTCCTAAGACGTAAAGCATGGCAGGAGGAGTGAACTTTGACGACCCTAACTTCTTGGAACACCTAAAGAAAGCATTGGAGAACTACCAGCCCATGAATTCTCGTTTCCAAGCAAGAAGAGAGCCGGTGGACAAAATCAAAGTGAACGAACTCCCTGAGTTCATTGGAGGTACTGATCCTGAAGTCTATTTGGAATGGGAAAGAAACATTGAGAAGCTTTTTGACTTCAAGGACTTGGAGGACGAGGAGAGGTGCAAGTATGCAATTCTGAAGCTAAGCAAAGGGACTTCTCTTTGGTATGAAGGGCTGAAGATACAACGCACCAGGGATGGAAAGGGTAAGATTTCTTCTTGGGAATCCTTGAAACGAAAGCTACGCAAGAGGTATGTCCCAACTACGCATAAGTTATCCTTATACAAAAAGATTGCTAATCTCGTACAAGGAAGGATGAGTGTTAGCGAGTACATTGAGGAGTTTGAGAACTTGGTATTAATGGGGGAAGTAGAGGAAAACGAAGAGATAAAAATGGCTAGGTTCTTACGTGGGTTAAATCGTAGTATTGCTAATACAGTTGATTTATGTCCATACTCTGATTTTGATACTTTGTGTGGGTTATGTTTAAAAATTGAGGCACAAGGGAAGGCAAAACATGAGGGTGAGTCTAGTAAGGGTCATACTTGGCCGCGAACTGATGAAGGTAATAGGTTCAATTCTACTAATACTAATCAACCCCTCACCATTAAGAATAACCCAGCAACCCCACTTCAATCTACTACTAAAACACCCACTGAAACTAGTTTATCCAAAGTACGTTGTTTCAAGTGTCAAGGGTTTGGTCACTACAAAAACGCTTGTCCTAATAAGAGAGTTGTGACCTTAAGAAAAGTGATCACTGTTAGGGATGAAATATGGGAAGAGGAACAACGTATAGGGGCTGTTTTCAATGTTAACGAGGAAGAGGAAGAGGAAGATATTGAGGCTTATGAACCCCCAACTTATGATACACTCTTAGTACTACGTACTCTACATGCTAACCCCATTCAACACGATACTGAACAAAGAGACCAACTATTCCATACTAAGTGTCAAGTTAACAACAAATGGTGTAGTTTAATAATTGATGGAGGTAGTTGTACCAACGTTGCCTCAGCTGAAATGGTAACCAAACTAAGTCTAGCTACTACTAATCACCCTAAACCTTATGCACTACATTGGTTAGATAACGGGAACAAAGTGAGGGTCACTAAACAAGTAAGGGTTGGTTTTGATCCGAATCAAGGAGCTACCAATCCAAGTAAGGAAGTTCTAAAGAGCTCAACTAAAGAATACTAGCTCCTACTTAAGCTTAGGCCAGCTACATTAGCAATAATAAGAAGTCATGGAGCTAGCTCGAGTTTTGAGTTGAATAAGGGAGCAACTAATCAAGGTAAAATGAAGACATTAACTTAGGGTCACAATCATTCAAGCATGGGTAATGGACTGAAGTTAAGAAGGGTTTAAAGCTGGTTGTGTTCTCATGGTGTACACGGTCAAAAGGCTCTCTTGTTAGCCTTGTTTTTGGCTCCATGTTCACACCTTTGCCGCGCCTCATTACTCCTACTCAAGCTTTGTTTTCATCTCCATGTTCACACAAGAAGACCACGGCTGATTACTCTTCATCAAACTTTGTTTTTAGCTCCATGTTTACACTAGCTTTGTTATTAGCTCCAACCTTGTATTTAGCTCCTAGTTCACATTAGTCTTAGCTTTGTTTTTGTCACCCTAAACCAACCGGTTTAAGGGCCCTTGTAGGCTATAAATAGCCGGCCATTTGAAGGAATAAACATCATCCAATTTGCAAATTAAAACCCAAGTAAAAGTTAAGCTTTGTGCTTTCTTTGTTTCGTCTTTGTAGTTTACAAGACAAGGTCTAGAGTGAGTCGCGTTACAAGCTCTAAACTCGCTATTTCAATCGAGTGTTTGATCTAGCAAATCGCTTTGTTGAAGTATAGGTCTACTTCACCTAGCATACTATCCTTTGGTTACGTTTTATTCATCCTCAAATCATCTTTACTTTCTGTTTTGGTTACTTGTTTCACGTCCATTTCAGTATACTAATCATATCTCTCATTCTTGTTTCAAAGTTCATATCAACTCACATCATTAGTGGTATCAGAGCTTTGGTCATCCATCTAGACGTAAGCATGGCAGGAGTGTTGAACTTTGAAGATCCTACCTTCCTGGAACAACTAAAGAGGGCGTTGGAGAACTTCCAACCCAAGAATTCCCGCTTCCAACCAAGGAGAGAACCGGTGGACAGAATCAAGGTAAATGAACTCCCTGAGTTTAATGGTGGTACTGATCCTGAAGTTTACTTGGAGTGGGAAAGAAACATAGAGAAGCTCTTTGACTTCAAGGATTTGGAGGACGAAGAGAGGTGCAAGTACGCCATCCTCAAGCTAAGCAAGGGAGCTTCCCTTTGGTATGAAGGGCTTAAGGTACAACGCACCAGAAGTGGGAAGGGTAAGATCACTTCTTGGGAGTCCTTGAAACGTAAACTACGTAAGAGGTATGTTCCAACCACGCACAAGTTGTCCTTATACAAAAAAATTGCTAATCTTGTTCAAGGAAAAATGAGTGTTAGTGAATATATAGAGGAATTTGAGAACCTGGTTTTAATGGGAGAAGTAGAGGAGAATGAAGAAATAAAAATGGCTAGGTTCTTACGTGGGTTGAATCGTAGTATAGCTAATACGGTTGATTTATGTCCCTATTCTGATTTTGATACATTGTGTGGGTTGTGTCTAAAAATTGAGGCACAAGGGAAGGGAAGACATGAGGGTGAGTCTAGTAAGAGTCATACTTGGTCTAGAACAGATGATAGTAATAGAGTCAATCCTACTAGTTCTAATCAACCCCTTATTGTTAAGACTAACCCAGCACCCCCACCTCAGTCTACACCCAAAACATCCACTGAAACTAGTCTATCTAAAGTACGTTGTTTCAAATGTCAAGGGTTTGCTTCAAAAACGCTTGTCCTAACAAAAGAGTTGTAACCTTAAGGGAAGTAATCACAGTTAGGGATGAGTTATGGGAGGAGGAACAACGTATAGGGGCTGTTTTTAATGTCAATGAGGGAGAGGAAGAAGAGGAAGAAGATATTGAGTCTTATGAACCCCCGGCTTATGACACACTCCTAGTACTACGAACTCTACATACTAACCCAATTCAACAAGACACTGAACAAAGAGACCAACTGTTCCATACTAAGTGTCAAGTTAAAGATAAGTGGTGTAGTCTAATCATCGATGGAGGTAGTTGTACCAACGTTGCCTCAACTGAAATGGTGGACAAACTAGGCCTAGCTACTACCAATCACCCTAACCCTTATGCCTTACATTGGATAAACAACGGGAACAAGGTAAGGGTCACTAAACAAGTGAGGGTTGGATTAACCATGAGTTAAGAAGGGTTTAAAGCTAGTTGTGTTCTCATGGTGTACACGGTCAAAAGGCTCTCTTGTTAGCCTTGTTTTTGGCTCCATGTTCACACCATTGCCGCGCCTCATTACTCCTACTCAAGCTTTGTTTTCATCTCCATGTTCACACAAGAAGACCACGGCTGATTACTCTTCATCAAGCTTTGGTTTTAACTCCTTGTTTACACTAGCTTTGTTATTAGCTCCAACCTTGTATTTAGCTCCTAGTTCACATTAGTCTAGCTTTGTTATTGTCACCCTCAACCAACCGGTTTTAAGGGTCTTGTAGGCTATAAATAGCCGGCCATTTGAAGGAATAAAAATCATCCAATTTGCAAATTAAAAACCTGAGTAAAGTTAAGCTTTGTGCTTTCTTTGTTTCGTCTTTGTAGTTTACAAGACAAAGTCTAGAGTGAGTCGCGTTACAAGCTCTAAACTCGCTACTTCAATCGCGTTGTTTGATTTAGCACCCGCTTTGTTGAAGTATAGGTCTACTTCACCTAGCATACTATCCTTGGTTACGGTTCATTCACGCTCAAAACTATCCTTTACTTTCTGTTTTGGTTACTTGTTTCACGTCCAATTCAGTTTACTAATCATATCTCTCATTCTTGTTTCAAAGTTCATATCAACTCACATCAGGAGAGGTTTCCAAGCAAGAGAAAGAACAAATTGATGCCACGAGCAGAAGGTCCATACAAGATCATATCAAAGGTAAACGACAATGCCTACAAGGTGGAGTTACCGGATGATTATGGAGTTCATGCCACGTTCAATGTGGGAGACCTTTCTCCTTATCTTGATGATGACGGCATTTCAGAATTGAGGACAATTCCTTTTCAAGGGGGAGGAGATGATCCGAATGAAGAAGCAACAAACCAAGAGTTCAATGAAATCACACTAGCTCCAAATGGTCCTAGTCCAACCCCCTTAGCCCCTTCTTCAAGTCTAGTAGTGTGCCTTCTTCAAGTGCTGAACTAGCTCGTGCAAGCACCTACTTGGACCAAATAAAAGAGCAAGAACACACATTGCTCTAATCTGATTTATAAGTCAAATAATCAAGACCATATGGATCCATTAACTTGGGTTCACACTCATTCAAACAAGGGCTGTGCACCGGAGTTAGTAGGCTGATTGTGTTCCCATTGATGCATTGTATCTTAGTGTCTAAGTTCTTTTCCTTAGCTTTGTTTGTATCACCCTCTTTAAGGGGCTTGACCATTCTGGTTGAGGACGTTTGTAGGCTATATATAGCCATCCATTTGATGAATACAATCATTCAACTTGCATAAAACAAACCTGAGTGAAGCTTTGCGTTTCCTTTTCGTCTTTGTAGTTCACAAGACAAAGTACTAGAGTTAGTCGCGTTACAAGCTCCATACTCGCTATTTCAATCGAGTGTTTGAATTAGCACCCGCTTTGTTGAGGTATAGGTCTATCTCACTAAGCACACTATCCTTGGTTACATTCTATCATCCTTACAACAACTCTTACAATCTGATTTTGTTGCTTGTTTTTCGTTCATCTCAAAATACTATCAACCTCCAAATAACTTGTTCAAAGTTCATTTTAACTCACATCATCAGCTAAAACCCGAGCTGCCTTAAAACTGACGAGGCCTATGACCTGTTACGCCGGGAGCATGCTAAAGATAATAGAAGCTTCTTTGCCGAAGAAGCTACTCCGACAGGTCAGAAGGGGAGATCTAGGACTCAGACTGAAGGGTCCAGTACTAAGGGTGCACGGGGGAAAGTGAGCCTCCAGACGGAATTAGAAAGGAGACTAGGGCCAAGGCTGGCGGTCAAGGACCGACTTGGTCCTCGAGACAGGCTTCCCGAGCCCGTCAGGGCTCGGCTTGGACCGGCGCAAGCGGTAGAAGACCCAAAATCGAATAAACGGGTTCGAGCAAAAGAAGTTCCTCTTATGATTAGGGAATGTTCGCCCCCGTCCCGTCGGCCTCGGGCTCCACGTGACCCGAAAGATAAGGGGAAAGGAAAAATGTATGAGTAGTCTCCTAAATTTATTATTTAAGTATTACTACTATTTTTGTGGGGTGATTTTGTTTTTTGAAATTCCCGAGTTTATCGGTTTTTCTTAAATAATAAAAAGACATATTAGTGAATACCGTTCCCGTCTTTTCGTTATTGCAGTGGTTGTACCCTTTTGAGGGGGTTGCCTACGTATCCAAAATTAATGGAATCAAACCTTCCGTAGTTCAGAAGTATTTTTGCAATTTTTCGAAATACATCAAGATTATTAATTCGAGATGTGCAACGGTAGGATAAATAATCCTAACTTATTGACTTGCTTAAAATTTTTGAAAATTCATAAAAAGAAAATTTTTATAAATTTTGCAAATGACATTGAGTTAGGGTTCAAGGATAGTAACGCTTCAGCTGGTCCAAGTTTGTTGGGTTGACGAACTCGTTTCCGTCCAAGTCCGTTAGCATTACTGCTCCTCCCGAAAGAATTTTCTTCACTAGATACGGTCCAGCCCAATTGGGTTTGAATTTTCCCCTTGGGTCAACTGGTAGTAAAGCTCGAACGGATTTTAGGACTAGATCGCCCTCTTTGATGTTCCTGGGCCTAACCCTCTTGTTAAAAGCCTGTTGGATCCGTTTCTGATATATTTGAATATTATTCAGAGCCCGAGATTGCCGTTCGTCTAAGAGGACTAGTGAGTCATATCGGGCTTGGACCCAATTTGCTTCAGGTACCTGGCTCTTGAGTAGAATTCTGAGGGATGGTACTTCTAGTTCGACTGGCTGGACTGCTTCCATTCCATATGTCAAATAGTATGGAGTTGCTCCGGTTGCAGTTCGAATTGATGTCCGATATCCCCATAAGGCAAAGGGTATCTTGTCGGGCCAGTCCCGGTAATTCTCAGCCATCTTTTTAAGAATGGTGACAATTGTCTTATTGGCTGCCTCCACCGCTCCGTTTGTTTGGGGACGGTAAGGCGACGATGTATGCCTTTGGATCTTGTACTTTTCCAGCAAAGTGGCAGTTTCAGCTTGGAAATGGGTCCCGTGATCGCTGATGAACTCGTGCGGAATCCCGTATCGACATATAATCTTATTTTGGATGAATTTAGCCACATGTTTGGCATTCAAGATCCGGTATGACTCGGCTTCGACCCATTTAGTGAAATAGTCGATAGCCACTAGGATGAAGCAGTGACCTCCTGTCCCGGAAGGGTTCACTTTCCCGATTATATCAATTCCCCATGTTGAGAATGGCCATGGTGATGTCATTGTATATAATAGGGATGAAGGCATATGCTGAACATTGACGAAAATCTGGCAGTTATGGCAGTGTTTGACATATAACTGACAGTCAGTTTCCATGCTATTCCAGTAATAACCGAGTCTTGTGATTTTTCGGGCCAACATATGGGAGTTCATATATATGCGGACCGTTTTCACCATCATGTACCTCGGCCATGACTCTTTCGGCTCGAGTTTTGTCAATGCATAGGAGTAAAGCCCCCTGTGCTGTCTTCTTATATAACTGTCCATCGTCTATGCGGATGAACTGAGTTGCCCATCTTCGTAGAGCTTTCTTCGCCCGGTTTTCAGCTCCCGGAGGATATTCCCCTGACGTTAAGTAGGTTAGAATAGCCTGATACCAAGGTTCTGGATCAGTTATTTCAATATCTTGGATAGCGTGAATGTATGCCGGCTCGGACCGCCTTTCGACGTAAATGGGCATGCTGGTTAGATGTGCTGGGATATTCAGTAAAGATGCTAATTTTGAGAGAGCATCTGCAAACTGATTTTCCTCCCGAGGCAGATAAATGTATTCCACCTTTTGGAATTGTTTTTCGAGAACCCTTACTCGTGCTTGGTAAGCCACGAGATTTGCGTTCCGAGTCTTCCATTTTTGTAAGGCTTGATTTATGACTAAAGATGAGTCACCGTGGACCCGGAGGTTTCTTACTCTTAAATCAGCGGCGGCTTGCAGTCCGTGAATCCACGCTTCGTACTCGGCTGCGTTATTAGTCACGTCAAAATCTAGCTTGATAGATAGCGGGGTGTGTTCCCCTTGTGGTGAGATTAGCAAGATCCCGACACCAAATCCTCGGAAGTTGGACGCTCCGTCAAAATATAGATCCCATCTGTCGGTGTCGGTATGGAATATGTCTTCATCTGGAAAGGCCCAAGTATCGGTGTGTTCTTCCTCGGATACCGGACTATCGGCGAGGAATTCTGCTACTACTCGGCCTTTGATGGCTTTTAAAGGTACGAACTTGAGGTCGAACTCAGCTAGCATTAAAGTCCATCTGGATATACGGTCGTTGAGGATGGGCTTCTCGAATAGATACTTGATTGGATCCATTTTGGATCGCACATGTACCTCGTGACTGAGCATGTAGTGTTGGAGCTTTTTAGTGGCCCATACTAAAGCTAGACACGTCTTCTCGAGCATTGTGTACTTGCACTCGTATTCCAAGAACTTTTTACTGATGTAGTAAATAGCCCGCTCTTCGGAATCGACCGTCTAGGCTAGCATAGCGCCCATGGCCGTCTCGGTCGTTGTCAAGTATAGCGACAGAGGCAAACCGTGCTGAGGTGGCAAACCGGTGGAGAGGATAGAATCTCCTTGATCTTATCGAAAGCCATTTGACATTTGTCGTCCCATAGTGTTCGTTCTCCTATCTTCAATTTCTTGAAAATGGGCTCACATACCATGGTTAGCTTTGAAATAAACCGGCTTATATATTGGACTTTCCCGAGAAACCCCCTTATCTCCTTTTCGGTTTTAGGCGGTTGCATCTCGGTTATGGCCTTGATCTTTGCTGGGTCAACTTTGATGCCACGTTGGCTGACAATGTGGCCCAGTAGCTTGCCCGATGTTACCCCGAAACTGCATTTTTGAGGGTTTAACCTCATGTTGTACTTGCGTAGTCGGGTGAAGAACTTCCTTAGGGCTGCAGTGTGCCCGTTTCGGTCCTTGAATTTGACAATCATGTCATCGACGTAGACCTCCACTTCCTTATGCATCATGTCATGCAATAAAGTGGTGGCGGTCCGTTGATAAGTGGCACCAACGTTAGTAAGTCCCCCAAGGTGTGATGAAGGTGGTCTTACTCATGTCTTCTTCCGCCATTTTGATCTGATTGTATCCGGCATACCCGTCCATGAATGATAGAAGGGCATGGTCGGCCGTGTTATCCACCAGTATGTCGATGTGTGGCAACGAAAAATCGTCTTTTGGGCTGGCCTTATTAAGGTCCCGAAAATCTACACATACTCGGACTTTGCCATCCTTCTTGGGTACTGGTACTATGTTTGCAACCTAGTCTGGATATTCAGACACTTGGATAAAGCCCGCTTTGAATTGTTTATCAACTTCTTCTTTGACTCTGAGAGACCATTCGGGCCTCATTCTTTGGAGTTTTTGTTTTACCGGCTTGTACCCGTCTTTGATGGGTATTCGGTGTTCAGCTATCTCCCGGTCTATTCCCGGCATGTCCTTGTAGGACCATGCAAAGACGTCTTTGAATTCTTGGAGGAGATCCGTGAATTGTTGTTTCTCCTCGGGATCTAAAGATAGGCCCAACTTAAGCATCCGAGGTTCTAAAGGGGTTCCTACGTTGATGGAATCGGTTTCTTCGATTACCGGATCTCGGGACTCCCTTTGTTCGAGTTGCTCGATTAGATGCGGAGGCAATGGCACCTGTTCGTCGGGTCTCAATGTCATTGCAATTAAGATTTTTGAAAATATTTTGAAAATAAGCCAAGTCGTAAGCAGAACGGTTATCGTTATTATCGATAGTGAATTTTGAAAATAGCTCGAAGAGAGCTGCCATCTGATCGTTGGTCAGAGGCGGGATAGGGACAGCCCTCGGGACAAACTCCGGGGCTCCCGATGGTGTGACTAAAGAAGGGAGAGGGGTTATAGACTCGATTCTAGTACTGGACCCTCTAGACTTCGACTCAGACTCCGACTCTGACTCTGACTCGGACTCAGACTCGGACTCGGATTCGGCAGCATGCATATCTCCTTCACCAGTAGTTAGCTTGTAGACTCGACCCTGACTGTTGGTCCACTTAGTTGTCTTCTTCCAAGCTATCTTCCCAGTGTCGGCACCAACTTCAGAGATCAGCTTAGTTGGATCGAACATGCTTCTGCGGAGAATCAAGCTGACTAACTCCTGTTTAGAGGTCGGGACAACCTTGTCTTCCCCAAATAGTAGTCCTAGGATGGGCTCAGTATTACTTGTGCCCTCCTTTGATTCGGCCTGGATAAGGGCAAAGATATCATCTGAGATGAAATTGCATTCCCGAGCCAGTTTGGTCCCGGGATGTGAGATGGTGGGCTGATAGAGGCCCATTTGAACAGCTCCGAACACTGGGGTGACGAACGTAACCGCGTTGGTTTGGTTCGCGCATCCTGGCGCCATAATGTAACCTAGACCGAGGCGAGATTGCTCGTTGTTTAGGGCTTCGATAATCTTCCCAACTGGAAGATAGGGTCTTGATGTGACTCCTGGTAGGCAACCCAGATTCTGTAGCATCGTATCGATGCTAGTAGTAAAATATGGCCGGAAAAGGTATTCTTCCTCGATCATTCCCACGAAGTTGAATCCTCGTGGGTCAGCTGAGCCTGCCGTGTTGCAGCTTGACACGGTTATGGGAGTAGCTTCAAGAGTGACGATCCCATCTTGTAAAGGTAGCTTGACCTTCCTGTGAAGAGTGGAAGACACAGCTTTGACCGTGTGAATCCACGGTCTCCCGAGTAGCAGATTGAAAGATGAAGTGACATCGATCACCTGAAATTCTAACTCCTTCTCGATCGGGCCCGTTATGATTGTTAGTTTAACGACCCCAGCAACCGATTTTGGGCTCCCATCAAAAGCCTGGATAGTTTGTGCAGTCGGAAGGTAGTCAGCCTCGGGTAATGCCGAGGGCCTTGGCTGTCCTTAAAGGAAGGACGTTTACCGCGGACCCGTCATCAATCAGGGACATTGGGAGATACTTGTTTCGGCAGATCACCGTGATATATAGGGCCAAGTTATGGGTGGTCCCGAATGGTGGAAGGTCGGACTAGGAGAAAGTGATAAGTGGGCCTTCTCCTTTAGACTTGTCCTTGAGGTGTGGCAAGATCGTGGCTACCATCTCAGTGGGGGTAACCGATGAGTCGACCTTGATTTCATCAAGGGCCCTAGTAAGTGTTGCCCGATGCTCCTGAGAACTAACCAAAAGCTGCCATATAGTAATATCAGTTCGGACCCTCTTTAGTTGTCTGACTAGGGCCGTGTCACCGTTTGGCTCTTCGGGAGTGAGTTCCGTCCTGGAAGGTTCAGTGACGGTTTCTGAAGTGGCGAGACCGGCCGTGATGATGTGTGTGCCGGCCAGAGCTCTGGCTTTAGCTTTCCGGATTTCTTCGATGGTGACGGGGACAGCTTCCCCCTTTGCCAAGTAAACATCATCTTCATCGTCGTTCCATATCCCGTTGATTTGGGAAATGAAAGGGGAAATGAGATGAGAGCAGTCGACTACCTCCTAGTAAAGATGGCATGAGTAGCAAGAGGATTATTTTTGTTACTTGGCTTGTCACTGGGTAGTGGTATCTTCCCACTTTCGATCAGATCTTGAATAAGATGCTTCAACTTCCAGCATTTCTCCGTGTCGTGCCCATTGCCTTGGTGATAGTGGCAATAGGCCTGAATGTTGTAGCTCTTGGATCGCTTTTCCACGGGAACTTCTGGGATTGGGCCTATCGGTTGGATTAGGCCTTTCGAAGACAGCCTTTGTAAGGCATTAGTATAGGTTGTCCCTATGTCGGTGAATACCCGATTTGGAGTATTCTTTTTGGTCGAGGTGTCCAAGGAATTAACCTCGTCGAAAATGCTTCGGGCCGCCATTGTGGTTGCGGGCTTACTGGAGGATGAAGTAGCTCCTTGATACCCTTTGGTAGAGGCCTTAGTAAGGTTCTCTAGCCTTAGATCGTCTTCGATTCGAGTACCCATTTCGGTCAAAGTGGGGAAGTCGGGTATGATGGCGTATCGGAGATGAACTCGGTAAGCTGGGAGGAGGTTTTTGACAAAGGCCTCCACTAGCACTTTTTCGCTGGGCTTGTCCACCAGCTTAACACTTTCGGTCCTCCACCTTTGGAGGTATTTAGTGAAACCCTCCTTAGGCTCTTGGGCCATAACTTCCAGAGTACGCATGGTAGTCTGGATTTCAGCATTATCCGCGTAGTTTCGCGCGAATTCCATTGCAACATCGTCCCAAGTTTTGTATTTCTTGGGGTCAAGCCTGTAGTACCAGGCTTTCGGGTGCTTTTCCAGAGAGGAAGCAAAGAGATGCTTGAACATGGTCGATTTGACCCCCTTAACAGCCATAAAGTCCTTGAAAGCCCGAATATGAAGTACCGGGTCTTCAGTCCCGTCGAACATTGGCAAGCCCGTTAAGTTGAGGTCAGCGGGCAGTTCATCAGTTAAGGGTGAATAAATGCGAGCATTTTCCGTGAGAATAGTGTTTCTGGTGGTCGAGTGGACCTGTTCTTGTAGCTTTTGGACCGCGCCGGCCAATGCGGCCAAAGGTCCGTCATCTTCGATCGAAGCATTGGGGGTCCCTTGTTCCACGGCACTAACCCGAGTGACGATGGCAATTTGGTCCTCCCTCATTTGTCGCAATTGGTCTTGGATTTTGGCCAATGAAGCCGTCAACTCATCGATAGATTCTTTTGTCATGGTTCGAGTGAAGGGTGGCCTGTCTGTAAGAACACCGCGTAATCAGCAACTTAACCCGAATCCTAAGAAAAGTACATCCGAGCAAGGAAAAAGGAAGAAGACTAAAACGGTAATGACTCGGAAAAGACACCTAGACGGGTGACTTGTGAAAAGGTGGGCCTTCCTCAGGATCCAACTATTTGGGTTGGGCCCTGTTCGAAGGAAGGTTCACGTGAGACATTCCCAGACTTTTAGACTCGAATGTGTTAACGGGCCAAACTTTGTAGGAGTATGTCCTACGTAGGTGGGCCTTGCCCTAGTAGAATAAGGCGGACTAGGATAGGGGGGGGGGGAATCCGTGATGTAAGATCGACGGAGTTTCGACGCTAGAGACTTCAACGACTTATGACACGACCCGACACTGCTAAATACGGGAAGTCCTAAGAAGAGGAAGTTTTGAAATATGATATTTTTTGAAAAGGCCTGAAAAAATCAGAGAGAACCGGCCCTTTTTCGAGGAAAACGGAAAAGGTGGGTCGGGTGATGGTTTGAAAATTTCGAAAATAATTTCGAGTTTTGAATTGGGCATAATACCGGCTAGAAAAAGGCTATTTTGAGTAAAATCGTAAGTCCTAAATTCGGTATATGTCCGGGGTTTTGAAATTGGATATTTTGAAAAGGATGCAAATTTTTGAAAAAATGACGGTTTTTGAAAAAGATGTGGATCAAGTAGCACGTAGTCATGGAAACAGTATAATGACGCCATGTATGCTCTTAAGCTAAGTCTCGGTCAGTCTATAAGGGTCTATACCAGTGTACATAGCCTATCGAGAATCGGGGCGGACTCCCTAAGTCGAGTTGAGCTTAGGACATGCCGTAAAACCCATACGAATCGGCTAATGGACACCTTTGACATATCCAATTTGGACTACATCAACGGTATAGTGGGACGTCGGTCACCAGTACCGGCCCGGGAAAGATGGGGTTATGCATGAACCGTAAAACTAAAACGCGTATTGTACTAGTCAAATGATTTCTATTCGAGTCTCACCCTGAGGATGCCGAAGGTTAGTAACGCATCAGTTAATCCCTAGCGGAGTCGCCAAATTGTGGACATGACATAGGTCCACCCCGACGCGGCCACGCGCGGGTTTGGGGAGGCGAATGAATCTCCATATGAGATGGTCAAATTGAAATTTAAATCGAAGTTGGAGTCGCCACCGAATTTTATGGTTATTCGGAACCGTTCGAGCCCACTCTATGTCGTAGTGGGCCGTGTACAAAATACGGCCCATTTCCGATGTGAGAGTTTATTGGGCTCGTCCCTTTGCAGTTCGATACCGATGCCGACTTGAGCGGTTTATCGTATATTGAATGACTCTCGTTGCCAATGGTTTCGGACATCCGGAAATCACGGTTCTGAGTAAGGGGTGAGGGTATGTGTTGGGAAGTTCACTAAGAACACCCAACCCCGCCCGCACATTAGCGGCCTCTACTAGGATATCGAATGATTTTTGAATACGCGCGTTAGTTGAACGATGAATGATATGCAAACATTGTTTTCCTAAGCATGTGAGGAATTGAACGGGTTGCTAAGTCGGTTTAATGCATGAAAAATTAACGTCAAAGTTGAATTTAACATGTGAGGTTCTTTTAGTATAATAAAACAAATGATGAAAAAGATTGAATTTGCTACAAGATGAACAAACGAGTTAGTATCGATTTGTGAAGAAATAATATAGCAAACACGATGAATATGCAAGATCGAGAAAATATTAGTCGAAATCTGAAAAATATCGTTAAAAAGACGTTTTGTATAAAAAACTATGTTCGAAAAATAACAAAAAAGAGGAAAACGGGTCGCGTTTCCAGCGTTGCCCGCTACTTGCCCGGGGTGCGCGCGACTCGCGCCCCGGCCTGTTTCGAGGTCGATTTTCGAAAGTTCGATGTTTTTATTAAATCGCGTACAAACATCGCATAATTCGTACTCGATTTAATATTTTCGATATTCGTTATATTTGATAGTCGACTACGAAATCAATATCAAATACTCGGAATAATTTTAGAAAAGATATAAATTTTAGAAGTCGTTTTGTAAAAAACGAACGAAAAGCTAAAAAAAAGGGTTCGGGTTTCAGGCTCGTGATCGAGTCGCTCAGGCTGGGCGCGACTCGCGTGCGGGTCTGTCCCGGTCTCGCTCGTTGTTCGAAAATTTGATAAATCGCGTACAAATACGACTTAATTTGTACTCGATTTATGCTTTCGATATTCGTCGTATCTGATATTCGATTATGAAATTGATATCGAATGTTCAGAATGAATTTTAGAAAAGGTTTTGTAAAAAAAGGTTTGTTTCGAACGAAAAGTAAAAAAAAAAAAAGTTTGAACGAAAAAGATGTTAATTCTCTCCGCGTAGTAAATCGTCGAATTTTGTTTAAAATGATGTGACGATTTTATTAGCATCAACGAAAATTAATTAATTTTGTTCTTGTTAGATACGATATTTGATTATGAGAATCGATATCGTATTTTAAGAACGTTTTATTATATGAAAATAGTTTTTAGTAATATCGATATTAGAAATAATAAGAAGTGATGAATGACCCGTAAAAAGGACGACACACGACCCATAAAGAAAAACGGACGAGGAGGAGAAGAAGAGAAGAAAGAGAAATCGGGTTTGGTACACCCTCAACCTACATGCTTCGGTTTACTCGGATCAGAGCTTGTCGGGACGTGGCTTGGGCACAGGAGCGTCGAGTGGATGTTGGTGAGTTGGTGATTCGGTTTGGACGTGAGACGGGTGAAGGATGTCGGGTATCGGGGCCGGTTTCCTTCGGGTTTTGGATGTACTATCGGTTTCTCGATGCTAAGGTTGATGCTCTTCAGGAATTATGTATATATCATTGTGTGTATATTTGATCGTTGAATTTGTGTCATGCAAGGGGCTATTTATAGAAAAATCCCGACCTTGGCTAGGAGAGGTGCATTTGAATTAGAACTACCGCTTAGGATAGGAAACGTAGGAAGTTGAGGGAAATAAGAATTCCATTTTCTTGTGAAAGAAGAAAGAAAACCGGCTGGTTGGTAGGCTACTCGGCCGAGTATCCTAGCTCGGTCGAGTGTTTGATTCGGTTTTCGGATTGGATTCCTACTTGGGATCGAATTCTACCTTAAACGGAATTGTTTAATATTTGTGTAGCTGATTTTTGTGGAGTTTGAGTTCGAACCAACCGTGTGAGGTGCCACGGTTGACTCACGAGTCTCGGGAAATATCTTTGACCGGGTTTTGACTCGGTCGCTAAAAGACGGTTTTACCCCTGGTGTCGGATTCGACCCAAATTAGTGTTATTTGAATCGAAACGACCCACTGGGTCTGAATTTGAGGTTGGTTTTGTGAGATTTGTACTCCTTAAAAAGCCTAAGCTAAATATCCATGATTTCGAGCACATTTCCGAGTACGTTAAAGCATGTTTGCGTCCGATCATCATCGGGTGTTTGTCGGAAACAACTATAGACACCTGGAAGCAAAATGTGGGTGTCTACACAACCACGACAACATATTCAACTGCACCCAACTCCATTTTCAAAAAAGAAACATCTTTTCAAAACTACCCTTTTGAGCGCCATTACCTTGGCCAAAGTGAAACTCGTCGTTTTCAAGCAATGACGAGGATCGTTAACCTTGCCAAGTTCCCGATCAATGGAACCAAGGCACCTAAAGCGGTTACATTTTATTTTCAAAACATTTTTCGCACATACCAAACACAACCGAAACTTCAATCAATGAAGTCAAGGAAATCCAAAAAGGTTACACCCTTAAAATACTTTTCACACTACACTGCCACCCCCATCGAAAGGCCAGTTAATGGAGTCGACAAGCGTGGATCGCCCATTTTGAAAGTTTTTTTTTTTTAAAAAAAGAGACAGTTTCACTACCAAATTCTGTAATAAGGATTTAGTCACACCTTCAAAGTTTGAAGCACCGTCACAGACACCACACAAACACTGTCTACACCGCAAAACGTCGAACTAACTAATTAATAGTGGTCTCAATGAAAAGCACGATGTCATCATTTTCAAAACCGGTTTCTTTAGAATCACGCTTCTTTTGAAAAATCACTGTTCACACTTTTGCTATCGTCGAATCCTCGGCACACACGTAGCAACACCTTTTCAACACATCACAAACGATGTCATTAAACCATCGTAACACCAATTTTACAAGTTCTCGCCTTCGAAAAAGTTTGTTTTCAAAATCCATCCATTTTCGAAAATATCAAAACTCTTTGATTCCGAGCCGGGATCGAGATCAGTTCCTCACGTCGTACAACCGTGTGATTACCTGTCGCTGTTAGTTATTAAAGCGGGGATAACACCGTAGAAACCTTATCCAATATGATCCGGGACTCACAGGCCACCATCATTACCATGAACGCATCCGTAAACAGTATTGATTCCCGCCTAGGAGACTTGGAGGAAAAGGCCTCCGATGAACAACATAACTGGATCCTCAACGAGGTCCTTCTAACCTCTACATCATTAGGTGGCATTCCCGTCGGGGTTGCCCCTAATGACCCCACTACACCCCCTTAGGACAACATTCTACAGTCTGCCATGAATCGCATAGACTTCCTTGAAAACCAAATGCGCCTAAACCAAGGCAAAAATGTCCATCTCGAAAACCACCGGAAGTTTGAAATGGTGAACGACCAACTACCAGAAAAATTTTCCTTAGCCAACATATCGAAGTTCAAAGGAACTGAGGACCCACTCAACCACATCCGGGCCTTTAAGGATTACATGGCCACTAAGGGGGTCAACCCAGCCTTTTCGCTAGGATATTCCCATCTTCTTTAGGCGACACACCACGATACTGGTTTTATTCCCTCGACCCTAAAAAGATATCCACCTGGTAGGACATCTCCATAGAATTCGCAAAGCAATACGTGGATAATTTCGAAACATAAGTCACCATTCGAAACCTCGAGGTCCTTTCCCAAAACGAGAAGGAAGGCTTCTCCGAATTTCTGACTAGGTGGAGAAAGGTCAGCACCCAATTAGTAAACCGCCCCGATGAGGCCACCTTAATACAGAAATTTGTCAATAACCTCAGGCCCACATACGCCTCTCACCTTAGGTACCAAAATATCCATACTTTCAAGGAGCTATCTACCTTAGGAATGCGCCTAGAAGACGATATGAAAAAGGGAGTATTCTCCAAAATAATGGGGAAAGGTTATCAAGGTCCAACTACATCCACGGGAACCCGCTCTTACGGGTCATCCGGGAATAACAAAACCGAAGAAGTACACCTAGTCGAACCAACCACCCAGGGAAGAACAAACTTTACCCCTAGAACATTCTCCAAACTAGGCATTACATACGCCGGAAGTCTAAAAAGGCTAACCGAGCAAGGAAAGCTCGAACCCATGAACCCTGCCCCAGAACCGCCCGCGGGCAGAAATGGGAAATCGTGGGATGCCAATAAATATTGCCATTACCACCGTGGGAATGGGCATGAAACCAAATCTTGCCTTCGACTCAAACATGTCATACAAGACATGATCGAAAACGGGACGATTCCTCTCCCTCCACATGAGAAACCAAACAATACCACAAACCCCTTTAGCGTTCATGCTATCTTTGACGACACCATCGATTACTCCCACCTCGACCCTATAGAGGAGGACATCCTGAATATCGAGGAAGATCTCGACAACGCACGGGCATCCGCCAAGACAAGTAAATCTGTGTTCGACTCAGAGTCTAGTTCGTCTTAGGGCTTAGACCTAATAGTGTAACAAATGTCTTTTGTTTTTACATCGAGTCAGGAGGTGCGAGGGGAACTGTCCTCCACCTCCCAAAAAACAATATCTCAGGCGCATAGACCGCTTATTACTATCAATAAAAATAAAATCAACTTTTGTTCTTTACAATGCGCCTCGACAATCGCTTGATTTTAAAATAACACACCTTCTTGCTTACGACTCGATACTATGCCATTTATCTATAAAAAACAAGCATACCTCGAAACAACGAGGAATTACAAGAACTGAGATCCCGTGTTCTTTTCTTTTACCTATTCCATGTTTGGTATAGAAAGCCGCATAATTACCCCTTAGACGAGCATTACTGAATCCTATGACGAATCTAGATAATCTCTTAGCTTGTGATTAAAGACGGAAGGCAAACCCACTTCCCACAATAAATATCCCTCAACTAAAGACCGACCAATTCCTACCATAGGTGCTAGTCTGACAAAAAGAAAAAGAAGTCTGAAATAATGGCCAAAAGGAGCCAAAGGAAAAAATGAAACCAAGGCCAAACTAAACCGACCCAATTCAACGATCAAGACCAAACTCAACGGTCAAAATGAAACCACCAATCATTCAACTCGACTTCAAATGCAAAGTCCGAACAAAAAGCAAAAAAAAAAGAAAAAGAAAAATGAACAGACCAGTCAACTAGCACCCAAATACTAGCCTCCCTACATTACAACCCTTAAGACCTTCTCGAGACACTTGTTAGGAGACAGTCCGGAATTTTGAGGATTCAAGCTCAATAGGATAATCCCAACCGTAAGGGCCAGACATGGAAATCAGATCCCACATAATTTACATCCCACCCGATTGAAGTCTGAGTCATTTTTACTCAGCTTCCCTTTTCCTACCACATTACGAAACCTTAGCCCATAGCCCTAACCCCACAAAAATCAAGCTCCAGATTTTGATCTATCGAAACCACTTACTACCTAGCTCCACATTCCAAAACCATCCAAGCCAGTCACCCTGACCCAAACACGGTATCTCAGTAATTGTCGCTTTTAAGGGGGTCACACCCAACCACTGTAACACCCGCTATTTTCCTAGCGCTTTTATCTTTTCCGTTATGATATCGTCAGATCATAACTCTATCGCGTTTCGGTTTTCTGTTTCATCATTTTTCCAAGCTTTATTTTTATTTTCAAGTCAAATAATATTATTTTTATTTTAAAAGATTTTAATTCTTTTAAATCTATTTATTAAGCTTTCATTGCAAACTATTCTTTTATTTCAGGAAGAATCTCATTTTTTTTACGAACTAGTGTTTTAAGCTTGGATTTGAGTTATTTATTTTTCTAAAAATGTCCAAACACATTTATATAATATTTCTAACTAAGAAAGTATTTTTATTTATGAAAATTTATCATTTCATGATTTTATTACGAAGTCTTGTAGATAATTATTTTCTAACATAAGGTTTACTCAAATTGCTTTGAAATGCTTTTAATAATTTTACGATTCATTTTAAGCAGCCTACAATTAAAAGAAACACTTTTGAATTCTTTTTGGACCGTGATACCCTTGGTCACACACTTTCACAATTTTTTTAACACTTGGTTTTATAATTTGATTAATGCCTTATATATTTTATTTTCCTACAATCATTTTTGGACTTATTGCAAGACTCTTCATACTCCCTCTTTATTCATTTTGGCTAGTGGTTTTGGATGCTTTAACATGGTTTTTATCATTTTAATAGTCCACATTCATACACTCATTTCATTATTTCTTCTTTCGTTCATTTTATTCAACCACATTAAACAACAAAATTTCTCTTCATTTTCTCTTCTTGGCTGAGATTTTTCAGCACCCTTTCCAGCCAAATTTAGTCTCTAATTGAGTCTCGATCGTCTCGTTTTCATCTCCTAAATAATCGTTATTCCGATCCCTTCATTATGGTAATAATCGATGTTGTTTACCTTGATTCTTTTAATCCTAAATAATCTTCTAATCGTTATTTCGATCGTTATTTACTTTGATTATTTTAGTTTTTCTCATGATATTTTTGTACCATATATGTCATGTGATGTAGGATTCTTGGACGACCCCGAAGCCAACGAATTTATTATAGACTCGGATTTGGATTGAAGGTAACGTTGATGTCACTCGGTATTGCATGATTTTATTTGTGTAATTGCATGTATATTTTTATATTTTATTTTTGACAATATATGTGTGTCATATATTCTGGAAAATTTTAAAAGTTGAAAATTTGCATGTTTCAGTATTTTTATTGCTTTTACGAAATTAACGATTAAATCGTCAAAATAATTTGTAAAATCGTAATATTCGGTCTAAACTTGTAATATATGAATATATTCTGTAAAAATGAAGTTTTTGATGATTTTTGATAATTTGGTATTTTTCTGATATTTTAGATATCGATTATTGAATTATTACCGTTTATGGACAAAAACGATTAAAAGTCGATTTTCAGTTCTAGCACTTAAATATTTTATTTTAATCTGAAACTTTGCGTGGATGATCTTTCTAATGAAAAAGAATTCTATGAATGTTTTCATAATTTTTGGAATTGTTAAGTGGGTGAATTAATTAATCACTTTAAATCATCGTTTATCGTTAAAACCGTGTTTGTCGTTTTAACTTCCGATTTTTGGTCTTTGTTTTAAATCTGGAAAAAAAGATGTATTTCTGATGGTTTCACGATAAAGTGTATTTTTATGATTTTTAGTGCTTTAATAAAATGTAGGAACGACAAGTTTTATTAAGAGAATGGTTAATTATGGAAACGGGTTTTAAAAGACGGTTTTAATAGAATTTGTGAAATATGGAATTTCGGAAATATGGAAAAATGTTTAGTTTATAGAAAATGATGATTTTTAATTTTGATAATAATTTTTGGATATTAATACTTATATCGTTTTGTAAATACTATTTTTATTAATCGTTATTGTCGAGATTAGACGATTAACGAGAAAACCTTTTAAAAACCAAGTTTAAGGATTCTGGAAAATTTATTTTTCTGGACAGAATGTTCAAAAATATATTTTATCTATTTTACGTACTTTTTGTACTATTTATCGAAGTTTTTCATTAATAGTATTGATTTTTGGACAAAATTACGATTTATCGTTAAAATGCTCCGTCCCACCTAAATGAATTGTTTTTCCAGCAATATTGAAAATACTTAAATCTGAAACATTATAGGTTAAATCACCCTTATCATATTCTAAATTTTTTTAATGGTTTAATGAAATAAAAGATGTTAAACGATTTGTTTTGACATTTGCCGTAAAATCCTATTTATGTTCGTATTGTCGAAACTAATAATAATTAGGGAATTTTAGTATTATATATTTTGAAAACACCTTGATTAGTAGTATTAAAATGTTTAAGACATTTTTAATCATTTTATAAACACTCGTGTGATATTTCTATAATTTCACAAACCCAAAATGTTCTCACTTTAACAATTAATATCGTTAAGTCCGAAAGTATTAGTTTTATTAATCTATATCGTTCTAAAAATGTTGTATCAGTATGAACTATTATTTTCGATATTTTGATATGATACTATTTTTAGTAAAGTTTCTAAAAATATAAAGTTTCCTCTTTTGGAAATTGATCTTTTTTCCTTTATGTTCTCTTATTATTTATAATGATTATATCTTTTGAATATCGATAATGGCTTGTTTAGGAATTATGGAATAAGGACAAGTGCGAATTTAGAGTATACAGTCTGGGATATACGTTTTTGTCATCAGCTATAAAGCCGATGTGCCTATATGGGGCACATTTGGTCGTTGAACTGGGCGTAGTTTCGCCAGGAGAGTGTGCATTGTGCCCTTAAGCTAGATATCGCATCGTGTTAGTCGCCGTCAGTTGAACTTGATACATTTGGTATGCAGGAGGGGTGTATACTACTTAAATCAGGACCTCGCTGCACGCAGTACTGTTATAGTTGAGTTGCCTAGTTAGAGACTGGATTCTGTTATGAGTTAAGTCTACAGTTCTCGAAGCTAGTTTCCAGTATTATCCTAGTGAAAGTCTAGATTCTACATTACTCCTATCCATAACGCCATTTTGACTATTTTATTATTATCGTTATAATTTTGTTGCATGTTGGCAAATGTTTTATGTTTTCTCCGGAAAACTCATTTGTATTTTTATTGTTTCGATACGTGAAGTTTTCACGAAAAGATTATTTTTATGAATAATGTTTTACTGTTTTTCGTTTTTACTATTTTTCTATAATAGTAATTACAGTTTTAAAATTCAGTTATGCGGCTGGGAGAACGTTGACGTTGCTTTAATTGTGGTTGTTATGTTTTTAACATGGCAGGTATATGTGTTTCCCTTCTGGTGAGCTAGCAAGCAGTTATGGATCCTGCTTGTTTTAATAAGATCACTGTATTATGGATTGTTAAAACCCTTTTTATGGATTTTATTTTATTTTTATTTTGTAGCCATTTTTTATTTTATGGCTTATGTATTGACTTACCATTTTTATTTAATCAAGACGTTGTTACAGTGTGTTATAATCCCACTTCTACGGTGTTTCCGCTACTGTATTGCGTTAGAATTTTTAGGGGATTACAACCACTCCATCTTAGTTCTTTAACTAAGGTGAATACACTCTAAACATCTCACATTGATAATTGGCATAACAAGTCTAAAGCAAAATCACTCACACCTATTATGAACTACGAACATGGTTTGATTCCGACTAAACACGGATACGTAGGCAACCCTTCCAAGGATACAACCAACAAAAAAAATAAACTGATTACTCGATTCACAGGCGAATCGGAATCACCCCCACGTTTCGGTTAACGAGTGATTTCAATGACGAAGCACAAACGACGAGTCGAGAACGGGGTGAGAACCCGAAAGGGCGCCCCGGGCAAAAAGAAGAAATGAGTTCCAAGCCGTCGTAAAAAAAACAAAAAAAAAATATACAAAAAAACAAAAAAAAAACAAAAAAGGGAGCAAAAAAGGTGAGTCGAGGAAGGGGTGAAAACCCGAAAGAGCGCTCCTGACAAAATGAAGAAACGAGTTGCGAGCCACCACAAAAAAAAAAGGAAAACAAAATTAAAAAAAATGTGCATCTCATTAATAAAAAAAATCAGTTAAATCAAGCCTTTGTCGAGGCCCCTTACATCGAGCATCCAAAATTCGGCTACCCCGGAAAATGACAACGTGTCAAGCAAAACCCTACCAAAAACTAGTACTAATACGCCACATAATATCAATTAATACAACATAGTACTAAACGGCTGGGGCTCTACAGGTCCAACTTTCCCTTTCCCTTACCATTCGGCTTGTTCGGGTCTCTCACCATAGACCCTCTGAACACAAGACTCCGTCATCTCAGCCAAAGGCGAGTCCAGCCGATCCCATTTCCCTTCCTCACTCACGTTTTCAATATGGGTCTTGTTAGTCTCGGCCCATTTAGATGATCTGACAAATACTAGGACCGGTAACGCCGTCTTCGGTCGGGCGCTTAGCGACATTAGCCCACACAACTTCCTTGTTCTATAGTACAGTAATCTCCACAATCCTTAACCTTTTTCTCACATCCGACAACCCCGAACGTTAGGAACGACCTCCTGAAGTCGCTAAACCCCTTTCCAAAAGCCGAAATGCCCGCGCAAGAGTGACAGGTCCACGCGGACAATACATTACATCCATTGGGTCCACCAGACTTAGATGTTTTTTTAATTTTATTTTTAGGGGGATAAGCTACCCCACCTAGGTGTGTTGTAGCCCCGAGTGACATCGTCAATTCGCGTCTGTAGCCCAGTATGGCATTATCAATAAGATATAAAAAAGTGGTCTAACTTTTTTCAAAAGTGGTCTAACCTTTTTTTCCTTTGCCTCATTTTAAACTTGAATGTCGAGACAGTCACACTTGTCTCCCAACACCGAACACGCACTCGGTCGATACACTTTAGCTACAAAGCATTTCTTACATCTTTACACGTCTCGAGTCAAACATTTTAATCGATGTACTACTTGATCCAAATCCCGACTCAAACTAACGCATTTTGAGAATTCCGAAAAAGCATTTTCGTACTCTCATGCAATCTCAACACATTCTAAAACGCCCTAAACTACGACAAAATCACAAACAAACCAAACTTGAAGTGATCACTTGTCATCTAAGTCAACATTTCAAAAGCAAAAGAAAACGCAAGGCTAACAAATCAATCAAAATACTAAAAGTCTAAAATATACAAACTATACAAATCCAAACACGAACCGTGTTTACAAACTAGGGAGGACCCCTAGAGGCTGCGCCTATAGCTATCTCACCGATGTTGTCATCTAGACCTAGATCACCCAGATCCAAGAGAGGAGACTCGGTGCCATCCATGCCCGACAGCATATCTAAGGTAGCTGTCCCGAGAATTCCTCCGACATCCTCGGTAGCGCCCGTAACATGACCCTCAGCCTAAGCCTTAACCTCCCTCTCCACCTCGGTCCCGAATCTAGCCTCTCCCTGCGCCGAGGTCTTGCCTTGAGTCCGAGCCCGCTACTCCTTAAGCTTGGCAATCTCATTATCCTGAGACTGTAGGAGTCGCAGCTTAGCCTCCTCCGTCTCAAGCTCGGATACCCGAGTCGCAAACTACCCCACCATATCCGGAGTGTTCTGTAAATGCACCCACACTTTAGGAAAAGATACCAACAGCCTAGAAAACCAACCCTAGGTACACATACTCATCGATCGAGATCCCGAAGTATCACGGGAGACCCTCGACGCATAAGATCGAAAGCAGTTGGCAGCTAGCCACAACCGCTGATGGCAAGCCGACGAAAGCTGAGAAGCAAAACCAGATAAGTTAGCCAAACAAAACCTAACCCTTAGAGCCAAATTCAAGGCAAAACCCGAAACTTACCCGGTATACCCGATCGCTCCACTCTATTCCAGCGTCCATCTCCTCGGCAGAACACGGGGGAAGAGGCTCTGTAAAGGCTACCCTAGCCGCATCGACCTTGAGCGGTGTCAAGGAGAAGTCTGGGGCTGAATAGCATCAGCCGGATCGGCCAGCTGAAGGAAAAGCGAACCGTTCAAAATACAGGCAAATACTAAATCATAGAACAATACAAGCAATAAGACAAATAACTGAGTACTCACCACGAGGCGGTGGCACGCTAGCCGGTGGCAGACGTGAGACAGATAGGAGGCAACGAGTAGTGCATTGCCTCCCTCTCCATCCCTACCCTCGCGGACCTCTACGGCGGTCGGTGGTCTAAACGTAATCCGGAGAGGATCAACCGGCACCCTAAACTCATCATATAAACACTGACACACCAACCGCTCGTCCAGATACCACACCGGGCGAAACAACGCTGGAAGGAGCATCCTCCTGTAGCTCCTGGGCCTCAGCTCCGCTCCAACATACTCGGGCAGGCCCTCATAATCGGCCAAAGGACGGGCCACAAACTGCCCAAATTAAACAAACCGACATTTCAACAACCCTAATCTTGGGGGCTACTAAGAAAAAAAACCGTAAAGAAACTTACATCCTTGAGGCGCAGCTGGTTCACCAGCACATTCACCGACGAGTAGTGACTCGTCGTGCTCTTGGCCTGAGCCAACCTCCACTTAGTCCCCGCCTGAAACCTAACCGGACAAGCACGCACCATCTTAGGTGCCAATCGAGGGAAGTAGGAACAGATCCAAGCCTGCAAAACCCTAAAAAAAATCAAAACCCGCCCAAGCTAAGCAAAATCCTAAAACCGAATACGGAGACAATAACTAACCTCCAACACGAGACCTGGACCCACGATGGGGAAGGCCGAGCTAGAATCCACCCTCAACGGCCTCACCATGACTTGCAAACAACGGGTCATCTCCGCGAAAGTCGCGGTCACCCAATTAAAACGTCCCATCTAATATAAATCAGCCAGGAAAGGCAAAATCCTGGTACTAAACCTCTCGCCCTTATCCAAGAAGTGGGTCGATCCTAGGAAGTACCACAACCACAGACGGGCATCCTGCACCGATGTATTGGGTACTCGACCCTCTAATACCGCCACCCTCTCGAAGTGGTTGGTAATGTGCAAACTCACCAGAGCATGAGACGTACGGTAAGCCTCACGCTCCAAACAGCCTCCGATCCTGCCCCGTATCTCGTCACTATCTAACCTAGGGTCCTCAAGAGCCCACCTAATCTTCTCAGGACCCGCGCCTGATCAAACGGCCTGAAGCAAAGACAAAAACAACTTGGACGCGATACCTAATAGTCACAAGATGTACCCTCTTATACTAAGCAAAATAAGCAAGAGCGGGATAGTTTACTACCCAGCCTCAAAACCACCTCTAATCGAAATCGACCCCCAGCAATAAGCAAACACGAAAACCTCTAGCTAATGAGGCCACTCGTACCGAAATGCATGACAGTCCAAGCATAATATCTGAACAAAACAAACTCAATTGAATCCCAAAGCATTCTAAAGGCAATTCAAAACCAATTTAAATGAGTCCCTGGTAGCACTAAGAATCAATTCAATTTTAAACGAGCCCCTTGTAGCGCTCAAAACCAATTTTAAACGAGTCCCAGGTAGCACTCAGTTTAATTCGACGAGTCCGTGGTAGCACTCGATTCAATTCAATTTTAAATGAGTCCCTAGTAGCACTCAGTTTAATTCAACGAGTCCCTGGTAGCACTAAATTCAATTCAATTTTAAATGAGTCCCTAGTAGCACTCAATTTAATCCAAAGAGTCCCTAGTAGCACTCAGTTTAATTCAACGAGTCCCTGGTAGCACTCGATTGAATTCAATTTTAAATGAGTCCCTGGTAGCACTCAATTTAATTCAAAACCAATTTTAAACGAGTCCCTAGTAGCACTCAGTTTAATCCAATGAGTCCATAGTAGCACTCAGTTTAGTTCAAAGAGCCCCTGGTAGCGCTTAAAATTCTGATTTTGGATGAGTCCCTGGTAGCACTCAATCCGATTTCAATTCAATTTTAAATGAGCCCCTGGTAGCGCTTAAAATTTGATTTTGGATGAGTCCCTGGTAGCACTCGATCCAATTCAATTCAAGTCAAGTCAATTCAATGAGCCCCTGGTAGCGCTTAATTTCAGTTCAATTTTGAATGATTCCCTGGTAGCACTTAGAACAATCAAATCAACCCGAACGAGTCCCAAAGCATTCAATTCACGCCCTCTGAGGAATACCTAAAGAAAAACCGAAATCAACATAACCATCCGCCAAGGATATCAAACCAGAACTAAGACACCAATAAAGAATTAAGTAAAAGGACCGTGTCAAAAACCGAAACTACTAAAGCAACAAACCCAAGACAGGCTAGCAAACCCGGACCCGAGCTCCGACAAGCAACCGCAGGCGAGGATTTCAGGTATGATTTCTAAGCCTTGGCTGACGAGCCTCAAATACGTAGTCCAACGGACTCAAAGCGACCCAACCTGATAGCCACCAAGTCGTAATCCTCGATTGACCTGGGCGGCTATACTTTGACTTTCGCCTTGTCCAAGTCTCAGTCAAAGTGAGGGCTTCTGTAGACACCCAGATTTGGACCTGATGGCTGCAGAAGTGCCCGAAAAACACCCAATGACGATCGGACTACAACGTGACGCGAGATTACAATGTTTTAGATATTTTTTCTATAGAACAAATTAAATAATTACTCAGAAAACTTAATTTAACATCAAGACAGCCTTAGTCGTGTCATTACGGTCGCATCGACACTAATTAGAGTCAATTCCGACACCAGGACCCCGAATCGGTCCCGGAATATACAAGGTCAAACCCAAGTCAATGCGTCGGGCCAAGCAAACCTTGAGACACACACCCGAGGTGAGGCCCACCCGGTGCTCGACGCACTAGGGTTAACAGGATGTTTAATATCCAAGTAATGCAAATATACGCATCTTCTCCGTTTTGGAAAGTTTTGAAATCGGATCTTTAAAACTTCAATCACTTGAGCTCAGACGCCTGAGAACTGAACTGCGTCACACCAGGCTCTCGAGTTCCGAGTCGCCTCATACCAGGCGTCCGATTAGCCAATTTGAACCGCACAAACAACTATAAATACCCCCCACTTCATTCATTCGACGCACCACAACTTCTTCTCTTCTCCCTCTTACTCTTTACGAGTTTCTCCTAACTTGGGCTCGCACTCCAACACCCAAGCCAACGATCCACTCGATCGTAGTCCCAATAAGCGAAATCAACGCTACTCCTCACCTTCGAGCACTCCACTCGATCCCGAGGTGCCTCTATTTGACTAGCAACCCCGAATATAGTAGCGGAAGCTCTGCCGGATTAACCGCAGAACCAGCCGTAGTAACGAAACTCTACCGAAATCACCACAAGGCAAGCTAGAAGGATTCGCCCTCAAAGTCGAATCGTCACTAGGTTGTCGTCTAAACAAAACTTTACATTTATGTACTTTTTATTATGCACTACGATAATGTCAAACGTGGACGCACGTTATAAACATACGTAAAGTCCCAACTTCAACCATAAACACTAATACACCGTAAATAGACCCGAGTAGTTCCGAGATCCATTCTCAACTATCTATGCATCGTGTCCCGTTTAGCGTATACTCCGAGGGTGCAACTCCTCACTATGTGATTTACTTACATTCACATTTACATCTTTCGTATGATTTATTGCTTTTATGACCTTACAATCGCATGCTAAAATCACCTAACACGAAATTCAAAACGTAAACAAGCTAAAACTGAACAAAGCGGTGGTCGGGTTCCGTATTAGTCCCGGTGCTCACCATATACGGTTCGATGCATCTCTATTAATACCGAGCAGACGCATCTTAAGCAGAATACCAGGTAAGGTATACCATGAGAATGACTAATATCTGTATTATCACATTAAAACTGATTTGCTAATACGTATAATATTAGTACCCTCTACTCTCCTATGTGCATCTTTTCATGGCCTGCTTGTCACATGAAATCGCATGCAAAGAATGTAAATACAACTACTTCGACGACAAAGCTTACTTGTCCTTAAACAACCGACATAGCAAAGATATAGGGTTAAAACAACGGATGTTATAGTACTTCCGCTACAACAAGGGAACAAAGTTATCAGCCCACCGACTGATTAGTAGAGGCAGCTATGTGCGGGCGGGATTGGGTGTCGATGTCTAGTGGACGTTGGCTTCCCATTACGTACCCTCACCTCTTACTCAGAATCGACGGTTTCCGAATGTCCGAAACCATTGGCAATGAGAGTCATTCCAGGCATGGACTGCTTAAGGGTACAAGTCTTTATCTTTAGGTCCCGTGCCACTCATTTTTGAGCCGGCTATGGATCAAAGTTGACTTGAATGGTTTTCGAGTCCCCATAATTGACTCGGTGGCGACTCCACAAATCGGCAACGAATTCGGTTCACTAAAAAGGTCGCCTTACCAAACATATCGGCCTTTAAACATTTACAACCATGACTCGATTGATTCCAACGGAAACACGGGTGCTTGCACTCGTCTAGTACAAGTCCGAATCGTCGTCCGAATCGAGGTCCGAAACATCACCCCAAACGCGAGATCGGACCAGCCCCCGACCGGGAGGGGACCGCATGGGTGGCCGCCGCAATTGAAACCGAGTCGGTCCCGCGCGGGGCGCCGAGTGGTGCGGATGGACGTCCACAACTACGCTCATGTTGATCCCTAAGGTGCATCGCCCCAATTCAGTGCAGCAGTTCCATTTTATCGCCTGCTGGAATGTTTTGTATAAATGTATCTCTAAGATACTTTGTAAGACGCTTGCCACCGTTTTGCCTGATTTGATTAGTTCTAATCAAGATGCTTTTATTGGGGGAGGAATATTTTGGAGAATGTCCTTATTTGCCAAGATTTAGTTCGTTTGCATAAGAGAAGGGGGGTATCTCCGAGGTGTCTGTTTAAAGTTGATATCCGTAAGGCTTATGACAGCGTCGATTGGGGATTTTTTTTATCAGATGCTGATAGCACTTGACTTTTCGGAACATTTCAGAGGTTTGATCACGAAATGTGTTTGAACAGTCTCGTACTCGCTGAATGTTAACGGAAATAGCTTTGAGTTCTTCAAAGGCAAGAGAGGTTTGAGACAGGGAGACCCGATATCCCCTCTCCTGTTTACGATCTGCATGGAATATTTTTCCAGAATTTTAAATCATGTTACGACTGATTTCGAGTTTAAATTTCATCCTAAATGTGGTCCGAGACCCGATATCCCCTCTCCTGTTTACGATCTGCATGGAATATTTTTCCAGAATTTTAAATCATGTTACGACTGAGTTCGAGTTTAAATTTCATCCTAAATGTGGTCCTTTGAGGTTATATCATCTCTTGTTTGCAGATGATTTACTGCTTTTCTGTAAAGGAGATATAAATTCTATTGAATTGCTTTGGAGAGCCTTTGCTACTTTTAGTAAGGCCTCGGGCTTGAATATTAGAGCTGGAAAGTCGCATGTGTTCTTTGCTGGGATGGAGAACACGCTGAAAGAAATGGTTCTGAGGTTCTATGGATGCTTAGAGGGGACATTGCCTTTTAAGTATTTGGGAATTCCGATCCAGACGACTCGATTATCGAAAAGTGACTGTGTTGTACTGTTTGCACGGATTACAGCTAGGATCACAGGTATGGGTGCTCGGAAACTCTCTTGTGTAGGTAGGCTTACGCTAGTTCAGTCTGTGTTTTCCCAGTTGCATAATTATTGGGCTATGGTGTTTGTCTTGCCTAAAGGAGTCTTAGCACGAGTAGATATGCTATGTAAGAACTTCTTATGGGATGAAGGAGTTGAGAGTTCTAGGAGGGCACTTGTGGCATGAGATAAGGTTTGTAGTTCGAAGGATGAAGGGGGCTTGGGCCTGCATTCACTAGTTGCTTGGAATTTCGCTGCTGGTTCTAAACTGGCGGCTTCGATCTTTGATCAGCCTAAGCGCCTTTGGGTGTGATGGGTAGGTAACGTTTATTTGAAGGGTACTCTGTGGCAAGAGTATGTTTCCCCTTCGGATGTTACCTGGTCCTAGCGCAAAATCTGTCAGGCTAAGGAGAAGATTATGTCGTTGTACCCAGCTGGTTCTTGGCAGGGAACAAGTTGCTACTCTGTCTCTATTGGTTATGACTTGATTCGGGAAAAGCAAGCTCGAGGTCCATGGTGGAGAGTTTTTTGGAGCAATTAGAGTATTCCTAGGCAGAGAATGATCTTGTGACTGGTTTTCAGAAATGCGTTGAACAGAAGAGTGAAATTGTTGAAGATTGGGGTTATGGAGAACGACCTATGCTGCTTATATGGGCAATTTAGTGAGCATATGGATCACCTTTTCTTTGGTTGTCAGTATAGCTCGCGTATTTTAGGCCTTATGAGTGGTTGGTTGGGAATAGACATTCCTAGCCAAAATTGTCTGCAATGAAGTCTTAGGATTCGAGGTACTAGGTTGAAATGTAACGTTGTACGAGCTGTTTTCAATGCTTGTGTATATCATGTATGGAAACAACGTAATTTGAGTAGGCTAGAAGGTAAAATGCTGAGACCGGCTGTGGTTGCTCAGCTGATTAAGACTGAAATTAGGAGTAGGATCCAGAATATGGTCCATCTCCCGGTTACTTCTAAGGATGCTAGGTGGTTGCAAATATTGTTGTAGCTACCTAGTACTTCCTTGTATTTTTTTATTCTTTATATACACTTACATTTCATCAAAAAAAAAACTTCAACATTAATCCTCCAAATTTGTGTTAAACTTTCAAAATTGTACTTCGAAGTTTTGATTGAGTATTGGTGCGCCAATATCATCGAGAGTAACCTGAGTTCACGGTTGAACAAAGGTTACATATCCCTTTGGTTACTCGTGCTAATCGCGCTCAAAACTACACAAAAAATTCGTTATATTTGTTCAATCATTTGTTAACTTAATCTCGTGTTCAGCCTTGTGTTTTATATTTGTTTGTGCTTGTTTGGTTCATGTTTTCAGTTTACTTCCGCGTGTGCATCAAGTGGTATCAGAGCTACACTGAGATATGGGAGATGAAGTTAACCACGACAATGGTGCCGATAACAATGTCAACAACAACCGCGACAGTAACCTGGTCTAGCAACTATTGCGTGCACTACGTAACTTACCCGAGGGAGGTGTGTTTAGGGAACCTCGACGTGGGGTAGAGGCAAGGCGAGGAGTTCAAACTCACTGAGTTGCCTGAGTTTGAGGGAGGGGTTGATCCGGAGGAGTATTGTAACACCCGTACTTTTTAGTAAGTCCAACCTTAAGTCAAACCTGAAAAAATAATCGTAAGTCGTAACCCACTTAAACCCAAAGAAAAATACATCGCAACCCGTTTCTAATACCTGTTTAGCATGACCCATTTCCTTTATAAGTGATTTAATTATATTACCATTTCTTAAAAAACAACTTATACTCTTAATTTAATAAGCTAACACCCAAAACATCATACTCCAATTCTAATACAAATCCCACGCACTCCCTCAATAATTATTATAATAATAACAATAATATAGCATGCGTGTAGGTTACATATACCTTCCAAGTTTCACCGCCTCGTTTCATTCGTGCAGCCTTTAGTATACCCCTTTACCCTCTCTTTTAGTTGTGCTCTTCATCACGCCGCACTTCGTTTTCTTCACCTCCCATGATAACCCTCACAAGTACTAACCCACATTGACACGGACGACAAGAAAGAGGAAGAAAAAGAGGAGTGAGTTGGGTCGTCGATCACGCCGTGCACACAAACAATAGCTATATCCGTATATGTTTATATCGTAATCTATGTTTCGAATGTTAGTTTGTATTCCGGAGACGTCTTAGAAGGGTCACGTCCATGATGGAGTTTGGCCGGTCGTGATACAGTATATATAAGCCGCAGTTATTTTTGGTGTCGTCGGGATGTAGAATTGGTCACATCCTTTTCTTGGTAGGGCACGAGTTGGTCACGGTCAGACTAGAGCTAGTGTCGGGGTTGTTATGATTAATATCCGGGCTGCTATTGTTTTTGTTAGAGTCGATGTTGTTGTGCTACTGTTTGTCGTCGGAGTTTACAGCGTGTTGTTGTTTGGTATGGCGCAAAGTTGCAGTAAGAGGATAATACACTTGGTTGTATAATGCTTATATACAACCAGGGTTAATTCTGTCATTTTGCTATTATATTTTAATTAACCTAACCAATGTACGTAATCTTCCATTCTCCTCCCACTCTTTCTCTAACTGTGTAACTGCTCAACAAATCTTTCTCTTTTCTTCCTCTTTCTCCATTAAAGCAGTATAGTAAATCCATTTATCAATGGATATTGAAAAATTCAACTTCGAATCAACCAATTCTAGAAGACAACAACAAGTTAATTCTCCTTGTCAAGGTAATATTTCTAGACTTTGTTTTACATATTGTAAATTCTCATGGTTAATTGGTTGTGTTTTATGATATGCAATAAGTAAATGTATTTTTTTTCATAGATTGATTTAATATTGTCGAATGTTAATTATGGAATGGAAAGTTTTTTGCGGTAGCATAGCTCAATTTATTTACAACGAAACTCAATAACTTATACTCGAAGCTCATAAAAATAAATATGAAGTTAGAAATGTTTGAAATGTTTGTCACAAAAATTCATACTCGAAAAAGTATTTTGAAAATTCAAGAACTTTACTTGTTAGCTCAAAATTTGGACCATTATATTAAAAGGGTAGTAATTATATTGATATGCCAGTAAGTATGACAAATAGCTCAAAATTTAACTATTATATCACATTTTAATTATAGCTCGTATTATAGTCATGATAGCTCAGTAATTTTATTCATATGCTCAACAATTTTTACAGTTAGCTCGGATTTTCAATACTACATTCTAATCAATTTCTTGCTCGAGTTATTTTCATAATAGCTCGATACGTTTTAGAATTGATAATGACCTCAAAATCAATTGTATCTCGAATTTAAAAGATCGTGTAATTATTTGTCGGATAATGTTTTTATCTTTTATCTTGAACTACCAATGGTGTTGTGAAGATTCAATTGCGGAGGGAACTATTAATTTATCATCGCCAACGGATAATGAAATTCCTAAGGAAAATGAAATTTCTTTGAAAATTGTAACTTCGAAAGCATTATCATTGGCCCCGGGACAGGAAGTAGAGGATGCATCTCGCTGTGAAGGTAATTGTCGATAATATCACTCCATTTTTATATTACTAAAAATTGTTATTGAAACTCTAGAAATATTAGTGATATCTCATATTAAAATTATGCATGGAAAGTAATTATATTTACTAACTCAAAAGTATAACAATTAGCTTGGATTTTAAATATTACATTACGTTTTAATGTTAGCTCAAATTGTGGACATGATAGCTCAAATGTTTATTCAGTGGCTCAGTTATTTTATTTGAGAGTTTTATTTTATTTGCAAGTTTTAATTTAAGTTATGGCATCTTTGTGTATTAGCTAGATTTTGTTTAATAGCTCGTCAATTATGTTAAGTAGCTCGGTTTAATTTCTTAGGTTAGTTGTGTGACATCTTTGTGTAATATCAGACTTTATTAGTTATGACATCTGTGGTAGCTCGAATTACATTACGTTAGTTTTTCACTGGCTCAATCATTTCTCACGAGTATTACAATTATCTCGAATTTTAGATGTTAAACTGTAATTTATTCCTATCTTGAATTGTAATACTTGAAAATTGACTATAGTTGACTAATGTTTTTATGTTCAACTATCGATGGTGTTGCAAAGATTCAATGATGGAGGAGACAACAAGTAAGTTATCATTGACAACGGAGAATGAAATTTCTATGGAAATTGTAACTTCTATTGCATTACCATTGGCTTCGGAAGGAGAAGTAGAAGATGCTTCTCGGCGTCAAGGAAATTGTTAATAATATTACTTAGTGGACCTATAATTTTTTATTCAGCTCGAATTTTAAACATTACATATACTTTTTTATCGTAGCTCGAATAATTTTCATGATAGCTCAGTAAGTTTATTAATATGCTCAATATATAGTTCCCACAAGTATTAGAATGAGCACGGAATGTAGATATTACTCGTACATATGCGTTTTATTTGTGGCTCTTTTTTAATATGTGTTAATATATTTTCAGCTACCGACGGTTCTCGTTATTGGGTTGAAGGTGAACAATCGGAATTGATTGAACTTAAATTTGATTCAGAGGAAGATGCTTTCGAAGCTTATCGTAGATATTCATTCGTTAAGTGTTTTGGAGTGAGACACTCCACTTTGAGGAAGACTGTGAAAGGTGGTGTTGTTGGGAGAGAGTTTTGTTGTTCCAAACAGGGTTATAAGGTAGAGAAGGGAGTTTTGGGTAAAAAATATTCAAAATTGGATCGGAGAACTGGTTGTAAAGCAATGGTGTGCTTTAAAATTATAGGGGGTAAATTTGAGTGTGTAAAACACGATATGGTTCATAATCATCCCTTTTGTCATCCTAATGAAGTTCCTCATTTAAGATGTCACAGGAAGATCGATCCTGCATGTGTTAAATACCTTATGAATTTAAGAAGGAGCGGTATTCGTTTGGCAGATGGTATTAGGTCATTACAGAAGGAGGCTGGTTGATCCGAATCAAGGAGCTACCAAAGAGTTCATTAAAGTCACCTTAGCTCCTCATAGTCTTAGTTCAGCCACACTAACACCTCTTGCCAGTTAGTAGTATGCCTACTACAATTGACCCGAATCAAGAAGCTACTAATCCTAGTAAGGAAGTACTAAAGAGCTCAACGAAGTAATACCAGCTCCTACTTAACTATAGTCCAGCTACATTAGCACTAATAAAGAGTCGTCTTCAATTATGGAGCTAGCTCGAGTTTGAGCGGAATAAAGGAGCAAATAGTCAAGGATATATGAAGGCATTAACTTAGGTTCACACCCATTCAAGCATGGGAATTTCTGATGCGAGTTCATTTTGCAGCATTGTTTTGATCAGTCCATATCTCGAGTTATACTTGGATTTTCGTAGTCATTCAAAATGGAGGAGATAGATTTCGAGCTTATCTTTCCAATGACTATTCATGAAGGCTCATTGAACAAGTATTGACAAAGTTATGGTCCGAACAAGTCAGTTGTGCATGGGAAAGCACCGGGGTTAAAGAGGACGTTTGAAGCTGGTTGTGTTCACTTGGTGTGCACGTCCAAATGAAGCTTTGTTATTAGCTCCATGTTCACACCAGCCACACCTTAATGCTCTCTTAGCTTTGTTATTAGCTCCATGTTTACATTACTTTGTTATTAGCTCCTAGCTTTGTTCTTAGCTCCTAGTTCACATTAGGCTTAAGCTTTGTTTTTGTCACCATTGTACTTTGTTATTGTCACCCTTGACCAGCCGGTTTTAAGGGTCTTGTAGGCTATATATAGCCACCCATTTGAATGAATAAATCATCCAATTTGCAAATTAAAACCCAAGTAAAAGTTAAGCTTTGAGCTTCCTTTTGTTTCGTCTTTGTAGTTTACAAGACAAAGTCTAGAGTGAGTCGCGTTACAAGCTCTAAACTCGCTATTTCAATCGAGTGTTTGATCTAGCAACCGCTTTGTTGAAGTATAGGTCTACTTCACCTAGCATACTATCCTTTGGTTACGGTTTATTCATCCTCAAACTATCTTTACCTTCTGTTTTGGTTACTTGTTTCACGTCCATTTCAGTTTACTAATCATACCTCTCATTCTTGTTTCAAAGTTCATATCAACTCACATCACTGGTGGTTCTGCTGTAGTTGGGTTTGAGTATGGCGATGCTTTGACTGCTGTAAAAAAGGCAATGAAAAAAAGATTTGATGTTACAGATTGTAACACTCTGATTAATATTTTCAAGCAAAGGGCTGCTAGTGAGGAGGACTTTTATTATGATTTTGAGCTAGACGAGGATAATTGTTTGGTAAGTGTATTTTTCAGAGAGAAAACAATGAGGCAGGATTATGAATCCTTTCACGAGGTTCTTGGAAACGATGCAACATATCGTACGAATAAGTACGATATGATTTGTGCGCCATTTGTTGGGATTAACCACCATACAAGAATTTGTATGTTTGGCATTGGGTTTATGTTGCACGAGCGCACTGAGTCCTTTGAGTGGTTGTATAATACTTTTTTGAGATCAATGGGTGGTATTCAGCCTAAAACTATAATGACGGATCAATGTCAAGCAATGTCAACTGCTATTCAAAAGTGTTTCCCACAATCAAATCATAGACTATGTGTTTGACATCTATTCAAGAATGCAGCTGCTCATCTAGGACAACTGAAAGAGACACCGGGTTTTAACAAGTTATTCAGTCGCATCTTGAAAAGATGTCACACGGAAGAGGAATTACAACATTGTTGGAACAGGTACTTGTTTCACGTATTTGTTTAATACATCGATTTGTTTGAAAATTAACAAGATTAATAAGCGTATAAAAATTTGATATCTTTGTATAATAGCTCGTATATTTGGTTTAACAGCTCATCTATTATTGTTTAGTAGCACGGTTTCTTAGGTCAGTTGTGGTATCTTTATTTTATTTGAGAGTTTTAAGTTATGGCATCTTTGTGTATTAGATCGATTTTGTTTAATAGCTCGTCCATTATGTTTAGTAGCTCGGTTTCTTAGGTCAGTTGTGGCATCTTTGTGTAATATCAGTGTTTGTAGTTATGGCATCTTTATGTAGTAGGTCGATTTTGTTTAATAGCTCGTCTATTATGTTAAGTAGCTCGGTTTAATTTGTTAGGTTAGTTGTGTGGCATCTCTGTGTAATATCAGACTTTTAAGTTCTGTCATCCTTTCATATTACATTGATTTTGTTTAATAGATCGTCTATTATGTTTAGTAGCTCGGATTCTTAGGTCTATTGTGGTATCTTGGTGTAATATCGAACTTTTTAGTTATGACACCTTTGTGTATTAGTTTAATTTTGTTTAATAGATCGTTTATTATGTTTAGTAACTCGGTTTATTAGGTCACTTGTGACATCTTTGTGTAATTTCAGGCATTTTAGTTATTGAATCCTTGTGTATTAGCTCGATTTGTTTAATAGCTCGTCTATTATGTTTAATAGCTCGGTTTTTTGGGTCAGTTGTTCAACTTGAATAATTGGTTGTTTCCATTTGCCCTTTTTTCAGAATGGTTAGGGAATACAATTGTGGTAATCATGCTTGGCTTGGCAAACTATATGAGTTGAGGCATAAATGGTGTTGTGCATATGGAAAAGATTATTTCTCGGCAGGTATATTATCGTCTCAAAGGAGGGAGTCCACAAATCATTCTATTTGCAAGAGAGTTAGTAAGACAACTACCCTGTGTGATTTCTATGAGATATTTGGTACTGTTGTGAGTGAATGGAGGAGTCATGAACGTAAGGACAATAGTCTTGCTGGGAAGGTGTACCTGAGGTTATTATCCCATGTTCTTTACTTGATTTTGCAGCGAAGAATTATACTATCGGTGCTTTTAAGCGCTTTGAAAAAGATTTTATGAAGGGCATGTCATATAAACATAAACTACAAAGTAGTTTGGAGAACACAAATTCCTATTTCGTCTACACAGAACGTGGGGACGAGTTTGGCCATGTCGTGACGTTTGATTCCTCCTCAAACTACGCATGTTGTACTTGTAAAAGGTTTGAAGAGAGTGGCTTTTTATGTCGCCACATTCTAAGAATATATCATTGTACTTGTGTAGATGATATACCCACTTTTTATGTTCTTAAGCGTTGGACAAAAGATGCAAAAGCAAAAGATGACGTCATTGAAAGTTCCAAAGAGAAGGTTGCAGGTCCTGTGTGGAGATTGGATATGCAACGCAATTTTCATAAACTCATTATTGCTAGTACAGACAATGAGATCACTAGGGGTATTGTTAATGATTGCTTTGAGAAGGCAAAAGTCGAGGTTGAAGCTGTATTAGGTGGCATCGATTTTTCTGATGTTGAGGCAGGTGATGTTGATGTTATCCAAAATCCAAAGGGCAAGACAAAGAAAGGGGAAAAGTTCACTAGGAAGAGGAGTTTGATGGATATTCAAAGTAGTCGAGCTCGTGGGAGATTTAAGGCTGCCGAGACTCGGGCACGTAAACGGGCATCGAGTAATGTAGGGAAGGTGTCGGATACTACACGAACTACGTGTACTATTAATAATCTTGGTGATAGTCACGTAGGTCTTCGTGAAATTCTCATGACGCCGGAGGATTATCAGTTATGATGTAATTTCATATTTATCGAGTTTTTAGTACTGACATAGATTGTCTGTAGTTGGAGTCATTTTTTAATTTATAGTTTGTCATTTTTTTAATTTTTCGTTAGTGGACCCTCATATTAAAGGAGTAGTAAGTATACTTATTAGCTCAAGAAGTATTACAAGTAGCTCGAATTTTAAATATAATATTACATTTTATTTACAGCTCGTATTATAGTCATGACAGCTGAGAAAATTTATTTATATGGTCAATAATTTCTTACGAGTATTATAGTTAGGTCGGATTTTAAATATTACATTATAATCAATTCATGGCTCGAGTTGATTTCATTATGGCTCAAAAAGTTATAGAATTGATAGTTTGCATCATCTTAAAGTATGTTGCACCTCTACGAAAGATGCAAAATGCACTACGTACTAAGCTCGGATACAAGAATTAAAAGCTCGTAAAAATAATATGTAGCTCGAAAACTTTGAAATGTTTGTCACATAAACTCATAGTCGAAAAATTATTTTGAAAGCTCGAGAACTTTACTTGTTAGCTGATGTGATTTGGAATGAACTTTGAACAAGTTATTTGGAGATTGATAGTAATTTGAAATAAACGAAACCAAGCAACGAAATCAGATTGAGATAGTTGCTGTAAAGGAATTATAGGATGTAACCAAGGATAGTGTGCTAAGTGAGATAGACCTATACCTCAACAAAGCGGGTGCCAATTCAAACACTCGATTGAAATAGCGAGTATAGAGCTTGTAACGCGACTAACTCTAATACTTTGTCTTGTGAACTACAAAGACGAAAAGGAAAGCAAAGCTTAACTCAGATTTGTTTGATGAAAGTTGAATGCTTTATTCATCAAATGGGTGGCTATTTATAGCCTACAAACGTCCCCAAAGAGAGGCCAACCAGAATAGTCAAGCCTCTTAAAGAGGGTGATACAAACAAAGAAAGGGAAAAGAACTTAGACAACTAGATACAATGCATCAATGGGAACACATTCAGCCTACTAAATCAGATGCACAGCTCTTGTTTGCATAAGAGGTTTGATGAGTGGGAACCCAAGTTAATGTATCCATATGGTCTTGATTATTTGACTTGTAAATCAGATTAGAGCAATGTATGTTCTTGCTCTTTTATTCTGTCCAAGTAGGTGCTCGCACGAGCTAGTTCAGCACTTGAAGAAGGCACACTACTAGACTTGAAGGAGGGGTTAAGGGGGTTGGACTAGGACCATTTAGAGCTAGTGTGAGTTCAATGAACTCTTAGTTTGTTGTTGCTTCTTCATTCGGATCATCTCCTCCCCCTTGAAAAGGAATTGTCCTCAATTCTGAAATGCCATCATCATCAAGATAAGGAGAAAGGTCTCCCACATTGAATGTGGCATGAACTCCATAATCATCCGGTAACTCAATCTTGTAGGCATTGTCGTTTACCCTTGATATGATCTTGTGTGGACCTTCTGCTCGTGGCATCAACTTGTTCTTTCTCTTGCTTGGAAACATCTCCTTTCTTAAGTGAACCCAAACCAAGTCACCCTCTTGGAAGAGTCTTGGTTTCCTGTTTTTCTTGGACCTTCTTTTGTAGGCTTCATTTACTTCCTTGATCCTTTCTCGGATTTGCTCGTGGAGTTTTATCATGGATTTGAGCTTTGACTCTGCGTCCTTGTGGACTAACTCATCCTTAGGTAGGGGAATTAGGTCCAAAGGCATATAAGGGTTGATTCCATAAACAGCCTCAAAAGGAGAATGAGAGGTAGCATAAGTAGGAGAACGATTGTAAGCAAACTCAGCGTGGGCTATCTTGACATCCCAATCCTTTTGAGTCTTGCTCACCAGGCCTCTTAGCAACGTGCCTAAAGTGCAGTTGGTACCTCGGTTTGGCCATCTGTTTGTGGGTGATGAAAGGTGCTACATAAGAGCTTGGTCCCTACCTTCCTCCACAATGTGTTCCAAAAATAGCTAAGAAACTTTGAATCACGATCCGAAACAATGGATTTAGGTAATCCATGGAGGCGCACCACTTCTTTGAAGTACAAATCGGCTACATTGCTACCATCATCGGTTTTGTGACAAGCAATGAAGTGAGCCATTTTTGCGAACCGGTCCACCACCACCATGATAGCATCCTTCCCCCTAGCTGTTCTTGGCAAGGCCACAATGAAATCCATGGACACATCTTCCCATGGTCTTTTAGGTGTGGGTAAGGGCATATAAACTCCTGGCTTGAAAGAACTCTTGGCAAATTGGCAAGTTACACACTTGCTCACTACATGTTGAACACTCCCTTGCATTCTTGGCCAAAAAAAGTGCTCTTTTAAGACTTCCAATGTTCTTGTGATGCCGAAATGACCTGCTAAACCTCCCCCATGAGCTTCCCTAACCAGAAACTCCCTAATGGGATGTTTGGGAACACAAAGTCGATTTCCCTTGAAAATAAATCCTTCCTGCAAAACAAACTCGTCAAAAGTACTAAGAGCACCAGCCTTGTACTTGGTGAATACTTCACCAAAATCAGCATCCACAGAGTAGTAGTCCTTCAAAGTCTCAAATCCAAGCGATCTTACATTTAGGGTGGATAAGTGTGTGTAGCAACAAGATAAAGCATCAGCCACGACATTGCTCTTACCATCCTTATATCTGGAAGAGAAATGAAAGGGTTGCGAAAGTTCCACCCATTTGGTATGTCTTGGACTTAGCTTTTGCGAGCCATTGATGTACTTTAAGTACTCATGATCTCTACTAGGTGTCAAACCAGCTGGTAATTCATTAGGAATGGCAACACCCAGTTCCTTTAGCAACTCCTCAAATCGTTTCCCTCCAAACCCATTATCAACCCTAACTGGTTCCTCTCTAGTAAGCATGACAAAGACACACTCTCCCTCTTCTATGGCATGTTCTACCACATTTTTAGTAGCAAATATGGAGAGGTTGGATTTCTTGACTCGATTAGCTAACATGGTACACACATCTTGAGGTGTCATGGGTTTTAGCACAATTTTCTTTCCCCTATCCCTCAATTCATACTCATTCTTTCTCTCATGGTGAACTACATCCCTATCCAACTGCCAAGGATGACCCAATAGTATGTGATAAGCATCTATAGGAATAACATCACATAAGACCTCATCAACATAGGAACCCATGGTCAAACCAACCCTTACTTGTTTAGTGACCCTCACTTTGTTCCCGTTATCTAACCAATGTAGTGCATAAGGTTTAGGGTGATTAGTAGTAGCTAGACCGAGTTTGGTTACCATTTCAGCTAAGGCAATGTTGGTACAACTACCTCCATCAATTATTAAACTACAACATTTGTTGTTAACTTGACAATTAGTATGGAATAGTCGGTTTCTTTGTTCAGTATCGTGTTGAATGGGGTTAGCATGTAGAGTACGTAGTACTAAGAGTGTATCATAAGTTGGGGGTTCATAAGCCTCAATATCTTCCTCTTCCTCGTTAACATTGAAAACAGCCCCTATACGTTGTTCCTCTTCCCCTATTTCATCCCTAACAGTGATCACTTCTCTTAAGGTCACAACTCTCCTATTAGGACAAGCGTTTTTGTAGTGACCAAACCCTTGACACTTGAAACAACGTACTTTGGATAGACTAGTTTCAGTGGGTGTTTTAGTAGTAGATTGAAGTGGGGTTGCTGGGTTATTCTTAATGGTGAGGGGTTGATTAGTATTAGTAGAATTGAACCTATTACCTTCATCAGTTCGTGGCCAAGTACGACCCTTACTAGACCCACCCTCATGTTTTGCCTTCCCTTGTGCCTCAATTTTTAAACACAGCCCACATAATGTATCAAAGTCAGAATAAGGACATAAATCGACCGTATTAGCAATACTACGATTTAACCCATGCAAAAATCTAGCCATTTTTATTTCTTCATTTTCTTCTACTTCCCCCATTAAAACCAAATTCTCAAACTCATCAATATACTCACTAACACTTAACCTCCCTTGTGTCAGATTAGCAATCTTTTTGTACAAGGACAACTTATGTGTAGTTGGAACATACCTCTTACGTAGCTTACGGTTTAAGGTGATCCGAATGAAGAGACTAAGGAGTTCAATGAAGTAACACTAGCTCCTATTAGCTCGAGTCAAGCCACACTAGCTCCTCCTACTAGCTTAGTGGTATGCCTCCTCCAAGTACTAAGTTAGCTCACAAGGGAGCTGAATAAAGGAGTAGAGAAGTCAAGGTTGATTATGGGCTGATTGGTTACTTCGTAATTGGCTCCATGTTCACATGGTGTGTACACTCAAGCTTTGGTGTTGGCTCCATGTTCACACAAGACTACACGGCTGGTGAAGCTTTGGTTTTAACTCCCTAGCTTTGGTTTTAACTCCATGTTTACACTAGCTTTGTTATTAGCTCCAACCTTGTAATTAGCTCCTAGTTCACAATAGTCTTAGCTTTGTTTTTGTCACCCTAAACCAACCGGTTTAAGGGCACTTGTAGGCTATATATAGCCGGTCATTTGAAGGAATAAAGATCATCCAATTTGCAAATTAAAACCTGAGTAAAAGTTAAGCTTTGTGCTTCCTTTTGTTTCGTCTTTGTAGTTTACAAGACAAGGTCTAGAGTGAGTCGCGTTACAAGCTCTAAACTCGCTATTTCAATCGAGTGTTTGATCTAGCAAAGCGCTTTGTTGAAGTATAGGTCTACTTCACCTAGCATACTATCCTTTGGTTACGGTTTATTCATCCTCAAACTATCTTTACCTTCTGTTTTGGTTACTTGTTTCACGTCCATTTCAGAATACTAATCCATCTTTACATTCTTGTTTCAAAGTTCATATCAACTCACATCATAAGGACTCCCACGATGAGATTTTACTCTTACCAACCCTAGTGCGTTGCACCTTCAGCTCCTTATACCAAAGAGATGCCCCCTTGCTTAGTTTCAGAATTGCATACTTGCACCTTTCCTCGTCTTCTAGGTTCTTGCAATCGAAGAGCTTCTCAATGTTTCGCTCCCACTCCAAGTACACTTCTGGATCAGTACCACCCATGAACTCAGGGAGTTCATTCACTTTGATTCTGTCCATGGGCTCCCTTCTTGCTTGGAAATGAGAATTCATGGGTTGAAAGTTCTCCAACGCCTTCTTCAGGTGCTCCAAGAAGTTAGGGTCGTCAAAGTTCACTCCTCCTGCCATTCTTTACGTCTTAGGAAAACCAAAGCTCTGATACCACTTATGATGTGATTTGGAATGAACTTTGAACAAGTTATTTGGAGATTGATAGTAATTTGAAATAAACGAAACCAAGCAACGAAATCAGATTGAGATAGTTGCTGTAAAGGAATTATAGGATGTAACCAAGGATAGTGTGCTAAGTGAGATAGACCTATACCTCAACAAAGCGGGTGCCAATTCAAACACTCGATTGAAATTGATGTGAGTTGATATGAACTTTGAAATAAGAATGAGAGATATGATTAGTAAACTGAATTGGACGTGAAACAAGTAACCAAAACAGAAAGTAAAGGATAGTTTTGAGCGTGAATGAACCGTAACCAAGGATAGTATGCTAGGTGAAGTAGACCTATACTTCAACAAAGCGGGTGCTAAATCAAACAACGCGATTGAAGTAGCGAGTTTAGAGCTTGTAACGCGACTCACTCTAGACTTTGTCTTGTAAACTACAAAGACGAAACAAAGAAAGCACAAAGCTTAACTTTACTCAGGTTTTTAATTTGCAAATTGGATGATTTTTATTCCTTCAAATGGCCGGCTATTTATAGCCTACAAGACCCTTAAAACCGGTTGGTTGAGGGTGACAATAACAAAGCTAGACTAATGTGAACTAGGAGCTAAATACAAGGTTGGAGCTAATAACAAAGCTAGTGTAAACAAGGAGTTAAAACCAAAGCTTGATGAAGAGTAATCAGCCGTGGTCTTCTTGTGTGAACATGGAGATGAAAACAAAGCTTGAGTAGGAGTAATGAGGCGCGGCAATGGTGTGAACATGGAGCCAAAAACAAGGCTAACAAGAGAGCCTTTTGACCGTGTACACCATGAGAACACAACTAGCTTTAAACCCTTCTTAACTTTAGTCCATTACCCATGCTTGAATGATTGTGACCCTAAGTTAATGTCTTCATTTTACCTTGATTAGTTGCTCCCTTATTCAGCTCAAAACTCGAGCTAGCTCCAAGACTTCTTATTATTGCTAATGTAGCTGGCCTAAGCTTAAGTAGGAGCTAGTATTCTTTAGTTGAGCTCTTTAGAACTTCCTTACTTGGATTGGTAGCTCCTTGATTCGGATCATCTCCTCCCCCTTGACAAGGAATTGTCCTCAATTCTGAAATGTTAACTTTATCAAGGTATAGAAGAAGATCTTCTATTGGGAAGGTGGCTTGAACTCCATACTCATTCTGCAGCTTCAACTTGTAAGTTCTGTGGCTACCCTTGTGCGGAACTTCTGGTTGGGACTTCCATTTGCTCTTTCCTTGGTTTGGGAACTCCTCCATACTTACGTTAGCCAAAGACAAGTCATCCCTTATGAGGGGCCTTGTACTTCTGTTTTTGTTGTGCTCTCCTTTGTAGGCTGCTCTCGTTTTGTATCCTGAATTAGAATGCCTTGGAGTGCAAAGGAGGTCGCCTTTAGAAGGAAGTCTCACCTGCAAAATAAGGTCATCTAAAGTACTACAAGAGTTAGTCTTGTGTTTGGCCAGTACTTCAGTCTCCATGGAGTAGTAGTCCTTCCAATCCTTAATTCCAATTCTGGTTGTATGCGTGTTGTTGCAAGACAACGCGTAGACCATGCCTTTGCCCTTACCTTCTACATACCTTAAGATCTCAGGATCTTTCCTAGGCATCATATAGGAGGGCATTCCATTAGAGATAACAACACCTTGTTCCTTTTGCCACTCTTCAAATGGCGTTCCCTCACTGCCACCTTCAATCTTGATTGGCTCTTCTTTGGTGGCATCCAACTCTCCTTGGTCTAAAGTATGCATTTCTACAATTTTACTAGCAAACATTGAGAGGCTGGGTTTTCCGACTCTATTTGCTAACATGTTACACACGCTTTGAGGTGCCATGGGTTTGAGTATAATTTTCTTCCCTTTATCATTCAATTCATACTCATTCCTCCTCCCATGGTGAACTACGTCCCTATCAAACTGCCAAGGACGGCCTAAAAGTATGTGACAAGCATCCATAGGAATTACATCACACAAGACCTCATCAATGTAAGAACCCATGGTTAATCCAACCCTCACTTGTTTAGTGACCCTTACCTTGTTCCCGTTGTTTAACCAATGTAAGGCATAAGGGTTAGGGTGATTGGTAGTAGCTAGGCCTAGTTTGTCCACCATTTCAGTTGAGGCAACGTTGGTACAACTACCTCCATCGATGATTAGACTACACCATTTATCTTTCACTTGACACTTAGTATGAAACAGTTGGTCTCTTTGTTCAGTGTCTTGTTGAATTGGGTTAGTATGTAGAGTACGAAGGACTAGAAGTGTGTCATAAGCCGGGGGTTCATAAGACTCAATATCTTCTTCCTCTTCTTCCTCTCCCTCATTGACATTAAAAACAGCCCCTATACGTTGTTCCTCCTCCCATAACTCATCCCTAACTGAGATTACTTCCCTTAAGGTTACAACTCTTTTGTTAGGACAAGCGTTTTTGAAGTGACCAAACCCTTGACATTTGAAACAACGTACTTTAGATAGACTAGTTTCAGTGGATGTTTTGGGGGTAGACTGAGGTGGGGGTGCTGGGTTAGTCTTAACAATAAGGGGTTGATTAGAACTAGTAGGATTGACTCTATTGCTATCATCTGTTCGTGACCAAGTATGACTCTTACTAGACTCACCCTCATGTCTTCCTTTCCCTTGTGCCTCGATTTTTAGACATAATCCACACAATGTATCAAAATCAGAATAAGGACACAAATCAACTGTATTGGCTATACTACGATTTAATCCACGTAAGAACCTAGCCATTTTTATTTCTTCATTTTCCTCTACTTCTCCCATTAAAACCAGGTTCTCAAATTCCTCTATATATCCTTGCACAAGGTTAGCAATCTTTTTGTATAAGGACAACTTGTGCGTAGTTGGAACATACCTCTTACGTAGTTTACGTTTTAAGGACTCCCAAGAAGTAATCTTACCTTTCCCACTTCTGGTGCGTTGTACCTTAAGCCCTTCATACCAAAGGGAAGCCCCTTTGCTTAGCTTTAGGATGGCGTATTTGCACCTCTCTTCGTCCTCCAAATCCTTGAAGTCAAAGAGCTTCTCTATGTTTCTTTCCCACTCCAAGTAAGCTTCAGGATCAGTACCACCATTAAACTCAGGGAGTTCATTTACCTTGATTCTGTCCACCGGTTCTCTCCTTGGTTGGAAGCGGGAATTCTTGGGTTGGAAGTTCTCCAACGCCCTCTTTAGTTGTTCCAGGAAGGTAGGGTCTTCAAAGTTCAACACTCCTGCCATGCTTACGTCTAGATGGATGACCAAAGCTCTGATACCACTAATGATGTGAGTTGATATGAACTTTGAAATAAGAATGAGAGATATGATTAGTAAACTGAATTGGACGTGAAACAAGTAACCAAAACAGAAAGTAAAGGATAGTTTTGAGCGTGAATGAACCGTAACCAAGGATAGTATGCTAGGTGAAGTAGACCTATACTTCAACAAAGCGGGTGCTAAATCAAACAACGCGATTGAAGTAGCGAGTTTAGAGCTTGTAACGCGACTCACTCTAGACTTTGTCTTGTAAACTACAAAGACGAAACAAAGAAAGCACAAAGCTTAACTTTACTCAGGTTTTTAATTTGCAAATTGGATGATTTTTATTCCTTCAAATGGCCGGCTATTTATAGCCTACAAGACCCTTAAAACCGGTTGGTTGAGGGTGACAATAACAAAGCTAGACTAATGTGAACTAGGAGCTAAATACAAGGTTGGAGCTAATAACAAAGCTAGTGTAAACAAGGAGTTAAAACCAAAGCTTGATGAAGAGTAATCAGCCGTGGTCTTCTTGTGTGAACATGGAGATGAAAACAAAGCTTGAGTAGGAGTAATGAGGCGCGGCAATGGTGTGAACATGGAGCCAAAAACAAGGCTAACAAGAGAGCCTTTTGACCGTGTACACCATGAGAACACAACTAGCTTTAAACCCTTCTTAACTTTAGTCCATTACCCATGCTTGAATGATTGTGACCCTAAGTTAATGTCTTCATTTTACCTTGATTAGTTGCTCCCTTATTCAGCTCAAAACTCGAGCTAGCTCCAAGACTTCTTATTATTGCTAATGTAGCTGGCCTAAGCTTAAGTAGGAGCTAGTATTCTTTAGTTGAGCTCTTTAGAACTTCCTTACTTGGATTGGTAGCTCCTTGATTCGGATCAGAAATAGCGAGTATAGAGCTTGTAACGCGACTAACTCTAATACTTTGTCTTGTGAACTACAAAGACGAAAAGGAAAGCAAAGCTTAACTCAGATTTGTTTGATGAAAGTTGAATGCTTTATTCATCAAATGGGTGGCTATTTATAGCCTACAAACGTCCCCAAAGAGAGGCCAACCAGAATAGTCAAGCCTCTTAAAGAGGGTGATACAAACAAAGAAAGGGAAAAGAACTTAGACAACTAGATACAATGCATCAATGGGAACACATTCAGCCTACTAAATCAGATGCACAGCTCTTGTTTGCATAAGAGGTTTGATGAGTGGGAACCCAAGTTAATGTATCCATATGGTCTTGATTATTTGACTTGTAAATCAGATTAGAGCAATGTATGTTCTTGCTCTTTTATTCTGTCCAAGTAGGTGCTCGCACGAGCTAGTTCAGCACTTGAAGAAGGCACATTACTAGACTTGAAGGAGGGGTTAAGGGGGTTGGACTAGGACCATTTGGAGCTAGTGTGAGTTCAATGAACTCTTAGTTTGTTGTTGCTTCTTCATTCGGATCATTAGCTCATAAGTTTTGCACACATACTCGGAATTTTTAGTGAATGTATTTTGACATCACGAAAATATATTTATTGATTACAAGTTAGTGGAACCTCATATCATACTATGCTCGGATACAAAAATTAAAAGCTCGTAAAAATTAATATGAAGCTCAAAAAGTTTGAAATGTTTGTAACAGATGACCCGATTGTGGAGCCCAAAAAATTAGTCAACGGTCCTGATAAAGCAATTGACTACGCATGTGAACCATCCTATCACAAGTCGTTATGGGTAGGCGTGTATTGGCCCAAACATGGCCAGATTCGTGCAACTAAACAAGGGATCTATCAAGAGAATATTTCTTATTCTAAAAGGATATGGAGGATATCGTGGGATTGGAAAGATATCCACCATAATGGTAGGAGGATAAAAAGAGATATGGCTAGTATCTTTTATGATACACCAATTTCACATAAAAGGCAACAAGAGGATCTCCAAATATTTGGGATATCAAACTATCTTGAATATGTGGCAAGAAATAAACAAAAGGATCTCCATCAAATAATTGGAGCTGTGGAAATCTCTCATATATGGCAAGGAATCAAGCTAGTGGATCTTCATCAAATAAGTGGGGATGTCGTGATCTCCCATGATACACACTACTCTTTTATTTAAAGCAAGTAGGATAAAAATCACACCCATATGTAGCGTGTGATATTAGTAATTATTTTCATAAGATTAGTTGCCATTTATCTATGTTTTTACTAGAGTAAGATATCACTCGGAATATCACGAGGATATCACGCATTGTAGGCTATATAAGCCATAGTCGTTCATTTAATAAATCATCGAATATTTATGAATTTACAAACAACTTGTCAAACTCTGGATTAATTTGTTAATCACGTGTTTAAACTTCGAGAAGGTACTTCGAATCGTTTAGAGGGTTGGTGTTCCAAACTCTGAGCTATTAATTCCGGGTTCAAGGTCGAACTACGGGTTAAATATCCTTTGGTTACTCACTGATTAACATCGGATCACAAAATACAAAAAAAATGAAGCGTCTGCTTCCCAAAAATAGCCGAGCCACAAAACTCAAAATCCCCACAGACCTTAACCACGAACCAGGGTTCCATTAATCTTAGTTCAATTTCACTCCAAAATCCACGTCATTAACCAAGGTTACATTAACCTTCGACCCAATCGTCATTTCTTATTCTAAACCGCTTCCGCATTCGCATCAACAGAAACTCATACTCTGATGTGAGTTGATATGAACTTTGAAACAAACACGTGAAGGATATTAGTATTCTGAAATGGAACGTAAACAAGTAACCAAAATAGAATGAAAGGATAGTTTTAGGGATGAATGAACCGTAACCAAGGATAGTATGCTAGGTGAAGTAGACCTATACTTCAACAAAGCGGTTGCTAGATCAAACACTCGATTGAAATAGCGAGTTTAGAGCTTGGAACGCGACTTACTCTAGACTTTGTCTTGTAAACAACAAGGACGTAAAAGAAAGCTTAGCTTTACTCAGGTTTTTGATATGCAAATTGGATGTCTTATTCCTTTAACTAGATGGCTATATATAGCCTACAAAAGGACCCTTACACCGGCTGGTTTAGGGTGACAAAAACAAAGTTACAACTATGTGAACATGGAGTTAATAACAAAGCTAGGAGCTAATAACAAAGTAATGTAAACATGGAGCTAATAACAAAGCTTGAACAAGGAGTAATGAGGCGCGACATCTATGTGAACATGGAGGCACAAACAAAGCTAACAAGGGAGCCTTTTAACCGTGTACACCATGTGAACCCAATCAGCCTCAAACACTTTCATAACTTCAGTACACTTCCCATGCTTGAATGAGTGTGAACCCAAGTTAATGTCTCCTTATTACCTTTAATATTTGCTCCTTTATTTAGCTCACATACGAGCTAGCTCACCCCTTGTAGTAGGCACACTACTAAGTTGGTAAGAAATGCTAGTGAGGCTGGACTAAGACCATGAGGAGCCAAGGTGACCTTATTGAACTCTTTGGTAGCTCCTTGATTCAGATCATCTCCTCCCCCTTGAAAAGGAATTGTCCTCAATTCAGAAAAACCATCTTCATCAAAATAAAGAGCAAAATCTCCCACTTTGGACGTGGTATGAACTTCATAACTATCCGGCAACTTTATCTTGCAACCTTGGTTGTTTCCCTTGTATGGAGCTTCTGCTTGGGACATCAATCTAGTCTTTCTCTTGATAGCTTCATCCGTTGTGTAACAAATACTTAGGTGAGCCACTATGGAGAATGGCAAGTACTCTCTCGGTTTGAGGGGACTCTTTGGGAAAGGACTCGTTAAGTATTTGCTTATGATGCTTAGCTTACTCTCTTGTGTCTTTAGCAAAAGGACGTGCTCCTTTAATGTCTCTAAGGTTCTGGTTATGTCACAGCCTACAGCTGGTCCTCCTCCTTGAGCTTCTCTAGCTATACACTCTGAAATAGGATGTTTTGGGACACAAAAATGGTTCTCTTTAGGAAAAAGATTGCCCTGCAAAACAAACTCATTAAAAGTGTTAAGAGTAATAGCTTTGCACTTGGTGAGTACATCAACCTCCGTGGAGTAATAGCCCTTCAAAGTCTTAAATCCAAGCGGGCTTGCACCTAAGTAGTGACAGGATAGAGTATTGGCCTTGACATTGTTCTTAATATCTCCATACCTTAAGACTTCATGGTCTTTACTAGGCATCAAACAGGATGGTATTCCATTGGAGATAACAACACCTCGTTCTTTTTGCCACTCTTCAAACTGCTTCCCTTCACAACCACCATTAACCTTTCCTGATTCCTCCGTAGGAACCATGACGGCACCACACTCCCCCTCTTCTATGGCATGTTCTTCCATAATTTTACTAGCAAATATTGAGAGGTTGGGTTTTCCGACTCGATTGGTTAACATGTTGCAAACGCTTTGAGGTGTCATGGGCTTGAGTACAATTTTCTTTCCCTTATCACTCAATTCATACTCATTTCTTCTCCCATGGTGAACTACGTCCCTATCAAACTGCCAAGGACGGCCTAATAGTATGTGACAAGCATCCATAGGAATAACATCACACAATACCTCATCAACGTAGGAACCCATGGTTAAGCCAACCCTCACTTGTTTAGTGACCCTTACTTTGTTCCCGTTGTTCAACCAATGTAATGCATAAGGGTTAGGGTGATTAGTAGTAGCTAGACCTAGTTTGTCTACCATTTCAGTTGAGGCAACGTTGGTACAACTACCTCCATCAATGATTAGACTACACCATTTGTCTTTAACTTGACACTTAGTATGGAATAGTTGGTCTCTTTGTTCGGTGTCATGTTGAATGGGGTTAGCATGTAGAGTACGTAGTACTAAGAGGGTGTCATAAGCCGGAGGTTCATAAGCCTCAAACTCCTCTTCTTCCTCTTCCCCTCCCTTATTAACATTAAAAACAGCTCCTATACGTTGTTCTTCTTCCCATATCTCATCCCTAATGGTGATTACTGATCCGAATCAAGGAGCTACCAATTCAAGTAAGGAAGTTCTAAAGAGCTCAACTAAAGAATACTAGCTCCTACTTAAGCTTAGGCCAGCTAGTTTAGCAATAATAAGAAGTCATCTTCAGTAATGAAGTTAGCTCGAATTTGAACTGAATAAAGGAGCAACTAATCAAGGTAAAGTGAAGACATTAACTTAGGGTCACAATCATTCAAGCATGAGTAATGGACTGAAGTTAAGAAGGTCTTGGAGCTGGTTGTGTTCTCTTGGTGTACACGGTCCAAAGGCTCTCTTGTTAGCCTTGTTTTTGGCTCCATGTTCACACCTTGCCGCGCCTCATTACTCCCACTCAAGCCTTGTTTTCATCTCCTTGTTCACATAAGAAGACCACGGCTGATTACTCTTCACTTAAGCATAGTTATTAGCTCCAAGTTCACATCTCTTTGTTATTAGCTCCAACTTTGTAACTAGCTCCTAGTTCACAATAGTCTTAGCTTTGTTTTTGTCACCCTAAACCAACCGGTTTAAGGGCTCTTGTAGGCTATAAATAGCCGGCCATTTTGAAGGAATAGATGATCCAATTTGCAAATTAAAACCCAAGTAAAAGTTAAGCTTTGAGCTTCCTTTTGTTTCGTCTTTGTAGTTTACAAGACAAAGTCTAGAGTGAGTCGCGTTACAAACTCTAAACTCGCTATTTCAATCGAGTGTTTGATCTAGCAAACCGCTTTGTTGAAGTATAGGTCTACTTCACCTAGCATACTATCCTTTGGTTACGGTTTATTCATCCTCAAACTATCTTTACCTTCTGTTTTGGTTACTTGTTTCACGTCCATTTCAGTATACTAATCATATCTCTCATTCTTGTTTCAAAGTTCATATCAACTCACATCAATTACTTCTCTTAAGGTCACAACTCTTTTATTGGGACAAGCGTTTTTGTAGTGACCAAAACCTTGACACTTGATGTGAGTTGATATGAACTTTGAAACAAGAGTGAGAGATATGATTAGTATTCTGAAATGGACCGTGAACAAGTAACCAAAACAGAATGAGAGGATAGTTTTAAGGTTGAATAAACCGTAACCAAGGATAGTATGCTAGGTGAAGTAGACCTATACTTCAACAAAGCGGTTGCTAGATCAAACACTCGATTGAAATAGCGAGTTTAGAGCTTGGAACGCGACTTACTCTAGACTTTGTCTTGTAAACAACAAGGACGTAAAAGAAAGCTTAGCTTTACTCAGGTTTTTGATATGCAAATTGGATGTCTTATTCCTTTAACTAGATGGCTATATATAGCCTACAAAAGGACCCTTACACCGGCTGGTTTAGGGTGACAAAAACAAAGTTACAACTATGTGAACATGGAGTTAATAACAAAGCTAGGAGCTAATAACAAAGTAATGTAAACATGGAGCTAATAACAAAGCTTGAACAAGGAGTAATGAGGCGCGACATCTATGTGAACATGGAGGCACAAACAAAGCTAACAAGGGAGCCTTTTAACCGTGTACACCATGTGAACCCAATCAGCCTCAAACACTTTCATAACTTCAGTACACTTCCCATGCTTGAATGAGTGTGAACCCAAGTTAATGTCTCCTTATTACCTTTAATATTTGCTCCTTTATTTAGCTCACATACGAGCTAGCTCACCCCTTGTAGTAGGCACACTACTAAGTTGGTAAGAAATGCTAGTGAGGCTGGACTAAGACCATGAGGAGCCAAGGTGACCTTATTGAACTCTTTGGTAGCTCCTTGATTCAGATCATCTCCTCCCCCTTGAAAAGGAATTGTCCTCAATTCAGAAAAACCATCTTCATCAAAATAAAGAGCAAAATCTCCCACTTTGGACGTGGTATGAACTTCATAACTATCCGGCAACTTTATCTTGCAACCTTGGTTGTTTCCCTTGTATGGAGCTTCTGCTTGGGACATCAATCTAGTCTTTCTCTTGATAGCTTCATCCGTTGTGTAACAAATACTTAGGTGAGCCACTATGGAGAATGGCAAGTACTCTCTCGGTTTGAGGGGACTCTTTGGGAAAGGACTCGTTAAGTATTTGCTTATGATGCTTAGCTTACTCTCTTGTGTCTTTAGCAAAAGGACGTGCTCCTTTAATGTCTCTAAGGTTCTGGTTATGTCACAGCCTACAGCTGGTCCTCCTCCTTGAGCTTCTCTAGCTATACACTCTGAAATAGGATGTTTTGGGACACAAAAATGGTTCTCTTTAGGAAAAAGATTGCCCTGCAAAACAAACTCATTAAAAGTGTTAAGAGTAATAGCTTTGCACTTGGTGAGTACATCAACCTCCGTGGAGTAATAGCCCTTCAAAGTCTTAAATCCAAGCGGGCTTGCACCTAAGTAGTGACAGGATAGAGTATTGGCCTTGACATTGTTCTTAATATCTCCATACCTTAAGACTTCATGGTCTTTACTAGGCATCAAACAGGATGGTATTCCATTGGAGATAACAACACCTCGTTCTTTTTGCCACTCTTCAAACTGCTTCCCTTCACAACCACCATTAACCTTTCCTGATTCCTCCGTAGGAACCATGACGGCACCACACTCCCCCTCTTCTATGGCATGTTCTTCCATAATTTTACTAGCAAATATTGAGAGGTTGGGTTTTCCGACTCGATTGGTTAACATGTTGCAAACGCTTTGAGGTGTCATGGGCTTGAGTACAATTTTCTTTCCCTTATCACTCAATTCATACTCATTTCTTCTCCCATGGTGAACTACGTCCCTATCAAACTGCCAAGGACGGCCTAATAGTATGTGACAAGCATCCATAGGAATAACATCACACAATACCTCATCAACGTAGGAACCCATGGTTAAGCCAACCCTCACTTGTTTAGTGACCCTTACTTTGTTCCCGTTGTTCAACCAATGTAATGCATAAGGGTTAGGGTGATTAGTAGTAGCTAGACCTAGTTTGTCTACCATTTCAGTTGAGGCAACGTTGGTACAACTACCTCCATCAATGATTAGACTACACCATTTGTCTTTAACTTGACACTTAGTATGGAATAGTTGGTCTCTTTGTTCGGTGTCATGTTGAATGGGGTTAGCATGTAGAGTACGTAGTACTAAGAGGGTGTCATAAGCCGGAGGTTCATAAGCCTCAAACTCCTCTTCTTCCTCTTCCCCTCCCTTATTAACATTAAAAACAGCTCCTATACGTTGTTCTTCTTCCCATATCTCATCCCTAATGGTGATTACTTCTCTTAAGGTCACAACTCTTTTATTGGGACAAGCGTTTTTGTAGTGACCAAAACCTTGACACTTGATGTGAGTTGATATGAACTTTGAAACAAGAGTGAGAGATATGATTAGTATTCTGAAATGGACCGTGAACAAGTAACCAAAACAGAATGAGAGGATAGTTTTAAGGTTGAATAAACCGTAACCAAGGATAGTATGCTAGGTGAAGTAGACCTATACTTCAACAAAGCGGTTGCTAGATCAAACACTCGATTGAAATAGCGAGTTTAGAGTTTGTAACGCGACTTACTCTAGACTTTGTCTTGTAAACAACAAGGACGTAAAAGAAAGCTTAGCTTTACTCAGGTTTTTGATATGCAAATTGGATGTTTTATTCAATCAACTAGATGGCTATATATAGCCTACAAAAGGGCCCTTAAACCGGCTGGTTAAGGTGACAAAAACAAAGTTACAACTATGTGAACATGGAGCCAATAACAAAGCTAGGAGCTAATAACAAAGTAATGTAAACATGGAGCTAATAACAAAGCTTGAACAAGGAGTAATGAGCCGCGGCATCTATGTGAACATGGAGCCAAGAACAAAGCTAGCAAGGGAGCCTTTGGACGTGTACACCATGTGAACACAATCAACCTTAAACACCTTCATAACTTCAGTACACTTCCCATGCTTGAATGAGTGTGAACCCAAGTTAATGTCTTCATTTTACCTTGATTATTTGCTCCTTTATTCAGCTTACACACGAGCTAGCTCACTAATTGTAGTAAGCATACTTCTAAGCTGGTAAGGGGTGCTAGTGAGGCTGAACTAAGTCCATGAGGAGCTAAGGTGACTTTATTGAACTCTTTGGTAGCTCCTTGATTCGGATCATCTCCTCCCCCTTGAAAAGGAATTGTCCTCAATTCAGAAAGACCATCTTCATCAAAATAAAGAGCAAAATCTCCCACTTTGGACGTGGTATGAACTTCATAACTATCCGGCAACTTCATCTTGCAACCATGGTTGTTTTCCTTGTATGAAACTTCTGCTTGGGACATTAATCTGGTCTTTCTCTTGATAGCTTCAACCGTTATGTAACAAGTACTTAGGTGAGTCACTAAGGAGAACGGCAAGTACTTGCTTGATTGGAGGGGACTCTTTGGGTAAGGACTCGTTAAGTATTTGCTTATGATGCTTAGCTTACTCCCTTGTGTTTTTAACAAAAGGAAGTGCTCCTTTAATGTCCCTAAGGTTCTGGTTATGTCACAACCTACAGCTGGTCCTCCTCCTTGAGCTTCTTTAGCTGTACACTCTGAAATAGGATGTTTTGGGACACAAAAATGGTTCTCTTTAGGAAAAAGATTGTCCTGCAAAACAAACTCATTAAAAGTGTTAAGAGTAATAGCCTTGCACTTGGTGAGTACATCAACCTCCGTGGAGTAATAGCCTTTCAAAGTCTTAAATCCAAGCGAGCTTGCACCTAAGTAGTGACAGGATAGAGTATTGGCCATGACTTTGTTCTTAACATCTCCATACCTTAAGACTTCATGGTCTTTGCTAGGCATCAAACAGGATGGTATTCCATTGGAGATAACAACACCTCGTTCTTTTTGCCACTCTTCAAACTGATTCCCTTCACTACCACTCTTAATCTTATTTGGTTCCTCTTTAGTGGCTTCAAACTCCCCCTCTTCTATAGCATGCGCTTCCACATTTTTACTAGCAAACATTGAGAGGTTGGGTTTTCCGACTCGAGTTGCTAACATGTTACATACATTTTGAGGTGTCATGGGTTTGAGTACAATTTTCTTTCCCTTATCACTCAATTCATACTCATTCCTCCTCCCATGGTGAACTACGTCCCTATAAAACTGCCAAGGACGGCCTAAAAGTATATGACAAGCATCCATAGGAATAACATCACACAATACCTCATCAACGTAGGAACCCATGGTTAAGCCAACCCTCACTTGTTTAGTGACCCTTACTTTGTTCCCGTTGTTCAACCAATGTAATGCATAAGGGTTAGGGTGATTAGTAGTAGCTAGACCTAGTTTGTCTACCATTTCAGTTGAGGCAACGTTGGTACAACTACCTCCATCAATGATTAGACTACACCATTTGTCTTTAACTTGACACTTAGTATGGAATAGTTGGTCTCTTTGTTCGGTGTCATGTTGAATGGGGTTAGCATGTAGGGTACGTAGTACTAAGAGGGTGTCATAAGCCGGGGGTTCATAAGCCTCAAACTCTTCTTCTTCCTCTTCTCCTCCCTCATTAACGTTGAAAACAGCTCCTATACGTTGTTCCTCTTCCCATATCTCATCCCTAATGGTGATTACTTCTCTTAAGGTCACAACTCTTTTGTTAGGGCAAGCGTTTTTGTAGTGACCAAACCCTTGACATTTGAAACAGCGTACTTTAGATAGACTAGTTTCAGTAGTTGTTTTGGGGTTAGATTGAGGTGGGGGTGCGGGGTTACTCTTAACAATAAGGGGTTGATTAGTATTAGTAGGATTGACTCTATTACCATCATCCGTTCGAGACCAAGTATGACTCTTACTAGACTCACCCTCATGTCTTCCCTTCCCTTGTGGCTCAATTTTTAGACACAACCCACACAAGGTATCAAAATCAGAATAAGGACACAAATCAACCGTATTAGCTATACTACGATTTAACCCACGTAAGAACCTAGCCATTTTTATCTCTTCATTCTCTTCTACTTCTCCCATTAGAACCAAGTTCTCAAATTCTTCTATGTATTCACTAACACTCATTTTTCCTTGTACAAGGTTAGCAATCTTTTTGTATAAGGATAACTTGTGCGTAGTTGGGACATACCTCTTACGTAGTTTGCGTTTTAAGGACTCCCAATAAGTAATCTTACCCTTTCCACTTCTGGTGCGTTGTACCTTAAGCCCTTCATACCAAAGGGAAGCCCCTTTGCTTAACTTTAAGATGGCGTATTTGCACCTTTCTTCGTCCTCTAAATCCTTGAAGTCAAAGAGCTTCTCCATGCTTCTTTCCCACTCCAAGTAAGCTTCAGGATCAGTACCACCGTTAAACTCAGGAAGTTCAGTTACCTTGATCTTGTCCACCGGTTCCCTCCTTGGTTGGAAGCGAGAATTTTTGGGCTGGAAGTTCTCCAATGCCTTCTTTAGTTGTTCCAGGAAGGTAGGATCTTCAAAGTTCAACACTCCTGCCATTCTTTACGTCTAAATGGATGACCAAAGCTCTGATACCACTAATGATGTGAGTTGATATGAACTTTGAAACAAGAGTGAGAGATATGATTAGTATTCTGAAATGGAACGTGAACAAGTAACCAAAACAGAATGAGAGGATAGTTTTAAGGTTGAATAAACCGTAACCAAGGATAGTATGCTAGGTGAAGTAGACCTATACTTCAACAAAGCGGTTGCTAGATTAAACACTCGATTGAAATAGCGAGTTTAGAGCTTGTAACGCGACTTACTCTAGACTTTGTCTTGTAAACAACAAGGACGTAAAAGAAAGCTTAGCTTTACTCAGGTTTTTGATATGCAAATTGGATGTTTTATTCAATCAACTAGATGACTATATATAGCCTACAAAAGGGCCCTTAAACCGGCTGGTTAAGGTGACAAAAACAAAGTTACAACTATGTGAACATGGAGCCAATAACAAAGCTAGGAGCTAATAACAAAGTAATGTAAACATGGAGCTAATAACAAAGCTTGAACAAGGAGTAATGAGCTGCGGCATCTATGTGAACATGGAGCCAAGAACAAAGCTAGCAAGGGAGCCTTTGGACGTGTACACCATGTGAACACAATCAACCTTAAACACCTTCATAACTTCAGTACACTTCCCATGCTTGAATGAGTGTGAACCCAAGTTAATGTCTTCATTTTACCTTGATTATTTGCTCCTTTATTCAGCTTACACACGAGCTAGCTCACTAATTGTAGTAAGCATACTTCTAAGCTGGTAAAGGGGGCTAGTGAGGCTGAACTAAGTCCATGAGGAGCTAAGGTGACTTTATTGAACTCTTTGGTAGCTCCTTGATTCGGATCAACACTTGAAACAACGTACCTTGGATAGGCTAGTTTCAGTGGGTGTTTTGGGAGTAGATTGGGGTGGGGCTGCGGGGTTGTTCTTATTAGTGAAAGGTTGATTAGTATTAGTAGTATTGGCCTTACTCACTTCATCCGTTCGTGACCAATTATGACTCTTACTAGACTCACCCTCGTGCTTTCCCTTCCCTTGTGCCTCAATTTTTAGACACAACCCACACAAAGTATCAAAGTCGGAATATGGACACAAATCAACCGTATTAGCAATACTACGATTTAGCCCACGTAAGAACCTAGCCATTTTAATCTCTTCGTTTTCTTCTATTTCTCCCATTAGAACCAAGTTTTCAAATTCTTCAATGTACTCACTAACACTCATTTTTCCTTGTACAAGGTTAGCAATCTTTTTGTATAAGGATAACTTGTGTGTAGTTGGAACATACCTCTTACGTAGTTTACGTTTTAAGGACTCCCAAGAAGAAATCTTACCCTTCCCATTCCTGGTGCGTTGTATCTTAAGCCCTTCATACCAAAGCGAAGCCCCTTTGTTTAGCTTTAGGATTGCATATTTGCACCTCTCTTCGTCCCCCCAAGTCCTTGAAGTCAGAGAGCTTCTCCATTCTTCTCTCCCATTCCAAGTAGACTTCAGGATCTGTACCACCGTTGAACTCAGGAAGTTCGTTCATTTTGATCTTGTCCACCGGTTCCCTTCTTGCTTGGAAGCGAGAGTTCCTGGGTTGGTAGTTCTCCCATGCCCTCTTTAGGTGTTCCAAGAAGTTAGGGTCTTCAAAGTTCAATACTCCTGCCATTTTACGTCTAAAGGATGACCAAAGCTCTGATACCACTAATGATGTGAGTTGATATGAACTTTGAAACAAACACGTGAAGGATATTAGTATTCTGAAATGGAATGTAAACAAGTAACCAAAATAGAATGAAAGGATAGTTTTAGGGATGAATGAACCGTAACCAAGGATAGTATGCTAGGTGAAGTAGACCTATACTTCAACAAAGCGGTTGCTAGATCAAACACTCGATTGAAATAGCGAGTTTAGAGCTTGTAACGCGACTTACTCTAGACTTTGTCTTGTAAACAACAAGGACGTAAAAGAAAGCTTAGCTTTACTCAGGTTTTTGATATGCAAATTGGATGTCTTATTCCTTTAACTAGATGGCTATATATAGCCTACAAAAGGACCCTTACACCGGCTGGTTTAGGGTGACAAAAACAAAGTTACAACTATGTGAACATGGAGCTAATAACAAAGCTAGGAGCTAATAACAAAGTAATGTAAACATGGAGCTAATAACAAAGCTTGAACAAGGAGTAATGAGGTGCGACATCTATGTGAACATGGAGCCACAAACAAAGCTAACAAGGGAGCCTTTTAACCGTGTACACCATGTGAACCCAATCAGCCTCAAACACTTTCATAACTTCAGTACACTTCCCATGCTTGAATGAGTGTGAACCCAAGTTAATGTCTCCTTATTACCTTGAATATTTGCTCCTTTATTTAGCTCACATACGAGCTAGCTCACCCCTTGTAGTAGGCACACTACTAAGTTGGTAAGAAATGCTAGTGAGGCTGGACTAAGACCATGAGGAGCCAAGGTGACCTTATTGAACTCTTTGGTAGCTCCTTGATTCGGATCATACTCGAAAAAGTATTATGAAAGCTCGAGAACTTTACTTGTTAGCTCATAAGTTTGCACACATACTCGTAATTTTTAGTGAATGTATTTTGACATCACGAAAATATATTTATTGATTACAAGTTAGTGGACCCTCATATCATACTATGCTCGGATACAAAAATTAAAAGCTCGTAAAAATTATTGTGAAGCTCAAAAAGTTTGAAATGTTTGTCACAGAAACTCATACTCGAAAAAAGTATTATGAAAGCTCGAGAACTTTACTTGTTAGCTCATAATTTTTGCACACATACTCGGATTTTTTAGTGAACGTATTTTGACATCACGAAAATATACTGTAAACAATTCATACGACACTCGTAAAATTTAATTAAAAACTCAAAAAATCATACTATGCTCGGATACAAAAATTAAAAGCTCGTAAAAATTAATATGAAGCTCGAAAAGTTTGAAATGATTGTCACGGAAACTCATACTCGAAAAAGTATTTTGAAAGCTCGAGAACTTTCCTTGTTAGTGATGTGAGTTGATATGAACTTTGAAACAAGAATGTAAAGATGGATTAGTATTCTGAAATGGAACGTGAATGAGTAACCAAAACAGAAAGTAAAGATAGTTTGAGGATGAATAAACCGTAACCAAAGGATAGTATGCTAAGTGAAGTAGACCTATACTTCAACAAAGCGGGTGCTAAATCAAACAACGCGATTGAAGTAGCGAGTTTAGAGCTTGTAACGCGACTCACTCTAGACTTTGTCTTGTAAACTACAAAGACGAAACAAAGAAAGCACAAAGCTTAACTTTACTCAGGTTTTTAATTTGCAAATTGGATGATCCTATTCCTTCAAAATGGCCGGCTATTTATAGCCTACAAGGTCCCTTAAACCGGTTGGTTTAGGGTGACAAAAACAAAGCTAAGACTAATGTGAACTAGGAGCTAATTACAAGGTTGGAGCTAATAACAAAGCTAGTGTAAACATGGAGTTAAAACCAAAGCTTCACCAAGAGTAACCAGCCGTGTGTAGTCTTGTGTGAACATGGAGCCAACAACAAAGCTTGAGTGTACACACCATGTGAACATGGAGCCAAAAACAAGGCTAACAAGAGAGCCTTTTGACCGTGTACACTAAGAGAACACAACCAGCTCCTTAACTTCAATCCACTACTCATGCTTGAATGATTGTGACCCCAAGTTAATGTCTTCATTTCACCTTGATTAGTTACTCCTTTATTCAGCTCAAATTCGAGCTAGCTCCATAATTGAAGATGACTTCTTATTATAGCTAATGTAGCTGGCCTAAGCTTAAGTAGGAGCTAGTATTCTTTAGTTGAGCTCTTTAGAACTTCCTTACTTGGATTGGTAGCTCCTTGATTCGGATCATCTCCTCCCCCTTGACAAGGAATTGTCCTCAATTCTGAAACGTGAACTTTATCAAGGCATAGAAGAAGATCTTCTATTAGGAAGGTGGCTTGGACTCCATACTCATCTGGTAACTTCAGCTTGTAAACTCTTTGGGTGCCCTTGTGTGGAACTTCTGTTTGTGACTTCCACTTGCTCCTTCCTTGGTTTGGGAACTCCTCTATACTCACGTTAGCCAAATACAAGTCATCCCTCATGAAGTACCTCGTACTCTTGTTGTGCTCTTTTCTCGTGATGTACTTAGAATGTCCTGAAGTGCAAAGGAGGTTTCCTTTAAAAGGAAGTCTTACCTGCAAAATAAGCTTATCAAGAGTACCAAAAGAGTTAGTCTTGTGCTTGGTAAGCACTTCAGTCTCCATGGAGTAGTAGTCCTTCCAATTCCCAATCCCACTTGTGCCTGTATCTAAAGTGGTTGAATGTGTGTGGTTACAAGACAATGTGTTAACCATGCCTTCGACCTTACCCTCTTCATACCTTAAGACTTCAGGATCTACACGAGGCATTAAATAAGATGGTATTCCCTTAGAGATAACAATACCTTGTTCCTGTTGCCACTCTTTAAATGGCTTTCCTTCACTGCCACTCTTAATCTTAATGGGTTTTTCTTTGGTGGCGTCAAACTCTCCCTTGTCTAGATTATGCACTTCTACAATTTTATTAGCAAACATTGAGAGGCTGGGTTTTCCGACTCTATTTGCCAACATATTGCACACACTTTGAGGTGCCATGGGTTTGAGTATGATTTTCTTCCCTTTATCATTCAATTCATACTCATTTCTCCTCCCATGGTGAACTACGTCCCTATCAAACTGCCAAGGACGGCCTAATAGTACGTGACACGCATCCATAGGAATCACATCACACAAAACCTCGTCCACATAGGAACCCATGGTTAATCCAACCCTAACTTGTTTAGTGACCCTTACTTTGTTCCCGTTGTTTAACCAATGTAACGCATAAGGGTTAGGGTGATTGGTAGTAGCTAGACCTAGTTTGTCCACCATTTCAGTTGAGGCAACGTTGGTACAACTACCTCCATCGATGATTAGACTACACCACTTATCTTTAACTTGACACTTAGTATGGAACAGTTGGTCTCTTTGTTCAGTGTCTTGTTGAATTGGGTTAGTATGTAGAGTTCGTAGTACTAGGAGTGTGTCATAAGCCGGGGGTTCATAAGCCTCAATATCTTCTTCCTCTTCTTCCTCTCCCTCATTGACATTAAAAACAGCCCCTATACGTTGTTCCTCCTCCCATAACTCATCCCTAACAGTGATTACCTCCCTTAAGGTCACAACTCTTTTGTTAGGACAAGCGTTTTTGAAGTGACCAAACCCTTGACATTTGAAACAACGTACCTTAGATAGACTAGTCTCAGTGGTTGTTTTGGGGGTAGACTGAGGTGGGGGTGCTGGGTTAGCCTTAACAATAAGGGGTTGATTAGAACTAGTAGGATTGACTCTATTACTATCATCTGTTCTAGACCAAGTATGACTTTTACTAGACTCACCCTCATGTCTTCCCTTCCCTTGTGCCTCAATTTTTAGACACAACCCACACAATGTATCAAAATCAGAATAGGGACATAAATCAACCGTATTAGCTATACTACGATTCAACCCACGTAAGAACCTAGCCATTTTTATTTCTTCATTCTCCTCTACTTCTCCCATTAAAACCAGGTTCTCAAATTCCTCTATATATTCACTAACACTCATTTTTCCTTGAACAAGATTAGCAATTTTTTTGTATAAGGACAACTTGTGCGTGGTTGGAACATACCTCTTACGTAGTTTACGTTTCAAGGACTCCCAAGAAGTGATCTTACCCTTCCCACTTCTGGTGCGTTGTACCTTAAGCCCTTCATACCAAAGGGAAGCTCCCTTGCTTAGCTTGAGGATGGCGTACTTGCACCTCTCTTCGTCCTCCAAATCCTTGAAGTCAAAGAGCTTCTCTATGTTTCTTTCCCACTCCAAGTAAACTTCAGGATCAGTACCACCATTAAACTCAGGGAGTTCATTTACCTTGATTCTGTCCACCGGTTCTCTCCTTGGTTGGAAGCGGGAATTCTTGGGTTGGAAGTTCTCCAACGCCCTCTTTAGTTGTTCCAGGAAGGTAGGATCTTCAAAGTTCAACACTCCTGCCATGCTTACGTCTAGATGGATGACCAAAGCTCTGATACCACTAATGATGTGAGTTGATATGAACTTTGAAACAAGAATGTAAAGATGGATTAGTATTCTGAAATGGAACGTGAATGAGTAACCAAAACAGAAAGTAAAGATAGTTTGAGGATGAATAAACCGTAACCAAAGGATAGTATGCTAAGTGAAGTAGACCTATACTTCAACAAAGCGGGTGCTAAATCAAACAACGCGATTGAAGTAGCGAGTTTAGAGCTTGTAACGCGACTCACTCTAGACTTTGTCTTGTAAACTACAAAGACGAAACAAAGAAAGCACAAAGCTTAACTTTACTCAGGTTTTTAATTTGCAAATTGGATGATCCTATTCCTTCAAAATGGCCGGCTATTTATAGCCTACAAGGTCCCTTAAACCGGTTGGTTTAGGGTGACAAAAACAAAGCTAAGACTAATGTGAACTAGGAGCTAATTACAAGGTTGGAGCTAATAACAAAGCTAGTGTAAACATGGAGTTAAAACCAAAGCTTCACCAAGAGTAACCAGCCGTGTGTAGTCTTGTGTGAACATGGAGCCAACAACAAAGCTTGAGTGTACACACCATGTGAACATGGAGCCAAAAACAAGGCTAACAAGAGAGCCTTTTGACCGTGTACACTAAGAGAACACAACCAGCTCCTTAACTTCAATCCACTACTCATGCTTGAATGATTGTGACCCCAAGTTAATGTCTTCATTTCACCTTGATTAGTTACTCCTTTATTCAGCTCAAATTCGAGCTAGCTCCATAATTGAAGATGACTTCTTATTATAGCTACTGTAGCTGGCCTAAGCTTAAGTAGGAGCTAGTATTCTTTAGTTGAGCTCTTTAGAACTTCCTTACTTGGATTGGTAGCTCCTTGATTCGGATCAGTTAGCTAATAATTTTTGCACACATACTCGAATTTTTAGTGAATGATGCGAGTTCATTTTGCAGCGTTGTTTTGATCAGTCCATATCTCGAGTTATACTCGGAACTTCGTAGTCATGCAAAATGGAGGAGATAGATTTCGAGCTTATCTTTCCAATGACTATTCATGAAGGCTCATTGAACAAGTATTGACAAAGTTATGGTCCGAACAAGTCAGTCGTGCATGTGATGCGAGTTCATTTTGCAGCGTTGTTTTGATCAGTCCATATCTCGAGTTATACTTGGAATTTCGTAGTCATTCAAAATGGAGGAGATAGATTTCGAGCTTATCTTTCCAATGACTATTCATGAAGGCTCATTGAACAAGTATTGACAAAGTTATGGTCCGAACAAGTCAGTTGTGCATGTGAATTTCGCAGAAGTTATTTGACGGGACTGTTTCTTTTGTATCGACTTTCAATAAAAGAGCTAGTGGATACTTTGCTCTAATCTGATTTACAAGTCAAATAATCAAGACCATATGGATGCAATAACTTGGGTTCACACTCATTCAAGCAAGGGATGTGCACAGGAGTTAGTAGGCTGATTGTAGCTTTGTTTGTATCACCCTAGCTTTGTTTGTATCACCCTTGACCATTCTGGTTTGGGGACGATTTGTAGGCTATAAATAGCCATCAACTTGAATGAATAAAGTACACAAGATTTATACACAAAACTGAGTAAAGCATTGCTTTCTTTTACGTCCTTGTTGCTTACAAGACAAAGTCTAGAGTTAGTCGCGTTACAGGCTCTAAACTCGCTACTTCAATCGCGTGTTTGATTTAGCACCCGCTTTGTTGAAGTATAGGTCTACTTCACTAAGCATACTATCCTTTGGTTACGGTTTATTCATCATCACAAACTATCCTTACAATCTGTTTTGGTTACTTTGTTTACGTTCATTTTCAGAATACTATCATCCTTCACGTATTTGTTTCAAAGTTCATATTAACTCACATCATTAGTGGTATCAGAGCTACAACTCTTGATTTTTCTTAAAATCAAGACGGTCCAAGAAGTGTCGAAGCCAAGTTATTAGTTGAATTTCTGATTGTGATTGGAATTCAAAGGTTAAACTCGTGCGGGTAGTTCGAGGGTTAATCGGTTTTGATTATCTCGTGGTTTTTGTTGAAGTTCCGATACATTTGTTTCTTACTGTTCACGTGTGTACTGTTCACCAAAAAAAATGTCAGCAATTTTCTCGTTTGAAAACACTTACGAGGAAAGTTTGGTGTTTGATCCAACGTTACCACCAGTTTTTGACGAGTATCATCTTCAACCAAACAGGTTGTGCAAGAAGAAACAAATTCTGATCTTAGCCAAAACAAACATGGAGAGTAAAGGGATTGTGCTTGCGGAATACTTTGAGGAGCAACAAAAGATACTTGATTCATCCCTTTTCACAACAAGCAAAGTAGAGTTCACAAGCATTCAAAACTGCACCTATTTGAAAAGGAGTCGAGCTTGTAGTCTAGCCATAATACCAACGTTACCCACACTTATGTCTATTTGGGGTGAGGATGTGTTAATCCTAACAAATTTTGTATTTGATCCAGGTGGGATACTTGTTCAAGAATTGAGGACAATTCTTTTTCAAAGAAGGAGAGTATGATGCGAGTTCATTTTGCAGCGTTGTTTTGATCAGTCCATATCTCGAGTTATACTCGGAACTTCGTAGTCATGCAAAATGGAGGAGATAGATTTCGAGCTTATCTTTCCAATGACTATTCATGAAGGCTCATTGAACAAGTATTGACAAAGTTATGGTCCGAACAAGTCAGTCGTGCATGTGATGCGAGTTCATTTTGCAGCGTTGTTTTGATCAGTCCATATCTCGAGTTATACTTGGAATTTCGTAGTCATTCAAAATGAAGGAGATAGATTTCGAGCTTATCTTTCCAATGACTATTCATGAAGGCTCATTGAACAAGTATTGACAAAGTTATGGTCCGAACAAGTCAGTTGTGCATGGGAATTTCGCAGAAGTTATTTGACGGGACTGTTTCTTTTGTATCGACTTTCAATAAAAGAGCTAGTGGATACTTTGCTCTAATCTGATTTACAAGTCAAATAATCAAGACCATATGGATGCAATAACTTGGGTTCACACTCATTCAAGCAAGGGATGTGCACAGGAGTTAGTAGGCTGATTGTAGCTTTGTTTGTATCATCCTAGCTTTGTTTGTATCACCCTTGACCATTCTGGTTTGGGGACGATTTGTAGGCTATAAATAGCCATCAACTTGAATGAATAAAGTACACAAGATTTATACACAAAACTGAGTAAAGCATTGCTTTCTTTTACGTCCTTGTTGCTTACAAGACAAAGTCTAGAGTTAGTCGCGTTACAAGCTCTAAACTCGCTACTTCAATCGCGTGTTTGATTTAGCACCCGCTTTGTTGAAGTATAGGTCTACTTCACTAAGCATACTATCCTTTGGTTACGGTTTATTCATCATCACAAACTATCCTTACAATCTGTTTTGGTTACTTTGTTTACGTTCATTTTCAGAATACTATCATCCTTCACGTATTTGTTTCAAAGTTCATATTAACTCACATCAGTGAACCTATTTTGACATCACAAAAATGTACTGTAAACAATTCGGAATGTTTATGGGCAAAATTTAGTTAAAAAAAATGAAGTTTTAATTGATACATACGACACTCGTAAAATTTAATTAAAAACTCAAGAAATCTCATAATACGAAGCTAAAAAAAATATTGTCAGCATATCAAATTACGTACAACTTTATAAAAGTTATTGTCTTAAAAAACACCAAAAGCAATGAAACAATGTATCAAAGTTTTACATTCAACTTAATGGCGGTCCTTTTTAACCAGCTCATCAACCAGAGAAAATACTTCAGCTTTGACTTCATTATCTTGGAAGTTAACGATCTCGTAGGCATATTTGATTCTTAAATTATGCAGAGGCTTAAACTGTTGCAATAGAGGAAAATTGTTATTAGAAAAGAAATTAAAATTAGATATAGATTAAATATGATGTCGTATATTAGAGAAGGATTTGTTACCTTTCCCCTCTCAAGACCTACGTTCCACCCTGTCAAGTCATTCCCTTGTATGTCTCCATATGGCGCATCGTATATACAGCACAATCAGTATGATTTGTTTGATCACGCCATTTCATTTGAGGCCTTCTTGGTCTAAGGAGATTGACACATTGAGATTTAATGGGCAACTGCTTACTAGTAAGCCACCTAGCAAAGAATTCTTGCTACACGTTCATAAACAAGTAAAACACAAACATATACATACATAAGTGTAATGTTGAAGAGATTGAAGTGACGTAATTAAATGTCGTGTCGTACCAATCTTGATGGAAGATTTCCATATTTTTCTAGTGATGTCCGTCCCTCGATCTTGTTGTCTAAGAGATCATATCTTTCCTTCTTATGTGAAATATTGAAGCATGCAACGAAAAAGTGATTATGTTGAATGACAGGAAAGGAAAATAGATGAACATTATCTAATTTCTTTAAGGTGCTCCACTTTTCAAAGTAAAGGTCCATGTCACTTTTGAAAGCCAAGTATGACTTTGCATCATCCTCTATGTTAACCAATGTAGACTGTTTCAGGACAAAAAAAAATGAGTTAGAATTATTTATATGAATAAAGTTGTGTGGTAGATGTCAGAGCTCAATAAATTGTTAACATAGCTCGAATTGTTTTCATTCAAGCTCATAAAGATTTTATTGAGCTCTTGAATGTTCATGATAATTAGTAAACGTTACTTACCATAACATCAGTGGGAAAGAATACTTTTGCTGGAGAAGTATTCGATTTGTATTTCTCATTGCAATTGAGGATGAAAGAGTATGTACTTATCACATTTGCTTCAACAAAACAATGTTTTGTTACGAGAGAACGTAAATCACCTTTTGTTGTCATAACATCTCCGCATTTGAACAAACTTGAGCTATGAAGAATGATTACAAGTTAGATTGTGAAAGTTAAAAAATCAATGAAAAACGGAGTAACTTATAATAGAAATTTTATTACGAAGCTCGAAACATATACGCTGAAGCTCGACACAATCTAATAAAGGCTCGAAATTTTTTTCGTAACATGTTTAAATAACTTAAAGCGCTGAGAAAAATATTGTCACGAACTTTTAAGAACGGAATACTTTTCAAAGCTCAAAAAGTTTATTTATTAGCTCATAAGTTTTACTCACATGCTCGGAATATATGAATAAAATCAGGTAGAAAAGTATCATACGTTGAGTGGTTGTCGTTTGACAATAGGTAAGCGGCCAGATCCATCTGTTTCTTCTTTGGCGGGGTTATCGGGTCTAAGCACCGCATAACGTAAGGAGATTTGGCATATATTGTATGTTGTCGTTTATTTGTTCGTTTAGGCATCTGCTCCTCTATTTGTTCCTCCTCCTCATTCTCTCCTTCCTCCCCCTCAGCTTCATATTCCACCCCACGATCGTCCTCCTCATCACTTTCTTCATCAGCATTACGAGGTGTAGTACATGTTCCAAACTCTTGAGTCAAGCCAAGTGAAAAGCTTGGTAGGACAATGTCAATCACTTCCCGATATAAGGTTTTAGCTGCGATCATTGCTTCAAGATCCTTGATCACAGAGGGATTCTCAAAGAAAGTATCTTGACTAAAACTTGGCATGGTTTCAATATCAACACCATCGTCTAGACGAGACATATTAAATGAGGCGCGAGTGACCATGATCAAATTTTTCACGCTTTCACAATTCGGCATTGCCTCAAGCAGTTTTCGACCTTTCTTGTCGACGTGAGCATACGCCGCAACTAAGTTTTCTACTGCACCCGCAAAATCATGGAACACACCCTGTGTTAAAAAATAATACATTATGAAGAGAATTAATAACCATTATTTGGAACACCATATTTAAAAATTAAGCTGAAAAATACAGAGTTGTGAATGTTAATTTTACCAGCTCGTCGCAATCATGCTTTTCATGCGTATCTTCAACTGTGTTCTTGATGGTTAGAAGTGAGGTCTGTATCAGGATTCAAAGGACAATAGACACATTATTAATCATAAACGTATACAATAGGCTCGTAAATAATAATAATTAGCTCAGAAAATATACATAGTAGCTCGTAAAAGTGGTAAATAATAAAAAAAGAGTTGAGGGATAAATGACAGACTCGTAAAAAATTAAAATTAGCTCAGAAAGTATACATAATAGCTCGTAAAAGTACTAATTGAGAAAGAGTTGAAGGATAAATGGCAGACTCAGAAAAAAGAACCATTAGCTAAGAAAGAATACATATTAGCTCGTAAAAGTGCTACACATTCAGAATGATTTGAGGGATGAATGGCAGACTCGTAACAAAAGAATAATTAGCTCATTAAGTATATGTAATAGCTCATAATAGTGCTACAAATTGAGAAAGACAATTTACTTACGTTTGATACGATAGCGGATTCTTTATGAATATATCCACCACCAAAATCACCTCTTTTTTTGCCTTTTTTTTCCCTGTTGTTTAGATCTTTTGTCGTCCACCCAATTAGCGTAGGGTACGTGTGGACATGACATAGGTCCACCCCAACGCGGCAACGCGCGGGTTTGGGGGGGCGAATGAATCTCATGTAAGATGGATCTCGAGTTGAAATTTAAATCGAAGTAGGAGTCGCCACCGAACTTTGTGGGAGTTCGGGCCCGTTCGAACCCACTCTATGTCGTAGTGGGCCGTGCACAAAGTACAGCCCATTCTGATTTCAGAGTTTATTGGGTTCGTCCCTTAGCATTGCGATACCGATACCGACGTTATCGGTAATCGAGTATTGAATGACTCTCGTATGCCAATGGATTCGGACATCCGGAAACCATGGTTCTGAGTAAGGGGTGAGGGTACGTGTTGGGAAGTTTACAAAGAACACCCAACCCCGCCCGCACTTAGCGGCCTTCACTAAGATATCGTTCGATTTTGGTGTACGCGCGTTAGTTCGACGGTTGAATGATATGCAAACAAGGCTTTTTAGACTAAACATGTGAATTATGTTTGTTCTACGTCATTTAATGCATTTAAATTTAACGTCAAAGTTGTTTTATCATGCGGAGTTCGTTTTAGTATAATAAAACAAAACAACGAAAATAAGATACAAAGACAAGGAACAAACGGGTTAGTAACGGTTTGTAAATTGAATAAAAGATGTAAATATAATGCAATGCATGGTTTAGAAAAGATTTGTCGAGACCTGAAATATACCGAAAAACCCGCTGTTTTATAAAAAAGGAAAAGATGTTTTGTAAATCGTTTTGAAAATCGAACTTAAAAAAACAATGTTAGTTCTCTCCGCGTTGAAATCGTCGTATTAGTCTTTTTAGGACTATGTGACTATTACTTTGGCATCAACGAGAAAAGCTTTTGAAAACGGTTTTGTTTATTGATTCCTTTAGATCCGATATTCGACTATTGAGTTGATATCGAATCCTTGGGGAATAATGCTTTTTTGAAAATATTATGATAATATCGATATTAGAAACGAGAAAAAATAAAAAATAAAAAAACGTGAAGGAGAAAAAGAAAAGAGAGAGAACGGGATTTTGTAACACCCTCAACCTACATGCTTAATTATCTTGAAAACGGACTCTTAGTAGCGGCATAGGCGCGGGAGCGTTAAGATGTATATAGGAGAGTTATGATGGTGTGTATGATTAGGGAGGGGATTTGGCGAGTTTTGCTCTCGGGTTTGTATATGGTTTGCCTAAAGTTGCCTAGAATTTCGGGTTGTGAATGGTCGGGAATCCTATAGGATTTCTAGAAGAAAGATTGGAAACTAATAATGCCTAGTATTGCTGGAATTCCGGGTTGTAATTTGTGTGTCGGGATTGGAATTGTTGTGTTGATGTTGTAATTGATGTCGGGAATTGTTTGTATAATTGATGATCATATTATGTTGCGGGGGTGGGGTATTTATAGGATGAAATACCCAACTTGGGATAGGAGATAGATGTCTTGCAAAGGAAGAAAACAACTGGTTGGGGTGAAGTAGGATTCCGTCTTTGGATAGGAAAAGGTTACTTGTAGGGGAAGAAACACTGGTTGGGGTGAAGTAGGCTTCCGGTTTTTTGTGAGGTATTTGACTTCAAATCGAATTTCCGAAAGCTGCGTGGCAAATTTTTTTGCCTCGGAAATGCCTTTGACCGAGGTTTGACCCGGTCGCTAAAAGACGGTTTTACCCTTGGTGTCGGTTTTGACCCAAATTAGTCTTATTTGACTGGAAATGACTTACTAGGCCTGGATTTGAGGTCTGTTTGGTGAGATTTTTACTCCGCTAAAAGCTCGTGCCAACTACTATTGATTCTGAGTCCAAAATCGAGTGTAGTAAGTCATGTTTGCGTCCGATCATCATCGGGTATTTTTTGAAAACTGCTATAGACACCTGGCGGTCAAATGTGGGTGTCTACAGTACGTTCTTTGTACATCCCTTTTTGAATCAACCACGGTGTCGACAAAGTATAACTGCACATATTAATACATTTAAAAGAAAGTACGGAGTATATACAGTCATTAATAAGTTGTTCATAAAAACTGAGTATTGTATATAAATTTCTTACCACAAGAAATAACAAGGGACCACGAAATTATTTTCTTGGAGACGACCAAGCAAGTCTAGTCGTTAAGAGCTTATCCTCAATGAATTCGCACCAATCTAGGTGGTCCAAATTACCGACATCAAACACCCAAGGAAATGCATCAGTGTAAATGTGATTATTTCCGGAACAACATATCATAGATGATATGATATACATAAGGATGTTCCTCTTGAACATCTGCCCTCCATCTTCCTTGTGTGTTAATATGTAATCTCCTAACATAGACATCGTCAAAGGATTCCTTCGTGGTTATCACCAAATTGTTCAACACATTCACTAAAAACGGGTTGCATCTCCTCACAAGAATGACTTGGTACTAAACCTCCCGTCGGAAGACCCATGACCGTGCGAATGTCTTCCTTCGAGACATTAAATGTCTCTCCATTCTCTAAGCTCAATGTTTTATTTCTAAAGTTGAAGTTTCTAACTACAAAGTAAGCTAAGCGGGTGGGTATTTGAGTCACTTTTAGATTTAGAAGATGTCGAAAAGGTGTTGTCTCAAAACTTTTTCTTTGAGTCGGAGATAAAGCCTGAAGGAGCTTCACCACCTTTGTTGGCGACATCCTAGTATCCAGCCTAGGGTATATTTCCAACACATCGTCATCGCCCTCGTCATGGTCACCTTCTGTTACAATTTTTGTTTTTTTTAAGGTCTAAGAAAGATAATAGACAATAGTGTTAGACTTAACATGAGAATAGACCACAATCGTTTACAAAAAGTATTTAAACAAACACTAAATACATTTACCTAAAAAATCATACTTAATAATCAATACACATAATCTCAAATTGTTACAGTTACTATCTTTTAAGAAATCTTGACGCGTAATTTTGCTATTTCACCAAAGAAATCTTTAACTGAACCCAAAATAAATAAATAAATCAGTGGCATGCTCAGAAAACTTTACCTATTAGAACTCGTTTTGAATGCTCGAAATATATTATAAAAAGCTCGGAAACTTTATCAAACAGTTCGGATTAATTCTCGTTTTGAATGCTCGAAATATATTATAAAATACTCTGAAACTTTATCAAATAGCTCGGATTAATTACTATCTTTTATGAAATCTTGACGCGTGCGTAATTTTGCTATTTCACCAAAGAAATCTTTAACTGAACCCTAAATAAATAAATAAAATCAGTGGCATGCTCAGAAAACTTTACCTATTAGAACTCATTTTGAATGCTCGAAATATATTATAAAAAGCTCGGAAACTTTATCAAACAAATCGGATTAATTCTCGTTTTGAATGCTCGGAATATATTATAAAAAAACTCGGAAACTTTATCAAATAGCTCGGATTAATTCTCTCTAAGGGTAAATTATCCTGATTCGCACTAGTTACAGTAATTGAAAGCATAGCTTCATCTTCGTATAATTATCCTAATCAAATAGATAGTTGAAATCAAAAGAAACAAATCAAATAGATAGTTGTCAAAATAATATTAAACCCTAATCCATCAAAACTCTCTATCATCCAAGAAGTCTAAAATAATCGAGTACAAAGTTGAATCTTCCAATTGTTGTTTTCTCAACAAAAAAAGATGTTAAATTTTACCTCGAAGTATTAGTAACCGGGTTTGTTCTTCTCGTCGGCCCCGTAACAATGTTTGATGCGTTTTTATGTTTGGTCGGCACCGTATCAGTGTTTGAAGCGTTTTTATGTCTGGATGGTACCGTCAATTGCTTCGAATTTTCCATTGTCTCTGAGAAATTGAAGAGATAGTGTCTTTTAGGAAGCAGAAGACTACAAGAGAAAAAAAAAGGAAGAGGAAGAGTTTAAACGTGATTGAATTAGAGGGAATTAGAGGGGGAAGAGGAGGAGTTTAAATAATTTATATTTATATATATATATATATGTAACCACCTGGTTGTATAATCCCACTATACAACCAGGTGTATAGTACTTTTTTCCCAAAGTTGTGGTTAAGTTGTTGTTTATCTTTTTATAGTTGTCGTAGTATTGTTTACAGGACGTATTAATTAGTTACTAGCGCATTCTATACTCTGTAGTTGTTTTGTCGGGTACCGTTAGTCATATTCCATTGTATGGTCGTATATTATTACGGATTAGTGGGTCGAGAGGAGCCGGAAGTGGCACGCGTCAAGAATAGTTATCGGTTTCATTTTATAGTTAGTTAGGTCGGGTTGTTTTCATTTTATAATTTAATTACGTTAGGATCAATATTAATTTAAGTATAATATTTTATTAGGATCGGACTTCGTAGAATTCCGTGGTGAATTGTACTACCGGTGCGGTGGTGACCTGCTAAGCAAGTAAGGTTATTCTTACTCAGTTTATGTTGTATGTATGCATGTTGTAAGACATGTAATGGTATAATGGTGATATTGAGATTGCGGTTGTGTGCCTATTGAGAGAAGTTAGCTAGGACTAGCTAGGCCTGGTTGATCTCGGGACCTTCCCTGATGTTTCCTCCTAGGAGAGCCTAGGAGGGGTGTGCACACTCGAACTGACGGGGTGTGACTGCGGTCGCGATAGTGATAATAGGGATGATGATGATGGTACTGATACTGATGTTTGTGATGTTGGTTGTACTAATGTTATATAATGTTATCGTAAACTGATCTGGTGTGTATGTCTCACGTGTCTGTTATGATCCAATTGATATTTTTGATCAATTGAGAGCAGTCTATAATGCAAGTTATGTATATCGTGATGTGTTGGATGTTGGGATGCATGTAGGGGATTGGGGTGAACGCGACTTATGAGTCCAAACGTTGCACAGGTGAATGCATATGGATTCCCATTTTTATAGAATGTGTAGTTACCGTTGTAGACACCCAGATTTGGACCTGGTGGCTGCAGGAGTGCCCGACAAACACCCGATGATGATCGGGCTGCAACGCGACGCGAGATTACGATGTTTTATATAGTTTTCTATAGAACGGATCAAATAATTACTCGGAAAAATTAATTTAACATCAAGACAGCCTTAGTCATGTCATTACGGTCGCGTCGACACTAATTAGAGTCAATTCCGACACCGAGACCCCAAATCGGTCCCGAAATATGCAAAGTCAAACCCGAGTCAGCACATCGGGCCGAGCAAACCTCAGGATGCACATCCGAAACCAACTCGGCGCATTGACGTGCTAGGTTTAGGGGAAAACTTAATCCCAAGTTAATATATTGTACACATCTTCTCCGTTTTGGAAAGTTTCAAAATCGGATCTTCAAAATCTCAGGCGCCTCACACCAGTCGTCCTACATTTCGTGCGTACGACCCCAGGCTCCTGAGTTCTGATGCGCCTGCACTCAGGCGTCCTAATGGGCGATTTGAACTGCGCGAGCAACTATAAATACCCCCTCACTTAATCCATTCGACACAATATCGACGAGTGTGCCTACTTCTACACAACTCGCTCTCCCCCTCTTCTTCTCTAACTCACGTTCGCACTCCGACCCTAAGTAACAATCCACTCGATCGTTGTCCCGATAAGAGAATCGATGCTACTCCTCACCTTTGAGCACTCCAGTCGGAACCGAGGAGCACCTGCGCTCGCCTAGCTAGCCCCAAGAATAGTAGCGAAACTCTACCGGAATCACCGCAGAACAAGCTAGGAGGATCCGCCCCGAAGTTGAATCATCACTAGGTTGTCATCTAAACAAAACTTTACATTTCTGTACTTTTATTATGCACTTCGATAATGTCAAACGTGGACACTAGGTCCATGGCACGTTATAAAACACGTAACATCCTCAACTTCAACCATAAACACTAAAACACCCTAACTAAAGCCGAGTAATTCTGAGATTCGTTCTCAATTATCTACACATCGTGTTCCGTTTAGTGTACATTCCGAGGGTATAACTCCTCCCTATGTGATTTACTTACATTTCGCATTTACCCTTTCGTATGATTTACCGCTTTTATGACCTTATAATCGCATGATAAATCACCTAACAAAAAATTCAAAACGTAAACAAGCCAAAACTGAACAAAGCGATGGTCGGGTTCCGTATTAGTCCCGATGCTCACCACCTGTGGTTCGATGCATCCCTATTAATACCGAGCTGACGCATCTTAAGCAGAATACCATGTAAGGTAAACCACGAGAACGACTAATATCCGTATTATCATGTTAAAACTGATTTGCTAATACGTATATTACTTAGTACCCTCTACTCTCATATGTGCATCTTTTCATGGCCTGCTTGTCACGTGAAATCGCATGCTGTAGACATGACAAAGTCCACCTCGATGCGGCCACGCGCGGGTTTGGGTAGGCGAATCAATCTCGTGGTAATATTGTTCTCGGGTCGAAATTTAAATCGAAATAGGAGTCACCACCGAACTTTGTGGGAGTTCGGACCCGTTCGAACCCACTGTATACTTAGGCGTATCGTGCACAAAGCACGGCCGGTTTAGTACTAGAGCTTATGGGGTTCGTCCCTTTGCATAACGATACCGATGCCTAGTTATCGGGTATCGTGTATCGAATGACTCTCGTTCGCCAACGGTTTCGGGCGTCCGGAAACAAAAGGTTCTGAGTAAGGGGTGAAGGTACGTGTTAGGAAGCCCACGAAGGACACTCAACCCCGCCCGCACTTAGTGGCCTCTACTAGGATATCGTTCGATTTTCGTGTACACGTGTTAGTAAGACGGTTAAATGATATGCAAACAGCGTTTTAAGCTACACATGCGAAATACGTGTTTAACTACGTCGTTTAATGCATCTAAATTATGTCGAAGTTGAATTTAAGCATGCGATGTTCATTTAGAAAGCGGTAAATGGCAAACATCAAAAATAAATAAAGTCGATAATAAATTACAAATTACACGGGCGGAATACAACCCAGAATTCACAATACAACGAGCAAAAATATAAAATTAGCGAGTCAGAAACGGTGACATAAATAATAAACGAACTCGTAAATGAATCGTAAATTAAAACCGTAAACTTGATATTGGACAGACTCTAATCGATTACATATTGTGTTAAGTATCAACTAGAAGACAGAGGTTCAAACGTGTAAACTACTGCGGTTTGATATCTATATCCAGGCGCCTGGAGTGAGGCGGCCTGAAGTTCAAGCGCCTACCCTGGGGCGTCCAGTCAGGCCGAGTTTGGGACCGAAGTGTGATGCTAGCTTGACCCTGAAGCCTCGATGTCTCGTCCCTGATGCGAGTTCATTTTGCACCGTTGTTTTGATCAGTCCATATCTCGAGTTATACTTGGAGTTTCGTAGTCATTCAAAATGGAGGAGATAGATTTCGAGCTTATCTTTCCAATGACTATTCATGAAGGCTCATTGAACAAGTATTGACAAAGTTATGGTCCAAACAAGACAGTTGTGCATGGGAATTTCTGATGCGAGTTCATTTTGCAGCATTGTTTTGATCAGTCCATATCTCGAGTTATACTTGGAATTTCGTAGTCATTCAAAATGGAGAAGATAGATTTCGAGCTTATCTTTCCAATGACTATTCATGAAGGCTCATTGAACAAGTATTGACAAAGTTATGGTCCGAACAAGTCAGTTGTGCATGGGAAAGCACCGGGGTTAAAGAGGACGTTTGAAGCTGGTTGTGTTCACTTGGTGTGCACGTCCAAATGAAGCTTTGTTATTAGCTCCATGTTCTCACCAGCCACACCTTAATGCTCTCTTAGCTTTGTTATTAGCTCCTTGTTCACATTACTTTGTTATTAGCTCCTAGTTTACATTACTTTGTTATTAGCTCCTAGCTTTGTTATTAGCTCCTTGTTCACATGGTTGTAACTTTGTTTTTGTCACCCTAATCAGCCAAGTTTAAGGTCTGATTGTAGGCTATATATAGCCATTTAGTTGAATGAATAAGACATCCAATTTGCATATCAAAAACCTGAGTAAAGCTAAGCAATTTAGTCTGATTGACTGCTTGTGTCTATAGTAGTCTCCAACAAAACACCCGATGATGATCGAACGTAAACATGCTTTAATACGCTCGAATACGGTATCGGAATCAATATTATCCAACGTGGGCACTTAGCGAAGTAAAAATCTCACAAAACCAACCATAAATCCAGACTCAGTGTGTCATTTTCTATAAAATAAAGCTATTTTGAGCTAAAACCGCCACTGGGGGCAAAACCGTCTTTTGCGACCGAGTCGAAACCGGTCAAAGTCGAAACCCGAAAACAAAAGTACCAAAATGCGTTCAAATACAAAATCAATCAAGGTCAAACGGAAACAAATCATGCCTTGAATAGCACGGATATCAATCCGTATTTTGAGCGATTTCTGATATGCGCAAGTTCAACTGCTCGCAACCAGTCGTCCAAGAACTGAGCCGCCTCAGCTGGGGCGCCCGAGTCTTGAACCGCCCCACTTCGGGCGTCTGAATATTGAGCCGAACATTTCGCAAAAACTCTATAAAGACACCCTTACCTCCGACGTTTCAAGGGTCGCATTTCATTTTCTCGAAACTCATTTCAGAAAACCGAGAGCCTTTCTCATCCCTAAACACACCTTAACTGACCTACATTCTCGATCGCTCCCGTGCCTACACCGCCGCTAGACGAGCCCGTGTTCCAAGATTTTTAGCATGTAGGTTGAGGGTGTAAACAAACCCCGTTTCTCTAATCTCTTTCTCTCTTATACTCGTTTATTGATTACTAACTAACTACTAACCTTTATTTTATCGTTATACTAACTTTTATTTATTGTAACACTAACTACTAAATCGACTATAAAATACTCATCCTTTTACGTATCGAATACATAGGATGACGGGATAAGGAAACACGAATACAAGAGTAATGCACTCGAACTTGCCAGTCGCTTATCCCGTCACCCCGCGTGTTTGGTTGTTTAAGGCAAGTCAACCCCCCAAAACGCCTTTACGTTTTTGTTCATATTAATATCGCACCTAACATTTTATTTTCGTTCCTAACCGTCTAACATTTATATTATCCTTATTTACATTTTCGTCATATACAAATGCCGTGTATAGTACGATAATACAAAACTATTTTCAAAATCCAATTGAGTACATCCGATAACTAAACGCTGCCCAAAGTCCGTACAATACCCGAATACGACACAATGGAGGTGGCGCCCATATTTTGAGGCGCGCCACCCCAGGCGTCTAAGGATCAGGGCGCCTCATGGCGTGTGCCTGACCCTACGGGTAATGACGCGATCGCAGTTGTTTATTATCGAGTGTATGCGATATCATTTTCGAATGTCGCTCTAGGCGCCCGATGTTGACTCCTTAGTCAAATGTCGTGCGTAAAAGAGCCATCGATAATCGAAGTGGTACAAAACACTATGACGTTAATCCAAGAGTCGTACGGTTCACGCGACTCGATAACGACATCGCGATACGAAAGGCTCCGATATTCGTATCAAGTCAATATAATCGATTTATCCTAAAATTGAATCAATTAAGGACTAGCACCCTATTATAGATAAATGAGATATCGTAGACTATCGACATAGTCCATAACGACACACATTTCGCTTAGGGAATAATGCTTGCGACGTTAGTCAACGCGCGTTAATCAATCACGCGTTTCCTTTTTCAAATCTACATTTCGCATTCATTTTGCTCTTTTTTTAAGACTTCGAGCGAATGTCTCACTACGTATGTGTCATACCAACGACTTCCTAGTCGGATTCGGTATACGACATACCGAGACAGCCAGACTTCGCCACGATGAGTCGGGACTGATGTGAGTTGATATGAACTTTGAAACAAGAATGTAAAGATGGATTAGTATTCTGAAATGGAACGTGAATGAGTAACCAAAACAGAAAGGAAAGATAGTTTAAGGAAGGATAAACCGTAACCAAGGATAGTATGCTAGGTGAAGTAGACCTATACTTCAACAAAGCGGTTTGCTAGTTCAAACACTCGATTGAAATAGCGAGTTTAGAGCTTGTAACGCGACTCACTCTAGACTTTGTCTTGTAAACTACAAGGACGAAACAGAAAGCTTAGCTTTACTCAGGTTTTTGATATGCAAATTGGATCTCTTATTCATTCAACTAAATGGCTATATATAGCCTACAATCAGACCTTAAACTTGGCTGATTAGGGTGACAAAAACAAAGTTACAACCATGTGAACAAGGAGCTAATAACAAAGCTAGGAGCTAATAACAAAGTAATGTAAACTAGGAGCTAATAACAAAGTAATGTGAACAAGGAGCTAATAACAAAGCTAAGAGAGCATTAAGGTGTGGCTGGTGTGAACATGGAGCTAATAACAAAGCTTCATTTGGACGTGCACACCAAGTGAACACAACCAGCTTCAAACGTCCTCTTTAACCCCGGTGCTTTCCCATGCACAACTGACTTGTTCGGACCATAACTTTGTCAATACTTGTTCAATGAGCCTTCATGAATAGTCATTGGAAAGATAAGCTCGAAATCTATCTCCTCCATTTTGAATGACTACGAAATTCCAAGTATAACTCGAGATATGGACTGATCAACACAATGCTGCAAAATGAACTCGCATCAGAAATTCCCAAGCACAACTGTCTTGTTCGGACCATAACTTTGTCAATACTTGTTCAATGAGCCTTCATGAATAGTCATTGGAAAGATAAGCTCGAAATCTATCTCCTCCATTTTGAATGACTACGAAACTCCAAGTATAACTCGAGATATGGACTGATCAAAACAACGGTGCAAAATGAACTCGCATCAGAGACTTTCTTTTCATTTGCGATTTTTGGCACTTTTCTTCATCGGGCGAAATTTCACCCGGTGGGCGAAATTTCGCCCGGTCATTTTCGCCCGGTGGGGAAGCTCGGAAAATCTTCGGGGAGGCATTTTACCGTCGGGTGAAATTTCGCCCGGTGGTACTTCATCGGGTGAAATTTCACCCGGTCAATTTTTCTCGCCTCTTTCCTTGTCTCATTCTTCGTCGATTGATTGGATGACTTTAAACTTTAAGTTGTGTGTTTTACTCTTTTGGACGGTATTCCCTTCTCTTGTGCTCGTGGAAGCTCGATCGTGATTTCGATGCCAAATCCTATCAAAATTGATAGAAAAACTACCAAAAACACGTAAAACGCACAAGAGGGACGCTAATGCGAGAAGTACTCAAAATATGGCGATAATCGCACTATAAACTCGCAAAACGAGGGAGAAACGAGTCTAAATGAGGAGAAAAACGGTCTAAATTTAGCACACAACAATTCCCCCACACTAAACCGTTGCTCGTCCTCGAGCAAAGACCCAAAAAGAAATTACAACTACCACTACTTGCTAGACTATGCTAAGCCGATACGGGGCAATTAACGGGCCCGCTCCGTCCCTTCAACTCACATCGAAATACCCATGAGGTAGAGTACTCTCATGCAAGGCAAGTTGGGGCTTGCTCAAAATGGTGGATGCGAATAAACACACAAAAACACATAACACGAAAGAATGGACGCATCCAAAGCAAAAATAAAACACCGAATCCCTCATCGAGACGGCGGGGAAGACACCGATTACTTTCCTAAAACAACAATTAACTTCCAAGATAAATGACCCACGTAAACAAGGACCAAAGCCTAATACTATGACAATTAAGCAATATAAATGTTGATAACTTAGCCTAGGTCCTCCTAGTCTTCTAAAGGGGTACGACGGGGGGTATAACGGAGTGGAAAAAGTGAACCATGGATTCGTTCGACACTGTAGGTAAGTGCAGTCCCGCTCTCTTTGGCTAAGCCAAGAGGGTCGTTCCAAACTCGAATTTCCTAAATTAGCCCAAACAAAAAGGTGGAGTGTTTACACCGCTATCTTCCTACCTCGGGACTCGGTCCTCTAGTTGGCACTTCACAGCGATGAATCGATCAAAGGCTATTTTTTTTTCAAATATGATTTTCGTTTGAAGCTCCTTTTCTCTCCTTGTTTTTCATATTTTTGTGCCCTTTTCTTTTGCTTTGGTTTGCCCTTTTTTGGCTTTTTGATGTGGTTCGAAACCAAGCTTGGAGGTTATTTTTGTGTAAACTTATTGTGGTGATGTATAGGCGGAGGAAAAATAGGTAATCGAGAACGCGCGCCATTCCTGGATAACCCACAAAAAGGCGGAAAGAATTTGAACTAAAGGTGCAATGGTCAATCGAGCAATGTCACCTATAAAACGGAATGCAGGAACCATGGCCTAACTCCTCCATGGATGGTCAAGGTGGTCAAATGCAAACCCCGAAGTAAACCTCTAGTAGAAAAGGTGGACTCAAGCTAAAGGATCAACAAATTCATTGATTAAGAGTCATTCCACTAGGTTAAGGTCCAAAATCTACAATGGGTTATCTACAATGGAATGTAAACTCTTGTAAAAGGTTTGTAATCGGGTTTTCGAAAAGTTTAGTCCTAGACACGCTATACAAGAACAAAATAAACACACGAAAAGGACAAACAAATAAAAGAAAACACAAGTAAGGTCATGTACTCCATACTCCATTGACATTCAAGCACACAAATCAACCACAACACCCAAATGCTCAACTTCGAGAGCCTCCAATAGCAACAACCTAACTCCTCTACAAACGTAAAGAAGAAAGAAGTAAGTTACCAAGCAGAGTGCTTTCATAATCTCTTCAATTCGCGCTATCAAGGTGGTGGTTACCTGTAAGAGTAGAGAACAAGACCGTACACGGGACACGAAACATAACGAGAAACAAGAAAAGAAAAGAAAAAGAAAAGAAAAATGTTTTTGATTTTTCGAATTTTTCAAATTTTTATGGATTTTGAAAAGATTTTTGAAAAATGAAAGATAGTAGACTCCTCCCCCACACTAAAAATGTACATTGTCCTCAATGGACAAGTAGGGGAAGATCGAAAAAGACGGAAAAGAAAAATCTTTTTGGATATTTATGATTTTTCAAATGTTTTTGGATTTTTCAAAATTTTCGATAAAAGAAAATAAAGAAAGCGATACAATAGTGGCGGGCCTAGGTGTAATCACATCACCTAGACCCTAGCCAAGTGGCTAAGAAATTGAAAAATAAATAAACGGAAAAGAAAAGAAAATTAAAACGAAAGGGTGAAAAATTGGGCGTAGGTGCAATCATGTCACCTAGCCCGGATTAAGAAAAATTGAGAGAAATTGATTAAAATTTGGATTTTTCAAGAGGATCGATGGCGTAATCACATTTCCTAAAGACCGGGAGCAATACCAAAGCCGCTTCGGCCACAAAAATTGATGGGACAGTGGGACAATGGGACGACTTGCAATTTTTGTTAGAGGTAAAATGATTCACAATGATCATAAAATGATGAAGCAAGGAACAAGGAACAAATTTAATTCAAGGACTGATTAAAGACTCACCGACCTGATCCACACACATACACAACATACACAACACCGACTGACTCTGGGGGATAGTTTAATTTGGGTAATCATTTGACGCAAAATAAACCGTCGGAGACCCGGGATAGGGTTGCACGCCCTCGGTGGGTTCTAACTCACAAAGGTCCTAGATCGTACGACCCTCGGGTAACCTATAATTTGCATACTCCCAAATTTCTATTCCCCCCAATTGGTTTAGTCTGAATTCACCGGGACCTAAGGGTAGGTCCCAATTGTGACAATTGTAAATATTGGTTCGGTGTATGTTGGGGACTATTAAAGCACGGTCATGGCAAATGGAGACGAGGCGATGATCGTGTACATTAAAGATCCACGCCGGGAGATAGGCCTCGTCAAGCCAGACTCTATTATCTAGTGGGATAAGGTGGTCGGTCGCATAACCCAAGTTTTTCGCGATTAAGGTCACAAGACCTCCACAGTCTACGAAGGGGCATTAAGGAACGATAGTTTTGTGAAAATGCAACGCTACAACAAGTGGTAGGTCTAGGGTGTTAGGGTTACCAAGTAAGGAGTCAGAAATCAATTGTAAGACGCACACATTAAGATTAAAAATATTATCGGTAGATGGTATCAAGCAATGGGAGAGTATCTCTGCGAAGTAATGAATAGCGGGGTTACGGATTTCAGAGGTAAAGTTTGAATTAGGTTCGAAATCTCGTTGACCACGTGCTATGCACCTCCAAAGGTCTCTTCTGGACGCACTAGCTTGTACATCACTAAAAGGTTCACTAAGTCCGATACCCGATGAGGGTAAGCCTAAAGCTAAGCCAAATTCGGAAATAGTCAAACAATGGGGTTTACCGAATAAACAAAATCTAAGCTCTCTTGGTGTGGTCGGGTTATCGATAGTAAAGGTACCTAAGAACTCACATGCAAGGTCTTTATACGTGCAAGCCACGAAACTAAGAAGTTCGCTTGTTCCGGTCCCAGACGATAACTCTCTAATATCGTCCTCTATTCCTAGAATTTCCATTGTGAACGGAGAAGGCCACCTTGTGCTCCGAAAGGTCTTTTTGGAGAAGGTTTGAGCTAAGGGTGTATTAGGACAAGGTAAAAGTTTAGGCTTATGAGACTTAGAAAGTTTAGAGGTTGAAGCCATACCTAGTTTACGCGCGGCTCGTTGGGCTCTTGTCTCTATAATAGTGATTTGCAAGAATGATCCCAAAACTTTAGCTTCTCCTTCTTCAAAACCCCAAAATAAATCACCAAGGATGGAAATGAAACTATGAATGGAAGTTTGAATGTGGTTTGGGTATGGAAGGTGGTTTGATGTTTTTATGAAGGGTGAAAATGTGGAGTGAATTGTGAGATAAAGGTGATATAAATAAAGGTGGTTGAGGACGGAAAGTGAAAGTTTTAAAGTGGGTGGTAAAATTTTGGCGTAAAACTTTTGGAGGGAAAGTTATGTGTGGTAAATGTGAAGTAGGGAATTGAAATTGTAGTGAGGAAATAGGATAAAGGTGATCCATTCAAGCTCATGCCGTCGGGTGAAATTTTACCCGGTCAAGCACCATCGGGTGAAATTTCACCCAGTCAAGCACCATCGGGTGAAATTTCACCCGACGGACTTTTCGTCGTGAAAATCATTTTTGCCACTTTTTCCACCGGGTGAAATTTCACCCGTTCAAAATCTCACCGGCCGAAATTTGGCCCGGTGGTGTCTTCGTCAATTCCGTAGGGCGAAATTTCACCCGGTCAAGTCTCACTGGGCGAAGTTTTGTCCGGCGGTCTTGTTTTCTTCGTTTTTCTGCCTTGCCATTTCATGGCTCTTCAATAATCACCTAAAGATTCAAATATTGACTCGACTCACATTACATAATCAATATCTCCCACAAACATGCTTGTGGTCTTCAATTAGGCTCCATAACTTTCTCCAAAAGCTTGATCTTCACCCAAATAGATGCTCCATGGCGAAATCCAAGTTCAACCATACTTCTCAAGCTAACAAAACTAACAAACCCAAATAAATATGATACATATATACAAGGTGGTTGTTGAGGATACCACCAAACCTACTTCAATTTCGAGAGGGGGTTAGACTACGCTCCCCAACGGGAGCTCACCAAACTTCACGGTAGCAAAGGTCTCACGAACGTGACCGGGATGATAAATCTTCAAACGTTGCCCGTTAACCATAAATTTCCCGGTTTCCGGGCTTGATATCTCTATTGAACCATATGGTTGCACCTTGGTCACTTCGAATGGACCCGACCATTTTGATTTCAACTTACCGGGGAAGAGCTTAAAGCGAGAGTTGAAGAGTAATACCTTATCACCAACGGAGAAGTCCTTATGAAGTATTCGAGAATCGTGCCATTGGCGAGTTCGTTCCTTGTAAATCTTCGAATTTTTGTAGGCTTCAAGTCTTAATTCTTCCAATTCTTGTAGTTGGAGAAGGCGATTATCTTCTACAACACTCTCATCGAAGTTTAGCTCTTTGATTGCCCATTCGGCTTTGTGTTCTAATTCCACCGGTAAATGACAAGCTTTACCATACACAAGACGATAAGTAGTGGTTCCAATCGGCGCTTTGTAAGCCGTTCTTAATGCCCAAGGGACGTCATTTAACTTCAATGAACAATCCTTTCGGTGTGTATTTAAAACTTTCTCTAAAATTCCCTTGATTTGACGGTTGGAGATCTCGGCTTGCCCATTTGATTGAGGGTGGTAGGCTACGGACATCTTGTGAGTGATACCATATTTCCTAAGAAGGTGTTCAAAGGTATCTTTCCTAAAATGAGAGCCTCCATCACTAATTATGGCTCTGGGCATACCGAATCTCGGAAAAATTACATTCTTGAAAAGCTTGATTACAACCTTGGAGTCATTAGTGGGGGAAGCTACGGCCTCGATCCATTTTGAGACATAATCAACCGCTACTAGAATGTATTTGTTACCAAAAGAGGATGTGAACGGACCCATGAAATCAATGCCCCAAACATCGAACAATTCAATTTCTAAGATGGGTTGAAGGGGCATCTCATTTCTTCTTGTAATATTCCCACTTCTTTGACAAGCGTCGCATGTGAGAATGAAAGCTCGAATGTCCTTGAACATGGAAGGCCACCAAAACCCGTTTTGGAGAACCTTGGCAATTGTCTTTTGGTTGGCCAAGTGTCCACCATAAGATGTCGAGTGGAGGTGCTTCACAATATTATATCCTTCGTCGGCCGTAACACATCGTCGGTAAATTCCATCTACACAACGGCGGAATAAATAAGGCTCGTCCCAATAATAGCGTTGGGCTTCATAACATATTTTTTTCCTCTCTTGCTTGGAATAATCGTCCTGAATAAATTGAGATACTAAGAAACTGACGATATCGGCATACCAAGGTGTAACAGTTTCAACGGCCATCAAGGTCTCATCTCTCATAGCTTCATTGATGGGAATACCATCTTCTTCATTGCTTCCTTTACCAAACGTTAGTCTATGATGTGAGTTGATATGAACTTTGAAACAAGAATGTAAAGATGGATCAGTATTCTGAAATGGAACGTGAATGAGTAACCAAAACAGAAAGAAAGGATAGTTTTAAGGAAGGATAAACCGTAACCAAGGATAGTATGCTAGGTGAAGTAGACCTATACTTCAACAAAGCGGTTGCTAGATCAAACACTCGATTGAAATAGCGAGTTTAGAGTTTGTAACGCGACTCACTCTAGACTTTGTCTTGTAAACTACAAAGACGAAACAGAAAGCTCAGCTTTACTCAAGTTTTTGTTATGCAAATTGGATGTTCTTTATTCCTTCAAATGACCGGCTATATATAGCCTACAAGAGCCCTTAAACCGGTTGGTTTAGGGTGACAAAAACAAAGACTAAAGCTATGTGAACATGGAGCTAATTACAAAGTAGGGAGCTAATAACAAAGCTAATGTAAACATGGAGCTAAAACCAAAGCTAGGGAGTTAAAACCAAAGCTTCACCAAGAGTAACCAGCCGTGGAGTCTTGTGTGAACATGGAGCAAACAACAAAGCTTGAGTGTACACACCATGTGAACATGGAGCTAAATACGAAGTTATCAATCAGCCCATAATCAACCTTGACTTCTTTACTCCTTTATTCAGCTCCCTTGTGAGCTAACTTAGTACTTGGAGAAGGCATACTACTAGGCTAGTAGGAGGTGCTAGTATGGCTTGACTCGAGCTAATAGGAGCTAGTGTTACTTCATTGAACTCCTTAGTCTCTTCATTCGGATCATCTCCTCCCCCTTGAAAAGGAATTGCCCTCAATTCTGAAATGCCATCATCATCAAGATAGGGAGAAAGGTCCCCTACATTGAACGTGGCATGGACTCCATAATCATCCGGTAATTCCACTTTGTAAGCATTGTCATTTACCTTTGATATGATCTTATAAGGTCCTTCAGCTCGTGGCATCAACTTATTCTTTCTTTTGCTTGGAAACCTCTCCTTTCTCAAGTGAACCCAAACTAAGTCACCCTCTTGAAAAAGTCTTGGCTTCTTGTTCTTGTTGGACTTCCTTTTGTATGCTTCATTAACCTCCTTGATTCTTTCTTGGATTTGCTCGTGGAGTTTGATCATAGCCTTTAGTTTGGACTCCGCATCCTTGTGAACTAACTCATCTTTTGGTAGAGGAATCAGGTCCAAAGGCATGTAAGGATTGATCCCATATACAGCCTCAAAAGGGGAATGAGAAGTAGCATAAGTAGGGGAGCGATTGTAGGCAAATTCAGCATGGGCAAGTTTGATATCCCAATCCTTTTGAGTCTTACTCACAAGACCTCTTAATAGCGTCCCCAAGGTGCGATTGGTAACCTCGGTTTGTCCATCTGTTTGTGGATGATGAGAAGTGCTAAATAAGAGCTTGGTTCCCACCTTCCTCCATAATGTGTTCCAAAAGTAACTAAGGAACTTTGAATCACGATCAGAAACAATGGACTTGGGTACTCCATGGAGACGTACCACCTCCTTGAAGTATAAGTCTGCAACATTGCTAGCATCATCCATTTTGTGGCAAGCAATGAAGTGAGCCATCTTTGAAAACCGATCTACCACCACCATGATGGCATCTTTTCCTCTAGCGGTTCTTGGTAGGGCTACAATGAAATCCATGGATACATCTTCCCATGGCCTGTTAGGAGTGGGCAAGGGCGTGTAAACTCCGGGTTTGAAAGAACTTTTAGCAAATTGGCAAGTCACACACTTGCTCACTACATGCTGGACACTTCCTTGCATTTTTGGCCAAAAGAAGTGTTCCTTTAAGACCTCCAAAGTTCTTGTAATGCCAAAATGACCCGCTAATCCTCCTCCATGAGCTTTTCTAACCAGTAGCTCTCTAATGGGATGCTTGGGCACACACAGGCGGTTTCCCTTGAAAAGAAATCCTTCCTGCAAAACAAACTCATCAAAGGCTCCCTCCTTGCATTTGGTGAAGGTTTCACCAAAGTCAGCATCATTGTTGTAGTAGTCCTTTAGAGTCTCAAATCCGAGCAACCTCACATCCAAAGTAGATAGTAAAGTGTAGCGGCGGGATAGTGCATCAGCTACTACGTTACTCTTTCCATCTTTGTACTTTGAAGAGAAATGAAAGGATTGCAAGAATTCTACCCACTTGGCATGCCTTGGACTTAACTTTTGTTGGCCATTGATGTATTTTAAGGACTCATGATCTGAATGAAGAATAAAATGGTTAGTACGAAGGTAATGACTCCAATGATCAAGAGCTCTTACTATGGCATAGAACTCCTTGTCGTAGGTGCAATAGTTCAGCCTTGCTCCATTGAGTTTCTCTGAGAAATAGGCAATGGGGCGCTTATTTTGCACTAGAACAGCACCAATTCCAACTCCACTAGCGTCACATTCCACCTCAAATGGTTGAGAGAAATCAGGAAGGGCTAAGATAGGAGCGGAGCATAGCTTCTCTTTAATGGCTTCAAAGGCTTCTTGGGCAGCCTTGGTCCAAACAAATGCGCCTTTCTTCAAGCACTCGGTGATGGGGCTTGTGATAGTGCTGAAATCCTTGATGAATCTCCTGTAAAAAGAAGCCAAACCATGAAGACCTTACTTCTGTAATGGTGGAAGGGATTGGCCAAGTACGTATGGATTCCACTTTGGTTTGATCAACTGACACCCCTCCTTTGGACACTACGTAGCCAAGGAAGGAATACTACGCTTTCCACAAAGAAGGCACACTTCTCCTTCTTCCCAAAAAGTTGTTGCTTGCGGAGCGTTGTGAATAGTAGTCTCAAGTGCTCCATATGTTCTTCCAAAGACCTGCTATACACAAGGATATCATCCAAGTAAACCACAATAAAGCGACCTAAGTAGGCCTTAAGTACCTCGTTTATTAACCTCATGAACGTGCTTGGAGCGTTGGTAAGACCAAATGGCATGACCGTCCACTCATAGAGTCCATGTTTGGTTTTGAAAGCGGTCTTCCATTCATCCCCTTCCCTCATTCTGATTTGATGGTAACCACTTCTTAGATCAATTTTGGAGAAGACCACCGCCCCATGAAGCTCATCTAACATATCATCCAACCTTGGAATAGGAACCTATACTTGATGGTGATGTTGTTAACGGCTCTACTATCCACACACATTCTCCATGTCCCATCCTTCTTAGGTACTAAAAGGACTGGAACAGCACAAGGACTAAGGCTCTCCCGCACGTACCCTCTACTCATTAACTCATCTATTTGTCTTTGTAATTCCTTAGTTTCCTCCGGGTTACACCTATATCAGCCTTATTGGGTAAGGTTGCTCCTGGAATGAGGTCGATTTGGTGTTCTATACCTCTAATAGGTGGTAAACCAACGGGTAATTCCTCAGGGAAGACATCCTTAAACTCGTGTAACAACTCCTCTAATGGTTTTCCTCCAAGTCCACTCTCAACTTCTACGGGTCTTTCTTTAGCCATCATGACAAATACACGTTCCCCCCCTTGTAAAGCCTGTTCTACTTCACTCTCACTTGCAAAGATGGTGAGGTTAGGTTTCTTAGCTTTGTTGGCGGTCATAGCTCTAACAGCTTGGGGAGTCATAGGTTTTAGAATGATTTTCTTTCCCTTATCCCTCAATTCGTATTCATTCTTTCTACCATGGTGTACCACATCCCTATCAAACTGCCAAGGACGCCCCAAAAGTATATGACAAGCATCCATAGGGATAACATCACAAAGAACCTCATCGACATAAGACCCCATAGTTAAGCCTACTCTTACTTGTTTTGTGACCTTGATTTTGTTTTCATTATCTAACCAATGTAATGCATACGGTTTAGGGTGATTAGTAGTGGTTAGACCTAACTTAGCTACCATTTCAGTAGAGGCCACATTCGTACAACTACCTCCATCAATAATCAAACTACACCATTTGGTATTAACTAGACATTTTGTGTGAAAAAGTTGGTCTCTTTGTTCGGTGTTGTGTGGGATGGGGTTAGCATGTAGTGTACGTAGTACTAAAACATTACCATAAGTTGGAAGCTCATAGTCTTTTCTTTCTTCCTTCTTTTCTCCCAAGTAGACTTCCGGACCAGATGCGCCATGGGACTTAGAAAGACTAATGATGCTTGATTCTTCAAAGCTCACAACTCCTGCCATGCTTACGTCTAAATGGATGACCAAAGCTCTGATACCACTAATGATGTGAGTTGATATGAACTTTGAAACAAGAATGTAAAGATGGATCAGTATTCTGAAATGGAACGTGAATGAGTAACCAAAACAGAAAGAAAGGATAGTTTTAAGGAAGGATAAACCGTAACCAAGGATAGTATGCTAGGTGAAGTAGACCTATACTTCAACAAAGCGGTTGCTAGATCAAACACTCGATTGAAATAGCGAGTTTAGAGTTTGTAACGCGACTCACTCTAGACTTTGTCTTGTAAACTACAAAGACGAAACAGAAAGCTCAGCTTTACTCAAGTTTTTGTTATGCAAATTGGATGTTCTTTATTCCTTCAAATGACCGGCTATATATAGCCTACAAGAGCCCTTAAACCGGTTGGTTTAGGGTGACAAAAACAAAGACTAAAGCTATGTGAACATGGAGCTAATTACAAAGTAGGGAGCTAATAACAAAGCTAATGTAAACATGGAGCTAAAACCAAAGCTAGGGAGTTAAAACCAAAGCTTCACCAAGAGTAACCAGCCGTGGAGTCTTGTGTGAACATGGAGCCAACAACAAAGCTTGAGTGTACACACCATGTGAACATGGAGCTAAATACGAAGTTATCAATCAGCCCATAATCAACCTTGACTTCTTTACTCCTTTATTCAGCTCCCTTGTGAGCTAACTTAGTACTTGGAGAAGGCATACTACTAGGCTAGTAGGAGGTGCTAGTATGGCTTGACTCGAGCTAATAGGAGCTAGTGTTACTTCATTGAACTCCTTAGTCTCTTCATTCGGATCAGTCTACTAAGATGATCCGCTACCAAGTTCTCCGATTCGGCTTTGTCTTTAATCTCAATATCAAATTCTTGTAGAAGGAGGACCCACCGAAAGAGTCGGGACTTGGTCTCCTTTTTATACATGATGTATCGAATCGCCGCGTGATCGGTATGAATAATGACTTTGGAACCGGTAACATAATTTCGGAATTTCTCCATAGCATAGTGTGGACATGACGTAGGTCCACCCAGACGCGGCCACGCGCGGGTTTGGGGAGGCGAATGAATCTCCATATGAGAATGGATCGAATGGAAATTTAAATCGAAGTGGAGTCGCCACCGAACTTTGTGGGAGTTCGGGCCCATTCGAACCCACTCTATGTCGTAGTGGGCCGTGTACCAAATACGGCCCATTTCCGATGTCAGAGTTTATTGGGCTCGTCCCTTTGCATTGCGCTACCGATACCGTCACTACCGGTTATCGTGTATTGAATGACTCTCGTGCGCCAACGGTTTTGGGCATCCGGAAACCGAGGTTCTGAGTAAGGGGTGAGAGTACGTGTTGGGAAGCCCACAAAGGACACCCAACCCCGCCCGCACATTAGCGGCCTCTACTAAGATATCGAGTGACTTTCTAATACGCGCGTTAGTTAAACGATGGAAATGCTTATGCAAACATTGTTTTCCCTAAACATGTGAGAAATTGAAAGGGTTTCTATGTCGATTTAATGCAACTAAAATCTTAACGTCAAAGTTGTATTTTAGCATGCGGGTTCGTTTTAGTACGATAAAATAAACAATTAAATCAACAAAAGAAGTGACAAACGGTTAGTAACGGTATAACGATATTAACAATTTGCGAGTAATATGGGATAATGTAAATATGATGATGCTTGGTTTGAAAGAGTGATGTTTCACGTGATAGATTAGACACGTGTTGACCTAAGTCATAAGAAAAGGTTAACGAGACTCGAATGGTATTATAGGACTCACGGTTTGACGTGATAAAGAGCCACTCGACCGAGTCATTGAAAGACTCGACCGAGTGGACCTCTGAAAAGGGTTCTGTCCGGATTTCGTAACGTCACTCGACCGAGTTATGAGGGAACTCGACCGAGTGCACGGCCACTCGATCGAGTCATGGCGAGACTCGGCCGAGTGGTTGTCAAGATAGCATTCTGTCTCGCTTTTGGGGTGCCACTCGACCGAGTGGGCTAGGCACTCGATCGAGTGCCCTCATGTACGAACTAGGGCTCGCTCGCAATTCTTATTGATTCGAAGTTGCTTTTTTTATTTTGATAATTCGATGAATTAGGCATAAATATTGTATGATTTATGTCCAATTTATATTTATGATTCTCGTCGTGCCCGATATCCGCTTATTGAAACGTTATCGAATACTAGAGCGAAATTAGAGAAATTGCTATGAGTCGTTTAAGTCAACCAAAGCGATATGAATTTTCCTCCGCGTTTATAGTGTCGTAATTCTAACGAATTAAATGACATCTATGTTAGCATCAACGGAAAATCGAGTTAATTAATTTATTTGACTAGATCGTTACATTCGACATCCAATTATGGAATTGGTATCGAATCTGAGAGATCGACGCTTTGCTTGAATTGAAAGACTTGATTCCCTCGGCTTCTCCGACATCGTAACGGATCCCTAGGGATTATGTGATGTCGGATCCACGTCAACGGGTTTCGACCCTTATTAAAAGATGTTCGATTTGAAAGATGGTTTTGTAATTAACGATATATGCGATTAGATAATAACGATGCGAACGAAAACAAGAAAATATTGTTTAAGTTGACTCGTTTCAATAATCAAGTGCTAGGGTGTCAGAATAAGCGACCGGCAACGCTGTGTGCAGTACACTTGTATATTCGGGTTTTCTTATTCCGACATCCTTCGCACTCGACACAAATCTACGAGTATTTTAGTGTTTTATACTAATAATACTATCGATATTAGAATTCGATAAAAATAAGAAAACGACCCTTATGACGATAAATGACGCGAGAAAGGAGGAGAAGAGAGAAAATATGGGATTTTGCACCCTCAACCTACATGTTTCTTATGCTCGGACAGGACTCGTAGTTGTGGCTTGCACGGGAGTATCGAGTATGTAGGCTAAGTTGTGGTGGTTAGGGTTTTGAATTCCTAAAGCTAGGTTTAGGGTTTACTAGTATAGTATTAGGGTTTGATAAGGGTAGAATTAGGGTTTCAAAAGTGTGTTGAAGTGTGTGCATGGGGGTGTATATATAGGCATTGCCTATGTACCCCGTCTAGGGTTACTCGACCGAGTAGCCCCTTGACTCGGTCGAGTGGCCCAAGCGCCTGCAGCCGGGCTTGAATAAGGGCCCACTTGATCGAGTGGAGCTGACACTCGATCGAGTGGGTCAGCTGGATCGAGTGGTCCGGGCTTTGGACCTTGAATTGGATATTTTGTGGGTTTTGCTTTTGAGTTGGACTTTTTGATGTTTGTGTGGCTGTTTTTTGTGTGTCTCGGAAATGACTTTGATCGGGGTTGACCCAATCGCTAAAAGTCAGTTTTATTTCCGGTGTGGGTTTTGACCCAAATTAGTCTTGTTTGACTGGAAACGACCCACTGGGCCTGAATTTGAGGTCAGTTTTGTGAGATTTGTACTCCATAAGTGCTTAAACCAACAACTAATGGTTTTGAGCCCATATCCGAGCGCGTAGAAACACGTTAGCGTCCGATCATCATCGGGTGTTTTTTGGAAACTACCATAGACACCTGGCAGTCAAAATGCGGGTGTCTACACATAGACAACGGCAAGCATCTCTTTCTCGGTTGTTGTATACCTTGATTGGGCTTCACTTAATGTTTTGCTTGCTTAGTATATCACATGTAGCTTCTTATCCACCCGTTGACCTAGAACGGCACCAACGGCAAAATCTAATGCATCGCACGTGATCTCAAATGGAAGATTCCAATCAGGAGCTTTGATAATTGGAGTGGTAGTGAGAGCGGTCTTTATCCTGCAAAAAGCCTCAAGACACGAGTCATCAAAAACAAAAGGTGCATCTTTTATAAGCAAAGAAGTTAAAGGCTTGGCAATCTTGGAAAAGTCTTTAATAAATCATCTATAAAAACCGGCGTGACCTAGAAAACTCCTCACCCCTTTAACGTTTGTAGGTGGTGGCAAGTTCTCAATCACGGAGACTTTCGCCTTATCAACTTCGACTTCTCTATTAGAAACAATATGACCTAAGACAACACCTTGTTCAACCATAAAATGACATTTTTTTCCTAATTTAAAACAAGTCTATACTCTTCACATCGAGCTAACACTTGATCAAGATTTTCAAGACAAGAATCAAAAGATGTACCATGGACACTAAAGTCATCCATAAAAACTTCCATAGATTTTTCAATGAAATCGGAAAATATAGCCATCATACATCTTTGAAATGTTACCGGCGCATTGCACAATCCAAATGGCATCCTTCTATAAGCATAGGTGCCATAGGGACATGTGAAAGTGGTCTTCTCTTGGTCATCGGGATGAATGGGAATTTGAAGAAATCCGGAATGACCATCAAGGAAACAAAAATAAAAATGATACGCCAATCTTTCAAGCATTTGATCAATAAAGGAAAGGGGGAAATGATCTTTTATGGTGGCCGTGTTCAATTTTTGATAGTCTATACACATGTGTCAACCGGTAATGGTCCTAGTAGAAATTGACTCACGCTTTTCTCCTTTAACAACCGTCATCCTCCTTTTTTCGGCACAACTTGAACGGACCTAACCCATTTACTTCCGGTTATTGGGTATATGATGTTAGTCTCATACAACTTGAGGACTTCCTTCATGACAACCTCTTTCATGGTGGGGCTCAACCTACGTTGACCCTCAACCGAAGGACGGTGGTCATCATAAAAGTTGAATAATTGGAATTTTGAAATTTGAATATCGAAAAAAAGAATTTCCGATAATTTGAAAAAATGGAAACGGGATCCCGAAGATTTGAAAATCGAAAACGGCATCTCGAAGATTTGAAAATTAAAAATGGCATCTCGGAAATTTTTAAAATAAAAAATGGCATCTCGAAAATTTGAAAATCGCGAATGGCATCTCGAAAATTTTAAAATCGAAATTGAATTTTGAAAATTCAAAAATCGAATGGTGGATCGGAAATTCGAATTTTGAAATGGGCAGCATGCCGGCTAGAAAATAGGCTTGTTTTGAGTCAAATCTAAGTCTAAATTTTGGCAGCTTTCCGAGTTTTTTAAAATTGAATATTTTTGAAAAGATGCAATTTTTTTGAAATGATGGTTTTTTGAAAGCGACACGGAAACCAAGTAGCAGGTAGTCGCGCAAGCATAATAACAACGTCATGTATGCTCTACACTAAGTCTCGGTCGGTCTATATAGGGTCTATACCAGTGCATATAGCCTATCCGAGAATCGGGACGGACTTCCTAAGTCGAGTTGAGCTTAGAACATGCCGCGAAACCCATACGAATCGACTATGAACACTTTTGACATATCCATGTTGGAGTATATCACGGTATAATGGGACGTCGGTCACCAGGCCAGTACCGGCTCGGGAAAAGATAGGGTTATGCATGAACCGTAAAACTAAAACGCGTATTGTACTAGTCAAACGATTTCTATTCGAGTCTCACCCTGAGGATGTCGATGGTAAGTCACACATCAGTTAATCCTCAGCAGAGTCGCCAAATTGTGGACATGACATAGGTCCACCCCGAAGCGGCCACGCGCGGGTTTGGGGAGGCGAATGAATCTCCATATGAGATGGATCGAATTGAAATTTAAATCGAAGTGGAGTCGCCACCGAACTTTGTGGGAGTTCGGGCCCATTCGAACCCACTCTATATCTTAGTGGGCCGTGTACAAAATACGGCCCATTCGGATGTCAGAGTTTATTGGGTTCGTCCCTTTGCATTTTGATACCGATACCGACGTTATCGGATATCGTGTATTGAATTACTCTCGTGCGCCAACGGTTTCGGACATCCGAAAACCGAGGTTCTGAGTAAGGAGTGAAGGTACGTGTTGGGAAGTTCACAAAGAACACCCTACCCCGCCCGCACATTAGCGGCCTCTACTAAGATATTGTTTGATGTTTTAATACGCGCGTTAGTAATACGATGAGATGATATGCAGACATTGTTTTGACTAAACATGCGAAAATTAGAATAAGTTGCTATGTCGATTTAATGCATCTAAATTTAACGTCAAAGTTTTATTTAGCATGCGAGATTTGTTTTAGTACAATAAAACAAACGAAATAAAAATAGGATGAAAAGACATAAACAAACAAGTTAGTAACGGTGATAACGATAATAACGGTTTGCAAATAATATAAAAATGGTATAGAATGATGTAACGAGATATGATGCATGAGTTTTGAAAAGGTAGTATGACACGTGATTGACTTGACACGTGTTGACCGAAGTCATAAAAATATTTTACGAGGCTCGAAATATGTTTAGGGCTCACGTTTTGACGTGATAAAGGGGTACTCGATCGAGTCATTGAAGGACTCGACCGAGTGTGCCTCGGAAAAAGTATTATGCCCGGAATTTGAGGTGTTACTCGAGCGAGTCACTAAGAGACTCGACCGAGTAGGTCGCCACTCGATCGAGTCATTGAGAGACTCGACCGAGTGGTCCTCAAAAAACCATTCTGCCTCGGTTTCGGGGTGTCATCGATCGAGTGGGCTAGGCACTCGATCGAGTGCCCCCTGTACGAACCAGGGTTCGTTTTGCAATTAGTCGTAAATTCCGAAATTGCTTTTTGATTTTGGAAAATTGATGATTTTATTGAGTCGAGCAGAAATATTGTATGATTTATGCTCAATTCGGATTTTGATACTCGTCGTATCCGATACTTGATTATGGAATCAATATCGAATACTTAGAGTGAGATTTAGAAAAATACGTTGTAAGTCGCTTTAAATTAAACTAAAACGAAATAAGCTATCTCCGCATTATAGTGTCGTAATTAATTCTTTCGAATTATGTGACAACTATTTTAGCATCAACGAATTCGTGTTAGTTAAATTTATTGACTAATTTGATTAGATACGACATCCGACTATTGAGTCAGTATCGAATCTAAAGAACGACGCTTTATATTTGCTTTGAATTAAAAAGGACTTGATTCCCTCCGCATCTCGACATCGTAACGAATCCTTGCGGGTTTTGTGATGTCGGATCCGCATCAACGAGTTTCGACTCATAAAAAAAAATCGGGCGCGTTTAAAGGGGAATATCGCGATCCCATCATGCCTTTGAGTGTTTAAAGCGGGGCTCCTCGAGAGGGCTCCACCAATGTTACAACTCGTAAAAGGGTTAGAAGGGTCTTATGCGAATATCACCTTTAAACGGGTTTGATTCGAGATAAATTTGTAAAATCGATGTATGCGTGACGATTATGAAAATGCTACGACGACACTAGTACGCGATGAATAATAAAAAAACGATCTTGTTGATGTTGATTCGCTTCAACAATCAAATACTCGGGGTGTCGGGATAAGCGACCGGCAACATCGGGCGCGAGGCCCTTGTATTCGTGTTTTCTTATCCCGCCATCACTTGCATTCGACACGAATAGGCGAATATTTTAATGTTTTGATACTAGTGATATTATCGATATTAGAAGCAAAAAAAAGAATGAAAAAAAAGACGAAGAAGACGACGAAGATGGACGAGAAAAGAGAAGAGAGAAAAGGGAATAAATCGGGTTTGTATGCACCCTCAACCTACATGCTTCGTATTCTCGGTATAGGACTCGTCTAGTTGTGGCTTTGGCACGTGAGTTCGAGATTATGTAGATGGAGTTATGGTGGTTTAGGGTTTGATGCTTACTAGATGATAGGGTAGAAGAGTTGTATGTGTGTATAGAGTAAAAATTAGGGTTTCGAAAGTTGTGTAAAGAGGTTGCAAAGGGGTGTATATATAGGAATGCTCCCCCACCCTCGTCTAGGGTTACTCGATCGAGTGCCCTGATGGACTCGATCGAGTGGCCCAGCTAGAAGGCGACAGTGGGCCTTTTGGAGGCTCACTCGATCGAGTGGGCTGACACTCGACCGAGTGGGTCAGCTGGACGGGAATATTTTGAAGATTTTGTGTTTAGGTTGGATTCTTGATATTTGCATGACTGGTTTGTTTTCTCGGAAACGGCTTTGACCGGGGTTTGACCCGGTCGCTAAAAAGTCGGTTTTACTTCCGGTGTCGGTTTTGACCCAAATTAGTCTTATTTGATTGGAAACGACCCGCTGGGCCTGGATTTGATGTCAGTTTTGTGAGATTTGTACTCCGTAAAAAGCCCAAGCCAGAAACTAACGGTTTCGAGCCCATATCCGAGCGCGTAGAAGCACGTTTGCTTCCGATCATCATTGGGTGTTTTTTGGGAAACTGTTATAGACACCTAGCAGCCAAATGTGGGTGTCTACAGTATAAAATAAGGAGAAGCAGAACAGGTAAATAAAGGGAAAACATCAAGGGGGGTTTTACGTGAATCACAAATGGGGATAGTACGAATTGGGACATGTTGAAACAAGGAACCAAGGGTGATGAATCAAACATAGAATGGGCCTAGGTGAATCGGGGCAATCGTATAGGTGTTACCAGCACACAGATCCGGAGAAGATAAGTCGACTGACCCACGAAATCGAATTAAAATCGAGTTAATAAAAATAATTGGGCCAACTAATAAAACGAGTGAATAAAAGATTTCTCGAGATATAAAATAATTATTCGAGACGAAAATGAAGTTTATAGAAATAAATAATTAGATCGATGAAATATTATTTCCCGCTAAATAATAAATCTTCGATAAAGTGAATTAAATTGATTTCCCAAGAAAAAACTTATAAATGTTTTGACGAAACTTAAAATAAGTGAGCTTCGAGCTGAAAATAGAAATTCGAGCTTAAATATAAATAAATAAAAAGAATTTAGAATTTAAATCGCCAAAACAGACTTCGGGAAAATCGAAACGAAATCAAAAGTACATTTTAAACATAAAAAGATTTTTAGAGACAAATAAAATTTTAGGAGTTCCAAGCGATGACAAAGATAAATTGATTTCATAAGTAATTTAAGAATTATGAGTTAAATCATATACAAAATTAAAATTTGAACCTAAATATAATTAATAAAAATCATGGGTGTTACATTACACCCTGGCCGCCACCCCTTTTTCATTTTACATTCCTTTCTTTCATTTTCTTTCCTTTTGATTTAATTTTTTTAAAAAAAAACAATACAAAAATACAAAAACATTCGAAAAAGTATAAAAACACAAAAAGTTTTTCCTCCTTTTCTCTTTTTCTTCTTTGTGCATTGAGGACAATGTACAATTTTAATGTGGGGGAGGGATCTAGTATCCTTTCCTTCTTTTCCTTTTCATTTTTCTTTGAAAACCTGAAAAAGATTTCATTTTTCTTTTCATTTTAGTGTTCTTTTCATTTTAGTGTCCCTCGTATTGCTTTGTTCTCTCTTTTCTCGGAGGTATGTCGCCAACCTAAAAGCATATGGACGCAAGGTAACGAAATTGAAGACCAATCGGTAATATCTTCTACCTTTGTTTTTCCCCTTCTCTTATTCACATGGGAGTATGAGCTTGTATGCTATTTGGAGGTTCTCTTGGTGAACATTTTGAAATTGGTGGTTGTGGTTGTGTTGACAATTGATGGAGATCGAAGTACTTGGCATTACTTGTTTGTTTTACTCTTTTTGTGTCCTGTCTTTTTTTTTTGGGAAAATGTAAGTGGTATATATAAATGAATCAATCAAATATACAATGAGAACCTAGGATCCTAGAGATATACGCGCTATCTCTGGACTTTAGTAACCCTTTCTGAATACTACTGAAATACAATTGGAGTTCTTTAATAATAAGTTTAGTAACTATATGAGGTCGTAAGAGAATTCCGTCCATCCTACTCCTGTTTCTTTGCTCCCAAATGCCATACAAAGCTGCGTTTATTGCACTGTTACCGACGGCCCGTTGGAGTTTGCTGCCCCTCATCTTAATCCGTCACTCAATATCTATCTTGCTTCTAATCCTGCTCAGTCCACTTATCCAGCCACGCAATGATCTTCGCGCTGTAGCTGCACTCACAGAATAAATGATCCAGGTCCTCCGTTTGAGTACCACAAATGCAACACAAATTATCGTTCACCAGATTTATAGCTTGCAATTTAGCCTTCGTGTTCATCGCTTTGTGATGATATAACCATGCTATAATCCTATGTTTAGGGATCGTCCACTTATTCCAAATAATTATGTGCCACTCGACTTCATTCAGTTTTTCTCTAATCCACTGATACCCCTTTGTTGTAGTATATGGGTTCGTTTCCATCCATTCATTAATTACACCATTGATGATGTTAAGATACACCGAGCCTTATGCGATTTGGGCGCTAGTATAAGCGTCATGCCCCTAACAATCGCTAGAGCTCTCAATATCAAGAACATAATATACTTCCCATTTCACGTCTGGCTAGCCGATGGATCCACTAAGGACCCGGTTGTACTTATCCAAAATGTAATGGTGAAAGTAGGCACTTTGCGCAATACCTACTGATTTTGTGGTCTTAGACATCCTAGTGGAGGAACGTAGTCCCATTCTACATGGAGGACCCTTTCTAGTCACCGGAGGTGCGATTATTGACGTTAGCAAAGGAAAATTGTCATTTCATGTCGCCAATAATGTCGTACAATTTGTGTTGCCTACATTTCTACCAGACGCCGTGGACTGTGAAAAACATGGAAATCAAATGGTGGAGTATCCGATCGTTCGAAGGTCGTTAACAAATGATATCAACTAGAATGCAAACAAAGACAATGGTGTCCCATTAAGACTCGGTTCCGCCTTCGACAATGTCACCGAGAACTATGCCATGAATCCCAAAGTGGCACGATTGATGGGTCTACCGGATCCGAGAGGGAAAATTGCTATCGGCAATATCGACAATGGTGGCCCTTAACATCATCAATAATGCACGGGATAGAGAAGCTTCTGGGATCACCTACCTTAGTTGGTATGGTAACCATAGGTGTAACCTTTGGTGGGATAGGAGCCTCATTACTCTTAGTAGAACTCAACACGATATCACAGATAAAATTGGAAGGACTCGGTGTACTGGGGCTCGTTTCATTGTTTTCTAGCAAATATGTGAATGTGGGGCACTCAACATTCCTCCTATTTGAGATGGCCCGCGGCACATAAGGTAAAGGCGGCACACAAATCCTTGAAATTGAGTTCGTTACTTTTATTGGGATTTGCTCGATCACATAGCTTTTGTCTCCGACTATGTATTTGGACGGGTCTCTTCTTGGTTGCTTTGTCACATCTCTTACAATACACTCGTCGGGATCAAGCGTCGAGGGATAGGAGTAACATGTTTGCCCATTTGAAGGTTTCTCGGATTCCACATTGCCTTCCACTATTATGGCATTAACGAAAGCTTGATGAGAAGGATGTGTCGGATTTTCAGAATGTCGGACCCGGGAAGCGGTTCGTGGTTCCAATGCCTCTATCCATCCTAGCTCGGATAGAGGTATACTCTTCCATCAAGAATTTAAGCGTTTTTTGGACATCATAAATAGGGTAATTCGGAGCATTGCCCTAATTCATGTGATGTTGAGAATTAAAGTGAGCTTGCCTTTGAGGGCCTTGGTGGAAGTGAGGATAAAATCCTTCATTATATTGTTGAGGAGGAGGGCCATGATTAAATTGATGAGGTCCTTCAGAAAAATGGGTTCCTCGATTAAAGTTACCTCCTTGAGAATATTGGTGTTGGTAATTGAAGGCATTAGAACTCAAGTAGTTCTCTTGATTTGGGACTCTTTGGCTTGATTGGCCTTGACAAAAATTCGGTCCTAGAGATGGCATAGGGTGAGATCCTTAAGATTGATAGGATGATGCGGGTCTAAATCTTGCTTCCAAGTTCGGATTGTATAAGGGAGGCTCATTATGGTTTCTTTGATTTTTGACGTGATGTACCCTTGCTCCTTTTGAACCTGAAATAGACTTGTGATCGTATTCTCCGCAATGATCACATGCATCTCGACTCTATAAGGCTTGGGTGGCGAAGACGGTGCTTGCCTTGGTGGAGTCATCTCTCTCGGCAGGGTCATTTCTCTAGGTGGCGGCCGTTCTCGGGGTCGAGAATCGTCTCTAGCAGCGAATACTTCAAATCTCTTAATCAATTCATCGATTTTCACCTCAAGACTAGCTTCCACACTATTTGATGTAATCCCCTAAAAATTCTAACGCAATACAGTGGCAGAAACACTGTATAGTTGGGATTAAGACCCTGGTCTCTTGGATTTGTATTCAGACAGTTTCAGTTCAGTTCAGACACTTTCAGTTTAGTTTAGTTCAGTTCAGACACATTCAGTTCAGTTCAGACACATTCAGTTCAGTTCAGACTCATTCAGTTCAGTTCATTTAAGTTCAGTTCAGACACATCCTCTTAATACTAAGAGAATAACTCTATGTCACATGTCCTCCTCTCATGATAGGTTTTCCCTTCCAAAAAAAATTACGTTTATGGAAACGCATAATTATGGAATTAATCATCAATTAATTAATACATACCAAACTCTTATTATACAAATCATATTTTTTTTTTATCATAAATCATGAAAGGTGGAAAACACTTTTAAAAAAACAAATATTTATTTAAATATTATTTGACGTTATTTAGTTAAAAGAGTACTCAATCAATTATCCATATACTTCGTACTAATTAAGATATATAAAACACTTACTAAAAATCTTTCTCCAAAATTAGAGCCGGCAAAAAATGACACGACAACCCGACACAAAATAAACGGGTTTGAGTTGAGGGTTGATGACCCATTTATGTAAGTGGGTCGACACGAACACGACACGAGATTTAATTGGGTCGGATTTGGGTTGAGGTCCCAAGACAGGAACCTGACACGAATAACTTGTTTATTAAATTAATCTAAATATTTTTAATTATTTTTAACATAAATATGTTAATACTTTCCAAATATGGACATGACACGAAAACACGACACGAAATAAATGGGTTTGGGTTGAGGCTTAATGACTCATTTATGTAAGTGGGTCAACATGAACACGACACGAAACTTAAATGGGTCGGGTCTGGGTTGAGGGGTTCATGACCCGTTTACCAATGACACGAACACGAACACGACATGACCCGATCTGTTTGCTAGATCTATCCAAAATGCACTCATTTCTAAATAAGGAAGTGAAAGAAAATTGTATGAATAAATTTACAACATATTCATTGTCATTAATGCAAAAAAATATGACAAAAAATTATGATCATAAATTGAAAAACTTTATAATATGACGTCATTAACTTTAATATGTCGGTCCAACTGGAACATCCTCAAGCACTCGGTCATTATGTGGATGGCTCAGATGGGAGGTATGAACACCATGGTACGCCTTCATAGCTTTGGATGCACCGACACGGACAAATGTTGGTTATGTCAGGACTACCCTGAAACTATAAACCATATGTTCATGTCATGTATTTTTAGCAGGAAGGTCTTGGGATGCATTGAGGATCGATGTGGTCAGGTCAAGGAACTGAGCGACCTGATTGGAAATGCTAAGGACGGAATTAAATGGAAGACTAACGTAATCATGCTTGCTGCTTGCTATTATTATATTTGGACACAACAAAATAATGCAAGAATAAATGGGATGATTATCAGACCGGAGTATGTTGCTGCGAGAATTAGGACAGACGTGAAAATCAGGATAAAGGCTATAATGCCTGGTCATACTTTGAGCTGGTAGACTGGATTAGATGATTTGATTAGTGTAGTTTCTGTCAGCTGAGCTTGTAAGGAAGGAACTGTTCCTATCCTTGTTACGGTACCTTATGGTTTGTATGGTTTGTAATTTGTAAATCTCTAGTTTTTTGATATATTGAATCACATTTTATCAAAAAAAAAAAAAAAACTTTAATTTGTCACAAAAAAATTTTGTTTCTAGGATGAGTTTTTTACTTTATTTTTTAAACAAAAATATATAAAATATGGAGTATACTATTAAACTTCTCATGAAAAAAGTTTACAATTTATAGAGTAAAATAGTTTCACATGTGAGGCAATCTATTTTGTGGAAAAAAATCTAAGAGTTTTTTCTATACAAAGAGAGTGTACGCAGTGTGAAGTCGTTTAAGACAATAACTATTAAAAAAGATTTCATTCGTCTACATTTCTTTTTGAATAGTTATATATTTTACGGTGTATTGATGGAAGAGGCGAGTATCTCGAAAATACAAGATGAGTATATAATATTATTTTCATTTAAATAACTATTTCAATTATCTTGATTAGTTTGCAATTTCAAAAATATCTGTTAATATCCAAACAATTGATAGATGTAAAAATAAAATAACGAATTCATAATCTAAAATATGAAAAGAAATACGTTTTAAAAAAAATTATTATTATAAATACTGTGCATAATTGCACGGGAACTATATTAGTTAATAATAATAATAATAATAATAAATTATTATTATTATTATTATTATTTATTATTAATTTTATTACTATTATTATTATAATTAATAATTAATAGTAATAATAATAATAATACTTTGTATTTATAATAATAATAATATTATTAATATTAATTATTATTATTATTATAATTAATAACTAATAATAATAATTATATTATTATTATTATTACGAGTACTTAATATTTATAATAATATTAATACTAAATATTATTATTATTATTATTAATTATTAATTGTTATTATTTTTTTATTATTTTTTATTTTTTATAAAAATGGAGAATTTTATTGATAAATCAAAAAACAGTTTACAAAAAATTGGTGGGTAGCCGAGACACAATCTGGGCCCCCACCCCCTTAGCTATATTATTATTGTTATTATTGTTATTATTATTATTAATTAATTTTATTATTATTATAAAAATTATAATAATTATAATATTATTAATAATACCTAATATTTATAATAGTATTAATATTATTGAATATTAATATTAGTATTAATATTAATTATTATTATAATAATTAATAATTAATAATAATAATAATAATATTCTTTTAAATTCTTAATATTTATAATAATATTAATATTATTAAATATTATTATTATTAATTATTATTATTATTATTTTTATTAATTATTAATTATTATTATTATTATTATTATTATTATTATTATTATTATTATTATTATTATTATTATGAATTAATATTAATATTATTTGATTAATTAATTAATTTTGTTTTTATTATTTTTATTATTAAATATTATTTTTATTAATGTTATTTATTACTTTAATATTAAAAATATTAATCATTAATAATAATAACTATTAATTATTATTATTATTTATTTATTTTTGCAGAAAAAGGTATCATTTCATTCAATATTGAGTGAAATTACAATTTTGGTGCAAAAAGAGCTATCACAAGAGGAATGCAAAAGCATTCAAGGTACCCAAACGATCCACTATTCGGCTAACTTTAGGACTAGCATTCTTATAGAATTTTACAGCAACATGAAACTTGACTCTATGTATCAAAGCCTCCAATTAGTTGATTGATTCGTGAAAATCCTCTGTTTCTTTCTTTCCATAGAACCGCCACAGTAGCAGCCAAACTCGCCTGCACCCAAGGCTTCTTCCAGTGCTTCCTTTTCTGAGGGGATAACACCCACTTTACAATGCTCTTAAGATTTGAACCTTCAATGTGAACCTGCATCCAATTTTCTATCTCATTCCAGACCTGAGCTGAGACTTTACCGGAGAAGAATAAATGTTGATGAGATTCCAAATCAGCCATACATAAAGCACACCGGTTAGCCAACTGATATCCCCTTTTAGCAAACTGATCAATAGTTGCAAGCTGATGCTGTAACGCCATGGATAATAAGACCTTATGACTAGGTATAATACTAGCACCCAGAACCTTAGTCCATCTGCACGTCTTCCAGTTCAGAAATAACTTGTATGCTTTAGAGATTTGAAACTTAGCACCAGAACATTCAACAAGATTAGATTGAGCTTGGATTAAAGAGCCTGAGAGCCTTATAAGTCTGTCCCTCACCCCTAATATCCCTTTAATTCCATTTGAGAAGTGATCCTTACTTACAGCAGTCCAGCAAGAACTCTTATCAAAGACATTGGAATTGCACCATCTGCTCCAAATGTTGCTATTACCAGATAATTGCCCCTGCCATTTTGACAGGAGTGCAGCATTCCAGGCCTCTATGTTCTTGATATTGAACCCTCCTGCTTCCCAAGGTAAACAGATTTCTGACCATTTCTTAAAGACTAATTTCCTTTCCTTATCCTTGATTCCCCAAAAGAAATCTTTGCACAATTTATTGATCTTATGAACAACTCCCTTAGGCAGTAAAACCCCAGAGCACCAAAAATTCTCCAAACCAAAGATGACTGAGTTGATCAATTGTATCTTACCAGCATAAGACAAGAATCTGGTAGACCAGTGCTTAATGTGATGCTGCACTTTGAGAATCAGATCATCAAACATCTCAACTGTCAATCTACCTTCAGAAAAAGGAATTCCCAAATACCTGAAGGGGAATTTGCCTAAAGTAAACCTTGTTGCAGTAGTAATAGCATTCTGCACCGGAAGGCTAACCCCACCAAAATAGACATTAGTTTTATCAATATTTGCATAGAGACCAGACAAAAGAGCAAAAGAATCCAAAGCCTTTTTAACAGCTAACACAGAAGGGACATCTCCTCTAATGAAGACCATCAAGTCATCAGCAAAAATTAAATGAGTAAGATTAATCTTACAACACTTTGGATGATATGAAACTTGATCCTGAGTGCAAAGAGAACGCAGAGATTTAGACAAAATTTCCATGTTCATAACAAATAGGTAGGGTGAAAGAGGGTCACCCTGCCTAATTCCACTTTTGCCTTGCAAAAAACCTGAAGTTTCCCCATTAACTTTGAAAGTATACCATGGAGTGGATATACTTCCCATGATCCATTCAACAAAAACATCAGGCAAGCCATAATACTTCAGCATACTCCTAACAAAATCCCAATTTAAAGAGTCAAAAGCCTTCCTAATATCAACTTTCACCAAACATCTAGGGGTCAAAAACTTTCTGCTGTACCCTTTAACTAGAGCTTGTGAAAGCAGGATATTATCAAAGATGTTCTTTCCTTCAATAAAAGCAGCTTGTTCCATTCCAATGATACCAGGCAGAATCTTTTTCAACCTATTAGCCAAAATTTTGGAGATAGTTTTATAAAAGACAGAGCAGCAGGAAATAGGCCTGAAATCGTTAACTGAAGAGGCATTAGGCTTCTTAGGAATCAAGGAAATAACAGTAGTGTTAGCTTGTCTAGGCATCCTCTTGGATTTGAAAAAATTATTTACAGCAGCACAGAAATCATGCTCAATGATAGACCAAGAATTCAATAACTATTAATTATTATTATTATTTATATTTATTATTATTATTATTAGTATAATTATTAGTAGTATTTATTATTAATTATTATTAATTTTTTCTATTATTAGTTATTTCTATTAACTATTACTTTTATTAATTATTTTTATTATTATTTATTTATTTATTTATTTATTTATTTATTATTATTATTATTACAGTACCATTTATCATTAATAATAATATTTAGTATTATTATAATAGTAATAATAATAATAACAATTATTGTTAATTATTATTGTTATTATTATTATTACTTCTTATTTATTTATTTACTTCAGTTAAGTTCAGTTCAGTTCAGACTCATTCAGTTCAGTTCAGTCACTTTCAGTCCAAAAGAACAGAACCTAAAACACACCGACAAATTGTATCTTATTAAAAGAAATGGTAAGTCGATACAAAGGCTACCTTTTACAAAATGTCTAAAAAGAAAATTCTCCAAACGGGTTTATACAAATCCATAAATCAAGAATGAAGAAAGAGTAGGATCCACGCTACTCGCTAACTCACACACAAAACCCAACAGCAAATACCTGTCATGTTATAAACATAACAGCCACATCAGTGGGGAGTAACTCGGACGTTCTCCCAGCCATATTATATCATATAAAAAATAATAATATTAATATATCAAAATATATTAAAATGAAAACATTAAAATGATAGGATAAAAATATATTTTCGGAGAAATATAAAGCATTTGTCAACCTGCAAGTCAAAACCAATTCGATAATAATAATATTCAATATTGGCGTTATGAAAATATTCAGTGTAGAAGGCTAGACTTTCACTAGGAGAATACTAAAAACTAGCTTCGAGAACTTAGTTCAAACAAATCAAACTTTGATCTCTAACTAGGCTACTCAACCATAATAGGGTGGCGACTTATAAATGCGTGACCTTAGTTTAAGACAATGCACACCCCTCCTGGGATTACCTGTCACTCAGTTCAACTTATGACAGCGACTTACTACGAGGCCTAAGCTTAAGGTCAAAATGTACACAACTCCCGGGATATCTGTCACCCGGTTCAACAACTAATGTACCGATTTCTGATACACTAGCCTTATAGTTGATGGCAAAAGCGTAAACCCTAAAATATATTACTCTAACCTCACACTTGTCCTTATTCCATAACTCCAAAACAAGCCATTATTGATATTCAAAAATAAATATAATCATTATAAAATAATATGAGGATAAAAGGAATAAACATTTTATATTAAAAGGGAAATTTCTATAAATAGAAACTTACTAATTTTAGAAACTTACTTAAAATATAAATAGTCTTATAGAAAATACGTAAGTTATTAAAATAAGTGAAATGTATAAAAATGGCATTTCTAACGAAATTAAGGTTTTATTATTATCGTCATTATCGTAACTTTAATATATTTCTAAATTCATTACTCAAAATATAAATAAAATATAATAAGCCAATATATAGTATTTTATAAATAATTAGGAAATTGAGTTAAAACCATAAATTTTAGAAAAGAGATGTTTTAAGAAAAACGATATCAAAATTAATTGAGTCAACGAGTTTTATAAATGAAATGAGATTTACAAAGATTTCAAATTATTTTTAACAAATATCTTTTACTAATAAATACTACGGATTTTACTCAAAATAGCCAATTGTAAACAAATAAGAAATTATTAGTGAAAATAGTCTCGACTAAAAATATATTTAAAACAAAATCGACTATTTTCTCATTTATTAATATAAGTCGTAGGGCGAAATTAATTTAATTAACAAGTCTTCAAATCTTGATTGTTGTATTAAAATACGATTTTAAGTTAAAAATTAGAAATTAACGAAATATGACGAAAATATGAAATCAATATTATTTAGTTACTAGTGTCACGATAACCAACAAAATATTATAAAGATCATAAATAATTAAATTACAAACGATTTATGAAACGATATTGAATACTTGTAAAATATTTATAAAGCACACGATTTAAAAGAATAATTTTAGCAAATAATAAATAGGTAAGATTTAGAAATCGAAGGTAAAGTATTTACTACATACTAGTACTCAAACATACGATATAAAATTGAGTAAGGTTCTAAAGTTACCTTTGGCGCAATAATCGTCAATGCACTCCCTTCAACCATTTGTCCAAGCTCCAATCACTTTGATACTTGCCTTAAAACCACTTCGAGGCTCTAACGGAAACCAAGACACACAGAAACAGGAACAAAGGAATCGGAATTACGGAATGTTGGAAAAGAATAGAGGAAAAGGAGAATAACAGTCGGAAATGGTTGACAAAACGAGAAGGGGAGGAGAAAGGAGTAGGAATAAAACAACGATAACAACAATGACATCCAACAGTAGCATCGACGCATCGACAGAAAAAATGGAGCAGAAGGCGAGCATCCGAATTCCGAAACAAAGAACAACAACAACAAGAAGAAAAGAAGGAAAGGTAAAGGTTAAGAAGAAGGAGGATGAGCAGGAGTAGCACAAAACAACAACAACAAACGAAACATCAAAAATCGACACCGAACAGCACAACAATAGCAACAGCAGTACACGCGCTACGCTACGCACATTCGTACAACGAACAGCATAAAGATAGAGCAGCACCAGCACACACGGACAACAATAGCAGCAACAAAACGCAGTAGTAACAGCAAAAAAACGCAGCAGCAGTGGCAACAAAAACGAAAGAGCAGCAAGAAGGCACAATCAAAGCAACAAAACGATCAACACAGCCAACAGGCGAACGACAAACGAGAATGACACGAGTAGAAAGAACGAAAAATGAAGCAGGAATGACAAGATAGCGAACAACAGAACAACGAAGATAATGGCAGCAGCTACGATTAACCGTAAAATCAATATCTAACGAGCAGCAACAGGCCACGACAGAAGCAATAGGAACGACAAAAACAAAAGGCAACAAAAACCGTATCAAGCAAGAGGAAGAAGAAAACAAGAACAATAAAAAAGTGACCCAAGAACAGGTGTAAACGCACAAAAAAATAGTGGAGAAATGAGCAAGGCAGGAAAAACGATTAAGCAAGGACGAAATAAGATGAGGAAGAAGGACAGCAAGGCAGCCTTATGATTAATAGCACTAACAGCAACGGGAGCGAGCATCAATCGCCAACGAAACACGAGCAAAACTACAACATCGATAGCAACAACAAGGCACAACAGCGAGGACAACAAAAACGTGACATGAACAGCAACGAGCATAGCAGCGGCAGCGGCAAAGGGCCAACGTTCAAAAAGAATGAAGAAAACGAAGGAAAATGGTGAAGGATGATGAAGGCAGAATGATGGTGATGGGTGAACGAGAAGGAGGAAGAACCAAGGAGAAGAAGGGATGAAGAGGAGAGGATGCAGGACGAAGGGGATGAACGAAGAGGTGGAACGATGGGAATGAAAAGGAGAATGAATTCAAGTGGGAGGGGAAAATGAACGTTAATACAAGTGGGATGAATTCAATTCACCAAAAAAAGTGTACGAATTCCGAGACAAAAAAAATTTTAGGAGTTTGAAACGATTAAACAATAAATTCGTTTTATAATACTTTTAGGAATTACGAGTTAAATCGTAAACAAAAATAAAAATGCGAACATAACTTTAATTTAATTTAAATTTATAAAATCAGGGGTGTTACATTTGATGATTTTGACTCTCCTTTCGATTTATTGCTTTGATTTCCACTAAAATGCGCACTACTCCTTACCATTTTCTCGAGTAGCCTTTGTGATTCATTCAATCTCAATAAGTAGAAAGAAGTCACCTCTAGCCGCCGTATTAACATTTTCTTTCATGTTGTCGGATAAAGAGTTGAAAAATGTGTGAAGAAGGAGCCAATTCGGTATACCATGGTGTGGGCAACTCCTTTGCAGACCTTGGAATCGGTCTCATGCTTCACTCAAATTTTAATTTTGCCGTTGCTGAAACGTCTGGATCTCCATCCTATACTGGTTAGTTTTGGATGGTGGGAAGAATTTTTCGAGAAAAACGTTCCAAAGATGCTTCCAGGTGTGAAAAGTGTTACTTGGGAAACTTGAAGCTATCTTCGAGCTCCATCGCGTAAAGTTCTGGGAAAAAGGATCTGATGCAATTGACATCTGTTAACTCCATCAAACTTGACACATTAAGCTTTCCCTTAATAGATACACATGCTCAACAATGTCTTCATCTGGTAACCCATGGAAGGTATATTGTTGAATTAAATTAATCAAAGAGGCCTTAACCTCAAAGCCTTCCGGAATGGTTCCGATGAAGACGGGGGAAGGAATCCCCTCATTAGATGGTTGAGAGTGAGAACCAAGCGTAGTTATGCTTGCGTCTTTAATGGTTGGGAGATGGAGACTTGTTACAAACAAATACGAGGTGTTGAGAAATGGATGATTGTTGGTGTGAGATCACGATGTTGGGTGGTTGCTTCGGCACACGAAGTCTTTAAGATGCTTGTTCTCCGAATGGCGATCAAGCAACCTAAATAAAAAGTATTCCTAGCAAAAACTCAACAAACGATGAGACTCCTAGCACCAAGTGGCACTAGGGGAGAAAAATAAAATGAAAGCAAATAACCAAACACAATTAGTACAAAAACTTAATCAATTAGCTACCGTCCCCGGCAACGGCGCCATTTTGATGCGCGGTCGTCGTTAACCCGCATGCAAACAATATTTGTAAATCCAACTAGCTACCATATAGTAGCGGTAAGTCGGAGTCGAACCTCAGGGACGGTAAGTGTAAATGGTCAAGTCTAGGATTAACTGCACTAGGGGTCTAAAAGGGGGGAGTTTGGAATAGGATTAAAAGTAGACTAAGGTACAACTTAGAACAGAGAACAATAATAGGAAGGAAGTTAAGGGGAGTAGGGGAATCAGAAACGGGATAAAAAGATAAGGAATCAAGCAACCGATACACAATTGAAAAGGGGCGAGTCATCTTTCGGTTTCTCTACCCAACTTCGCTAAGACCCACTTTCGCGGTGAGGAAACTAGTCACTAATTGGAATTACTCAAGCCCCGAATTTCCCCATATTGACAAGGGTGAATGCAAGTCGACTAAATTGATCAAGTAAAGTCCACAAGTATACAACAAATCCAAATAGACAATTCAACTCAAGTGTAACCAATCACAATAATTCCCAATCCATAATACCCAATTTCATCCTCCCCTAGCCCCCTAACTAAAATCTATTCAATATTCATATGAAGATTAATAAGATAAATAAACAAGGAAGACAAACTAAAACAATCCATACTAAAAATGAGAAGAAATCGAGTCTAATACAATAATGGAAATTTAGACAACACAAACATAAAGAGAACAATTGAAAAACAATATATTAAGGAGAAACTAAATAGAGAACTAATTAAGGAGGAGAGAGAAGAAATGAAAGTACCAACAATGGAGGAAATTCAAAGGAATAAGATGAAGATTGACATAAATAAATAATCTTGAAGAAGAAATACAAGAACTTTGTCACCCAATCCTTGTAATCTCTTCAATCTTATAATTAGAAACAATTCTAAACTAATATGTTACTAGATTCAAAATGATAAGAGTAATCTAAGCTAATGAATTCTTTCTCTAGATCTAATGGAGCTCTCTAATGGAGGCTACTACCCAAAAACGGGGATCTACTTAGATAATACTACCTCCGATTTTATAAAATTGTCCTCTTTCATTATAATACTCCTCACATATATTACTTAAATGGGGCAAACATATAAAACCGGAGGGAGTATGTCTTAAAGAAATCTAGGGTTAACTTTATATACTAAGCCTTAATGGGTCGGTCATTAAGACAAACCCCAAAACTGATGTCGTTCGGTCTCACTAACGCCCCTAGCATGTTCATGAGACTCGTGAATGAGGCATTGAAATCATTCCTTGGGAAGTTTGTTGTTGTCTATTTGGATGATATCTTGATTTATAGCAGGACAATTGAGGAACATCTCGGGCATTTAAGGAGGATGTTCGAAGTATTGAGAGCTCAAAAGCTCTATGGCAAAACCGAGAAGTGTTCTTTCCTTGTTGATAAGGTGATATTACTTGGATACGTAGTATCTCGAGAAGGTGTGTCTGTGGACCAAGACAAAGTCGAGGCCATTCGCTCTTAGCCAACCCCACGGTGACAGAGGTGAGGTCATTTCATCGCCTAGCTTCATTTTATCGGAGGTTTATTCACAACTTTAGCACTATTGTAACTCCTATTACGGGGTGCTTAAAGAAAGGAGGGTTTGGTTGGGACAAGATGGCTCAAAAGGCTTTCGAAATAATTAAGGAGCTATGGTGCAATGCTCCTATACTTGCTCTTCCCGACTTCACTTAACCCTTTTAAGTCGAGTGTGATGCAAGCGGAGTTGGGATTGGGGTCGTGCTTATTCAAGCTCAGAGGCCAATTGCTTATTCCACTTATGACAAGGAATTTTATGTGATTGTTCGAGCCCTTGATCATTGGAGCCACTATCTACATCTGAACCACTTTGTGTTGCATTCGGATCACGAATCGCTGAAGTATAACCATGGGCAGCAAAAATTGAACTCGAGGCATGCGAAATGGGTTAAGTTCCTTCAATCTTTTCATTTTTCATCGAAGTACAGGGAAGGGAAGAGCAACGTGGTGGCTGATGCTCTTTGAAGGAGGTATGCATTGCTCACAACTCTTGAAACTAAATTGTCGGGTTTTGAGCTTCTTAAAGAGTATTATACAAGTGATCTCGACATGAAGGAGATCTTTGCATTGAGAATTTCAAGTCCGGTGGGTTCAAAGAGTACACTGTCCAAGACGGGTTTTTGTTCAAACATAACCGTTTATGTGTTCCTAAACATCCTATTAGGGAGCTACTTATTCGGGAAGCCCATGGTGGTGGGTTGGCTGGTCATTTCGGAGTCTAAAAAACTCTAGACATCCTTCACGAGCATTTCTATTGGCCCAAGATGAGCGAGGATGTACAAAACATAGTCAACAAATGCGTGACTTGTCAGATGTTGAAGAGTTCCTTCAAAACGGGGGTATACACGCCCTTACCTATTCCGAAACGCCTGTGGGAAGATTTTTGGACAATTGTAGCCTTACCTCGAACTCAAAGAGACAAGGATGCGATTATGGTCGTGGTGGACCGATTCTCTAAAATGGCTCACTTCGTGGCATGCAATAAGACCGTCGATGCAAGTAATGTGGTTGATCTCTATTACCGGGAGATAGTGCACTTACATGGCGTGCCAAGAACTGTAGTGTCTGATCGTGACTCGAAATTCTTAAGTTACTTTTGGAACACTCTATGGAGGAAGGTAGGTACGAAGCTACTCTTTAGTACCTTACACCATCCCCAAACCGATGGCCAGACCGAGGTATCTAACTGCATCTTATGTACTATTCTAGGGGGGTAGTGAGCAAAACGCAGAAAGATTGGGATGTCAAGCTCGCTCACGCCGAGTTTGCCTACAATAGGTTGCCAACTTATGCCACAAAACACTCCCCATTTGAAGTTGTGTATGGCGTGAATCCGTACTTACCTATTGAGCTATTGCCTTTGCCTAAGGGTGATATCGTGAATAAGGATGTTGTTTGGGATAACTCCGCACCCTTCGGAATGACGTGGAACTCTCCAAGTCAAAAGGTCAAAGTCAAAAAGTCAAAGGGTCAAAAGAGTCACTCAGTCCGAAGTCGTATGAGTCACGAGATCGACACGAGGAAAGTCAACGAGACAATGAAATAAAACCCAACAGCAGAATTGGGCCGAGGAAATCATCAGATACGAAGTGGGCCGAAGACAGTCCAACTGCTCGCAATCCTCCAACCCTAAAGCGAAACCCGGTCAACCCAACTACTTCCTAAAATCCAGGAACTGCCTCCAGAGCAGGAGAGAAATCAGGGAATAGCAACGGCTAAGAAGGGAAAGGGAGATATAAAGCACGGCAACACCAGAAACGGGAGGCATCAACAACATACTTCAACCCTACTACGCAAAAGCACATTAAGAAAAATTTAGTCTCCGATAACCTGAAATCGATACTTGTATTCTTGGTTCATTTTCTCATTCGTAGTAGACATTTGGCGGGATTCCGACTCCCCCCGCGGTTTTTCCCACATTGGGTTTCCGCGTCACCAATTTTCGTGTCTTCTCATTTTCTTTTACCGTTTGTTCATTCGTCCGTACGATTAATTTCGTTGTTTCGCGGAACGTTAGCCCGGTCACTTTAACCCGCAAATTAATTCGTAACCCGGTAAAATTTTACCAAAACAATTTGGCGCCCACCGTGGGGCAAAGTGATCGTTTGCTAGCCAAAATTCTGCAGAGATTCAACCTACCGTCATGTCTGGATCCGATCAAAACCTTGTTGGTAGCCAAGATGCCTCCACCCAGTCTGCTGGAGGGACACCATCTTCAGGGGCAGCAAGTCAGCCCATCACACCATCCACTCAGGCTACTCCTGTCAGTTTGACAGCGGGGCCTGCACCGACAACCTCCAGACCACCTCAGGGGCTCCCGACATCAAAAACACTCGATCCCTTCAGAACTAGTAAGGAGGGAGCGCCATCTAAGACGCCGACTCATGGAGGGTTGTTTGGAGATGCGCTCAGGATTCCGTCTGCCTCAGATCCTGTGATGGAAATACTTCAGGGGATCAATACTCTGCAGCAAGCGGTGAGGACCTTGCAGAAGGATAACCGTGACATCAAGGCTCAGATAAAAGCGGTGTCAAGGCCACCATCTGCTCCAATTCAGTCACCACCAGAGATCCTGCCTATGATATCTGGAGGAGAGCCAAGCCTCCACAGAGAACCCGCCGTCAGTGGGCAAGCATCAAGGGCGATTCCTCAGGAGGTGGTCACTAGGCTGGATCTGGAACTATCACCACCCGTCCAAACCGTAGCGCCACAAGGGCTAGGCTACCTGACCCACGGGCCCACACCCGACAGATCGCGCGTCTCAGGTAATCTCTTCTCTGGCATTGAAAACCGAGAGACTAACGCATTATATCTTGCAGGTACCCCGGTCCATCAGACGCTAAGGTGGCAACCAACGCAATCGCCAGGAGTGTATCCCCTGTCCAGCAGCCAACCCTCTGGAGGAGCATGGGCAGCACCTACTCCCAACCAGCAGGCACCAGAGTGGCAACCCAGGCCTGAAACAGTTGCATTCCCTTCACTGCCTCCTCCAAACAGTCTGCACCTCGGGGGACCCCAAACGGGAAGCACACCTTTCAGTTTTCTTCCCCCTGCTTCTAACCCTCTTACAGGGACCAACGGCGCTGCAGACCAGCAGTCTCAAGAACTAAAGGAGCTGAGGGAACTGATCAACAAAATTCCTGGAATGCCACGCCCCCTGGAGAGAGCAGCCAGAGACAGCTATGCAGACTCACCCTTCACAGACGACCTGGCCTGTGTTGCTGTGCCCAAGGGCTTTGTGCCACCCGCCATGACGCTCTATGATGGCACTGCAGATCCCATGGACCATATCAACCAGTACAAGCAGAAAATGATGGTGATAACCGCCACAGGGCCTCTGAAGGAAGCTTGCATGTGTAAAGGGTTCGGTTCCACCCTCTCGGGAGCAGCCCTTCATTGGTTCGTTGGTCTGCCAAACAGAAGCGTCACCTCCTTTGCTGATCTGGTTAATGCTTTCAACCAACAATTCGCCAGTAGCAGAAAGCCGGAAAGGCAAACTAGCGATTTGTATCGGGTGGTGCAGAGATTCGAGGAGTCTACGCGAGATTTCCTCAACAGATTCAACAAGGAGAAAGTGACTATCCCCAGGTGTGACGTTGCCACCGCCATCGAAGCCTTCCGTCAAGGGCTCCTCCAGGATTCAGATCTTTACAAAGATCTCACCAAATATCCTTGTGCTACATTCGAGGATGTGCAAACCAAAGCATTGGCAGCCATCAGACTAGAGGAGGATACGGGCCCCAGAAGGGCTACCTATGGTTCTGAGCATGTTTCCAGGAAGGCACCAGCAGAGAGGAGGGGCGAAAGATCCAAGCCCTACGACAGAAGTGTTCACAAGATCTCTGAAGAGAAAGATTGGAAAGAGAGCCCAGGACTCCCACCTAAGATAAGCGAGTACGGGTTCTCCACCAACCTAGCTGGTCTGCTCAGAGCCCTAAAGGAGTTGGGACGTAAAGTCAGATGGCCCAGGAGACAAGAGTACACCAACGACCGTAGAGACGCAAGCAAGAGGTGTGAGTTCCACGATGATATAGGGCACAACACTGAAGAATGTGTCCTCCTCAGGAAAGAAGTGAAATACCAGTATGATCAGGGAAACTTAGACCATTTGGTACCTAGAAGCTCCAGCAGAGTAAATGCGGCAGAGCAAGCGCTACCTTCGCCTCCACCCCTGTGCACCAGAATTGTCAATGTAATTACAGGAGGATCAGAGTTAAGCGGTCTAACCTATTCAGCAGCCAAAAGACATGCTTCCCACTCCAGAGGAGACAAGCCAGAACATTCCTGCAGAATCAGCTGCCCAGACCTCCCAGCCGTCACCTTTGACGAATCTGATGCAGAGTCATCTCCAAAATCCCACCATGATGCCCTAATCATCACGCTCTCCATAGGAAACTGCACTGTGAGGAAAATACTGGTGGACACCGGAAGCTCTGTCAACCTTATCATGCTAGAAACCCTGCAGAACATGGGATTCAGTGAGGAGGATCTGAGCAAGAGAGCAGTCCCCCTTATAGGATTCAGCGGGGAAACCAAATATTCCCTAGGGGAAATCACGATCCCCACCTATGCTGGAGGAGTAAACAAGCAAGTGCGGTATCTAGTTATTGATGGTCTGTCTACTTACAATGTAATCTTGGGGAGACCGTGGATACATGAGATGAAGGCGATCACGTCCACTTATCACCAATGCTTGAAATTCCCCACACCTTGGGGAGTGCAGAAGATCAGTGGTGACCAAAGAGAAGCCAAAGACTGCTACAGAGTGGCGCTGAAGAAGACGGCCAGCCCTCCATCATAGCAACTACAGAGCCTTCGTCTACCTCTGCAGGAGTATCTAGAGCCCCCTCAGGCGGAGATAGATGAAGTCAACTTAGACAAGCGGCACCCAGAGCGAAAAGTGCTAATCGGTTCAGAATGCACAGGTAATCCGACAAAACCTTGTTGAATTATTAAAAACTAACATGGATTGTTTTGCGTGGTCTCATGATGATATGGTAGGAATAGATCCGAGTATCATAACTCACAGGTTAAGTGTGGACCCGAGCTACAAACCAATCCAGCAGAAGAGGAGGAAGTTTGCTCCAGAGAGGAACCAAGTCAAAAACCAGGAGGTAGATAACCTGCTGGCCGCCGGAAAAATTAGAGAAGTCAAGTACCCAGAATGGCTATCCAACGTGGTAGTAGTCCCAAAGAAAAACGGCAAATGGAGAGTGTGCGTCGACTTCACCGACCTGAACAAGGCATGTCCGAAGGACCCATTCCCCCTACCACACATAGATGCCATGGTAGATGCCACAGCAGGCCATGAGATGCTGACCTTCCTAGATGCATGGAGTGGATACAACCAAATCAAGATGCATCCGTCAGATCAGGAGAAAACCGCGTTCAGGTCTGAGAGAGGTATCTATTGCTACAATGTTATGCCTTTTGGTCTGAAAAATGCAGGATCTACCTACCAGAGGTTGGTTAACATGATGTTCAAGAAGCAAATTGGCAAGACCATGGAGGTGTATATCGATGATATGGTTGTCAAATCCAAGCAAGCCTCGCAGCACACGGCACATCTGGAGGACGCTTTCAATACCCTGAGGGAGTACAAGATGAAGTTGAATCCTTCAAAGTGCACATTCGGAGTATCCTGTGGAAAATTTCTAGGGTACATGGTCACCCAGAGGGGAATCGAAGCCAGCACAGAGCAGATCAAAGCCATTCTACAACTGGAGTCTCCACAGAAACCAAAAGATGTGCAGCGGCAGACCGGAAGAATTGCCGCCCTGAGCCGGTTCATCTCCAGGTCCTCAGACAGATGCCGTCTATTCTATGATGTCCTGAAGAAGGCCCAGAGATTCGACTGGACGGAAGAGCACGAAAAGGCATTCAAAGAATTAAAACACTACCTGAGCACCCCACCACTCCTGTCAAAACCGGAACCAGGGGAGCCGCTCTTTTTGTATTTATCAGTGACTGAGGTGGCGGTCAGTGGGTACTGATAAGGGAGCATGAGGGAGCGCAACATCCCGTCTACTACGTCAGTAAGTCTCTGCTCCCTGCAGAGACCAGGTACACGTCCCTTGAAAAACTCGTACTTGCACTCGTTATCGCATCATATAAACTGCGTCCCTATTTTGAGTCACACGTTATATCTGTAATAACAAATTACCCGTTAAAAGCTATTATGAGAAAACCTGAGTTGTCAGGTAGGATGGCGAAGTGGTCTATGCACTTGAGTGGCTTTGATTTGAGGTTTGTTCCCAGAACAGCAATCAAATCCCAAGCATTAGCAGATTTCATTTCCGACTTCAGTCCAGCACTGCAGACGCAAGCTGAGAAAGATGTCATCCTCCTGGAAGAAAACAGGGACGAGCAAGTGTGGAAACTCAACGTAGATGGCGCCTCAAACATGAGAGGATCCGGAGCAGGCTTGGTGCTTAGGTCACCTCAGGGAGATCTCATAGTTCAAGCAGTTCGATGCGAGTTCCGAACAACGAACAATGAAGCAGAATACGAAGCTTTGATCCTGGGTCTCCAGTTGTCCCTAGACCTTAAAATCAAGCAGCTGGAGGTGTATGGTGACTCCCAACTGGTAGTCAACCACATGAACGGTTCGTACGCAGCCAAAGACGCAAAGATGATGGCTTACCTTGAAGTGGCGAAAGACCTTTCCTTGAGATTCACAAAGTTCTCAATAAACCAAGTTCCGAGAGAGCAAAATGTGGAAGCAGACGCCTTAGCAACTCTGGGGGCAACCTTCAAAACAGGAGAAGTATCCACTATACCCATAGTCCATGTGTTGGAGCCAGCAATCCGGAGGGGTGCACAGGAGCAGGAAACATCAGAAGGAAGTCCACCAGGTCAAGGTCTGCAGTGATTTCAGGAAGCAAGGGTCTACAGCACCACAGCAGAGCAAGAGGAAATCTCCGACTGGAGAAAACCCTACAAAGACTGGCTACAAGATGATATCCTGCCAGCAAACAAAAGAGAAGCTCGGAGTTTCAGAATGAAAGCATCCCGATATACCCTTATCGACGGTATATTATTTAAAAGATCAACAGCGGGGCCATACCTGAGGTGTCTAAACCAAGAACAGGCAGAAATGGTAATGCATGATCTCCACAGCGGGGAATGTGGAAATCATGCAGGGGGCAAGAGTCTATCCAACAAAGCACTTCGCCAAGGTTACTATTGGCCAACAATGCGCAGGGACGCCAGAGAGTATTTTAAAAAATGTGACGTCTGCCAAAGACACGCACCGGTCAATCACCAGCCAGCAGAACCACTACATCCAATTATATCTCCTTGGCCCTTCATGAAGTGGGGAATGGATATTGTAGACAAATTGCCAAGAGCACCAGGAAACAAAGTCTTCATGCTCGCAATGACCGACTACTTCTCCAAGTGGATAGAAGCAGAAGCGTTCCCTCAGGTGACTGAGAAGCAGGTGATATCCTTTATTAAACGTAACATTATCTGCAGGTTCGGAGTTCCCTCAGAGATCATCTGCGACAATGGGTCCCAATTTATTGGCAAAAAGATGGAAGCCTATTGCGCCAGGTGGAACATCGCCCTCAACAAATCCACCCCCAGAAATCCGCAATCTAATGGTCAAGCAGAGTCCAGCAATAAAATTGTGATGGACAACCTGAAGAGAAGGCTGGAGGAAGCAGGGGGCAGATGGGCAGAAGAACTCCCTTTGGTACTGTGGTCCGACAGAACCACACCCAAGGTAGCTACCGGGCAGACACCTTTCAGCTTGGTTTTTGGTGCTGAGGCGGTCATTCCTGCATAGGTGAAGGTACCCACTCACAGATATGGTTGCACAACAGAAGAAGGGAACCAAATTGAGATGGCAAGCAGTTTAGACACCATAGATGAACTCAGAACTGATGCTCAGATCAGAATGGCCTCCTACAGGCAGGTAATCGCCAGAAGCTACAATAAGAATGTTAAAGTCAGAGTCCTGCAAGAAGGAGATTTGGTCCTCAGGAAGGTATTCCAGAACACCAGAAATCAACAGGCGGGGAAGTTCGCTTATAACTGGGAAGGGCCCTACCAAGTGGAGAAGATAATTGGAAATGGAGCATATCGACTTATGACCATGGAGGGAGAGATCATCCAAAAACCTTGGAACATAGTACACTTAAAAAAATACTTTTTCTAAGTAAAAATCACCAGAAACAGAGGCCATTGTCGCCAGAGCAGGGGCATCCAAATCTGCCAGATACGCCTCCACCAGAACCCAGGTTCAAACTCACCTCTCATCCTTTTAACCTACTCTACCTTTCAAAAGTACTCCCTGTTTATAAAGTTTGCAAGATTTCCTCCACCTTTTGAAGCTTAGATCAATTTTCTTATATGTACCTCGGAATTTAATTTAACTTTTATGAAACTAAAAAGAGCTAATTAGATTCTTGCCATTCTCAATTCCAGAAATTTGAAACCTCTTTTATGAAACTCTGAAGATCCAATCTTCTTAAACTTCCTCTTCACATGCTTTCATTCTATTCTTCTTTTTGTGTCACTAAAACTGAATCTCTTTCCTCCCCCACACTCTTTCTGAAATGTAATTTTCTCTTATACGACATTTTTTGCAAATGTGACGAGTTTTTACCAAAATTCTTTTAAATTGATGTCTGATCTGGTGGAGCGTATAACTTCCACAGAAGGCGTGCGTCTTGTGCTGATTGCCTACAACCAGGGCATTACAAGTCCCCTGCGTCACTCAGCACCCACGCAAAGCGTGGCACCTCTGACTGAGTGGGCAAAACAAGACCCCAGGCCACCAATCATCATGGGTCGACCATACGGACAAAGGCATGCATACAAACAGAACAAACAAAACAAACGAAACAAACGCCACAGAGTAAAGTAAACAAGTACCGCAAATAAGTTCAAAATGATTCTGCTCCCTTGAGCAGAAGAAATTCGGGTACTCTGCTCCCTTGAGCAGAGGAAAAAATTCGGAACATAACAAATTTTTTAACGAAATATTTTTGACCGCACAGGGCCACAGACAACAAGAGGTAATGGGCTGAACAGCCTATACATTATCCTCAGGAGGAAAGGAGGCAAGAGGCTCCACCACAGCAGCATCATCAGTGGCCACCACCGGTCCAGGCATCTCTTGAGCAACAGGAGGAGAAGAAACTGACTCCTCCACCACTTTCTCTCCCTCTACAGCCAGCATCTCCAGGTCGAAGCCATTGGGGAAATCCGCCTGCATCCTCTTCTCCAGAGCAGCTAGGTCCCAGTCCGTGTGCTTCCCCTTAGTGTAGGCGGTGACCATTTGGATCTCAGTGCTCAAAGCAGACTAGCTAAGAGCCTCCACCATGTTCTCCTGAAGTGCCGCCACCCTCTCCTGGAGGTCAGAGTTGGCATCCTGAGCCTTAGCAAGCTCAGCCCTCATTCCCTCAGCAGCCGCCTTCTGCTTTTCCTCCTCAGTGAGTTGCCCCTTAACCTGCTCCAGTTCCCCCCTCAGCTTATTGGCCTCTTCCTCCAGCCTCATAACCTTCTCCTTGGATTGACCAGCTTCCTCCATCAGTCGAGCATTATCCAACTGAAGCTGACTCCCCAGATCCCTAAGATGAGATATGCCGGCTTTCACATAAATAGCCATCTGGAGAACCTGAACAGCATCACAACAGTCAGCAGCACAGTTTGAACGGAAAATAACTCGAAGCCAGAAAAGCAGAAATTACCTCGAAACCATGGGCAGCAATGTGGGCCGCCGATTCAGTCAAGGGTTCTCTGGCCATTATGGCCTCAGAGCCAGGAAAAAGGAACTGGTCCAAGACGGACAGGTCCTCCAAGTGCCTGATAGTCCCAAAATCCCTAGGGAAGGTCATGGTGACTTCATCAGGACCATCTCCAGCAGAGTGAGGAGCTGAAGGCTGAGGAGAATCAGGGACGTGAATCACATGAGGATTCCCCCCAGAGTCAACTGGTGCAGAAGGAGAGGAGCTACGCTTCCTCTTCGAACTAGTTGACGGAGCAGGGGAGGAAGCAGAGCCCTTTATGGAGGAAGTACGGGTGGACATGCTTCTCCTTCTAATCCGATCTAAGGTCAGGGGAGCTCTTGCACTACCTAAAGAGGAATGAATGCACAGTCTAAAGTTTCGCAGAAATTGACAAAAAGAAAGCAAAACGTGAGTTTACTTAGCAAAAACGATCCTCACCAGAAGACATTGTGGCAGCTAAGGGAGGACAGGTACCGTTGGCAGAAGGGATAAATAAATTGTTGAAGGAGAGTTGTTCGGAGGTCAAATCGGAAAGTTTAGCCGCAAAATCAAGGAGGGGCGTTACTTCATCCGGTTGCTGGAGACCTGCGACACGAGGTCAATAAGAACCATAAGTAGGCGAGAAAACTACAAAGCTGAGAACGCGACAAGTACCTGTGACAGTCCCCCACTCAGAGAACAAGTAATCACAGGAAGGAGGAGAAAGGGAGTCGGCCTTCACAAATACAAAGTCCCTAAACCACTCCGCATCAGGAGGATTAGGAGGGAAAATTATACCGGGGAAGTTCTTGTCTTTTACCCGCATGGTCACCTGTCCGCATCCCAGGGGTCGTACCTGGAACACGGAGCAGACGTCAAGCAACGAGAAGCTCTTCTGGTGACGGAGATTTAGAACACAGAAAGACAGAAGCACTCTCCAGGTGTTGGGAACTAGTTGACAAGGGGCCAATCTATAGAGGGTTAGAAATTCCTGAACTAGAGGAGGAAAGGGGAAGCGAAGACCTAGGAGGAATGGGTATGCATACATGCAGATCCATCCGGGGCAAACATAGTCGTCTTGTTGTCCCGGAGAAGGGAGGTGGACCACAACTCCTTCCTCGAAACCAAAAATCTCTCTGACGAGGGGGAGATCCCCGTCAGAGAAGCTAGAATCGCAAGAATGCTTCTTGCCCAGGATAGAAGAGGGGGAGAAGTTCATCAGCGACGTCGATGGAGAGAGGGCGGATGACTTACCTCGATTTGATTTGGGAGCCATGATCGAAATTAAAATAACAGACGAAAACGAAGAAAATCACCTGGAAGAGCAGAAAGTACGGCGAACGACGACGGCGAACGATGGAGGACAAAGGGAAAATATGATTTGAATTTTGAAAAGAAGAGAGAGGTTTTGGGTTGTGAAAGAGGTAGAGGGAATAGGAGTAAATGGGAAAGGGAGTAGAATAAGTGGAATAAGGAGAAAGAGGGAGTACGGGGAAGTGTGAACAATTATGAGGGTAGAGGTAAGAGTCATCATGAGGGAGGAGAAGAGTCAGTTAGAAAAACGAGAAGTAGCAGACTCCAAAACAAACTCTGTGGAAGAAAATCGTCACCAGAACCGTAAACAAACGGAAATTCCCGCCTAATATGAACTTAGTCGGAAATTTGGGGGCAATTGTTTGGGATAAATCCGCACCCTTCGGAATGACGTGGAACTCTCCAAGTCAAAAGGCCAAAGTCAAAGGGTCAAAAGAGTCACTCAGTCCGAAGTCGTATGAGTCACGAGATCGACACGAGGAAAGTCAACGAGACAACGAAATAAAACCCAACAGCAGAATTGGGCCGAGGAAATCATCAGATACGAAGTGGGCCGAAGACAGTCCAACTGCTCGCAATCCTCCAACCCTAAAGCGAGACCCGGTCAACCCAACTACTTCCTAAAATCCAGGAACTGCCTCCAGAGCAGGAGAGAAATCAGGGAATAGCAACGGCTAAGAAGGGAAAGGGAGATATAAAGCACGGCAACACCAGAAACGGGAGGCATCAACAACATACTTCAACCCAACTACGCAAAAGCACATTAAGAAAAATTTCGTCTCCGATAACCTGAAATCGATACTTGTATTCTTGGTTCATTTTCTCATTCGTAGTAGACATTTGGCGGGATTCTGACTCCCCCCGCGGTTTTTCCCACATTGGGTTTCCGCGTCACCAATTTTCGTGTCTTCTCATTTTCTTTTACCGTTTGTTCATTCGTCCGTACGATTCATTTCGTTGTTTCGCGGAACGTTAGCCCGGTCACTTTAACCCGCAAATTAATTCGTAACCCGGTAAAATTTTACCAAAACAGATGTCAAAGCAAAACTTAAGGCCATGGTGAAGTTACATGAACAGGTGAAGGCTCGAATTGAGGTAGTTAATGAAGCCTACAAGAAGAGAGCGAACAAGCACAAGAAACCGAGAGTGTTCCAACCCGAGGACTTGGTATGGTTTCACCTACGGAAGGATAGATTCCCTGGTAAACGCAAGAACAAACTTATGCCTAGAGCCGAGGGTCCATACAAGGTAGTAAATTGTATCAACGATAATGCCTACAAGCTCGAGCTTCCTGGGGATTATGGAGTTCATGCCACCTTTAATGTAGGAGATCTGACCCCTTACTTGAGTGATGATGTCCTTACGGAATTGAGATCAATTCCTTTCGAGGAAGGAGGGGATGATGCGTGGGAGGTTGAGGAAATCATCATTGGACCAACCAAGTCTGATCCATCCAACGAAGCCAAACACTCCTTGGGTTTGTTCGAACCTAGCCACTTCAAACTAGGAGTGAACCTCCTTGTTTGTGACTCAATTCATGAACCAAATCAAGACTAATCAAGGAGTCCAAGTACGGGGATAACAAGGAGATCACAAGCACAACCATACTCAAATAAGCCGGTAGAAAGGGCAAGAATAAAACTTGGAGGAAGTAACCAAGATAGGCGGATCATTATTGATATTTCATCCGAAATTATAGTAGATTGTTGCTTGTTTTTCATTTGTTATTTAGGCAAGAACATCAACTAGTATCATGTGATGTAGGAAACAAAAAAAGTGTCAAATCCTCAGGCTCGTGCTATATAATGCAATAAAGTAATGAGGTAAAACTCACGAACGATTTTAATAACAACTTCAACATTAATCCTCCAGATTTGTGTTAAACTTTCGAGATTGTACTTCGAAGTTTCGATTGAGTATTGGTGCGCTAATATCATCGAGAGTAACCCGAGTTCACGGTTATACAAAGGTTACATATCCCTTTGGTTACTCGTGCTAATCGCACTCAAAACTACACAAAAAAATTCGTTATATTTGTTCAATCATTTGTTCACTTGATCTCGTGTTCAGCCTTGTGTTTTATATTTGTTTGTGCTTGTTTGGTTCCTGTTTTCAGTTTAACTTACGCGTGTGCATCACAATCATTTGGGACAAATTGTCAAATAATTACTTTATGAGGTATTGCAATGACATTTTGTGTAATTATGTTTGTAGAAGAAAGTTTGGTACAAAAAAATAGACCAAAAAGGAAATAGGTCAATTAGTTTAGAACGATCCAAAAAGAAATATGTACCCAGAAATATGTACCCTTCGAATATAAACTAAGGGAATACTATTTATGATTTTTATAATTTTGAAACAAAAAATCTGTACTCATCTAGTAAAATTCTAAAGTGAGCATTAACTTATTTCATAGCCACCAATAGGAAGGTGACCTATTGGCTATTGGGTCACCAAAGAAGCCAAATTTGTAAAATAAGGTCATCGTATGATTTTTTTTACATTGTGTCATTCTAATTGGCTAATATTCCCTCCAAGTTTCTATGATTGATACATTTGATTTTTGGGTGGTAATTACAGAGGAAATATATTATATTAATAAAAGTGATTGATGAATTAACAAAAAATAAGAGATGAATATTATATTAATTAAATAAGAAAAAAATTGATTGAAAAAATTAGAGAGAATATTATATTAATTAATGGACAATTGGTATAATATAAGGAAAGTAGTGAGGGTAAGATGGTAATGTTGGGTGAAGAAAAAAAAACTTTCCTTAAATAAAAAGAGGAAAAAAAATCAAACTCAACTTAAAAAAGAATACGGAATACATGTTAATGATAGAAATTCGGAGAGGTAGCAAAGTTAATCTTTTGATTAACTTGACTCAGAACATAATTCATGACCCTTAATGGGGGTGGTCTTTAGTCTTGCACTCCTGCTAAAAAAGAAACTGGTACTGTATATGAACCACAACCGGAGTGGTATATCGGTGCACAACTCCTATGAATTACAGGGCATGACGGGAGGCAATGTACACGATACTACCCTAACACAGACTATCCAAATGATCCAAACTGAAAATTGCACGAGCAAGTCATTTTGTTTCAATTTATAATAATCTGAAACCAAAAAATAGTCTTGTTCAAATGAAAATGAAAATTCATACATAGCCTACAAAAAAAAAATATTGTAATTCCGAAGCCACCTGCATACAAATAAAAGTGGCTTGAAAAGACCAGCTCATTTTGATAATTTTAGGGGCTTAACTGCTTTCGGTGGTTACGTTTCTCAAACGAAAGTAAAATATGAAGTTAACTACTCTCTTTCAGCCAAATATGAAGACTGTCATCTGGAGGGTCGAGAGCGTATTCTTAACGGGGTACATCTCATGATAGCTTACTGAAGGTATCCAACAGCTCTAAATTTATGCACGAAAATAAATGGATTATGAAGTAGAGTATCCTAGACCGCTATCTTGATATCACTGACAAGCTAATAACTGTGTTTCTCTCAAAAAGATATGATAGGCTTGCAAACTTTAGTGAGCATGTTCCAAGCGACTATGGAGATACAAACACAAACATATTCTTTCCAGTCATTTCTTCTCTTATTCCATTTTTTGTGTCTAGGCATTGGTTTACTAAGTCTACCGTTTTGGGAAAACATTTGCCTCGTCAGATTACTACACTATCCAAGTGGCCTGATGCTGAGATAGAGACCCATGTGCAGGAAACTGGGTAGGGGAACGTACTAGTATGGATTCTTCATGTGGTGGGATAGAGTGTGAAGGTAGATTTGCGCTTTCCACACCTCTTTGGTCTTTGTGCCAAAAGCGGAAAATAAGAGGGACGGAGAGATATTAAATAATTGTACCGCAGTTATGTCACTTACGTGCACTGAAATGTGCACAAGTGGCTACCAAACTGTGATATCACATCAATTAGACCTCCATATCCTGCAACAGCAACAATCTGCACAGGGAAAAACAATCAGAAGTTTTGGTATATTCATTAGTTTGGGCTGATCTGTGCTACAATTTAAATGAAGTACAAGTAAATTGTTTTCGGTTTGCAAAATTTTCGCCCGCAAATAGTTCACACCTTCACGTGTGTCATTTTAGTTTGCAATCAATGGTTTATGGTATTTTTGTTTTATTTCTTTTCGGCTTGTTCAGAGTGCAGAGAATTACTCTGGGAATTTTTAGCCCACTTGCATGTGTTTAGAGAAAAACCGATCTAACAAAAAAAAATATGACACCAATGAGAGGACAAAGTATAAGAAAGAGGCTCTAGCCGGGAGAGCACACCAGACCACAAATGTAGAGTAAACTCGTTTCTTCCAACCTCCTACAATATGTGCTCACCTGCCCTCTTAGTTAAACTGCTAGATACTGAATCGAAAGAATAATACACGCAGGTTCTTATGAATGATACTCATAATAAACACAGAAGGGGCTGGAGGGAGTAGGACAATTATCCTTACAAGTTGCATTGTCGTCAAAACAGATTCAATAACCAATCAGTTCAAGGAACATTTAAGAGTGTTCTTTATGGCCAAGGAGGTAACTTGTAACAGAATAATCAGGAACAGGGGGTGAAATTTAAGTACAAAAATATTACCACTGTCTCAAAAGTTATTTTTCATGGCGAGGCAAAAGGGCAACATGTTTGCAACTTTACCTCTTTATTAACCCCAATAGACTATCTTTGTATGACCCATAAGGAAAATATGACGAGAATTGCACAGACCGGTTTCTATAATACACGATGCGTGCATGCGAAAATCAGTCATTTTGCTTTATTCCATGATATGCCTAAGCTGAAGATACCGGGACTCTAGCTCCATTGGAAATGGAAAGATGGGAGTAATGGAGGAAAACGCAAGAGGATATCAAAACTTACACCCGGCTGATGCAAGGAAACAGAAAATGCGGACTCAGGGGCACATTTTATTTGAGATAGAATCTTGCCATTTATATCCATTCGATTAAGTATCGGCGAAGCTCCGACGACTAAAATCTGAAAATCAATGAAAGACAATGTGCAACATCGTTATAAAATGTATATCATATTTTAAACTAGTTGATCCAAGCAGCATGATCAAACCCCGTTAGGGAAAAAAACTGCGGCAGCTGAGTACTAAAACAGTGTAATCGCCAAAATCCAATACAAAAGATCAAAACAAATGAGTGCGATTGAGGTACAGCGTGTGTCTATCACCAGAGAAGCTTATTACGTATAAAAGAGTTCAAGCTTTAAGGTGAGAATAAAAGACTGGAAACAATGTGCCCAATGAATCACAGTTCTTGGTTTTTTGCAGATAGATTAAAAGTCAGCCCCATCCGAATATCTTCAAGATCATTTAGAGCACATAGTGGAGACCTTTAATCCCATACATGCTGAAGAATTTTGATCCTCCTTAATGTGGAGTCTTCATTTACCAAACTACTACTTCCTCCAATGCTTTTATATCTCAAGTTCTTAACGCATTCCATTTTCGGTTGGGAAAGAAGGTGATGTATGACAAGCAAGGACAACCATTCATCATGATATCCTCGTATTCTTGCTCTCTACCCCCAAACCCAAAGATTAAGAAATCGAAAAATTGGATGACTATTAATGATCTCACAGGCTATAGGAAGACGCTAACAAGCATATATATTCACCTAGTTACCTACCACCCTCTACCAAAAGATTAGATGCTCATATAGGACACTGAAATAATTAGAATGTGTAAAATCAACAAAAAATTTAAGCCCCCAAAAGAAATAAAAAGAACTAGCATATTTATCTACTCCCTCTCATCCATTCAATTTTTTACACTTACTATAAATGGACAATCCAATCAATTCTTTACATTTCCCTTTTCGCAAAAGACTTTGCCTTATAATCCTCATATCCTTCATTTATTTACACAAAATACCAATACTTTTTCCTTACTTTAAGTTTGGTGGACCCATAACACCACTTGATTTACCAATAATACCCTTACTTTTACTACTTTTCTTAAAAATGGTGGAAAAACCAATGTCAAGGATTGAATGGATGGGAGGGAGTATTAATTACCGAAACTCTTTGTTACTTAGACACGCCGGATCCCAAGCATGTTCCGTGTCCGACACGACACGTATCTAACATGTCAGATTTGGACACGACACAAACACAACGGATTAAAGAGAGAGGTAAAAAGATGACCCCACCTGGGCGTAATTAGTGGGCAAGTGTTAGTCATAGAAGCAGCGAAAATGTTGTTAATCGTCACGTGAATTTCATCTCTTCTTTATGAAGTTTTTAAATTTCTTAAATTTATAGTTTCAATTTTCATAACTTTTGTAAAGAGCGATGTGTCGTGTCGTGTCCACTTTATTGATCAAGACGCTTCGTTGACCCTGTCCACATATTTTTAAAAATTTTCATGTTACGTGTCCGACACTCTGATACGTGTGAGTAACTAAGCCGAAACCTATAGCAATCACAAAAAAGAAAAAAACATGGTTAAGGATTTCAGGGTAATCAAGTTATTTGGAGTCGAAAATGGATGCACCTTAAAACTTTACCATGGTAGATATTCAAGTCCAGCATAATATAAGTGCTCAATCTTATAATTTGATGTGGGTGATGTGGCAAGTTAACAATGCAAGTTAAAGAACCTGCAAATGGGTAACAGGCTTACATTATTGTCATCAAACAGTACATCTTGGCAAAACGTGGGAGCTGAGATTCTCGAAATTTGTTCTGAAGCTAGTAGATTCCACACAAACAAATTACGGCCACTACCACACGCCTGCAGGAGAAAAAACATAGGGTGCTTAAACGTCTGCGGTCTGTTTGAGAAATAGATACATGGCATTTAACTGATCCGGATATAGCAACCATATCATCAGTAAAGATAGATACAAGGGCTGCGAGAATTTTGCATACACATGCATTTATAGAACAGGCTGTGATGACAAACTAAAGCAGTATGTTCTACTGCTAAGAAACTTCCAAAATCAAATAGGATTCCAAGTCAACATCTCTGATTCAAAATCAATAATACTGGAGTTGCGGTAAGTTATTAAACTATAATGTCTAAGAGAGGGGAAATCTAAACACGACAATCTGGCACAATAGATTGAAATGGGCTGTGTCGGGCCGTGCCTCGTGTGGTGGGCCTGCAGGAGAAAATGACACCGCCAAAGCAACTCTTCCACTTTAGGCTTAATTCTTTTCGTTTTGGGCGTGCCAAATAATTATGTTATCTTGATATATGTTTTCATCCCCTCAATGCCAATTATTTTAATTAGCCCCATTTTCCTTTTACGAATTTTTTTTAGTTAGTCTCGTTTCCTTTTAAGGAAATATTTTCATCTCTATTTCTCTCCCATCACATGAACCCCATCATAGCTACTTTTTCACCTTTTCTTCTTACTTTTTCACCTTTTTCACCTTTTAATCTCTATTTCCTCTTACTTTTTCACTTTTTCTTAAACTACGTGCCAAACCCTAATGGGGCTAACTCAAAAAGATGGAGGGAGTATAAAAAATTGTACTAAGGCACGTGGTAGTGGCCGCCATGTTGTGCATGGGCTAGGCACAGTCTTCTTTATCAAACTTCAGCCCAAGCACGGCCCATGGCGTGCCATGTTGTACTAAGGCATGCCGAAGTGGCGTGTGGCTTATTGGGTCGTGGGTCGTGCAAGACCAAGTCATTCCACCGACATGCGAGCAACTTTCATCTCTATGGGGTAGTTAAGCACTCTCCATAAAAAAAAAAAAAATACTCCATCCTCCTTGAATAAGCCTCGCTTTCCTTTTACGGATTTATTTTTGGTTAACTCAATTTCTCAATAAGACAAAATTCTGGAATTTTTGTGACCATATTACCCTTATCAATTTTTTTATATTACTCTTATCTACCCTCATTTAACAAAACACCTAATGAAATTGTTTTTATATACCCACCCAAACTACCCTTTGTCTTTTGTACCCAACCTTATAAGGCTTATTCAAGGAGGGAGTACCATCTAATGACATGGTACACCACATCTGAAGCTACTATTTTCAAAAAGTAGTAACTAGAAAGCATATCCATATATGCATATTGGAGTTGCTACTTGTTTTAAATGAGAGAAAAATATTTGAATGCAGAACACAGAAAAAGTTAACCAAAAAAATGATCCATGCCCTTTACCATATCATGGGGATTCACGATTTCTTTCGGAAAAAACAAAAAGAATAATGTAACAACATTTTGTCATTTAACAATGGAAAGCGAGGTTAGAGGGTCAATTTTACATATTGATAATACAATGATATGATTAGGGGTGTTAATGAGATGAGACAGCTCGCGAGCAGCTCGAGCTCGACTCGGTCAAAGCTCGGTCAAAGCTCGGATCGTGCGAGCTCGACTCGAGCTCGGGCTCGGCTCGACAACTTAACGAGTCGAGCTGAGCAAGGCGTGGCTCGGCTCGAAAAGCTCGCGAGCAGCTCGATTTGATGTGATTAGTTAATATTTTACTCTTATTTATTAAAAAATCACTAATAATAGTTACGTAGTTTTTTCACCATATAAAATGTTATTAATGATTTGCCTAATATGTTTGTATATGTTTTTTGGATCCCAATTTATTAAAACTCATCGGTGCAAAAGTACGTAAATTTTAATAATTATATATAGGCTCGAGTTAGGCTCGAACTCGTATTTTAGCTCGCGAGCTTGGTTCTGAGCTCAATTTTTTCAAGCTCGGGTAAGCTCGAGATCAGCTCGAATTCGAATTTTTCTTAACGAGCACGAGTCGAGCAAGGCCAAGCTCGTGCTCGGCTCGGCTCGTTTACACCCCTAGATATGATGTACCCATTATAAATATTGTGTCCACTGGTTAATGCCTTCAAAATATAAGCACGGGTAGCTCAGTCAGTCATCTTACCTTTAACCCATAAACGCCAACGCAAATTAGTTAGTGTCATAGTTCATTCATAAGATTTTATTCAAACCCATAAACCCTAAAGCAAAAAGTAGTGTAACAGTTTATTAATAATAAAGTTTGGCTCCAATGGGCGAGTAAAAATCATTGACATCTGTTGGAATGTGAGACTTTTCTAGATAAATCTAGAATATTCTAGAGATATCCGGAATATTCTAGAATGATGTAGAGTCGTCTAGAGTAGTCTAGATTGTTCCAGTAAATACTAGAAGGTTTATGTATATAGTAATATGTTCTAGTAAAGTCTAGAAGAGTCTAGAAGAAATAGAACATTAAAGGACGTCAAAGCTTTATCTTTCAACCTCAATGCCGTTATAGAGACCATTTTTTTTTTAAATAATGTGGGCTTCTACCGCAAAAGAAGCATGGGATTCACTCCAAAAAGAATTCTATGAAGATGAAAAAATAAGAATCATACGCCTTAATACATTAAGCAAGGATTTTGAAAATTTGAAGATGGGAGATAATGAAGATATAAAAGCCTACACTTCAAAGGTGATGGAGATAATTCATCAAATGAAAATATATGGTGAGGATATCTCAGATATGAGAATTGTGCAAAAAATTCTCGCGACGCTAACACCGTGATTGAAGAATCAAGGGGCATCTCAAAGCAAACAGTAGCTGAGGTAGTTGGATCCCTCCTTGCCCACGATCAAAAGTTCAAGAACAAAGAAGACTTCTTCGAGAATGCCTTTCAGTCTACACAAATGAAAGAATCGAATTCCAATAGATGGAAGAAGAAAAGTGATGGAGGCACTTACGAAGAACAAATGTCACAACCGAAAAGAAAATTTTCTCCTTGTGACATTTGTGGAAGAACTAATCACGAGAAAAGAGATTGTTACTTCAAAGGTAAGCCTCAACTGTAAGATATTTGGGCACACCAGGAAGAATTGTTGGTTCAAAAATAAAGATGAGACAAATTTCACTAAAGAACAAGATTCGAGTGAACATACATTTTTATTCTTGCTCAAATGTGCAAGAAAAGTCCACAAGTATATGGTATATAAACAGTGGTTATTCCAACCACATGACTGGCAACAAAAAAACTCATTTGTTAGTCTCCTCAATGAAGAAGAGAAATCTAAAATTACTCTTGGTGATGGAACAAACCAAAAGGTCGTAGGAAAGAGGATTATAGCCGTCAAAATAAGAGATGGCTCAACCAAACATATTCATGATGTCTTATATGTCCCCGGTCTAACACAAAACTTACTAAGTGTTGGACAACTACTACGAAGAGGTTATAAGGTAACATTTGACCACAACAAATGCCTCATCTACGACAAGGGAAAAGGTCAATTAATTGCTTCCACAAAAATGAATTGGGGAAAGATTTTCCCATTAACAATGGTTATAAGCACCAAAAAATCGAACTTCGAAAAATCAGAACCCTAAGTTCCAAGATCAGATAACCGAAGATCTCTCCCTACGCAAAAAGAAGAAAAATGTTGTCAAGCAATTATGGTACTCACAGCTAGAGAAGCGCCTAAGGAGAAAAGAAAGAGCAAGACAAAACTGGTTAAAGACAAGCTCAGAAAGAACGAAGTCATTAACGTAAAGAGAGTTACGGAGACCGGGAAAAGTCATTAACACTTTTTTCTCGTCAAAGAACATCAAGATAAATCGTCCTTTCATCCGAGAAGTTATGGAAAACCAAAAGATCTAATTACAAATCAACAGAAGAGAAGATCAAGAGCCGAAAAATATATCTACAAAGATAGATCCAGTTGGCTCACAAGATGTCAAAGACTCTACCAAAAAGAAGATTCAAGTTCCTCCATGACAAGCGTGGCGCTACACGAAAAGTCTCAAGGAGGAATGTTGGAATGTGAGACTTTTCTAGATAAATCTAGAATATTCTAGAGATATCCGGAATATTCTAGAATGATGTAGAGTCGTCTAGATTGTTCTAGTAAATACTACTTCCTCTGAGTTCCTATTATTGTCCCAAAAGGTTTAGGGGTGGAAAATAAGGAAGGAGAAATGAGTGACTCAAAAAAGGAGGAAGAGAGAGAAATGGGAGAATAAATGTGAATAACATTGATGACCTAAAAAGGAAAGTGGGACAAATATCAAACTCAACTAAAAAAGGAAAGTGGGACAAAAATAGGAACTCGGAGGGAGTAGAAGGTTTATGTATGTGCTGTAAGTTCTAGGAAGAGGAGGATGAGGAGCACTATAAATAGAGGTCCTCCCCTCCCATTTTCATGTGTCCAAAACCAACAATTCACAACAAGTCAACAACAAATAAAACAGACTTTCCAACAAATCAAACCAACTTTTCTCTTCACCTCACTTCTCCCATTTACAATATCCATCACCCACACACACCAACATCCAAACAAATCAGAAGATAGACAAAGTTCTAAAATTCAAGCATAAAGATTTATAGCTCATAATAACAAAAAGTTTACCAGCCAACTTTCACTCGCATCTAGGGCAATGCAGCTAACACTAGAGACTTCCCTTAGACTGTTACCACGAGCTGGGCGTATAACCTGAATGCATTTTCCACTCCCGCAATCTGGTGGGAAAAAAATCAATACAAAAGACTTAATTACTATAGTGGCTCACAAAGTCACAAGTCATCATCATAAATGTCAGTTTCGAGATTTAAGAACATAAACAAAAGTCCACATTTCTGCTACTTCAATATTCACTTTGGCCACGTGTACAAACGGTCACACAACATTCCTTCTGATAAGGGTGTTCACGATATTACGAATATAATATCTTTATAATATTAGGAATCGCATTATTATATTGTGATAGACTTTAGGAATTATATTAGTACTAGTTTTCTAAATTATACTCGTATTAACCCCATGCACATAATACTTATTTTTACTCCCTTTGGTTATAAATGATTGTCTTTTTGAGTAACATATGTGAGAAATATTATATTGAAATAAGGCAATCATTTAAAATCAAGGGAGTATAAATTTTGACCGCGACAAAGTGACTATGGTTATTCCAAATAATTGTCATTTTGAAAAATTGACACTGCTTATCAATGTTTATCTTACGGGGACAACCCCGAGCGAAATCAAGAAGTGAGACGGACTAAGAAGACTATGATTATTTTTTAAAATATAAACATTATAATTAAAGAGTATAATACAAATACATTTAAAATAAATAATTAATTAATTAATATCAAAAATAATTTTTCTATTTAAAAAGGCGATAAATAACTACGCGTTCGAAACTATTTATGTCCCGTATTCTGACCATAACCCGATATGTGACCCGTATTTAACCCGACCCACCTGACAAGTCTAGTGCCTACATTAGTTACTTGGGTGTAGCAAATAATACTCATCAAAATATAAGTCCTGTCTTGTGTCTGTAAGCAATATCAATATGTCCGCGACAACTCATCTACGAACATTGAGTTTATCTAAGTTTTTTAACTCGCTAAATATTTGACATTCCGCATCGAATATATTTATATGTAAGCAACCATATCGCTCTTAATTTGACCTGACCCGCAAATTCGTCCCACCCGATGTGTTGTTTTTTAGGGTCATGCGCAAAGTTTTTTTTACCCAAATCCTTAATGGCCGGTTAATTTAGGGTCATGACCTCACTTATTCAGCCCATTGGAAAGAAGAGACTACACCGCCTTAAGCCTTGTTTGGTAAACAGTATATTGGAGGAAAATTAACAAATTCCGGCCTAAATAGTAGATTGACCTTCAAACTACTAATTCTTGTGTTCGGTAAACGGCATATTGCAATAGCATATTGACCGGAATCTACTGGTTTTAAATATATTGCTAATAGGAGTATATTTTGAAACAATATATTGAATTTATACATGAAAACATCTCGATTCTCATATAATCTGCTAACTACTAAAGACTCTTTCTTAATTCTGCTAATTTAATTTAATAGTCAAATCTGCTAATACAATTTGTTGTTATTGTTATCCGCTATTACGAATCTGATACTACCATTTGCCAAATAGGGCCTTATTAAAAAGCTCAATTCCAACCAATCTATTTCTATTTAAACCTAGATTTGGCTAAAACTCTAAATTTAACATTCGATATAATTATTTTTTACTAGTATATACACTAGTATATATATTATCCTTTTATTTGAATAAAACTTTGTATATAATCTTAACTTCAATTATCTAGCAATTTTAGTACATTACTCTCTTGCACAATTGTACATAAGGAGAGTAACACAAATTCTCCTGAAATGGGTTAAATACTGCACTACTAACTATGTGAGGTAGATAAAACAAAAGCAAAATGCCTAGGAAATGACAATCTGTTTTGTCTTATCTACCCAAATGGATAATATTTCCCTTCGCAAGCTTGTGACGGATATGCCCGTCAAAAGGAAGAGTTGTTGGGAGAGTAAAGTTGTGTTATCGTGTTCAATAGTAACGTTACTATTAGACTTCACAAAACTTGACCTGACTTGTAAACCCGACCCGTTCAACCCATTTATTCGTAGGTCAAGATTCAAGACCTGTAAATCTTGATCCGTGACTCAATCTTTTAAATTACAAATATAAACTAATATTCATTTTAATACAACATTTTTTATCTTTTGATGATAAAATAATTATTAAAATAGTTTTAAAAATTCATTGAAATATAAACATTATAATCAAGGAGTATAAAAATAATATTATTAAAATAAATAAAAAGTTACGGAGTAATATCAAAAAAATATTATGTTGCTTAAAAAAAGGGTAAAAAAATCCGACGTTCGAAACTATTTTTCACCGTATTCTAACCATAACCCCTCTCGTAACCCGAATAAACCCGACCTATATTTGAATCGATCCGTAATCTGACCCAACATGTATAAAGTTATTTAAATAAATTATGTAGTTTAAAAAAGTTTAAGACTACATGTCACTCGAAAAAAACTTTAACTAAATATATTCATTTTGTTTTTAATTATTTAATCAATTATTCTATTTAATTATTTTAACTTCATTAAATTTTTGAATCAATGAAAACTAATTTTATCAAATTTATAGTGTTCAAACTTTTTAAACACTTAAATATGATAAATAATTCAAGTTTGTATATATTTAATAATCTTAAAACTGTTGAAGAACACCAACGTCGCTCAAAAAACGTCTCGTTTAATTATATTGATGATTAATTGATTGATTGATTTAATGTAGTTAATTTTTATATATTAATCATTTTTATTTGAATATGATTGTGTCTAATTTTAACTTAAACTGTCTAACACTCTTAGTTTATTGTTTGCTTATATATCGTGAGACTAAAGTTGTACTCTCGAGTTGAATAGCTTGACTTGACTCGTAAACCCGACCCATCCAACCCATTTTTTCGTAGGTCAACACCTATAAATCTTGATCCGCGACTCGACTGTCATCAAACCCGATAATTTAGGGTCGTGACCCGACCCGACCTATCTGTTAAAAATTATTTATATGATTGCTATATTAATATTTATTTCCTCTCATTCACTGGATTCCTACTATTTAATTAAAATATTACTCACATATATTTAACTTATGTTACAAATCCAATGAATGGGAGGAAGTTATATGTAATGTAGAATATATTAATACTCCCTCCGTCCACTATTTATCGCCCCACTCCATTAACATACTCCTCACATATATTCATGAGGTGGGGCGATAAATAGTGGACGGAGGGAGTAATTTTTTGATGGTATAATATCTCATAAAAGATTTATTATTTATAATTATTTCTATATAAATATGATAAGTAATGAATATAAATAAAATACTCCAATATTAAATAAAATAAAACTCTTAGAATATATTTTTATCGATATTATAAAAGGTAAAAAAATCGAAAAAACTATTTACTTATCTAATATTCCGTACTAAAAGTCATAGGAACAAAACAAAATGTAACGGTTTTTACATAAAATTGTAGTTTCTCATAACTTATTTTATCAAAAATGCTATTAGGATAATTTTATCTTAATAAAATATATCTACTTATATTAGGATAATAATTTTATTTTATTAATAATTAATAATTCTTTTAAAAATTCAAAATTTTAAAAATTTATAATTTTAGAGATTCTAATATTTTTTTAGAGGGTGAATAAATAATAAATATTAATATTAAAAAGTTATGAAATTGAACTGAATACGCGTTCCACGTGGTGTCAAATCAAATTTCGTTGTTTTCTGAGACGATAATTGACGGTTTATATAATGGTAATTCTTTGAGTCTTGGGGTTGTTACGATTGTTTTTTTTTTTAATATTAAAATTCAAAGGAGTATTATTTATTATCTAAAAGGTTTTTGTCAAAAGGCACCTAACATTTAGGTTTTCTGTAAATAAGGCACCTATAATTTTTTTTTTTGCCCAAAAGCAACTTAAATTTACATTTCTTTGTTAAAAGGCACCAAATCCCAACTCCCGACAAAAAACCGTTAACATTGACGTTTCATCCCTTAATCCTCAATCATCCCTTAATCAAACTCAATCATACTCCATACAAATTAAACTTTTGAGTTCAATGTTCGTTTATATGTTATTTACCCTAACTTTCGAGTATAATTTTTGAGTTCAACTTCCCTTTTTATGTTATTCATTTTTTGTTTGGTAACCCTAATTATTAATTATTGTTGTCAATTCATTTTTGGTTTTAGTAACCATTTGTATTCCTTTATTTCATGTGTATCATATAAGATGAGTAGTTGAAGATGACATGTTAATTGAGAATATGTAAAAGTGAAAGGGGGGGTTCAATTAAGGGATGAATAAAAAAGGTTTTGGAGGGAAATTAAGGGTTCATTTGGTTCAATGCGGGAATATTGAATTACCGGGAACCATGAATTTGCATTTCATGTGAATTAGTAAAACGGGTTTGGTTCCTATGCGGGAACTCAATTCATGTGGTGAGGTTAACTTACAAAGGGGCCATTGGTAAGCAACTTTTCACAAGATGGAGGAAGTGAATTCATGTGATAACTTCTACGGGCAACCAAACAACAATCCATTTTTTAACTTCCCATGAATTGAGGTGGTAACCAAACGACCCCTAAGTTTTTTTAGGAGAGGAAATGGAGTATTGTAGCCTTGTGGGAGAAATAAAGAGGATGAAAAGAGAGATAATAAAGAGTAACGTAAAGGAAGAGAGAATGAAAGAGTTGATTGGGTTGATAAAGGGATGATTGGGTTCGATTAGGGGATAATTGGGTATGATTGGGTTCGATTAAGGAATGATTGGGTTTGATTAAGAGATGGAGGAAGAGGATTAAGGGATGAACCGTCAATATTAACGAATTTTTACGGAAGTTGGGGTTTGGTGTCTTTTAACAAAGAAATATAAATTTAAGATGCTTTGGGCAAAAAAAAACTATAGGTGCCTTATTTACCGAAGACCAAAACATTAGGGATCTTTTGACAAAAAATTCATTATCTAATAATAAAACAAATGGAAGTATTATTTATCATATCCTTTTTTGAATATTGATAATATTTAAATTCTTAATGTTTTAAAAAAATTTGGATTTTCTTACGTCGCTCGAAAAAACCTCTTTTAATTATACTTCCTCCGAGTTCCTATTTTTGTCTCACTTCTTTTTGAAGTGAGTTTGATATTTGTCCTACTTTTCTTTTTAGACCATCAATGTGTGGTTCACATTTACTCTCATTTCTCTCTCTTTCTCTTTTTTTGAGCCACTCATTTGCTCTTCCTTAATTTTCATCTAAAAACTAAATAGGACAATAATAGGAACTCGGAGAGAATCAGAGGTGTATATATATATATATATATATATATATATATATATATATATATATATATATATATATATTGATTATTGTTCCATAATATTTCTACATGGTATCAGAGGTATCATAGCCTATGGGTCCTTGGGGGAGCCTACCGATCTTTGAGGACAAAACAAATTGACGGCCCCTGGCGGGAATGATTTTTCATATATTTATCTAAAAAATTAGGGTTATTTCATGGGAATAATACCAACTACGACCACCCTTCTTAAATTAATACATACTTAATACTTTACGTAATCTCAAAATAATATAAAATTTGACTAACTCTCTCAAAACGAGCTGGATGACCGAGTACCTAAAGTATAGGTCATCAACTTCATTTTCACCATTTTCACAATCAAATACATCATCATTAATCATCTCCATCTTCACACTATTATCTTTCCCTTCATCTTCATCAATCATCCATATCAATTATTCTCAACAAAGATCCCAGAAACTACTAAACAATGATAATTACGATTTCCAGTAAATAAGTAGTTGCACAATATGAGAGGCACAACAAGGCAAGAAAGTCTAAAGACATAGGAACAAAGTCCCTTGCCCTTCTAAGCGCATCAACTTCCTTGAGCAATTCTTAACTTCTTAAGCTCATCCACACATTTCCCTAGCACCTTCCCATCCTCTTTCTCCCTCTCAAGCAGCTTCTCCAGGTGAGACTCCACATCCGTCTTATACCGTATCGAGAAGAAGAGAGAGAGCAATCAGAAAGGACCCATGATCTGCTACAGGCGCGGCTGAGGTGGAGAGATGGAAGACAAGGAGGAGTGATAGGGAGTAGAAGACGAAAAAGTATGTGTAAAGACAAGTGATTTCCTTTCGGATACTGTCGATTTGGGTGTTTGCATGCATTTCTTGCAGTGAGATGATGAAGATTAAGAGAGTAATAGAGGTGATTGTGTCCAAATTGGGTTATCAGTGGTTGTAATTTTTGGATGGAGGTTCATGATCTTGATAATGGTTGAGATGAAAATCGAATTCAAGCCTAGAAATTGAAATTAATGAAATTGAGAAATCAAAAACCGTCATTCTTGCCCAGATTTGAAGACTGACACAGTAAATTCCACAAGCACCACCACACTCCGACCAGCTACTTCGTCGCAGTCCTACACATCGGAGCATTTGTGGAGGTTGAGCTGGTGATTAGAGATCTAGAAAAGAATGACGGAGGAGATGGAGATGGTTCACGGCGGCCAAAATCTGGGAAAATGGTCGGTAATGCATTGTTATGGTGGCTGCCCTCGCCTGAGACTCGGTGGTACGACGCCGGAGAAGGTGGGTCCTCACTCGTGGTCATGTGGTGGCTGCCCACGTGGTCGCCTGGTAAGCTGGAGGCGCATGGTGGAGGCATCGTGGGTGGAAAGTGGTGGTTATTTTGGTGGTCGATGTACCAATGGTGAATAACGTGGATGGGTATGGAGATTGAAGAGAGGAAGAAGATTAAGGTACAAAGGGGAAAACAACCGGTTATAGTGACCGGTAACAACCAGTCATTTTTTCATCCATAGTGAAACGAGATCAATGAAGACATTGATCATATTAAATTGGGATTATGCAAAGTTTGTATTAATTTAAGAAGGGTGGTCATAGTTGGTATTATTCTCATGAAATAACTCAAAAAAATTATGGGTTAGGTAAGATAATAGTACAACTATAGGGAGCATTATCAAAATAATACTCTCCCAATCTATTGGAACCTACCATTTACAAATGGGCCCATTATTAAGAATAGTGGTACAAAAGTAGATGTTTAGCAAAATACCCTCTTCTCTCAACCTTTGTGTTGGTAGTTGATGGTGAGGGTAAAAAAGACTTTTTTGTGTTTATTTTTGCCATTTTTAGATATGGTAGAAATGGAATGAATGGACTGAAAAAGGAAAATGGTAAGTTTCCAAAGAATGGGAGGGAGTATCAATTTCATTTAATCTGGAAATAATACGTATCATTGGACTAGTTAACCCAAAACAATATTTGTAACTTTTTAACCAGCTACAATAGGTAACCTAACTCATTTTAACTAGATTTGGTGAATTAACAGTTTGAAAGTGATTGGTTGAAGATTAAGATGAAGAAAGTGGAGGAAGACATTAATCGATGATGAAGATTAAGTGCTCCGTACACTGAAAATAATGAAGAGAGTGATGAAATATAAAATTAAATAAAAGTAAAAATAGAAGTTGGACGAATTCACCAGGTAATACTGTTGTGGGTTAACTAGTCGAGTAATTTGCGAGATGGTACCTAACATTTAACCCTATTTGCGAAGAAGTACCTAACATTTTATTATTTACAAAACACTACCTTAACATTAATGGGTGTTGTCAAACACTACCAACTGATGGTTTCCGTTTAAATTCCGTCACAGTGGAACCCACCTTATTTTAAAATAATAAAAAATTAAAAGGAATTATGTTCTAAGTTGTACGCAGTTCTCCACTTCTCCCGCCTCCATATTTTCTTTTGCTTTCTTTTTCCTTTCCCCAAATAAACCCCATTGTCAAAATGGAAGCCTTGGCAGGGTTGTCGAAATCCCAGGCCGGGATGTGAAGATATAGAAGAATTAAAGTCCAGAGTAGTAACCCCGGGTGGGGGACTCGCGCGTCATTTATCACTTTTCCTTATTTTCGGTTCAATTTTGTTTTTGCGAAACATTACCTAATATTTATCCACCTTTGTAAAGAAGTACCTTACATTTGTTTTTTTGTAAGACACTACCTAATATCTTCTAACATGGGCCCCACTTTAACCGAATTATAACGAAAACATTACCTAATATTTACTGATAATAATACCTAATATTCATTTATCACTTTTCCTTATTTTCGGTTCAATTTTGTTTTTGCGAAACATTACCTAATATTTATCCACCTTTGTAAAGAAGTACCTTACATTTGTTTTTTTGTAAGACACTACCTAATATCTTCTAACATGGGCCCCACTTTGACCGAATTATAACGAAAACCGTCAATTTGTAGTGTTTGACAACACCCATTAAAGTTAAGGTAGTGTTTCGCAAAAAATAAAATGTTAGGTACTTCTTCGCAAAAAATAAAATGTTAGGTACTTCTTCGCAAATAGGGTTAAATGATACGTATTATTCTCAGATTAAATGAAATTGGTATTATTCTGAGAAGACGTTGTATAGTTGGTATTATTTTCGTTAAACAACCCAAAACTTATTATCCCTTTTTTTACACAGTTTTTTAAAGATCAAAAAAGAGGGGAAAAAAAATTTTAAAAAAAAACTCCTCTTTTTTTCCAACCATTCAACTTTTACTTTACTTAAAAATACCCTACCACCACCACCTTCTAAATATCATCTACAATAACCACCGCCGACACATTATCATTACCACTTTCGTCACCTCTTCAACCACCACATCACAGCCGAAAACATCAGCCCCACCACCACCAAGAAGTCCACCCACTACCCCAACTACCAAGATGAAAAATTCCCCACTCAAACATCAGCGCAACCATTAAAAGAAATCTTCTTCCACCCATGAAATCCCTTCATTCACCCTCGAAAATCCTGGATATAAGGTTTTTAAGAATGTGGGAGAAGATTTTATGGGTGCTTTGCCAATGTCAAGAGGTAGCGATGACTAATGGCGGAGGCACATGGAGGTTGAGATGGCGGTGCTTGATTGTGAAACGAGGACTCTCTTCTATGCCTAGATAGTGGCATCGACTAATGATGGATCTGGTAGTGGAAAGAGGGGTGGTCGCACCACGATTGGTTTTTGTTGGAGTAGGAAAGTAGCAAAGGGTGCCATAGATGGCAGTGTTAATTTGAAAATGGATGTGGTTTTCGACAGAGATGTTGTGGTGGTCCATGGATGTTGCGAGGATGGTAGAGGTAAATGATGATCGAAGGATGAATTGGGTTGATGGTGCAAGTGGATTGGAGCGCAAAGGAGGTGGTCGAAGAATGGTGGTCATATGAACGTGAAGGAGTTGGGGAAAGTGAACGTGGCGGTTTTCGTGGTGGGTGAAGTTATGGTGGCCGAACAAGTTGCGTGACGGACGAAGGGGCAGGTGAGGGGGTTTGGTGATGAAAATGGTGGTGGATTATGGTGGAATGGTGATAAGGGAAGGATAAAGAGGAGAGATAAAGAGTCAGTTAACATAATCGGTAACCACCATACACAAATGAGTCAAGTATGATGTGAGATTAATGATGTTTAGTTCAAATTATTTTGAGATTAGGTCAAGTATGGATTAATTTAAGATCACTAATAGTTGGATTATTGTCATGAAATAACCTTGAAACAAATTATCATACCCCATACTCTTGCCGTTCCATCCTCTGAACCAGTTATGATCTGTAACCGCAAACAACAACAAAACAGATAAAAGTTGCAAATTAGCGTTGCATATACTTTGATAGCACGGCTAGAGATGAGACAATTAGGAACTGGTGCCAAAAAAAAACACTAAAGATCAAGGAGTAGAAATGTAGGATGACAGGAACAACATCTAGCATCGACAGTAAAAAATCAAACCTGATTCCTGGATTTGCAAGCAACAATACAATGCATATAGTCTGAATGTCCTTTGTAAACCATCTTAATTTTACTAGTCTCCTGAGAACATACAGTTATACACCATAATAATTCTCAGAATCATCTCATACATGGAACAAAATTGAGACCTTTTGATTTCTTGAATATAAATAATCTCTACACCAAATAAAAGAACAGAAATGGACTAACAAAGTGCTCTTTCTTCAATAGTTGTGATTTGAGAGCATTAGGGAGTAACACAGTTCTAGATGAAGAAGACAGGAATAAATTCGGTATCAAGTTGGCGAGTCAAGTGAAGGAAAAATGACATCGAAACTGACTGAGAAAAGGATAATCAGTCCAAAGTGGTGAAGGAACTATTGTCCTCAACATACACGAAGAAAATTGTTTCCTAAAAAGGAAAGTGTGTCGCCACTTTCCTAAAGTAAAGGCAGTTTGTTATTTACTTGTCATCAAGTAATTGTTAGTTAATTACTTTTCTAAATTGAGTCAGTTTGGTGTTTAATTTTCTTAGTTAGTTTTGGATTAGAGTTTTATAATTCTAGCTGGATTTAATTATTTCATCCTAGTTCATTTAGGAAAGTGCTCCTAGTTGAATTAGGGAGGAATGTTTTCTAATCTAAGTCGAGTCTAACTTAATTTTACCTATAAATAGAGGGTCTTATGGATTGTAAAATAGATCAAATTCAGAAGTTCAATAAAGTTTTTGATTGTAAGTGCTTATAACTTGCGAGTTTTAAGTTCTTTATTTCTTTCTTGCGAGATCGAAATAATCTTTTCTTCCCTGCAAGGTTGAGAAACGTGTTCTTGATTCCGTGCGAGGTTGATAGTTCCCAAACCCGAGTGATCTTTATTTCCTTGTGAGGTTAAGAGTTCACAAAATCGTAGTCTTGCGAGATTACAATACTATCCTTTTAGTTATAAAAATGGTCTCTTTGAGACACTAAAAATAGTCACTTTTACTTTTAAGAAATCAAGATTGAATCTTTATTTCCGCTATAAGATTCACGAGTCCGTTATACTACATATCAAGTTGTACACAGAAGAATAAACATTTTCATGAGCAACAATGTCTGATACACATACCACATCCCAACAGTATGCACAAGAGTCACCAGCAGCCACATACACTGATCCTCGCTGTTTTTTAAGAAATGACAAAACAGATTGTTACTAAGTAGAATCGTATTACAAAACAAGAATATTGCTGGAAAGTCAAATAGCTTGAATCACAGCAATTATTATGCACAGAGTAGAATCACAACAAGCAAGAAGCCGCTGCAGTTTAGTTAGCAAGAAGTAATTATCTCGTCGGTGAAACATTTGCAAATAAAAACATCAGCCATGTCTTAAAAGGTGTTGGAATGCAAAGCATGGTCCGGAAGACCGCTGATACTTGTAAGATGGTGTTTTGCAAGATATTTGCAATAATTTGATGCATAAATGCATTAGATTACTATTGCATTAGGTTGAAAGTTGAATCTTATGAAGCCTATCGACATGATTTTCGCATATCTGTAAGAATAGAACCCATAAGGAAAATTGCATCAGAAGAAAGAAAAATAGTCAACCATATAATTCTCACAATGACAATCGAAGATTAGAAGTACATTAAACCTATTGTTGAGAGTGACAAGAGTCCAGGAAAATTTATACATTCATCTTACATTAGTAGTGACTAGTAAAACCATATTGATCCAAATGTTTTAAACGTTTCATCTCCTGCTGTAACCCCTGTGAGCATGCCTTTCATCTCCCAAATGTCAAGTTGTAGTTCGTATACTATCTTGGTTTGAATTAGACAACTAGCCACCATAAAATAGTGAAATCAAATAGCCAATGGAATTAAGTATTAAACCATATCCTACAAGTGACCGCGATGCTATTGAGAATTAAACTCTGACCCTACAATATGTTCAATAACATATAATAAAAGTCGTGTAATTATGTAGAATACACCCAAAAAAACCTGGGAGTCAACGGCAATTGCATTATTCTCGGGAACTGGAGACAATGCACCCCAAGGGCCCCTGGGACAAGATAATAGAATAGCCCCAAAGTTGTCAAGCACTCAGGCATATCAAGAGTTTAGTAAAAATTCAGATACAGATAAGAATTTGGCATTTCAAATCTTTTTTTTTTTGAAATTACAAGGCCTTGCATTAAAACTCAACCAAATGGAAGAAAAGAAACTTAATCTTAAGGAAAAGTGATGTGACCTCCTAAAGCTTATTAACTTTAGGGTGATAGACGAGAATATGAGTTAGCCCAAGTAGGTTCAATCAAACACAACCACGGAAGCAATAAGACTTCAAATTAGAAAGCTCAATAACAAACCTGTGTTGAGGATTCATGAACTGAAGAGCATTTGGCATTTCAAATCTTTTTTTTTTGAAATTACAAGGCCTTGCATTAAAACTCAACAAAATGGAAGAAAAGAAACTTAATCTTAAGGAAAAGTGATGTGACCTCCTAAAGCTTATTGACTTTAGGGTGATAGACGAGAATATGAGTTAGCCCAAGTAGGTTCAATCAAACACAACCATGGAAGCAACAAGACTTCAAATTAGAAAGCTCAATAACAAACCTGTGTTGAGGATTCATGAACTGAAGAGCTGATTTTACACGCAACCCTTGAAATACAACAAAGAAACCAGTTAAGATGCTTGAATCACTATACTAGAGCTGGTTTTACATGCAACCCTTGAAACACAACAAATAAACCAGTTAAGATGCTTAAATTACTATAGTTGGGAGCTATTTTTTCGGCTAAAACTGAGTTGAACTTATAAGAGTTTAACAGAACTTATTGGAGATAAGAGTGCCGCCACCGCCACCCGCCGCCGTCACCAACAGCAACACCAACAACCACAACCATAACTAATGCATAAAAATTATTATTATAATATCGATAATAAAAATAATAATACCCACCACACACACAATAACAATAACAATAACAATAACAATTATAACAATAATAGAAATCATAAAATTATATAAATAGTAAAATATTATTAACAATAAAATATTAGTAATTATATATCAACATTAATAATATCAATGATAATCATAATCATAATAATATTATTATTTTAAATATTAAATAATCTTAAAAAACATTTAAAAAAACATAATAAAATAGGAGGAAAACACAAAAATAAAACAAAAAACCACGACGATGACGACGACAACAAAAAAACAACTAATGTATAAAAAGTTAAAAACTGTTATTATAATATTGATAATAGAACTAATAATACCCACCACACAAACACACAATAACAACAATAATTATAACGCTAATAGAAATGATAAAATAATATAAATAGTCAAATATTATTAACAATAAAATATTAGTAATAACATAGCAACATTAATAATATCAATGATAATCATAATCATAATATTTATTATTTTTACATCTTAAATAATCATAAAAAAACAACAGCACCAGCACCAGCAAATGACAGGAATGACGACAACGATAGCGATAAACAACAATATTAATATAGGAGCTCAATGAACATAGAGTTGCGCTGAACTTATGGAACTGAGTTGAATTTATAAGAGCTAAGCTGAAATAAACTGCCCAGTTGTAATCAAATACTATTGACATCATAGTGAAGGAATCGTATAAGTAAGCTGCCAAATGCAGCCAACAAAGCTAAAGCTTAGGTAAGGCAATAGTCACCTTGTTTATGTATGGGTCTCTCAGATTCTTCAAGTTCCACCCACTTCCAACCTTGAACCTGTCCATCATCGCCACAGCTGGGTATTCAAGTTTAAGACATTTCAGTGCAACAAAACTCCGCGAGTATATTAAATTTTACCATTCCAGATTAATTGCAGTATTGCACACATATGTGCATGAGAACTAAAAGAATGGTTCCACGGGGTAGCAAGTCCAGCATTTTCTTCTTGTTTACGGAACGATCCTAAGTCCTAACACCTAATAATGCTTAGAGGCAGAGCTCATAATCTCATGTTATCTTAGCTGTAAACAAGTTTTCTTCATGTACATTTAGGCTAGAGGCTTCTATTTCAAAATGTAAACAAGCAAAAAAATGTACATACGTAGGCATAATTAGCTAGCCCTTGAGAAACTGGCTCATCGGTATTATGCAATTACCTAAATTTTGCATCCAGATGGCCAAATCTAACTTTTTTACCCAAGATTGGACGATGTTCCATGGTTCATATCATGGAGCATAATCTCAAAGGCAGACTTGTTCTGGAACTACAAAAACAAAACACAAGACCCAAGGAAACGACACTAATCCAACCATTGGCAACAATCATATGCATATGAGCGGCTGAGTGCTGAATGCTAACGGTATCAAAGTAGGTGCACCATACAAGTAATCCAATGAACTAGGTCACGTTTGGTAAATGGCGGATTGTTAAAATTTTAGCAGGCGTTATACGGACAGCAACGAACCTGAGCAACAAGGAATCTGGCCCCTCGTCATAAAACTTAACATCATAGGCAGGACCTTGGTGTGCTTGAAGGGACCACCTAGGTTCAGCTTCTAGCACTCTAATATTCCAATCAACGTACAATCGAACACAATATCAACATTGTTAAACATTTCTTAATAATTTTCACTACAAAAGAAATTCATGAATGTATAAGTATGGAACTCACTGTTGAGGATTGGGATTTCTGCAGCTATTTTCCTGACATCAAAGACAGACATTCAGATGATACAAACAATAAAATAATAATGAGAAATGAGCGATGAAATGGAGAAGATGAAGAGTACGAGGGCGGAGATTGCGGAGGAGAGAGAGTAGGAGGCGACGGTGCCGTCGCTGGAGGCGGCGACGATGATGTCGGGGTTAGAATTAGGGTTTAAGGAAGGGGTGAAAATTGATCGGAAAACGGCACGGCAATGAGATTCTCTATCACCAAGGATGGTCTCTCTGTATGCGTCTTCATCCCAGTTGGTTACATCCATCACCACCATGCTTGATGTTTTCAGCTTTCCTGCCTGCCTCTATCGTCCGAACGGAATCTTGTCACTCGGCTGCGAGCCTGCGACTATATGCTGTATAATCGTCGTATTTAAGGTACTGTTTGGTAAACAGCGGAATGATATTAGAGCAAGGTTAGCAATGGATTTGTATTCAATCCATAGGGTGGATGGATTGAAAATGATGATACATCAATGGATCTCAATCCTTGGAGGAGGATTGAGAAAAATTATCCACTTTGACGGATTGAACAAAAGAGAAAAGATTAAGCAATTAGTGATTAAGTTGCCTTAAATGTATTATGGGTAATAATTGAGTTCAACGCCTATTTCTTACAATTGTGTTATAAATACATTTCTTCTACCAATTTTTATTTATTCATCCCATCTTAATAAAATTAAACTTGTACCATTAAACTTCTATTATTTATTCATATTTTCTAATTTATAAAACTCTTCTCGTTTTTTAGTTTCGAATTATATTCGAAATCTATATAACGCCGCTAATTCTTCGTTAGTTAAAATGTATTAAATTAGATTTATAAAAAAATAAAAAGATATTTAAAGTACGAAAAAAAACGTCAAATACTCGTTTTATAAATTGTCGCTTTTATTAAAAAAAATGATCAAAACTTGTGGATTATAATATAATCGTAATTTATAAAATGAAATATAAAAAAATGAGTAAAAATTAAATGTATAAGGCATGATAAATGTTGTAAGATGTGTGGACCCCCTATGGAGAGAAAAATGAATCCATTGATATAGAAGTATTTTATAAGAGAGAGAATATGAGGGGGAAAAAGTGAGGTGGAAGAAGTGGGGTCCTCTGTGGAGAGAAATTGCATCCATTGATAACCATGGTCTTAGCAGAGGCATATTTAAAAAGCATATTTGACCAGCAGAATCAATTGGCAGGTTTGACTGACAGATTTAATTAGTAGAATTTTTTAAATAGTGGCCATGTTTGGTAAACAGCGAATTAATATTGGTAGAAGCAGATTTAAAAAGCAGATTTGACTAGCAGAATCAATTGACAGATTTGACTAGCAGATTTAATTAGCAGAATTGCTTTAGTAGTGTTTGGTAATTAGCTGTTCTAGATTAGCGGATTGATTAATTGATTTGTAAAATGACAAAAAAGGACATAAGCAAAATTTTGATTAAAATATGTCAAACATACATCACACTAACCATTTTAAAATAATTAATATCGTCGATTTCTTCTACTAGACATTAAAGCTGAACTTTGAAATTAATATGTCAAATTCTAATATGCGATAAATTAACAAAAAGAATTAGAATTTGATGGCATATTTCCTCATATTCAATCGTAGAACTAATTCAATTGACGTACAACCAAATAAATTGAATGCCATCAAGGAAGACGTACAACTCTAGAATCCTATAAAATACGGAAATTTGAAGCAATTGAAAAATAAACCGAACATAAATTAATTACTGCAAAAAAAAAATCAAGAAAGACGTACCTTATGAGATGAATTATGAAAGTGAATCAAGATAATGATGAAGGTAGTGTTTGATTGGCAAAGGGGTAAAGAGGTAAAAAAAAATAGAAATTTGTAACCTGCTAAGTGAATATGCTGCTACTAGCAGCATATTGTAAATTGGCGGATTGGACTCGAATATGCCGTTTGAATCTACCATTTACCAAACACTTAAATTGGCGGATCTTATGGTCAAACATACTAATCCGTCCCTATATGCTGATTTTTGGCGGATCCGCCGACAACCAAACACCCCCAGTGTTTGGTAATTAGCTGTTTTAGATTAGCGGATTGTTTAACTACTTTGTAAAATGACAAAAAAGGACATAAATAATTTTTTGATTAGATATATGTCAATAATCAATATACATCACACCAACAATTTTAATGATTAATATCGTCGTTTTCTTCTATTAGCCATTAAAGATGAACAATATTGTCACGATGATGCGAGTTCATTTTGCACCGTTGTTTTGATCAGTCCATATCTCGAGTTATACTTGGAGTTTCGTAGTCATTCAAAATGGAGGAGATAGATTTCGAGCTTATCTTTCCAATGACTATTCATGAAGGCTCATTGAACAAGTATTGACAAAGTTATGGTCCGAACAAGACAGTTGTGCATGGGAATTTCTGATGCGAGTTCATTTTGCAGCATTGTTTTGATCAGTCCATATCTCGAGTTATACTTGGAATTTCGTAGTCATTCAAAATGGAGGAGATAGATTTCGAGCTTATCTTTCCAATGACTATTCATGAAGGCTCATTGAACAAGTATTGACAAAGTTATGGTCCGAACAAGTCAGTTGTGCATGGGAAAGCACCGGGGTTAAAGAGGACGTTTGAAGCTGGTTGTGTTCACTTGGTGTGCACGTCCAAATGAAGCTTTGTTATTAGCTCCATGTTCGCACCAGCCACACCTTAATGCTCTCTTAGCTTTGTTATTAGCTTCTTGTTCACATTACTTTGTTATTAGCTCCTAGTTTACATTACTTTGTTATTAGCTCCTAGCTTTGTTATTAGCTCCTTGTTCACATGGTTGTAACTTTGTTTTTGTCACCCTAATCAGCCAAGTTTAAGGTCTGATTGTAGGCTATATATAGCCATTTAGTTGAATGAATAAGAGATCCAATTTGCAAATTAAAACCCAAGTAAAAGTTAAGCTTTGAGCTTCCTTTTGTTTCGTCTTTGTAGTTTACAAGACAAAGTCTAGAGTGAGTCGCGTTACAAGCTCTAAACTCGCTATTTCAATCGAGTGTTTGATCTAGCAACCGCTTTGTTGAAGTATAGGTCTACTTCACCTAGCATACTATCCTTTGGTTACGGTTTATCCTTCCTTAAAACTATCCTTTCTTTCTGTTTTGGTCACTCATTCACGTTCCATTTCAGAATACTAATCCATCTTTACATTCTTGTTTCAAAGTTCATATCAACTCACATCATTAGAATACTAATCCATCTTTACATTCTTGTTTCAACTCACATCATTCTTGTTTCAAAGTTGAAATAGCGAGTTTAGAGCTTGTAACGCGACTCACTCTAGACTTTGTCTTGTAAACTACAAAGACGAAACAGAAAGCTCAGCTTTACTCAAGTTTTTGTTATGCAAATTGGATCTCTTATTCATTCAACTAAATGGCTATATATAGCCTACAATCAGACCTTAAACTTGGCTGATTAGGGTGACAAAAACAAAGTTACAACCATGTGAACAAGGAGCTAATAACAAAGCTAGGAGCTAATAACAAAGTAATGTAAACTAGGAGCTAATAACAAAGTAATGTGAACAAGGAGCTAATAACAAAGCTAAGAGAGCATTAAGGTGTGGCTGGTGCGAACATGGAGCTAATAACAAAGCTTCATTTGGACGTGCACACCAAGTGAACACAACCAGCTTCAAACGTCCTCTTTAACCCCGGTGCTTTCCCATGCACAACTGACTTGTTCGGACCATAACTTTGTCAATACTTGTTCAATGAGCCTTCATGAATAGTCATTGGAAAGATAAGCTCGAAATCTATCTCCTCCATTTTGAATGACTACGAAATTCCAAGTATAACTCGAGATATGGACTGATCAAAACAATGCTGCAAAATGAACTCGCATCAGAAATTCCCATGCACAACTGTCTTGTTCGGACCATAACTTTGTCAATACTTGTTCAATGAGCCTTCATGAATAGTCATTGGAAAGATAAGCTCGAAATCTATCTCCTCCATTTTGAATGACTACGAAATTCCAAGTATAACTCGAGATATGGACTGATCAAAACAACGGTGCAAAATGAACTCGCATCATACTCTCCTTCTTTGAAAAAGAATTGTCCTCAATTCTTGTAACAAGTATCCCACCTGGATCAAATACAAAATTTGTTAGGATCAACACATCCTTACTCCAAATAGACATAAGTGTGGGTAACGTTGGTATCACGGCTCGACCCCAAGCTCGACTCCTTTTCAAGTAGGTGTTGTTTTGAATGCTTGTGAACTCTACTTTGCTTGTCGTGAACAAGGATGGATCAGGTATCTTTTGTTGCTTCTCAAAGTATTCCACAAGCTCAACCCCCTTACTCTCCATGCTTGTTTTGATTAAGATCAGAATTTGTTTCTTCTTGCACAACCCGTTTGGTTGAAGATGATACTCGTCAAAAACAGGTGGAAACGTTGGATCAAACACCAAACTTTCCTCGTAAGTGTTTTCAAACGAGAAAATTCCAGCCATCTTCTTTTTTTTTTCTTTTTTTTTGAATAGTACTACGTGAACAGTACTAATTCGTGAACAATTTTTTTTTTTTTTTTGAAAATAAATCGAACTTCAACAAGAACCACGAAACAATCAAAACCGATTAACCCTCGAACTACCCGCACGAGTTTAACCTTTGAATTCCAATCGCAATCAGAAATTCAACCAACAACTTGGCTTTGACACTCCTTGGACCGTCTTGATTTTAAGAAAAATCAAGAGTTGTAGCTCTGATACCACTAATGATGTGAGTTGATATGAACTTTGAAACAAGAATGTAAAGATGGATTAGTATTCTGAAATGGAACGTGAATGAGTGACCAAAACAGAAAGAAAGGATAGTTTTAAGGAAGGATAAACCGTAACCAAGGATAGTATGCTAGGTGAAGTAGACCTATACTTCAACAAAGTGGTTTGCTAGATCAAACACTCGATTGAAATAGCGAGTTTAGAGCTTGTAACGCGACTCACTCTAGACTTTGTCTTGTAAACTACAAAGACGAAACAGAAAGCTCAGCTTTACTCAAGTTTTTGTTATGCAAATTGGATCTCTTATTCATTCAACTAAATGGCTATATATAGCCTACAATCAGACCTTAAACTTGGCTGATTAGGGTGACAAAAACAAAGTTACAACCATGTGAACAAGGAGCTAATAACAAAGCTAGGAGCTAATAACAAAGTAATGTAAACTAGGAGCTAATAACAAAGTAATGTGAACAAGGAGCTAATAACAAAGCTAAGAGAGCATTAAGGTGTGGCTGGTGCGAACATGGAGCTAATAACAAAGCTTCATTTGGACGTGCACACCAAGTGAACACAACCAGCTTCAAACGTCCTCTTTAACCCCGGTGCTTTCCCATGCACAACTGACTTGTTCGGACCATAACTTTGTCAATACTTGTTCAATGAGCCTTCATGAATAGTCATTGGAAAGATAAGCTCGAAATCTATCTCCTCCATTTTGAATGACTACGAAATTCCAAGTATAACTCGAGATATGGACTGATCAAAACAATGCTGCAAAATGAACTCGCATCAGAAATTCCCATGCACAACTGTCTTGTTCGGACCATAACTTTGTCAATACTTGTTCAATGAGCCTTCATGAATAGTCATTGGAAAGATAAGCTCGAAATCTATCTCCTCCATTTTGAATGACTACGAAACTCCAAGTATAACTCGAGATATGGACTGATCAAAACAACGGTGCAAAATGAACTCGCATCATACTCTCCTTCTTTGAAAAAGAATTGTCCTCAATTCTTGTAACAAGTATCCCACCTGGATCAAATACAAAATTTGTTAGGATCAACACATCCTTACTCCAAATAGACATAAGTGTGGGTAACGTTGGTATCACGGCTCGACCCCAAGCTCGACTCCTTTCCAAGTAGGTGTTGTTTTGAATGCTTGTGAACTCTACTTTGCTTGTCGTGAACAAGGATGGATCAGGTATCTTTTGTTGCTTCTCAAAGTATTCCACAAGCTCAACCCCCTTACTCTCCATGCTTGTTTTGATTAAGATCAGAATTTGTTTCTTCTTGCACAACCCGTTTGGTTGAAGATGATACTCGTCAAAAACAGGTGGAAACGTTGGATCAAACACCAAACTTTCCTCGTAAGTGTTTTCAAACGAGAAAATTCCAGCCATCTTTTTTTTTTTTTTTTTGAATAGTACTACGTGAACAGTACTAATTCGTGAACAGTTTTTTTTTTTTTTTGAAAATAAATCGAACTTCAACAAGAACCACGAAACAATCAAAACCGATTAACCCTCGAACTACCCGCACGAGTTTAACCTTTGAATTCCAATCGCAATCAGAAATTCAACTAACAACTTGGCTTTGACACTCCTTGGACCGTCTTGATTTTAAGAAAAATCAAGAGTTGTAGCTCTGATACCACTAATGATGTGAGTTGATATGAACTTTGAAACAAGAATGTAAAGATGGATTAGTATTCTGAAATGGAACGTGAATGAGTGACCAAAACAGAAAGAAAGGATAGTTTTAAGGAAGGATAAACCGTAACCAAAGGATAGTATGCTAGGTGAAGTAGACCTATACTTCAACAAAGCGGTTGCTAGATCAAACACTCGATTGAAATAGCGAGTTTAGAGCTTGTAACGCGACTCACTCTAGACTTTGTCTTGTAAACTACAAAGACGAAACAGAAAGCTCAGCTTTACTCAAGTTTTTGTTATGCAAATTGGATCTCTTATTCATTCAACTAAATGGCTATATATAGCCTACAATCAGACCTTAAACTTGGCTGATTAGGGTGACAAAAACAAAGTTACAGCCATGTGAACAAGGAGCTAATAACAAAGCTAGGAGCTAATAACAAAGTAATGTAAACTAGGAGCTAATAACAAAGTAATGTGAACAAGGAGCTAATAACAAAGCTAAGAGAGCATTAAGGTGTGGCTGGTGCGAACATGGAGCTAATAACAAAGCTTCATTTGGACGTGCACACCAAGTGAACACAACCAGCTTCAAACGTCCTCTTTAACCCCGGTGCTTTCCCATGCACAACTGACTTGTTCGGACCATAACTTTGTCAATACTTGTTCAATGAGCCTTCATGAATAGTCATTGGAAAGATAAGCTCGAAATCTATCTCCTCCATTTTGAATGACTACGAAATTCCAAGTATAACTCGAGATATGGACTGATCAAAACAATGCTGCAAAATGAACTCGCATCAGAAATTCCCATGCACAACTGTCTTGTTCGGACCATAACTTTGTCAATACTTGTTCAATGAGCCTTCATGAATAGTCATTGGAAAGATAAGCTCGAAATCTATCTCCTCCATTTTGAATGACTACGAAACTCCAAGTATAACTCGAGATATGGACTGATCAAAACAACGGTGCAAAATGAACTCGCATCACACGAAGAGTTGATATTTCTTGAGTTTCTGAAGTCTCGATCGGAGCATATTGAAGAATATCAAATAATTGTATATCAAATTCATGAATAAAAAAATCGAAGCGAGGAAAATGTACTTAGAACGTAAATTCTATGAAAGAGTTTAGAATAACGAAAGTAAAAATAATGAAACTATGGTTTAAATCGCAAAAGGGTAGAGACGTAAAAAAAATCAAAATAAAATAAAATGTAATCTGCCAACTCAATATGCTGCTTCTACCAGCATATTGCAAAACGTCATATTCGACCCCAATATGTTATTACAAACCGCCATTTACCAAACACTACAATTGGCATATTTGTTGGTCAAATCCGCTATTTGCTCTCAATATGCCAATTTTTTGCGGATCCGCCATTTACCAAACACCCCCTAAATCGGAGGGAGTAAGTTCTCCGTCTCCACAAAAAAATTCATTTTCATTGAAAGGAAACTCATTAATATTTTTGTACTTAAAAACTTTCCTTATCCATCAAATATACTCTCTTTTTATTTGTTATTTTTTGTGATTTGATTGGCTGAATTTCATCCAACAATCTACCACTTTCATTATTCATTTCTTAATCCATGTATCATTTGAAAGCAGGAAGAACATTGTGGGGAGGGAGTAGTGAGTTTGTGTATGTTTGGAATCATCCATATCAAATGATCCGCCCCCTCCCCACCGTAGCCCTATGTAAGACTGTCTGGGATTGGGTTTTTTTTAATGGGTCATTTTAGGTCTAGGGGCATGAGTGACTTTTGTTTGGTTCCGTTAGCGGTGGTTAGTGTCCGACGGTCAGTCTTGTCTTTCTCTTCGGGTAGGTTTGGGTCGGGCCTTCTGTCTCTGTCCGTCTTTTTTCGTTTTGTCTCCTCTTTGTTGTGGGCGGTGGTCGGCTCTCAATGCATGTGGTCATTGAGAAATTTTCTAGGTGTGGTTTTCATTGTTGTGGGTGATTGGTGTTTGTTTGACCACAAGTTAGGATGGATCATGGATTTGTGTGGTTGGTTGTGATGGTGGATTTCCTTCCAAATCAATGATGCTTCTTAAATATCTAATAATGTTGTTATTTATATTCACAATAATCTCATCTATTGGCTATAATGGGGGATTGGTCTTGAATTGTCTCCGTTGTGTGTTGGTTTCACTCTAGATTCAAACTCTAGAGTTGTGTTGGACCGTAAAATAGTTGAGGGGTGTTCTTCTCTTCGTACTGTTGGTAGGCTATTCGCCTTATTTAGTTGGTTCTTTGTTGAGCGAGTTCGATCATCAAGATGTAGGAGGTTTACCTCCATTGAAGACACGTCTCTTGTGCTTGTTATTCACCTTTCCCTTCTACGCCTTTATGATGTAAGTGCAGTCTGCTCTTGTCACTCGTCAATTCGACGATCTTGTGGTATCTTCGGCCTCGAAGATAGTGTGAAGGTGGAACCTCGTGTCTATTCTATTGTTCTACGCAAGCATACTTTGGGTTCTCGACAATGTTATCTTCTCTCATTTAAGATTTTATTAGTTTACCATTTTATCATAATGTATCATGTAATCTATCGATTCATTAACATTAGAGTCGCTTCTGCGTATGCTCTCCGATTGTAATAGGGAGGTTTTACTTGGCTGGCAAAAAAATCCATATCAAATACTCCCTCTGATTTTATTTATTGCCCGTAAACTGTCAAAATTTGACCCGGCCCGAAAATCCGACCCGCCCGATTCGTTTTTTAGGGGTCATGAACTCATTTTTTTTTCGACTCGTAACCCATTTGACCCGAACCCGTTATGACCCATCAATTTACGGTCGAAACCCGACCCGATGGGTCAACGAAAATTAATAAAATAATAATATTTATATTTTATATTTGTATTTATAAATAATGAATTAATACTTTTAATATTTTAAATTACAAAGATGGACAAAATAACAATTTAATACAATTTCTTTTAATCAATCAATCAATATATCAATATATCAATATATATTAATAAAGCAGGAACTTTTCGAGCGATTTGATTGATCCAAATTTGTTAATATATTTTTTAGTTAATAAATAATATAAAAATTTGTATATGAAAAAAAAAATCCTAACCACCTAAGACTTGATTTTTTTAAAATTTAAATAAAGAATATAGGAATTTGTATAGGAAAAAAACAATCCTCCCCTATTTAAGACTCTAAATATTATTACTATATAAATCGACGATTATCACAAGGCAACAAAAAAATTGGAAAATCAAAATCTATATGAACAAGAACAATAATTCGTTCTTAGATACAGAGTATTAATCAACAATCTTTTGAATCCTATAAAAGTTCTTAAGATTACAAACTTAGATAAGAATTATCTCACATCAAAAAAATTATGATGAGTCTATATAAATAAAAGTAATAATTCATTCTTAGATACTCCTGTCAAGTGTCAACCAACAATCTTTATTTTGACTCTTAAAAATACTCATAAGCTTAAGTAAAAAAATCTCACACGAAAATGTATGATGAGGTGATGAAATTCTCTATTATAAATAAGAGTAGTCATCGTCAAATTATGGTGTAAAATTATTTCTTGAGAAAAAAAGAGTGACAGTGTAAATAGATGAAAGATATGAAGATAATAAGGTAAAAACTTTTGTCAAAAGGGGAACGTAAAGAATTGATTGGATTGTTCATTTTACTAAGTGTAAAGAATTGAATGGATGAGATGGAGTATATAATTAAGAGTAATCATTCGTCGTTAGATATCAACTTGAAGACTATAAAATTATGTAAAGTTAAGAGCATATTGTGGACATGACGTAGGTCCACCCCGACGCTGCCACGCGCGGGTTTGGGTAGGCGAATGAATCTCGTGGTGAGATTGTTCTCGGGTTCGAAATTTAAGTCAAAATGGAGTCGCCACCGAATTTTGTGGTTATTCGAAACCATACGAGCCCACTCTATGTCGTCATGGGTTGTACACAAAGTACGGCCCACTTCGATTTCAGAGTTTATGGGGCTCGTCCCTTTGCATTGCAATATCGATACCGTTTAAACCGGCTTTCGTATATAGAATGACTCTCGTGCGCCAATGGTTTCGGGCATCCGGAAACCACGGTTCTGAGTAAGGGGTGAGGGTACGTGTTGGGAAGCCCACTAAGGACACCCAACCCCGCCCGCACATGGCGGCCTCTACTAAGACATCATTCGTGTTCGTGTGCGCGCGCTAGTAAAATGACTAAATGATATGCAAACAACGTTTTTCGGGCTAAGCATGTGAATGTTGACTACGTCATTTAATGCATCTTGGATATGGTCGGAGTAATTTAGCATGCGAGGTTCATTTATAAAGCGATAAGCAAGTAAATAAACAAAACTCGAAAGTAAATAACGTACAAGTTACACGGGCGGAAATACAACCCGGCCAATACAAAAATTACAAATGATATACAAACGGAATAATAAATAATAAAAAGATAGGAACGGACCCGTATGTAAACTAGACCGTGGACTATGTAGATGGACGAACTCCGATTAAATACACATTGCGTTGTGTATTAAACGAAGGACGGAGACATAGGACCTAAGCGTGATGATAGCCCGACCCCATGTCTCGATGCCTTGTCCCAACTTATCACGTCGAAAAATCGATCAAAGTTGTCCTAAGTGTAGTGATATGTATGGGTTTTGAAAAATGGGTTCACGTGATTGACTTTACACGTGTCGACTAAAAGTCGTAAAAAAAGACGAGGCTTAAATGTTGCATTTAAGCTCTCGGTTTTCTGGGCTACAGGACCCACTCGGTCGAGTCATGGTCTGACTCGGTCGAGTGCATCCTCGAAAAGGCTACTGCCCAGATTTATGGGTGTTACTCGATCGAGTAGTGATGTGAGTTGATATGAACTTTGAAACAAGAATGAGAGATATGATTAGTATACTGAAATGGACGTGAAACAAGTAACCAAAACAGAAGGTAAAGATAGTTTGAGGATGAATAAACCGTAACCAAAGGATAGTATGCTAGGTGAAGTAGACCTATACTTCAACAAAGCGGTTTGCTAGATCAAACACTCGATTGAAATAGCGAGTTTAGAGTTTGTAACGCGACTCACTCTAGACTTTGTCTTGTAAACTACAAAGACGAAACAAAAGGAAGCTCAAAGCTTAACTTTTACTTGGGTTTTAATTTGCAAATTGGATGATTTATTCATTCTAATGGGTGGCTATATATAGCCTACAAGACCCTTAAAACCGGCTGGTCAAGGGTGACAATAACAAAGTACAATGGTGACAAAAACAAAGCTTAAGCCTAATGTGAACTAGGAGCTAAGAACAAGGCTAGGAGCTAATAACAAAGTAATGTAAACATGGAGCTAATAACAAAGCTAAGAGAGCATTAAGGTGTGGCTGGTGTGAACATGGAGCTAATAACAAAGCTTCATTTGGACGTGCACACCAAGTGAACACAACCAGCTTCAAACGTCCTCTTTAACCCCGGTGCTTTCCCATGCACAGCTGACTTGTTCGGACCATAACTTTGTCAATACTTGTTCAATGAGCCTTCATGAATAGTCATTGGAAAGATAAGCTCGAAATCTATCTCCTCCATTTTGAATGACTACGAAAATCCAAGTATAACTCGAGATATGGACTGATCAAAACAATGCTGCAAAATGAACTCGCATCCGAAATTCCCATGCTTGAATGGGTGTGAACCTAAGTTAATGCCTTCATATATCCTTGACTATTTGCTCCTTTATTCCGCTCAAACTCGAGCTAGCTCCATAATTGAAGACGACTCTTTATTAGTGCTAATGTAGCTGGACTATAGTTAAGTAGGAGCTGGTATTACTTCGTTGAGCTCTTTAGTACTTCCTTACTAGGATTAGTAGCTTCTTGATTCGGGTCAATTGTAGTAGGCATACTACTAATCTGGCAAGAGGTGTTAGTGTGGCTGAACTAAGACTATGAGGAGCTAAGGTGACTTTAATGAACTCTTTGGTAGCTCCTTGATTCGGATCATCTCCTCCCCCTTTAGAAGGAATTGTCCTCAATTCTGAACAGCCATCTTCATTAAGATAAAGAGCAAAATCTCCCACTTTGGACGTGGTATGAACTTCATAACTATCCGGCAACTTCATCTTGCAAGTATTGTTGTATACCTTGTATGGAACTTCTGTTTGTGGCTTCCACTTGGTCTTCCTTTTGCTTGAAAACCTCTCCTTTCTCAAGTGAACCAAAACCAAGTCATCCTCTTGGAAAAGTCTCGGTTTTCTGTTTTTGTTGGACCTTCTTTTGTAGGCTTCTTTGATCCTTTCCCGAATCACTTCTCTAACGTACAAGTCAGCCCCTTTGCTAGCTTCATCTGTTGGGTAACAAACACCAAAATGAGTCATTTCGAAAAATGGTAAGTACTCCCTTGTTCTGAAAGGACTCCTTGAGAACGGCTTTGTTAAGCATTTGCTCCCAATGTTCTGATTAATCCCTTGTATCTTTAGCAAAAAGAAGTGTTCTTTTATCACCTCTAAGGTCTTGGTCATGTCAAAAGTTTCAGCTGGTCTTTCTCCATGAGTTTCTCTAGTTATACACTCTGAAATAGGATGCCTTGGGACACAACGATGGTTTCTTGTAAAAGGAAGATCTACCTGCAAAACAAACTCAACAAAAGTACCAAGAACACCATCCTTGCACTCGGTAAGTACATCAGCATCCATGGAGTCCTTCAAGGTCTCAAATCCAAGCGTGCTTGCATCTAAAGTGGATGATTGTGTGTAGTGACAAGATAGAGCATTAGCCACGACTTTGTTCTTAACACCTTCATGCCTTAAGACTTCATGATCTTCCCTAGGTGTCAAACTAGCTGGTAATTCATTAGGAATGACCAAACCCAGTTCCTTTGGCAACTCCTCGAATTGTTCCCTTCCAAACCCATTATCCATCCTAAATGGCTCCTCTATAGCACTCTTGTCAAAGACACGTTCCCCCCCTTGTAAAGTCTGTTCTACCTCACTCTCACTAGCCAATATGGAAAGGTTAGGCTTCTTCGTTTTGTTGGTTGTCATAGCTCTAACAGCTTGGGGAGTCATAGGTTTTAGAATGATTTTCTTTCCCTTATCCCTTAACTCGTATTCGTTTTTTCTCCCATGGTGTACTACATCCCTATCAAACTGCCAAGGACGTCCCAAAAGTATATGACAAGCATCCATAGGAATGACATCACATAAAACTTCATCGACATAAGACCCCATAGTTAACCCTACTCTCACCTGTTCTGTGACCCTAATTTTGTTTCCATCATCCAGCCAATGTAATGCATACGGTCTAGGGTGATTAGTGGTGGTTAGGCCTAACTTAGTTACCATTTCAGTGGATGCAACATTTGTACAACTACCTCCATCAATGATTAAGCTACACCATTTGTTGTTAACTAGACACTTAGTGTGAAAAAGTTGGTTTCTTTGCTCGGTGTTGTGTGGAATGGGGTTAGCATGAAGTGTACGTAGTACTAAAACATTACCATACGTTGGGAGCTCATAGTCTATTCCTTCTTCCTCCTTTTCTCTCAAGCAGACTTCAGGACCAGATGCGCCAATGGACTTAGAAAGTTTGTTCATCTTGCACACTGATTCTCTCTTTAGGCCTTCCAAGGAACTAACGTCTTCAAAGCTCACAACTCCTGCCATGCTTGCGTCTAAATAGATGACCAAAGCTCTGATACCACTAATGATGTGAGTTGATATGAACTTTGAAACAAGAATGAGAGATATGATTAGTATACTGAAATGGACGTGAAACAAGTAACCAAAACAGAAGGTAAAGATAGTTTGAGGATGAATAAACCGTAACCAAAGGATAGTATGCTAGGTGAAGTAGACCTATACTTCAACAAAGCGGTTTGCTAGATCAAACACTCGATTGAAATAGCGAGTTTAGAGTTTGTAACGCGACTCACTCTAGACTTTGTCTTGTAAACTACAAAGACGAAACAAAAGGAAGCTCAAAGCTTAACTTTTACTTTGGTTTTAATTTGCAAATTGGATGATTTATTCATTCAAATGGGTGGCTATATATAGCCTACAAGACCCTTAAAACCGGCTGGTCAAGGGTGACAATAACAAAGTACAATGGTGACAAAAACAAAGCTTAAGCCTAATGTGAACTAGGAGCTAAGAACAAGGCTAGGAGCTAATAACAAAGTAATGTAAACATGGAGCTAATAACAAAGCTAAGAGAGCATTAAGGTGTGGCTGGTGTGAACATGGAGCTAATAACAAAGCTTCATTTGGACGTGCACACCAAGTGAACACAACCAGCTTCAAACGTCCTCTTTAACCCCGGTGCTTTCCCATGCACAGCTGACTTGTTCGGACCATAACTTTGTCAATACTTGTTCAATGAGCCTTCATGAATAGTCATTGGAAAGATAAGCTCGAAATCTGTCTCCTCCATTTTGAATGACTACGAAAATCCAAGTATAAATCGAGATATGGACTGATCAAAACAATGCTGCAAAATGAACTCGCATCCGAAATTCCCATGCTTGAATTGGTGTGAACCTAAGTTAATGCCTTCATATATCCTTGACTATTTGCTCCTTTATTCCGCTCAAACTCGAGCTAGCTCCATAATTGAAGACGACTCTTTATTAGTGCTAATGTAGCTGGACTATAGTTAAGTAGGAGCTGGTATTACTTCGTTGAGCTCTTTAGTACTTCCTTACTAGGATTAGTAGCTTCTTGATTCGGGTCAATTGTAGTAGGCATACTACTAATCTGGCAAGAGGTGTTAGTGTGGCTGAACTAAGACTATGAGGAGCTAAGGTGACTTTAATGAACTCTTTGGTAGCTCCTTGATTCGGATCAAGTAGCCTACGTACTCGGTCGAGTAGCCCCTGTACGAGTACCAACTCGTTTTATTTTTTTGGTTCAAAATCGATGGTTGACCAAATTAAACGCAAATATCGCACGATTTGAGTTTAATTCGGCTTCCGGTGCTATAATCGCGTATGCATGCGATTATAATACCGTTATCGGAGTTTTGTGAAAATGTTTTCGCTAGATTAGAAATTTTGTATTAGTGACGAAATTGCATCCCTCTACGTCACGACATCAAAACTAATCCTTTCGGATTATGTGATGTCGGTTTTCGTGTCAACGGGTTCCGTACTAATAAAAATGGGATCAAATGCGTTCAACTATTATTAATCGCGATCATGTCACGCCCTTGAGTACATTGGGGCGGGGCTCCTCGAAAGGGCTCCACCTCCGTCGTTGCTCGTAAAGGGATTAGACGGACTTTAGGCGATCATCATAGTCAAACGTATTTGAAACCAAATTTTAATACTGGTATATATACACGGTATGATAATGTTAGTAACGAAAAGATAAAAGTTAGTATGCTAGAAACAAAATGTTAGTGTTATGTTAAAGTTAGTGTTAGGATGCTAGTATAGATAAGATATAGGTAATGCGAGAATGTAAATAAAAAACGAAGTAGTAAGGATCGAAATGGGGTTTAGGACACCCTCAACATACATGCTTAGTAGGGACCTCGGAAATGGACTCGTAAATAGCGACGGGACGCCGGAGTATCGAGGATGTACGCGAGTTATGGTGTGTGTGTGTGTGTGTGTATGATTTGTAGATTTTCGAGGGACGATGGACTCGGTTTTTGTGTGTATTTGCTTAGGGTTGCTAAGGACTTGTAGTGTAGAGAGTAGGGCTGAAAATGTAGGGTAAATGTAGGTAAAAATCCTTGTCAAATGAGAGGGGGTCGTGGGGTATTTATAGATTTTACCTCACGACCTAGGGTCACTCGATCGAGTGGCCCTAGTGCACTCGATCGAGTGCCCTAGAAAATGGGCTTGATCCGGTAAAAGACGCTCCACTCGACCGAGTGGGTCAATCCACTCGATCGAGTGGATCAAGAGGATCGAGCTATTTTAGGAAGGAGTTGACCTTGTTGATTTGTTTGAATATTATGTTTGGGCGCCAGCTTCTAGAAGGTCCCCTTAGGCTGATTTTTGTGACGGGTTCGTCTTTGACCGGGTTTTGACCCGGTTGCCAAAAGACGGTTTTTATTTTTGGTGTCGGTTTTGGCCCAAATTAGTCTTATTTTGCTCGGAACGACCCACTGGGCCTGAAATTGAGGTTGGTTTTGAGAGATTTGTACTCCGCTAAATGTCCATGTCGGATATTATTGTTTCCGAGCCCATATTCGAGTATACTAAGTCACGTTTGCGTCCGATCATCATCGGGTGTTTTGTCGGGAACTGCTATAGACACTAGCAGGCAAAATGCGGGTGTCTACAGAGCCCCCACTCTGACTGAGGCTTGGACAAGGCAAAAGTCAGAGTAGCTACCAGGCCAATCGAGGATTACGACCTGGCAGCCGCACCGGTCGGGTCGTTTATAGTCCAGTAGACTAGCGTGAAGGGCTCGCCAGCAATAAGCAGAGGTTCATACCTGTCCTGGTGATGGTAGCTCCGTGGGGAGTTAAACTTGCTTCTGAAGGTGTAGGTGTACCCGTATGCTGATACATCATAGCTCTGATTGTAGCATTCTGGGATAAATATTGACTCACGTTGGGGAGTGAAGTAGTTGCGTGGAGACTTGCTTCTGAAGTCTGGGGTGTACCTGTATGCTGATTCATAACAAATTGCATGTAACACATAGGCAAAACACCGACTCGTGCTGGGGAAAATAAAATACATTGAATTTTGAAAAGCCGAAAATTTTGAAAGATTTTTTTTTCACAAAGAAAATTTTTATCACAGAATTTGTCACAGAATTTTTTGAAATTCCTAGGAAAGCTCGGGACGACTTGATTCCTATTTTGGGTTCTTGTCTTAAATCAGGCCTGCGCATGCTGGGGCCCAGGTTTGCTGAGGAGGCATGGTAGTTAGGGTTACAGTTAGGGTTTCCTATTATAAATATAGGTCTCCCTGCTTCAGTTTACTGTATCTCGAATCAAAACTCCCACTTCTCCTCAAAATCCCTTAGACTTTCAAGAAGATTCAAACCCCTGCCATGGGTATCGATCATCTTACTTCGATGCTTTTTGCCTGGTCCCAATACTTTCGGGACGAGGACAAAGTTCAACTGACCCAGATGGGGATTGTCAGTCTGTTTCCTCTTTGACGTCTGATAATTGATTCACACTTTTTGGACGCCTGCCTGTCGTTTTGGGATACTACCCATCACGTCTTTGTGTTCCCGCGGGGAGAAATATGCCCTCTTCCTGAGGAGATCGCTACTATTGGAGGTTGGAGCCCTGTCGCTCATCCTGCTATCCCTCCGTTCTACCTGGACCCGAGAAGAAGGCTGAGGGATTTCCTGGGTCTGTCTCACGCTGAGACAGATCGAATGGTGCGGGGAAATAATGTTTCCCTCTTTGTCTTGGCTGACAAGTTTATGAACAGTCAAGATGTAAGAGCTACCCCTTCTCATAGGCGTAGGGCTTTCGCCTTTTGCATGCTGCACCGCTACGTTTTTGAGGGGATGATGGATGTTGACTCATGCCTGGGTCAAATCAGGCTAATCGGAGTGGTTGACCAGATGGAGACTGGTCACAACCCTTGCTTGGCTAACTACCGGAGAGATCATCATGGGTCTGGATGCCAGACGACTTGACCCGGACCAACATCTGACGGGGAGTACCCGTATTCTGCAGGTATACGTCTTGTGATTTTTTCATTTTCATTTTTTTTGTTTTGCGCGACTTTATTGATGTCCGTAAGTCACTCGATCGAGTGGACCTGTCACTCGATCGAGTGACATCTTCGAAGTGCTTCTGCCCATCTTTGGAGGGCCTACTTGATCCGAATCAAGAAGCTACTAAGGAGCTCAATGAAGTCACTTTAGCTCCCAATGATCCTGGTTCAGCTACACGAGCTCCTAGTACCAGCTTAGTAGTTGTCCTACTTCAATTGGTGAGCTAGCTCGAGTATGGACTGAATAAAGGAGCAAATAGTCAAGGAAATTTGAAGGCATTAACATGGGTTCACACTCATTCAAGCATGGGAAGTGTACTGAAGTTATGAAGGGGTTGAGGCTGATTGTGTTCACATGATGTACACGGCTAAAAGGCTCCCTTGTTAAGCTTTGGTTGTGGCTCCTTGTTCACATAGATGCCGCGCCTCATTACTCCTTGTTCAAGCTTTGTTATTAGCTCCATGTTTACATTACTTTGTTATTAGCTCCTAGCTTTGTTATTAGCTCCTTGTTCACATGGTTGTAACTTTGTTTTTGTCACCCCTAATCAGCCGAGTTTAAGGTCTGATTGTAGGCTATATATAGCCATGTAGTTGAATGAATAAAACATCCAATTTGCATATCAAAAATCTGAGTAAAGCTAAGCTTTCTTTTACGTCCTTGTTGTTTACAAGACAAAGTCTAGAGTAAGTCGCGTTACAAGCTCTAAACTCGCTATTTCAATCGAGTGTTTGATCTAGCAACCGCTTTGTTGAAGTATAGGTCTACTTCACCTAGCATACTATCCTTGGTTACGGTTTATTCCACCTTAAAACTATCCTTTCATTCTGTTTTGGTTACTTGTTTACGTTCCATTTCAGAATACTAATCATACTTCATATCCTTGTTTCAAAGTTCATATCAACTCACATCATTAGTGGTATCAGAGCTTTGGTCATCAAGTAAACGTAAGAATGGCAGGAGTGTTGAACTTTGAAGATCCTACCTTCCTGGAACAACTAAAGAAGGCATTGGAGAACTTCCAGCCCAAAAATTCTCGCTTCCAACCAAGGAGGGAACCGGTGGACAAGATCAAGGTAACTGAACTTCCTGAGTTTAACGGTGGTACTGATCCTGAAGCTTACTTGGAGTGGGAAAGAAGCATGGAGAAGCTCTTTGACTTCATGGATTTAGAGGACGAAGAAAGGTGCAAATACGCCATCCTAAAGTTAAGCAAAGGGGCTTCCCTTTGGTATGAAGGGCTTAAGGTACAACGCACCAGAAGTGGAAAGGGTAAGATTACTTCTTGGGAGTCCTTAAAACGCAAACTACGTAAGAGGTATGTCCCAACTACGCACAAGTTATCCTTATACAAAAAGATTGCTAACCTTGTACAAGGAAAAATGAGTGTTAGTGAATACATAGAAGAATTTGAGAACTTGGTTCTAATGGGAGAAGTAGAAGAGAATGAAGAGATAAAAATGGCTAGGTTCTTACGTGGGTTAAATCGTAGTATAGCTAATACGGTTGATTTGTGTCCTTATTCTGATTTTGATACCTTGTGTGGGTTGTGTCTAAAAATTGAGGCACAAGGGAAGGGAAGACATGAGGGTGAGTCTAGTAAGAGTCATACTTGGTCTCGAACGGATGATGGTAATAGAGCCAATCCTACTAATACTAATCAATCCCTCATTGTTAAGAGTAACCCCGCACCCCCACCTCAATCTACCACCAAAACAACTACTGAAACTAGTCTATCTAAAGTACGCTGTTTCAAATGTCAAGGGTTTGGTCACTACAAAAACGCTTGCCCTAACAAAAGAGTTGTGACCTTAAGGGAAGTGATCACTGTTAGGGATGAGTTATGGGAAGAGGAGCAACGTATAGGGGCTGTTTTCAATGTTAATGAGGAAGAGGAAGGGTAAGAGAAGGACTTTGAGGCTTATGAACCCCCAGCTTATGATACATTATTAGTACTACGTACCCTACATGCTAACCCCATTCAACATGACACCGAACAAAGAGACCAGCTATTCCATACTAAGTGTCAAGTTAAAGACAAATGGTGTAGTTTAATCATTGATGGAGGTAGTTGTACCAACGTTGCCTCAACTGAAATGGTAGACAAACTAGGTCTAGCTACGACTAATCACCCTAACCCTTATGCATTACATTGGTTGAACAACGGAAACAAAGTAAGGGTCACTAAACAAGTGAGGGTTGGTTTAACCATGGGTTCCTACGTTGATGAAGTGTTGTGTGATGTTATTCCTATGGATGCTTGTCACATACTATTAGGCCGTCCTTGGCAGTTTGATAGGGACGTAGTTCACCATGGGAGGAGGAATGAGTATGAATTGAGTGATAAGGGAAGGAAGATTATACTCAAACCCATGACACCTCAAAGCGTGTGTAACATGTTAGCAAATAAAGTCGGAAAACCCAGCCTCTCAATGTTTGCTAGTAAAAACGTGGTAGTACATGCTTTAGAAGAGGGGGAGTTAGATTACATCAAAGAGGAACCAGTTAAGGTTAATAGTGATTGTAAAGGAAAACAATCTGAAGAATGGTTAAAGAAACTAGGTGTTGTCGTTCCTACTAGGATACCAGCTTGTTTGACGCCTAATGTAGGTCATGGACTTCTAAAGGATGAAGGTGGAAAGAACAATGTCATGGCACGGTCATGAGCCCAATCACGGGTTGTTTGAAAAAGGGAGCGTTTGATTGGAACGAACAAGCCCAAAAAGCGTTCGAGAAGATCAAGGAGTTTCTAGCAAAACACCTATACTCGCTCTACCCGACTTCTCTCAACCATTCGAAGTCGAGTGCGACGCAAGTGGCGTGGGAATTGGAGCTGTTCTAATCCAAGCTCGACGACCCAACGCTTACTTTTCGGAGAAATTGGGAGGCGCTCGTTGTAATTACTCTACATACGACAAAGAGTTCTACGCGATCGTTCGAGAACTTGACCATTGGAGTCACTATCTTCGCCCTAGTCATTTTGTACTTCACTCAGATCACGAGTCTCTCAAGTAGATACATGGGCAACAAAAGCTCAACCCGAGACATGCAAAATGGGTTGAATTCCTTCAATCATTCCATTTTTCATCAAAATACAAAGAAGGCAAGAGTAATGTAGTAGCTGACGATTTATCACAGAGATATGCGCTACTTACCACGCTCGAAGTAAAGCTACTAGGGTTCGAATTAATAAAAGAATCTTATGTTCTTGATGATGAACTAAGGGAGATATTCGAGGAATGTCTAAAAGGTGGGTACAAGGAATACACGTTACAAGAAGGTTTTCTATTTAAGGGAAACCGACTTTGTGTTCCGAAGCATCCAATTCGTGAATTACTAATTCGCGAAGCACATGGTGGTGGTTTAGCCGGACATTTCGGAATCTAAAAGACGCTCGATATCTTACACGAGCACTTTCATTGGCCGAGCATTTCATTGTCAACCTGCAAACCAAATTATATCGATAATAATAAAAAATATTCAAAATGGCGTTATGGATTAATGTCGAAAGCTAGAATTTCACTAGGAGAATACTAAAACTAGTTTCGAGAATTTCAGTCTTAACACATATCAGACTTCAGTCTCTAATGTAGGCAACTCAACCATAATAGGACAGCGACTTATAAATGCGTGATCCTAGTTTAAGATGATATGCACACCCTTCCCGAGCACCATAAGTACTCGGTTCAACCCGATGGCGTCTTACACTGCGAGGCACGAGTTTAAGGTCAAAATGTACACACACTCCCGACCACCATATATGTTCGGTTCAACAACCAATGTGCCCCATATAGACACACCAGTCTTACAGTTGATGGCAAAAACGTAAACCCCAGAATATATATTACTCTAAACCTCACACTTGTCCTTATTCCATAAATTAAAAACAAAGCCATTAAAAAGATATAATCATTATAAATAATATGAAGATAAAATGAATAATCATTATGTTCTAAAAGAGGAAACTTTCTATTTTAGAAAACTTCTATTTTTAGAAACTTTACAAAAAATAACATTATATCAAATTGTCAAAAATATTAGTTTATACTAATAAAAAATTTTTAGTAAACGATATAGATTTATAAAACTAATACTTTCAGCCTTAACGACATTAATTTCTAAACGAGAACAATTGGGTTTATGAAATTATTGAAATATCATACAAGTGTTTATAAAATGGTTAAAAATGTCTTAAACTTAATATTACTAATTATTTTGTTTTCAAAGTTTATAAAACTAAAATCCCCTAATTATTAATAGTTTCGACAAAACGAGCATAAATAGAATTTTACGACAAATGTCAAAATAAATCTTTTAACGTCTTTTATTTAATTAAACCATTAAAAAAGTTTAGAATATGATAAGGGGTGATTGAACTCTTAAAATTTCAAATTTCAATATTTTCAGGATTGCTGGAAAAATAATTCATTTAGCTGAAACATAGCATTTTAACGATAAATCGTAATTTTGTCCAGAAATCAATACTATCATTAAAAGGTTTCGATAAATAGTAAAAAAATTATGTAAAATAGGTGAAATACATTTTTGGACATTCTGTCCAAAAAATAAATTTTTCAGAATCTGCAAACTTGGTTTTTAAAGGGTTTTCTCGTTAATCGTCTAATCTCGACAATAACGATTAATAAAAATAGTAATTACAAAACGATTGAAGTATTAACATCCAAAAATTGTTATTAATCCTAAAAAAATTATGATTTTCCAGAAGCTATCATTTTTTTTTTCAGATTTTCAAAATCCCAGATTTCACAAATTCCAACAAAACTGTCTTTAAAACTCGTTTCCACAATTAACGATTCTCTTAATAAAACTTGCCGTACCTAATAATTTATTAAAGCACTAAAAATTATAAAAATACATTTTTATCAAGAACTATCAGGAACATTTTTCTTTTCCAGATTCAAAACAAAAATCAGAAATCGGGAATTAAAATGACTAACATGGTTTTAACGATAAACGATGATTTAAAGTGTTTAATTAATTCACCCACTTAACAATTCCAAAAAATTCTGAAAGAATTTAGAATTTTTTTTTTCACGAGAAATATTATCAAAACCAAATTTCAGATAAAATAAAATGTTTAAGTGCTAGAACTAAAAATCGGCATTTAATCATTTTTGTCCGGAAACAGTAATAATTCAATAATCGATACTTAAAAATATCAGGAAAATACAAAATTATCAAAAATCATCAAAAACATAATTTTTACAGAATATATTCATATTTTACATGTTTAGGCCGAATATTACGATTTTACAAAATAATATAACAATTTAATCGTTAATCTCCTAAAAGCGATAAAAATACCGAAACATGCAAATTTGTACGACTTTAAAATTTTCCAGATTATATGACATACACATATTGTCAAAAACCAAATTATAATTATATACATGCAATTACACAAATAAAATCATGCAATACCGAGTAACATCGACGTTACCTTCGATCCAAATCCAAGTCTATGATAAATTCGTCGGCCTCGGGGTCGTCCAAGAATCCTTAAAAAGGGGGGATCAGAATAACGATTAATTTGGAGATAAAATTGAGATGATCAAGACTCGATTTGAGACAAAATTTGGCTAGAAAAGCTACTGGAAAATCTCGGACGAGTGAGCAAAAGGGAAGAAATGTTGCTTAATTTTTTGTAAAATGAATGTTAAGAAAGTGGATGGTTTTCTAAAGTGTAAATGATAAGTAAATTTTGATGAAAATTATGCCATAATGCATGCACAATCCAACCAAAATGAGAGAGAAAGGGAGTGTGAAGAGTTTGATCATTAAGCACCAATTAAATGGGAAAGAAAAGAAAATATCTTTAAGTTTAACATAATAAAGTGAAGGGTATAATAGGAAAACGTAGTAGGGGTGTGCCAAGGGGGTCACGATCCAAAATGTGGGAAAAGGACCCAAAATAATTTGTAAGTTGATAAAAAGAAGAATCGTAAAATTGTTAAAGGTATTTCAAAGCAATTCGAATAAACCTCGCGTTGGAAAACAATTATTTACGAAACTTCGTAATAAAATCATTAAAAGTCAAATCTTCTTAAATAAAAATATTTCTTAGTTGGAAATATCATATAAACGTGTTTGGATATTTTTAGGAAAAATAAATAACTCAATTTCAAGCTTAAAACACTAGTTTGTAGAAAAATAGAACTCCTCGCGAATAAATAAATAGTTTGCGATGAAAATTTTATAAATAGATTTATGATAGGAAAATAAAATATTTAGAATCTTTTAATGAAAATAAATAATATTTGACTCAAAAATATTATGAAACTTGAAAATGAAGAAAACTGAAGGCAGAAAAATAACAGAGTCATGACGGAGTCATAACGGAATAGATAACAACGCATAGAAAATTAGCGGGTGTTACAGCTTACATTTCCCGAGTTGAGGGAAATTCTTGGGTTTGTGAAGGCGCCAATGCAAATTGAGATGTCGACAGGACGTGGAAACAATAATATATGGTGCAAATTAACGGGGGCACAAAAGAAAGGGAAAGACGACAAAGCAAGTGTACCAAATCACTCACCCAACCATCCGAATTGTGGCCCGTTTCCTTGTCTCATTGTTCTTTTCAATTGGCGAGTCGACGAAGGTTAATGACATTGTTCGGCAAATCCTTTGGACTTTGTTGCCAGAAGGTGTCGGGGTTCTCAATTGGGCAAATATGTTTGTGAATGCTTGCCTCAAACATCGAAGAAAAACTAGTGCAAGCATTCACAATGGGGGATTGATCACACTTCTCGCTCTCCACTTCTTAGTGGATAAGCCTTTAATGAGACTAACTCAAGTCCCCGGGCATCTCTTCTATGATGAGAGTTTTTGCACATCGATTGAAATGTGCCAGAGGGTTAGTATAGCTCCCTACACCATTGCATTGAAGGATTCTGCGAAGAAACCCTACCTTAGCCTCCTAAGACTCGACAATGACCCTCTTCCTCAAGGGCAATATGCCCGACACTTCTTCTGTCAAAACATGCTTGATCGTTCTTGCGATACTGACTCTGTGGAAGCAGAGTGTGAGTCTAGCCGTTAGCGTAGACGGTTGCATAGCCCCATACCACCTTCTACGGAGGGACCATCTTCCTCCCACCACATTGAGGACAGTCCTATGGGTGAGGCTGACCCGAGCACTGCCATGCCTTCCTCCCACCATCCTAGTGGGGGAAATCATCATGATTTGGCCGCTTACATGGATTCCTCGAGGAAGTGGATGGGTTCGACTGATGTTTGGAAGGGAGTGATTTTGTCTAGCATTGAGTAGGTGAATCAAGGGTATATGAACCAGTGCCCATGGATAGACACGTGGAACACTTGGACCGATGGTTAGACTGCTCATGTGCAACAAGAACATACTTGGTATCAGAAGCAGTGGACTGGCGTGCCATCGAGGACACTCGATATCAGACAGACCTCTTGGCATCAAGAAGACGTGAGTCGGTGGCAGCAACAAGATGATAGGTGGGTGCAGAATGATGCAGGGTGGGCAGAGGATGACATACGGTACTTTGAGTACCACTCATGACTCGTACGAGGATGCCGTGTCTAGTGAGGACACTTTTTGCCTCTCTTTAAAACCTCACTCTCCAGCAGCACCGATATTTGACCCCCACTTACCCTCAGGTCCAGGTTGATGAGAGCCTTCTGCGCAGACAGAAGACTCGGAGAAGAAGATTGGAGAGGAGGAACCGGACTCGAGGCCATGATGGTGCCTCGGGTTCGCATTCTTGATAAGTTTGCTCGATCGCACCTTCCCTCACAATGAGGACATTGTTCACTGTAAGTGTGGGGGAGAGATTTATCTTGTAATTTCTTTGAACATTTTCCTGTTTTAGTTCTTCACCGTTGCAGTGGTAGTCTCGCATTCAGTTTAGCATCTGATGCGTACTTATTATCCTCTGCATTCTGAAGAAGCTTCCGTGTTATCCTTCGCATTCCGAAGAAGCTCTTCAAAAAAATACCGGCTTGGTGAAAACTCACAAGGGTGAGCGCCTAGACAATATTGGGAGACGGGAAGCCGGTGACGAGATGAAAACCGAAAAGGGCATCTCGGGTGAAATGAAGAATCGAGTGCGTGCCCCATTTAAAAAAAAAAATTGATTTCGAATAATGTAGTTTGTAGTCCTAAACGGAAGTCATAAGAAGGGAACGATAAGGAGTTAAGGAAGGAGTATAATAGATTTTATTTTTGAATGGAGCTCACAATTTTTTATTTTTCTTTCATGGGGATTTTGTAACCGGGCTAGCGACATTGGTGATAGCATGTATAAGGTGGTCGTACTAGCCCCGGTCGATCTTGGAGTGATAAGGGGGTGATATAAGAAGAAGATGAGTGTAACACCCCGACCCAAACTAGGACCGGAAATTTTAGTCATGATAACTCGCCAGGCTCTGTACTGGTCCCACAGACCAACACGAGCCCTTTTCAGTGCATTTTTTCCTCATTCATGCGCATCCCGGAAACCTTCCCAGAAGATCACCCATCCTTAGACTGCGGGGTTCCATGCAAGACTACTCCCAGTCAAGCACACTTAACTGCAAAGTTCTTTTGCATGGATGACTAGAAAAGAAAGTACACTTTGTTGATATGGGTAGTACTTTCAATCCTTTTTAAGCACTAGTCATTTAAGCTTATAAATAGGACGTCTTCAATCAATGTGCGGTGTTTCAATCACTCACATTTGAAGAACGCAACGTCCTCGTTGCACATGGCAACATAACTGCTGACCTAGAATCCACCCCCGCTAGGTGCCAAATACACGGTCGCAGGGTTGCTCTGATACCATTTGTAACACTCCGGCCCAAACTAGGACCAGAAATATTAGTCGCGGTAGCTCACCAAGCTCTTTACTGGTCCCACAGACCAACACGAGTCCTTTTCACCGCATTTTGTCCTCACTCATGCGCATCCTGGAAACATTCTCAGTAGGTCACCCATCCTTAGACTACTCCCAGTCAAGCACGCTTAACTGCGGAGTTCTTTTGCATGGATGACAAGAAAAGAAAGTGCACTTTGTTGATATGAGTAGTACTTTCAATCCTTTTTAAGCACTAGTCATTTAAGCTCATAAATAGGACATATTCAATCAATGTGGGGTGTTTCAATGAGTGTGAGATAGGAGAATTGAGATCGTCTCCATCAATGTCTTGGGATAAGATATGAGACGACCACCCAAATAGTTTGTGGATATAAGAAGGGGTTGTGATTGTGTTGAGTTGGGTTGGAGTTGAGTTGAGTTTTACTCGGGATGTGTAATAAGTGTGGGGGAGTTGATAAGAGTGAGTTTGACTATGATAATTAGGCTCATACTGTGGATCTTTTGGTGTTAATTGACTCATTTTACATTGTATTGAATATTGATGTACTTCTTTAGTTTTGCTTGCATTTTATCTCTTTTTGGTCTTGAATCTAATCACCTGTGTGGGAGCTTGGCTGTAATTGCCTATAGCCGACTCGAGAAAACAATTCCAGGACTACGGAAGCAAGGGAAACTACTTAGGATCGAAACTCAAGTCTCGAGTACACGCTAAAAGTCAAGTGACACGTATTTAGTAGAAGAATAAGAAGTTCGGAATCAAAGACAAACTTGAAAGAAAAAGAAGCGGAGACGAAAACTAGACCAGGGCCGCAGGTGCTGTTCCAAGGCGCAGCTTGCATCCCCTGCCCTCGCCGCAACCTGCAGTCCCCTGCGATGTAGTTTTTCTCGGGTTTTAATTTCGTGTTTTGGATTAAGCCCATTTGTTTTATTTCGTTTAATTGAGACCAAGATATAAATAGCCTAGGGATTTCAATATTAAACATCATCTAGAGGGAGATTTTAGATTTTCATTAGTTTGTATTTAGAAAAACCCTTGTTTTCATTTTTCTTTGGTAGATTTTCGTTTAGTTTATATTGGTTTTGGGAGAGACTTGAAGAAGGAATGAGATTACTCATCTTGTCTATGAGATTGTAATATTTCTTTTCTTGGCACTATTTTCATTATTAATCCATTGAAGTTTCTGTGAGAATTCTTCTTCCTCTCTAATATTTTCATTTCCTTATCTTGCTCTTAATTGTCTTATGAATTGCTTATGAGTTTTGTGGTTTGATCAACCTATCTTGTTGTTTGTAGTGCTATTGCATTGTTCAAATTAGTGAGTTTAGCTAATTGTGAACATAAGAAGCAAATTTGACTAATTTCCACCTTGGATTATAGGGGGAAGTTAGAAAAATTGGATTTTGATTATTAACATGCATGTGATGGTTTAATCAATGAAGTTGCAAATCCTCATTTTGTTACATGCTATTGATTATAATGCTCTCTTATTTGCATTCATTGATGAGTTTTAGTTGATGTGTTGTGAATTTGAGTAGGGTGATTTTGGGGTGGTTTTAATCTCATTTTTACCATAATCTTGTGACAATTATTTTAAGGTGGAGATTTTCGATAGAAGGATTTTACCATTTGTAGTGGATTGTTGTTGCGAGTTTGTCTTGATTGCCTTCTTTCTTGTTGATCTTATTTTTTTTTGATAAAATGTGATTCAATATAAAAAAAATAGATATTTACAAGATACAAATCATATCGTAACAAGGACAGGATAAACTCCTTCCTTACAAATAAACTGACTTATTGATGTGAGTGAAAAAGAACTTTGAACAAGTTATTTGGAGGTTGATAGTATTTTGAGATGAACGAAAAACAAGCAACAAAATCAGATTGTAAGAGTTGTTGTAAGGATGATAGAATGTAACCAAGGATAGTGTGCTTAGTGAGATAGACCTATACCTCAACAAAGCGGGTGCTAATTCAAACACTCGATTGAAATAGCGAGTATAGAGCTTGTAACGCGACTAACTCTAGTACTTTGTCTTGTGAACTACAAAGACGAAAAGGAAACGCAAAGCTTCACTCAGGTTTGTTTTATGCAAGTTGAATGATTTTATTCATCAAATGGATGGCTATATATAGCCTACAAACGTCCTCAACCAGAATGGTCAAGCCCCTTAAAGAGGGTGATACAAACAAAGCTAAGGAAAAGAACTTAGACACTAAGATACAATGCATCAATGGGAACACAATCAGCCTACTAACTCCGGTGCACAGCCCTTGTTTGAATGAGTGTAAACCCGAGTTAATGCATCCATATGGTCTTGATTATTTGACTTGTAAAGGAGATTAGAGCAATGTATGTTCTTGCTCTTTTATTCGGTCCAAGTAGGTGCTTGCACAAGCTAGTTCAGCACTTGAAGAAGGCACACTACTAGACTTGAAGGAGGGGCTAAGGGGGTTGGACTAGGACCATTTGGAGCTAGTGTGACTTCATTGAACTCTTGGTTTGTTGCTTCTTCATTCGGATAATCTCCCCCCCCCTTGAAAAGGAATTGTCCTCAATTCTGAAATGCCGTCATCATCAAGATAAGGAGAAAGGTCTCCCACATTGAACGTGGCATGAACTCCATAATCATCCGGTAACTCCACCTTGTAGGCATTGTCGTTTACCTTTGATATGATCTTGTATGGACCTTCTGCTCGTGGCATCAACTTGTTCTTTCTCTTGCTTGGAAACCTCTTCTTTCTTAAGTGAACCCAAACTAAGTCGTCCTCTTGGAATAGTCTTGGTTTCCTGTTTTTGTTGGATCTTTTTTTGTAGGCTTCATTTACCTCCTTGATCCTTTCTCGAATTTGCTCGTGGAGTTTTATCATGGATTTAAGCTTTTACTCTGCGTCTTTGTGGACTAACTCATCCTTAGGTAGCGGAATTAGGTCCAAGGGCATATAAGGATTGATTCCATACACGGCCTCAAAAGGAGAATGAGAGGTAGCATAAGTAGGTGATCCGAATGAAGAAGCTACTAAAGAGTTCAATGAAGTCATATTAGCTCCTAATGGTTCTAGTTCAGCCACACTAGCACCTCCTACCAGCTTAGTAGTGTGCCTACTTCAATTGGTGAGCTAGCTCGTGTGTGAGTCGAATAAAAGAGCAAATAGTCAAGGTCTCATGAAGGCATTAACTTGGGTTCACACTCATTCAAGCATGGGGAGTGCACCGGAGTTAAGAGGGTGATTAAGGCTGATTGTGTTCACATAGTGTACACGTCTTGTTAGCTTTGTTCTTAGCTCCTAGTTCACATAGTGTGCCGCGTCTTAATGCTCTCTTTAAGCTTTGTTTTTAGCTCCTAAGCTTTGTTATTGTCACCATTAGAACTTTGTTATTATCACCCTTAACCAACCGGGTTTAGGGTCACTTTGTAGGCTATATATAGCCATCAACTTGAATGAATAAGACACATATTACACACAAGATTTATACACAAAACTGAGTAAAGCATTGCTTTCTTTTACGTCCTTGTTGCTTACAAGACAAAGTCTAGAGTTAGTCGCGTTACAAGCTCTAAACTCGCTACTTCAATCGCGTGTCTGATTTAGCACCCGCTTTGTTGAAGTATAGGTCTACTTCTGATGTGAGTTGATATGAACTTTGAAACAAGAATGAGAGATATGATTAGTATTCTGAAATGGAACGTGAACAAGTAACCAAAACAGAATGAAAGGATAGTTTTTAAGGATGAATAAACCGTAACCAAGGATAGTATGCTAGGTGAAGTAGACCTATACTTCAACAAAGCGGTTGCTAGATCAAACACTCGATTGAAATAGCGAGTTTAGAGCTTGTAACGCGACTTACTCTAGACTTTGTCTTGTAAACAACAAGGACGTAAAAGAAAGCTTAGCTTTACTCAGGTTTTTGATATGCAAATTGGATGCCTTATTCATTCAAATAGATGGCTATATATAGCCTACAATCAGGCCTTAAACTCGGCTGATTAGGGGTGACAAAAACAAAGTTACAACCATGTGAACAAGTGATGTGAGTTGATATGAACTTTGAAACAAGAATGAGAGATATGATTAGTATTCTGAAATGGAACGTGAATGAGTAACCAAAACAGAAAGAAAAGATAGTTTTAAGGAAGGATAAACCGTAACCAAGGATAGTATGCTAGGTGAAGTAGACCTATACTTCAACAAAGCGGTTGCTAGATCAAACACTCGATTGAAATAGCGAGTTTAGAGCTAGTAACGCGACTCACTCTAGACTTTGTCTTGTAAACTACAAGGACGAAACAGAAAGCTCAGCTTTACTCAAGTTTTAATATGCAAATTGGATGATCTATTCCTTCAAAATGACCGGCTATTTATAGCCTACAAGAGCCCTTAAACCGGTTGGTTTAGGGTGACAAAAACAAGGCTAAAACTTATGTGAACATGGAGCTAATTACAAAGTAGGGAGCTAATAACAAAGTTAATGTAAACATGGAGCTAAAAACAATGTTTGATGAAGAGTAATCAGCCGTGGTCTTCTTGTGTGAACATGGAGATGAAAACAAAGCTTGAGTAGGAGTAATGAGGCGCGGCAAGGATGTGAACATGGAGCCAAAAACCAGGCTAACAAAGGAGCCTTTTAGCCGTGTATACCATGAGAACACAACCAGCTTTAAAACCTTCTCAACTTCAGTCCATTACTCATGCTTGAATGATTGTGACCCTAAGTTAATGTCTTCATTTTACCTTGATTAGTTGCTCCTTTATTCAGCTCAAATTCGAGCTAGCTCCATAATTGAAGATGACTTCTTATTATTGCTAATGTAGCTGGCCTAAGCTTAAGTAGGAGCTAGTATTCTTTAGTTGAGCTCTTTAGAACTTCCTTACTTGGATTAGTGGCTTCTTGATTCGGATCATCTCCTCCCCCTTGACAAGGAATTGTCCTCAATTCTGAAATGTTATCTTTATCAAGGTATAGAAGAAGATCTTCTATTAGGAAGGTGGCTTGAACTCCATACTCATCCGGCAACTTCAACTTGTAAGTTCTGTGGTTACCCTTGTGCGGAACTTCTGGTTGTGACTTCCATTTGCTCCTTCCTTGGTTTGGGAACTCCTCCATACTTACGTTAGCCAAAGACAAGTCATCCCTTATGAAGAGCCTTGTACTTCTGTTTTTGTTGTGCTCTCCTTTGTAGACTGTTCCCATTATGTATCCTGAATTAGAATGCCTTGGGGTGCAAAGGAGGTTTCCTTTAGAAGGAAGTCTTACCTGCAAAATAAGCTCATCAAAAGTACCAAAAGAGTTAGTCTTGTGTTTGGTCAGTACTTCAGTCTCCACGGAGTAGTAGTCCTTCCAATTCTCAATTCCAATTCTGGTTGTATGCGCGTTGTTACAATACAACGTGTTAACCATGTCTTCGCCCTTACCCTCTACATACCTTAAGATCTCAGGATCTTTCCTAGGCATCATATAGGAGGGCATTCCATTAGAGATAACAACACCTTGTTCCTTTTGCCACTCTTCAAATGGCGTCCCTTCACTGCCACTCTTAATCTTAATTGGTTCTTCTTTGGTGGCATCAAACTCTCCTTCGTCTAGAGTATGCACTTCTACAATTTTACTAGCAAACATTGAGAGGCTGGGTTTTCCGACTCTATTTGCTAACATGTTACACACGCTTTGAGGTGCCATGGGTTTGAGTATAATTTTCTTCCCTTTATCATTCAATTCATACTCATTCCTCCTCCCATGGTGAACTACGTCCCTATCAAACTGCCAAGGACGGCCTAATAGTATGTGACAAGCATCCATAGGAATTACATCACACAAAACCTCATCAACGTAGGAACCCATGGTTAATCCAACCCTCACTTGTTTAGTGACCCTTACCTTGTTCCCGTTGTTTAACCAATGTAATGCATAAGGGTTAGGGTGATTAGTAGTAGCTAGACCTAGTTTGTCCACCATTTCAGTTGAGGCAACGTTGGTACAACTACCTCCATCGATGATTAGACTACACCATTTATCTTTAACTTGACACTTAGTATGGAACAGTTGGTCTCTTTGTTCAGTGTCTTGTTGAATTGGGTTAGCATGTAGAGTACGTAGTACTAGGAGTGTGTCATAAGCCGGGGGTTCATTAGCCTCAATATCTTCTTCTTCTTCTTCCTCTCCCTCATTAACATTAAAAACAGCCCCTATACGTTGTTCCTCCTCCCATAACTCATCCCTAACTGTGATTACTTCCCTTAAGGTCACAACTCTTTTGTTAGGACAAGCGTTTTTGAAGTGACCAAACCCTTGACATTTGAAACAACGTACCTTAGACTAGTCTCAGTGGTTGTTTTGGGGGTAGACTGAGGTGGGGGTGCGGGGTTATTCTTAATCACAAGGGGTTGATTAGTATTAGTAGGATTGATTCTATTACTATCATCTGTTCGTGACCAAGTATGACTCTTACTAGACTCACCCTCATGTCTTCCTTTCCCTTGTGCCTCGATTTTTAGACACAATCCACACAATGTATCAAAATCAGAATAAGGACACAAATCAACCGTATTGGCTATACTACGATTTAATCCATGTAAGAACCTAGCCATTTTTATTTCTTCATTTTCCTCTACTTCTCCCATTAAAACCAAGTTCTCAAATTCGTCTATGTATTCACTAACACTCATTTTTCCTTGCACAAGGTTAGCAATCTTTTTGTATAAGGATAACTTGTGCGTAGTTGGGACATACCTCTTACGTAGTTTTCGTTTTGAGGACTCCCAAGAAGTAATCTTACCCTTTCCACTTCTGGTGCGCTGTACCTTAAGTCCTTCATACCAAAGGGAAGCCCCTTTGCTTAGCTTTAGGATGGCGTACTTGCACCTCTCTTCGTCCTCCAAATCCTTGAAGTCAAAGAGCTTTTCCATGTTTCTTTCCCACTCCAAGTAAGCTTCAGGATCAGTACCACCGTTAAACTCAGGAAGTTCAGTTACCTTAATCTTGTCCACCGGTTCTCTCCTAGGTTGGAAACGAGAATTCTTGGGCTGGAAGTTCTCCAATGCCTTCTTTAGTTGTTCCAGGAAAGTAGGATCCTCAAAGTTCAACACTCCTGCCATGTTTACGTCTAAATGGATGACCAAAGCTCTGATACCACTAATGATGTGAGTTGATATGAACTTTGAAACAAGAATGAGAGATATGATTAGTATTCTGAAATGGAACGTGAATGAGTAACCAAAACAGAAAGAAAAGATAGTTTTAAGGAAGGATAAACCGTAACCAAGGATAGTATGCTAGGTGAAGTAGACCTATACTTCAACAAAGCGGTTGCTAGATCAAACACTCGATTGAAATAGCGAGTTTAGAGCTAGTAACACGACTCACTCTAGACTTTGTCTTGTAAACTACAAGGACGAAGCAGAAAGCTCAGCTTTACTCAAGTTTTAATATGCAAATTGGATGATCTATTCCTTCAAAATGACCGGCTATTTATAGCCTACAAGAGCCCTTAAACCGGTTGGTTTAGGGTGACAAAAACAAGGCTAAAACTTATGTGAACATGGAGCTAATTACAAAGTAGGGAGCTAATAACAAAGTTAATGTAAACATGGAGCTAAAAACAATGTTTGATGAAGAGTAATCAGCCGTGGTCTTCTTGTGTGAACATGGAGATGAAAACAAAGCTTGAGTAGGAGTAATGAGGCGCGGCAAGGATGTGAACATGGAGCCAAAAACCAGGCTAACAAAGGAGCCTTTTAGCCGTGTATACCATGAGAACACAACCAGCTTTAAAACCTTCTCAACTTCAGTCCATTACTCATGCTTGAATGATTGTGACCCTAAGTTAATGTCTTCATTTTACCTTGATTAGTTGCTCCTTTATTCAGCTCAAATTCGAGCTAGCTCCATAATTGAAGATGACTTCTTATTATTGCTAATGTAGCTGGCCTAAGCTTAAGTAGGAGCTAGTATTCTTTAGTTGAGCTCTTTAGAACTTCCTTACTTGGATTAGTGGCTTCTTGATTCGGATCAACAAGGAGCTAATAACAAGGCTTAGGAGCTAATAACAAAGTAATGTAAACATGGAGCTAATAACAAAGCTCTTAATCAGCCCCGGTCCTCTTGTGTGAACATGGAGCCAAAAACAAAGCTTGATGATGCACACTATGTGAACATAGCCATGGTGTGAACCCAAGTTAATGTCTTCAATTTACCTTGACTTCTTTGCTCCTTTATTCAGCTCCTATACGAGCTAACTTAATACTTGGAGGAGGCACACTACTAGGCTGGTAGGAGGTGCTAAAGTGGCTTGACTAGAACTATTAGGAGCTAGTGTTACTTCATTGAACTCTTTAGCCTCTTCATTCGGATCATCTCCTCCCCCTTGAAAAGGAATTGCCCTCAATTCTGAAATGCCATCATCATCAAGGTAAGGAGAAAGGTCTCCCACATTGAACGTGGCATGAACTCCATACTCATCTGGTAATTCCACTTTGTAAGCATTGTCGTTTACCTTTGATATGATCTTATAAGGACCTTCTGCTCGTGGCATCAACTTATTCTTTCTTTTGCTTGGAAACCTCTCCTTTCTCAAGTGAACCCAAACTAAGTCACCCTCTTGAAAAAGTCTTGGTTTCCTGTTCTTGTTGGACCTTCTTTTGTATGCTTCATTGACCTCCTTGATCCTTTCTTGAATTTGCTCGTGGAGTTTGATCATAGCCTTTAGTTTGGACTCCGCATCCTTGTGGACTAACTCATCCTTAGGTAGAGGAATCAGGTCCAAAGGCATGTAAGGATTGATCCCATATACGGCCTCAAAAGGGGAATGAGAGGTAGCATAAGTAGGAGAGCGATTGTAGGCAAATTCAGCGTGGGCAAGCTTGATATCCCAATCCTTTTGAGTCTTACTTACAAGGCCTCTTAACAACGTCCCCAAAGTGCGATTGGTAACCTCGGTTTGTCCATCTGTTTGTGGATGATGAGAAGTGCTAAATAAGAGCTTGGTTCCCACCTTCCTCCATAATGTGTTCCAAAAGTAACTAAGGAACTTTGAATCACGATCAGAGACAATGGACTTGGGTACTCCATGGAGACGCACCACCTCTTTGAAGTATAAGTCAGCAACATTGCTAGCATCATCCGTTTTGTGGCAAGCAATGAAGTGAGCCATCTTTGAAAACCGATCTACCACCACCATGATAGCATCTTTTCCTCTAGCGGTTCTTGGTAAGGCTACAATGAAATCCATGGATACATCTTCCCATGGTCTATTAGGAGTGGGTAAGGGCGTGTAGACTCCGGGTTTGAAAGAACTTTTGGCAAATTGGCAAGTCACACACTTACTCACTACATGCTGGACACTCCCTTGCATCTTTGGCCAAAAGAAGTGCTCCTTTAAGACCTCCAAAGTTCTTGTGATGCCAAAATGACCCGTTAATCCTCCTCCATGAGCTTCTCTAACTAGCAGCTCTCTAATGGGATGCTTGGGCACACACAGGCGGTTTCCTTTGAAAAGAAATCCCTCCTGTAAAGCAAACTCATCAAAGGCTCCCTCCTTGCATTTGGTGAAGGTTTCACCAAAGTCAGCATCATTGTTGTAGTAGTCTTTTAGAGTTTCAAATCCGAGCAACCTCACATCCAAAGTAGATAGTAAAGTGTAGCGGCGGGATAGTGCATCAGCTACTACGTTACTTTTTCCATCCTTTTGTACTTTGAAGAGAAATGAAAGGATTGCAAGAATTCTACCCACTTGGCATGCCTTGGACTTAACTTTTGTTGGCCATTGATGTATTTTAGGGACTCATGATCTGAATGGAGAATAAAATGGTTAGTACGAAGGTAATGACTCCAATGATCAAGAGCTCTTACTATGGCATAGAACTCCTTGTCGTAGGTGCAATAGTTCAGCCTTGCTCCTTTGAGTTTTTCTGAGAAATAGGCAATGGGGCGCTTATTTTGTACAAGAACAGCACCAATTCCTACTCCACTAGCGTCACATTCCACCTCAAATGGCTGAGAGAAATCAGGAAGGGCTAAGATAGGAGCGGAACACAACTTCTCTTTGATGGCTTCAAAGGCTTCTTGGGCAGCTTTGGACCAAACAAACGTGCCTTTCTTCAAGCATTCGGTGATAGGACTTGTGATAGTGCTAAAGTCCTTAATGAATCTCCTGTAAAAAGAAGCCAAACCATGAAATGACCTTACTTCTGTAATGGTGGAAGGTATTGGCCAAGTACGTATGGATTCCACTTTGGTTTGATCAACTGACACTCCTTCTTTGGACACTACATAGCCAAGGAACACTACGCTCTCCACAAAGAAAGCACACTTCTCCTTCTTCCCAAAGAGTTGTTGCTTGCGAAGTGTTGTAAACAGTAGTCTTAAGTGCTCCATATGCTCCTCCAAAGACCTGCTATACACAAGGATATCATCCAAGTAAACCACAATAAAGCGACCTAAGTAGGCCTTAAGTACTTGGTTCATTAGCCTCATGAACGTGCTTGGAGCGTTGGTAAGACCAAATGGCATGACCGTCCACTCATAGAGTCCATGCTTAGTTTTGAAAGCGGTCTTCCATTCATCTCCTTCCCTCATTCTGATTTGATGGTACCCGCTTCTTAGATCAATTTTGGAGAAGACCACTGCCCCATGAAGCTCGTCTAACATATCATCTAACCTTGGAATACGAAATCTATACTTGATGGTGATGTTGTTAACGGCTCTACTATCTACACACATTCTCCAAGTCCCATCTTTCTTAGGTACTAAAAGGACTGGAACAGCACAAGGACTAAGGCTCTCCCGCACATACCCTCGACTCATTAACTCATCTATTTGTCTTTGTAATTCCTTAGTTTCCTCCGGATTACACCTATATGCTGCCTTATTGGGTAAGGTTGATCCTGGAATGAGGTCGATTTGGTGTTCTATACCTCTAATAGGTGGTAAACCAACGGGTAATTCCTCGGGGAAGACATCCTTAAACTCGTGTAACAATTCCTCAAATGGCTTTCCTCCAAGCCCATTCTCAACTTCTATGGGTTTTTCATTAGCCATCATGACAAAGACACGCTCCCCCTCTTGTAAAGCCTGCTCTACCTCACTCTCACTCGCAAAGATGGTGAGGTTAGGTTTCTTGGTTTTGTTGGAGGTCATAGCTCTAACAGCTTGGGGAGTCATAGGTTTTAGAATGATTTTCTTTCCCTTATCCCTTAACTCGTATTCATTTTTCCTCCCATGGTGTACTACATCCCTATCAAACTGCCAAGGACGCCCCAAAAGTATATGACAAGCATCCATAGGGATAACATCACAAAGAACTTCATCGACATAAGACCCCATAGTTAAACCTACTCTTACTTGTTTTGTGACCTTAATTTTGTTTCCATCATCTAACCAATGTAATGCATACGGTCTAGGGTGATTAGTAGTGGTTAGACCTAACTTAGTTACCATTTCAGTAGAGGCAACATTCGTACAACTACCTCCATCAATAATCAAACTACACCATTTGGTATTAACTAGACACTTAGTGTGAAAGAGTTGATCTCTTTGTTCGGTGTTGTGTGGGATGGTTTAGCATGAAGTGTACGTAGTACTAAAACATTACCATACGTTGGGAGCTCATAGTCTTTTCCTTCTTCCTCCTTTTCTCCCAAGTAGACTTCAGGACCAGATGCGCTATTAGACTTAGAAATTTCGTCCATTTTGCCCACCGGTTCTCTCCTTAGGCTCTCCAAGAAACTAGAGTCTTCAAAGCTCACAACTCCTGCCATTTTATGTCTAAAGGATGACCAAAGCTCTGATACCACTAATGATGTGAGTTGATATGAACTTTGAAACAAGAATGAGAGATATGATTAGTATTCTGAAATGGAACGTGAACAAGTAACTAAAACAGAATGAAAGGATGGTTTTTAAGGATGAATAAACCGTAACCAAGGATAGTATGCTAGGTGAAGTAGACCTATACTTCAACAAAGCGGTTGCTAGATCAAACACTCGATTGAAATAGCGAGTTTAGAGCTTGTAACGCGACTTACTCTAGACTTTGTCTTGTAAACAACAAGGACGTAAAAGAAAGCTTAGCTTTACTCAGGTTTTTGATATGCAAATTGGATGCCTTATTCATTCAAATAGATGGCTATATATAGCCTACAATCAGGCCTTAAACTCGGCTGATTAGGGGTGACAAAAACAAAGTTACAACCATGTGAACAAGGAGCTAATAACAAGGCTTAGGAGCTAATAACAAAGTAATGTAAACATGGAGCTAATAACAAAGCTCTTAATCAGCCCCGGTCCTCTTGTGTGAACATGGAGCCAAAAACAAAGCTTGATGATGCACACTATGTGAACATAGCCATGGTGTGAACCCAAGTTAATGTCTTCAATTTACCTTGACTTCTTTGCTCCTTTATTCAGCTCCTATACGAGCTAACTTAATACTTGGAGGAAGCACACTACTAGGCTGGTAGGAGGTGCTAAAGTGGCTTGACTAGAACTATTAGGAGCTAGTGTTACTTCATTGAACTCTTTAGCCTCTTCATTCGGATCAACTTCACTAAGCATACTATCCCTTGGTTACGGTTCTATCATACTCACAAACCCTCCTTACATTCTGTTTTGTTGCTTTTGTTACGTTCAATTCAGAATACTATCATTCTTCACGTATTTGTTTCAAAGTTCATATTAACTCACATCATTAGTGGTATCAGAGCTTTGGTCTTCCTTTAGACGTAAAGCATGGCAGGAGAAGTGAACTTTGAAGACCCTAACTTCTTGGAACACCTAAAGAAGGCGTGGGAGAACTACCCTTCCAAGCAAGAAGGGAACCGGTGGACAAGATCAAAGTGAACGAACTTCCTGAGTTCAATGGTGGTACTGATCGTGAAGTCTACTTGGAATGGGAAAGAAACATGGAGAAGATCTTTGACTTCAAGGACTTGGGAGACGAGGAGAGGTGCAAATATGCAATCCTAAAGCTAAGCAAAGGGGCTTCCCTTTGGTATGAAGGGCTTAAGGTACAACGCACCAGGGATGGAAAGGGTAAGATTTCTTCTTGGGAGTCTTTAAAGCGTAAACTACGTAAGAGGTATGTTCCAACTACACATAAGTTATCCTTGTACAAAAAGATTGCTAATCTCGTTCAAGGAAAAATGAGTGTTAGTGAATACATCGACGAGTTTGAGAACTTAGTACTTATGGGGGAAATAGAAGAACATGAAGAGATAAAAATGGCTAGGTTCTTACGTGGATTAAATCGTAGTATTGCTAATACGGTTGATTTATGTCCATATTCTGATTTTGATACCTTGTGTGGGTTATGTCTAAAAATTGAGGCACAAGGGAAGACAAAACATGAGGGTGAGTCTAGTAAGAGTCATACTTGGCCACGAACTGATGAAGGTAATAGGTTCAATCCTACTAATACTAATCAACCCCTCACTATTAAGAATAGCCCCGCAGCCCCACTTCAACCTACTACTAAAACACCCACTGAAACTAGTCTATCCAAAGTACGTTGTTTCAAGTGTCAAGGGTTTGGTCACTACAAAAACGCTTGTCCCAATAAAAGAGTTGTGACCTTACGAGAAGTGATCACTATTAGGGATGAGATATGGGAAGAGGAACAACGTATAGGGGCTGTTTTCAATGTTAACGAGGAAGAGGAAGAGGAAGAGGAGGATTTTGAGGCTTATGAACCCCCGGCTTATGACACACTCTTAGTACTACGTACTCTACATGCTAACCCCATTCAACATGACACCGAGCAAAGAGACCAACTATTCCACACTAAGTGTCAAGTTAACGACAAATGGTGTAGTTTAATAATTGATGGAGGTAGTTGTACCAACGTTGCCTCAACTGAAATGGTAACCAAACTAGGTCTAGCTACTACTAATCACCCTAATCCTTATGCACTGCATTGGTTGATCCGAATCAAGGAGCTACCAATACAAGTAAGGAAGTTCTAAAGAGCTCATCTAAAGTCTACTAGCTCCTACTTAAGCTTAGGCCAGCTACATTAGCAATAATAAGTAGTCATCTTCAATAAATGGAGCTAGCTCGGATTTGAGCTGGATAAAGGAGCAACTAATCAAGGTAAAGTGAAGACATTAACTAAGGGTCACAATCATTCAAGCATGAGTAATGGACTGAAGTTAAGAAGGTCTTAGAGCTGGTTGTATTCTCATGGTGTACACGGTCCAAAGGCTCTCTTGTTAGCCTTGTTTTTGGCTCCATGTTCACACCTTTGCCGCGCCTCATTACTCCCACTCAAGCCTTGTTTTCATCTCCTTGTTCACATAAGAAGACCACGGCTGATTACTCTTCACTTAGCATAGTTGTTAGCTCCAAGTTCACACCACTTTGTTATTAGCTCCAACTTTGTAATTAGCTCCATGTTCACATAGTTTTAGTCTTTGTTTTTGTCACCCTAAACCAACCGGTTTAAGGGCTCTTGTAGGCTATAAATAGCCGGCCATTTTGAAGGAAAGATCATCCAATTTGCAAATTAAAACCTGAGTAAAAGTTAAGCTTTGTGCTTCCTTTTTTCGTCTTTGTAGTTTACAAGACAAAGTCTAGAGTGAGTCGCGTTACAAGCTCTAAACTCGCTATTTCAATCGAGTGTTTGATCTAGCAAACCGCTTTGTTGAAGTATAGGTCTACTTCACCTAGCATACTATCCTTTGGTTACGGTTTATTCATCCTCAAACTATCTTTACCTTCTGTTTTGGTCACTTGTTTCACGTCCATTTCGGTATACTAATCATATATCTCATTCTTGTTTCAAAGTTCATATCAACTCACATCATTAGTGGTATCAGAGCTTTGGTCATCCATCTAGACGTAAGCATGGCAGGAGTATTGAACTTTGAAGACCCTACCTTCCTGGAACAACTAAAGAAGGCATTGGAGAACTTCCAGCCCAAGAATTCTCGCTTCCAACCAAGGAGGTGATCCGAATCAAGGAGCTACCAATCCAAGTCAGGAAGTTCTAAAGAGCTCATCTAAAGTCTACTAGCTCCTACTTAAGCTTAGGCCAGCTACATTAGCAATAATAAGTAGTCATCTTCAATAAATGGAGCTAGCTCGAATTTGAGCTGGATAAAGGAGCAACTAATCAAGGTAAAGTGAAGACATTAACTTAGGGTCACGATCATTCAAGCAAGAGTAATGGACTGAAGTTAAGAAGGTTTTAGAGCTGATTGTGTTCTCTTGGTGTACACGGTCAAAGGGCTCTCTTGTTAGCCTTGTTTTTGGCTCCATGTTCACACCTTTGCCGCTCCTCTTTACTCCTACTCAAGCTTTGTTTTCATCTCCTTGTTCACATAAGAAGACCACGGCTGATTACTCTTCACTTAGCATAGTTGTTAGCTCCAAGTTCACACCACTTTGTTATTAGCTCCAACTTTGTAATTAGCTCCATGTTCACATAGTTTTAGTCTTTGTTTTTGTCACCCTAAACCAACCGGTTTAAGGGCTCTTGTAGGCTATAAATAGCCGGCCATTTGAAGGAATAAACAACATCCAATTTGCAAATTAAAAACCAAGTAAAAGTTAAGCTTTGAGCTTCCTTTTGTTTCGTCTTTGTAGTTTACAAGACAAGGTCTAGAGTGAGTCGCGTTACAAGCTCTAAACTCGCTATTTCAATCGAGTGTTTGATCTAGCAAAGCGCTTTGTTGAAGTATAGGTCTACTTCACCTAGCATACTATCCTTTGGTTACGGTTTATTCATCCTTAAATCATCTTTACCTTCTGTTTTGGTTACTTGTTTCACGTCCATTTCAGTATACTAATCATATCTCTCGTTCTTGTTTCAAAGTTCATATCAACTCACATCATTAGTGGTATCAGAGCTTTGGTCATCCATCAAGACGTAAGCATGGCAGGAGTGTTGAACTTTGAAGATCCTACCTTCCTGGAACAACTAAAGAAGGCATTGGAGAACTTCCAGCCCAAGAATTCTCGTTTCCAACCAAGGAGGGAACTAGTGGATAGGATCAAGGTAAATGAGCTCCCTGAGTTTAATGGTGGTACTGATCCTGAAGCTTACTTGGAGTGGGAAAGAAACATAGAGAAGCTCTTTGATTTCAAGGATTTGGAGGACGAAGAGAGGTGCAAATACGCCATCCTAAAGCTAAGCAAAGGGGCTTCCCTTTGGTATGAAGGGCTTAAGGTACAACGCACCAGAAGTGGGAAGGGTAAGATTACTTCTTGGGAGTCCTTAAAACGTAAATTACGCAAGAGGTATGTCCCAACTACGCACAAATTATCTTATACAAAAAGATTGCTAACCTTGTGCAAGGTAAAATGAGTGTTAGTGAATACATAGATGAGTTTGAGAACCTGGTTTTAATGGGAGAAGTAGAGGAAAATGAAGAAATAAAAATGGCTAGATTCTTACGTGGATTAAACCGTAGTATAGCCAATACAGTTGATTTGTGCCCTTATTCTGATTTTGATACATTGTGTGGGTTGTGTCTAAAAATTGAGGCGCAAGGGAAGGGAAGACATGAGGGTGAGTCTAGTAAGAGTCATATTTGGTCTCGGATGGATGATAGCAATAGAGTCAATCCTACTAGTTCTAATCAACCCCTTATTGTTAAGACTAACCCAGCACCCCCACCTCAGTCTACCCCCAAAACAACCACTGAAACTAGTCTATCTAAGGTACGTTGTTTCAAATGTCAAGGGTTTGGTCACTTCAAAAACGCTTGTCCTAACAAAAGAATTGTAACCTTAAGGGAAGTAATCACAGTTAGGGATGAGTTATGGGAGGAGGAACAACGTATAGGGGCTGTTTTTAATGTCAATGAGGGAGAGGAAGAAGAGGAAGAAGATATTGAGGCTTATGAACCCCCGGCTTATGACACACTTCTAGTCCTTCGTACTCTACATGCTAACCCAATTCAACAAGACACTGAACAAAGAGACCAACTGTTTCATACTAAGTGTCAAGTGAAAGATAAATGGTGTAGTCTAATCATCGATGGAGGTAGTTGTACTAACGTTGCCTCAACTGAAATGGTGGACAAACTAGGTCTAGCTACTACCAATCACCCTAACCCTTATGCCTTACATTGGTTAAACAACGGGAACAAGGTAAGGGTCACTAAACAAGTGAGGGTTGGATTAACCATGGGTTCTTACATTGATGAGGTTTTGTGTGATGTAATTCCTATGGATGCTTGTCACATACTTTTAGGCCGTCCTTGGCAGTTTGATAGGGACGTAGTTCACCATGGGAGGAAGAATGAGTATGAATTGAATGATAAAGGGAAGAAAATTATACTCAAACCCATGGCACCTCAAAACGTGTGTAGCATGTTAGCAAATAGAGTCGGAAAACCCAGCCTCTCAATGTTTGCTAGTAAAATTGTAGAAATGCATACTTTAGACAAAGGAAAGCTGGATGCCACCAAAGAAGAGCCAATCAAGATTGAAAGTGGCAGTGGAGGGACGCCATTTGAAAAGTGGCAAAAGGAACCAGGTGTTGTTATCTCTAATGGAACACCCTCCTATAAGATGCCTAGGAAAGATCCTGAGATCTTAAGGTATGTAGAAGGCAAGGGCAAAGACATGGTCTACGCGTTGTCTTGTAACAACACGCATACAACCAGAATTGGAATTGAGGATTGGAAGGACTACTACTCCATAGAGACTGAAGTACTGGCCAAACACAAGACTAACTCTTGTAGTACTTTTGATGAGCTTAGTTTGCAGGTGAGACCTCCTTCTAAAGGCAACCTCCTTTGCACCCCAAGGCATTCTAATTCAGGATACATAATGAGAGCAGCCTACAAAGGAGAGCACAACAAAAACAGAAGTACAAGGCCCTTCATAAGGGATGACTTGTCTTTGGCTAACGTAAGTATGGAGGAGTTCCCAAACCAAGGAAAGAGCAAATGGAAGTCACAACCAGAAGTTCCGCACAAAGTTAACATTTCAGAATTGAGGACAATTCCTTGTCAAGGGGGAGGAGATGATCCGAATCAAGGAGCTACCAATACAAGTAAGGAAGTTCTAAAGAGCTCATCTAAAGTCTACTAGCTCCTACTTAAGCTTAGGCCAGCTACATTAGCAATAATAAGTAGTCATCTTCAATAAATGGAGCTAGCTCGGATTTGAGCTGGATAAAGGAGCAACTAATCAAGGTAAAGTGAAGACATTAACTAAGGGTCACAATCATTCAAGCATGAGTAATGGACTGAAGTTAAGAAGGTCTTAGAGCTGGTTGTATTCTCATGGTGTACACGGTCCAAAGGCTCTCTTGTTAGCCTTGTTTTTGGCTCCATGTTCACACCTTTGCCGCGCCTCATTACTCCCACTCAAGCCTTGTTTTCATCTCCTTGTTCACATAAGAAGACCACGGCTGATTACTCTTCACTTAGCATAGTTGTTAGCTCCAAGTTCACACCACTTTGTTATTAGCTCCAACTTTGTAATTAGCTCCATGTTCACATAGTTTTAGTCTTTGTTTTTGTCACCCTAAACCAACCGGTTTAAGGGCTCTTGTAGGCTATAAATAGCCGGCCATTTTGAAGGAAAGATCATCCAATTTGCAAATTAAAACCTGAGTAAAAGTTAAGCTTTGTGCTTCCTTTTTTCGTCTTTGTAGTTTACAAGACAAAGTCTAGAGTGAGTCGCGTTACAAGCTCTAAACTCGCTATTTCAATCGAGTGTTTGATCTAGCAAACCGCTTTGTTGAAGTATAGGTCTACTTCACCTAGCATACTATCCTTTGGTTACGGTTTATTCATCCTCAAACTATCTTTACCTTCTGTTTTGGTCACTTGTTTCACGTCCATTTCAGTATACTAATCATATATCTCATTCTTGTTTCAAAGTTCATATCAACTCACATCATTGGTTAAACAACGGGAACAAGGTGAGGGTCACTAAACAAGTGAGGGTTGGTTTGACCATGGGTTCCTATGTTGATGAGATCTTATGTGATGTTATTCCTATGGATGCTTGTCACATACTATTAGGCCGTCCTTGGCAGTTTGATAGGGACGCAGTTCACCATGGGAGAAGGAATGAGTATGAATTAAGTGATAAAGGAAAGAAAATTGTGCTCAAACCCATGACACCTCAAAACGTAGGTAACATGTTAGCTAATCGAGTCAAAAAACCCAACCTCTCAATGTTTGCTAGTAAACATGGGGGATTACATGCCATAGAAGAGGGAGAGTTGGATGCCGTCATGGTTACTAAAGAGGAACCAGTTAAGGTTGATAAGGAGCTTGGAGGGAAACAATTGAAGGAACTGGGTGTCGTCATTCCTAATGAATTACCCGCCGGTTTGACGCCTAGTAAAGATCATGAAGTATTAAGGTATGAAGATGTAAAGAACAATGTCGTGACTAATGCTCTATCCAGTCACTACACACACTCATCCACTCTAGATACAAGCACGCTTGGATTTGAGACTTTGAAGGACTATTACTCCATGGAGGCTGATGTACTTACCGAATACAAGACTGGTTCTCTTGGTACTTTTGATGAGTTTGTTTTGCAGGAAGATCTTCCTTTTAAAGGGAACCATCTTTGTGTCCCAAAGCATTCTATTGCAAAGTGTATAACTAGAGAAGCCTACAAAGGAAGGTCCAACAAAAACAGAAAAACGAGACTCTTCCAAGAGGGTGACTTGGTTTTGGTTCACTTGAGAAAGGAGAGGTTTCCAAGCAAAGGGAAGAACAAGTTGAAGCCTCAATCAGAAGTTCCATACAAGGGAAACAACAATGCTTGCAAGATGAAGTTGCCTGATGATTATGGAGTTCATGCCACGTTCAAAATGGGAGATCTTTTTCCTTATGAGGATGGCATTTCAGAATTGAGGACAATTCCTTTTCAAGGGGGAGGAGATGATCCGAATGAAGAAGCTACTAAAGAGTTCAATGAAGTCACATTAGCTCCTAATGGTTCTAGTTCAGCCACACTAGCACCTCCTACCAGCTTAGTAGTGTGCCTACTTCAATTGGTGATGTGAGTTGATATGAACTTTGAAACAAGAATGAGAGATATGATTAGTATTCTGAAATGGAACGTGAACAAGTAACCAAAACAGAATGAAAGGATAGTTTTTAAGGATGAATAAACCGTAACCAAGGATAGTATGCTAGGTGAAGTAGACCTATACTTCAACAAAGCGGTTGCTAGATCAAACACTCGATTGAAATAGCGAGTTTAGAGCTTGTAACGCGACTTACTCTAGACTTTGTCTTGTAAACAACAAGGACGTAAAAGAAAGCTTAGCTTTACTCAGGTTTTTGATATGCAAATTGGATGCTTTATTCCTTTAACTAGATGGCTATATATAGCCTACAAATGACCCTTAAACCGGTTGGTTAGGGTGACAATAACAAGGCTACATGGTGACAAAAACAAAGCTTAAACCTATTGTGAACTAGGAGCTAATAACAAAGCTATGTAAACTAGGAGCTAATAACAAAGCTATGTAAACTAGGAGCTAATAACAAAGCTAAGAGAAGAGCATTTCAGCCGTGGCACACTATGTGAACATGGAGCCAAAAACAAAGCTTGAGGATGTGCATACTATGTGAACATAGCCATAGTGTGAACCCAAGTTAATGCCTTCAAATTACCTTGACTAATTGCTCCTTTAATCAGCCCACACACGAGCTAGCTCACCAAATGTAGTAGGATTACTACTAAGCTGGTAGGAGGTGCTAGTGTGGCTGAACTAAGATCATTAGGAGCTAAGGTGACTTTATTGAACTCCTTAGTAGCATCTTGAATCGGATCATCTCCTTCCCCTTGAAAAGGAATTGTCCTCAATTCTGAAATGCCATCTTCATTAAGGTAAGGAGCAAGATCTCTTCCGTTGAATGTGGCATGAGCGTCATAACCATCCGGCCATTCTACCTTGCAAGCGTTGTTGTTTCCCTTGTATGGAACTTCTGTTTGTGGCTTCAACTTGTTCTTCCTTTTGATTGGAAACCTCTCCTTTCTCAAGTGAAACAAAACCAAGTCACCCTCTTGGAAGAGTCTCGGTTTTCTGTTTTTGTTGGACCTTCTTTTGTTGGCTTCTTTGATCCTTTCCCGAATTATTTCTCTAAAGTACAAGTCAGGACTTTTGCTAGCATCACCCGTTATGCAACAAATACTGAAGTGAGTCATTTTGGAGAATGGCAAGTATTCTCTTGGTTTGAAAGGACTCTTTGAGACATGACTTGTTAAGCACTTGCCCACAATGTTTTGAGTACTCCCTCGTATCTTTAGCCAGAATAAGTGTCCCTTCAACATCTCTAAGGTCCTGGTCATGCCAAAATGTCCAGCTGGTCTTCCTCCATGAGCTTCTCTAACTAAAGACTCTGAAATAGGACGCTTTGAGACACAAAGATGGTTCCCTTTAAGAAGAAGATCTTCCTGCAAAACAAACTCATCAAAAGCACCAAGAGCACTAGCTTTGTACCCGGTGATTACATTAGCATCCTTAGCGTAGTAATCCTTCAAAGTCTCGAATCCAAGTGTTCTTTCATCTAGGGTGGATGAGTGTGTGTAGCGACAAGATAAAGTATCAGCTACGACATTGCTCTTACCATCCATCCTTATACCTGGAAGAAAAATGAAAGGGTTGCGAGGGTTCCATCCATTTAGTATGTTTTGGGATCAGTTTTTGCGAGTCATGGCTATACTCTAAGAGTTCATGATCTCTACTAGGTGTCAAGTCAGCCGGTAATTCATTAGAAATGGCAACACCTAGTTTCTTTAGCCCCTCCTCAAATCGTTTCTCTCCAAACCCATTATCAACCCCATTCGGTTCCTCTTCAGTAACCACGACAACATCACGCTCTCCCTCTTCTATGGTATGTTCTCTTACATTTTCACTAGCAAATATGGAGAGGTTGGGTTTTTTGACTTGATTTGCTAACATGGTATACACATCTTGAGGTGTCATGGGTTTTAGAACGATTTTCTTTCCCTTATTTCTTAACTCGTATTCATTTTTCCTCCCATGGTGTACTACATCCCTATCAAACTGCCAAGGACGCCCCAAAAGTATATGACAAGCATCCATAGGGATAACATCACAAAGAACTTCATCGACATAAGACCCCATAGTTAAACCTACTCTTACTTGTTTTGTGACCTTAATTTTGTTTCCATCATCTAACCAATGTAATGCATACGGTCTAGGGTGATTAGTAGTGGTTAGACCCAACTTAGTTACCATTTCAGTAGAGGCAACATTCGTACAACTACCTCCATCAATAATCAAACTACACCATTTGGTATTAACTAGACACTTAGTGTGAAAAAGTTGGTTTCTTTGCTCGGTGTTGTGTGGAATGGGGTTAGCATGAAGTGTACGTAGTACTAAAACATTACCATACGTTGGGAGCTCATAGTCCTTTCTTTCCTCCTCCTTTTCTCCCAAGTAGACTTCAGGATCAGTTACATCTTTGGACTTAGAAATTTCGTTCGCTTTGTCCACCGGTTCCCTCCTTAGGTTTTCCAAGAAACTAGAGTCTTCAAAGCTCACAACTCCTGCCATTCTTTACGTCTAAATGATGACCAAAGCTCTGATACCACTAATGATGTGAGTTGATATGAACTTTGAAACAAGAATGAGAGATATGATTAGTATTCTGAAATGGAACGTGAACAAGTAACCAAAACAAAATGAAAGGATAGTTTTTAAGGATGAATAAACCGTAACCAAGGATAGTATGCTAGGTGAAGTAGACCTATACTTCAACAAAGCGGTTGCTAGATCAAACACTCGATTGAAATAGCGAGTTTAGAGCTTGTAACGCGACTTACTCTAGACTTTGTCTTGTAAACAACAAAGACGTAAAAGAAAGCTTAGCTTTACTCAGGTTTTTGATATGCAAATTGGATGCTTTATTCCTTTAACTAGAGGCTATATATAGCCTACAAATGACCCTTAAACCGGTTGGTTAGGGTGACAATAACAAGGCTACATGGTGACAAAAACAAAGCTTAAACCTATTGTGAACTAGGAGCTATTAACAAAGCTATGTAAACTAGGAGCTAATAACAAAGCTATGTAAACTAGGAGCTAATAACAAAGCTAAGAGAAGAGCATTTCAGCCGTGGCACACTATGTGAACATGGAGCCAAAAACAAAGCTTGAGGATGTGCATACTATGTGAACATAGCCATAGTGTGAACCCAAGTTAATGCCTTCAAATTACCTTGACTAATTGCTCCTTTAATCAGCCCACACACGAGCTAGCTCACCAAATGTAGTAGGATTACTACTAAGCTGGTAGGAGGTGCTAGTGTGGCTGAACTAAGATCATTAGGAGCTAAGGTGACTTTATTGAACTCCTTAGTAGCATCTTGAATCGGATCAATTGGTGAGCTAGCTCGTGTGTGAGTCGAATAAAAGAGCAATTAGTCAAGCTCTCATGAAGGCATTAACTTGGGTTCACACTCATTCAAGCATGGGGAGTGCACCGGAGTTAAGAGGATGATTAAGGCTGATTGTGTTCACATAGTGTACACGTCTTGTTAGCTTTGTTAGCTCCTAGTTCACATAGTGTGCCGCGTCTTAATGCTCTCTTTAAGCTATGTTTTTAGCTCCTAAGCTTTGTTATTGTCACCATTAGAACTTTGTTATTATCACCCTTAACCAATCGGGTTTAGGGTCACTTTGTAGGCTATATATAGCCATCAACTTGAATGAATAAGACACACATATTACACACAAGATTTATACACAAAACTGAGTAAAGCATTGCTTTCTTTTACGTCCTTGTTGCTTACAAGACAAAGTCTAGAGTTAGTCGCGTTACAAGCTCTAAACTCGCTACTTCAATCGCGTGTTTGATTTAGCACCCGCTTTGTTGAAGTATAGGTCTACTTCACTAAGCATACTATCCCTTGGTTACGGTTCTATCATACTCACAAACCCTCCTTACATTCTGTTTTGTTGCTTTTGTTACGTTCAATTCAGAATACTATCATTCTTCACGTATTTGTTTCAAAGTTCATATTAACTCACATCAGTAGGAGAACGATTGTAAGCGAACACAGCGTGGGCAAGCTTGACATCCCAATCCTTTTGAGTCTTGCTCACAAGGCCCCTTAGCAATGTGCCTAAGGTGCGATTGGTAACTTCGGTTTGTCCATCTGTTTGTGGATGATGAGAAGTGATGTGAGTTGATATGAACTTTGAAACAAGAGTGAGAGATATGATTAGTATTCTGAAATGGAACGTGAACAAGTAACCAAAACAGAATGAGAGGATAGTTTTAAGGTTGAATAAACCGTAACCAAGGATAGTATGCTAGGTGAAGTAGACCTATACTTCAACAAAGCGGTTGCTAGATCAAACACTCGATTGAAATAGCGAGTTTAGAGCTTGTAACGCGACTTACTCTAGACTTTGTCTTGTAAACAACAAGGACGTAAAAGAAAGCTTAGCTTTACTCAGGTTTTTGATATGCAAATTGGATGCCTTATTCATTCAACTAAATGGCTATATATAGCCTACAATCAGACCTTAAACTTGGCTGATTAGGGGTGACAAAAACAAAGTTACAACCATGTGAACAAGGAGCTAATAACAAAGCTAGGAGCTAATAACAAAGTAATGTAAACAAGGAGCTAAAAACAAAGCTCTAACAAAGAGCATCAGCCGCGCACCCTTGTGTGAACATGGAGCCAAAAACAAAGCTTGAGGATGTGCATCTATGTGAACACAATGATCCGAATCAAGAAGCTACTAATCCAAGTAAGGAAGTACTAAAGAGCTCAATGAAAGAATACTAGCTCCTACACAAACATAGTCCAGCTACATTAGCACTAATAAGGGGGCGTTTTTAATTATGGAGCTAGCTCGAGTTTGAGCTGAATAAAGGAGCGAATATTCAAGGTAAAATGAAGATATTAACATGGGTTCACACTCATTCAAGCATGAGAAGTGTACTGAAGTTATGAAGGTGTTTAAGGCTGATTATGTTCACATGGTGAACACGACTAAAGGCTCCCTTGTGAGCTTTGTTTTTGGCTCCATGTTCACATAGATGCCGCGCCTCATTACTCCTTGTTCAGCTTTGTTTTCAACTCCATGTTCACATGGTGTGCCGCGGCTGAATGCTCTTCATCAAGCATTGTTATTAGCTCCATGTTTACACTACTTTGTTATTAGCTCCTAGCTTTGTTATTAGCTCCTTGTTCACATAGTGTAACTTTGTTTTTGTCACCTTAACCAGCCGGTTTAAGGGACTTGTTGTAGGCTATATATAGCCATGTAGTTGAATGAATAACACATCCAATTTGCATATCAAAAACCTGAGTAAAGCTTAGCTTTCTTTTACGTCCTTGTTGTTTACAAGACAAAGTCTAGAGTAAGTCGCGTTACAAGCTCTAAACTCGCTATTTCAATCGAGTGTTTGATCTAGCAACCGCTTTGTTGAAGTATAGGTCTACTTCACATAGCATACTATCCTTGGTTACGGTTTATTCAACCTTAAAACTATCCTTTCATTCTGTTTTGGTTACTTGTTCCATTTCAGAATACTAATCATATTTCATATCCTTGTTTCAAAGTTCATATCAACTCACATCATTAGTGGTATCAGAGCTTTGGTCATCAAGGAAACGTAAGAATGGCAGGAGTGTTGAACTTTGAAGATCCTACCTTCCTGAAACAACTGAAGAAGGCATTGGAGAACTTCCAGCCAAAAAATTCTCGCTTCCAACCAAGAAGGGAACCGGTGGACAAGATCAAGGTAACTGAACTTCCTGAGTTTAACGGTGGTACTGATCCTGAAGCTTACTTGGAGTGGGAAAGAAGCATGGAGAAGCTCTTTGACTTCAAGGATTTAGAGGACGAAGAAAGGTGCAAATACGCCATCCTAAAGTTAAGCAAAGGGGCTTCCCTTTGGTATGAAGGGCTGAAGGTACAACGCACCAGAAGTGGAAAGGGTAAGATTACTTCTTGGGAGTCCTTAAAACGTAAACTACGTAAGAGGTATGTCCCAACTACGCACAAGTTATCCTTATACAAAAAGATTGCTAACCTTGTACAAGGAAAAATGAGTGTTAGTGAATACATAGAAGAATTTGAGAACTTGGTTCTAATGGGAGAAGTAGAAGAGAATGAAGAGATAAAAATGGCTAGGTTCTTACGTGGGTTAAATCGTAGTATAGCTAATACGGTTGATTTGTGTCCTTATTCTGATTTTGATACCTTGTGTGGGTTGTGTCTAAAAATTGAGGCACAAGGGAAGGGAAGACATGAGGGTGAGTCTAGTAAGAGTCATACTTGGTCTCGAACGGATGATGGTAATAGAGTCAATCCTACTAATACTAATCAACCCCTTATTGTTAAGAGTAACCCCGCACCCCCACCTCAATCTAACCCTAAAACAACTACTGAAACTAGTCTATCTAAAGTACGCTGTTTCAAATGTCAAGGGTTTGGTCACTACAAAAACGCTTGCCCTAACAAAAGAGTTGTGACCTTAAGGGAAGTGATCACTGTTAGGGATGAGTTATGGGAAGAGGAGCAACGTATAGGGGCTGTTTTCAATATTAATGAGGAAGAGGAAGGGGAAGAGGAGGACTTTGAGGCTTATGAACCCCCAGCTTATGATACGCTCTTAGTACTACGTACCCTACATGCTAACCCCATTCAACATGACACTGAACAAAGAGACCAACTATTCCGTACTAAGTGTCAAGTTAAAGACAAATGGTGTAGTTTAATCATTGATGGAGGTAGTTGTACCAACGTTGCCTCAACTGAAATGGTAGACAAACTAGGTCTAGCTACTACTAATCACCCTAACCCTTATGCTTTACATTGGTTAAACAACGGGAACAAGGTCAGGGTCACTAAGCAAGTGAGGGTTGGTTTAACTATGGGTTCCTACGTTGATGAGGTTTTGTGTGATGTCATTCCTATGGATGCTTGTCACATACTATTAGGCCGTCCTTGGCAGTTGGATAGGGACGTAGTTCACCATGGGAGAAGGAATGAGTATGAATTGAGTGATAAGGGAAAGAAAATTGTACTCAAGCCCATGACACCTCAAAACGTATGTAACATGTTAGCAAATCGAGTTGGGAAGTCCAATCTCTCAATGTTTGCTAGCAAATATGTGGAAGTACAGGCGATAGAAGGGAAGGAGTTTGATGACACCAGGTCTACCAAAGAGGAACCAATTAAAATTAAGAGTGGTAGTGAAGGGAAACAACTTGAAGAGTGGCCAAGGAAACTAGGCGTTGCCCTTCCAATTGGAGTACCATCTAGTTTAATACCTAGTGGAGATCAGGAGATCTTAAGGTATGAAGATGGTAAAGGCATGGTTGACACTTTGTCTTGTCACAATTCGCATTCAACCACCCTAGTTGCAAGCACACTTGGGATTGAGAATTGGAAGGACTACTACTCCATGGATGCTGACGTACTTACCAAGCACAAGACTAATTCTCTTGGTACTTTTGATGAGCTTGTTTTGCAGGTAGAACTTCCTTCAAAAGGAAACCTCCTTTGCACCCCAGGGCATTCTATTTCGGAGTACATAACAAGAGAAGTCTACAAAGAAGAGCACCACAAAAACAGAAGTACGAGACTCTTCCTAGGGGGTAACTTGGCTTTGGTTAACTTGAGGAAGGAGAGGGTTCCAAACAAAGGAAAGAACAAATTGAAGCCACAACCAGAAGTTCCATACAAGGGTAACAACAACGCTTGCAAGATGAAGTTACCGGATGATTATGGAATTCAAGTCACGTTCCTAATGGAAGATCTTTCTCTTTACCTGATCCGAATCAAGGAGCTACCAATCCAAGTAAGGAAGTTCTAAAGAGCTCAACTAAAGAATACTAGCTCCTACTTAAGCTTAGGCCAGCTACATTAGCAATAATAAGAAGTCATGGAGCTAGCTCGAGTTTTGAGTTGAATAAGGGAGCAACTAATCAAGGTAAAATGAAGACATTAACTTAGGGTCACAATCATTCAAGCATGGGTAATGGACTGAAGTTAAGAAGGGTTTAAAGCTGGTTGTGTTCTCATGGTGTACACGGTCAAAAGGCTCTCTTGTTAGCCTTGTTTTTGGCTCCATGTTCACACCTTTGCCGCGCCTCATTACTCCTACTCAAGCTTTGTTTTCATCTCCATGTTCACACAAGAAGACCACGGCTGATTACTCTTCATCAAACTTTGTTTTTAGCTCCATGTTTACACTAGCTTTGTTATTAGCTCCAACCTTGTATTTAGCTCCTAGTTCACATTAGTCTTAGCTTTGTTTTTGTCACCCTAAACCAACCGGTTTAAGGGCCCTTGTAGGCTATAAATAGCCGGCCATTTGAAGGAATAAACATCATCCAATTTGCAAATTAAAACCCAAGTAAAAGTTAAGCTTTGTGCTTTCTTTGTTTCGTCTTTGTAGTTTACAAGACAAGGTCTAGAGTGAGTCGCGTTACAAGCTCTAAACTCGCTATTTCAATCGAGTGTTTGATCTAGCAAATCGCTTTGTTGAAGTATAGGTCTACTTCACCTAGCATACTATCCTTTGGTTACGTTTTATTCATCCTCAAATCATCTTTACTTTCTGTTTTGGTTACTTGTTTCACGTCCATTTCAGTATACTAATCATATCTCTCATTCTTGTTTCAAAGTTCATATCAACTCACATCATTAGTGGTATCAGAGCTTTGGTCATCCATCTAGACGTAAGCATGGCAGGAGTGTTGAACTTTGAAGATCCTACCTTCCTGGAACAACTAAAGAGGGCGTTGGAGAACTTCCAACCCAAGAATTCCCACTTCCAACCAAGGAGAGAACCGGTGGACAGAATCAAGGTAAATGAACTCCCTGAGTTTAATGGTGGTACTGATCCTGAAGTTTACTTGGAGTGGGAAAGAAACATAGAGAAGCTCTTTGACTTCAAGGATTTGGAGGACGAAGAGAGGTGCAAGTACGCCATCCTCAAGCTAAGCAAGGGAGCTTCCCTTTGGTATGAAGGGCTTAAGGTACAACGCACCAGAAGTGGGAAGGGTAAGATCACTTCTTGGGAGTCCTTGAAACGTAAACTACGTAAGAGGTATGTTCCAACCACGCACAAGTTGTCCTTATACAAAAAAATTGCTAATCTTGTTCAAGGAAAAATGAGTGTTAGTGAATATATAGAGGAATTTGAGAACCTGGTTTTAATGGGAGAAGTAGAGGAGAATGAAGAAATAAAAATGGCTAGGTTCTTACGTGGGTTGAATCGTAGTATAGCTAATACGGTTGATTTATGTCCCTATTCTGATTTTGATACATTGTGTGGGTTGTGTCTAAAAATTGAGGCACAAGGGAAGGGAAGACATGAGGGTGAGTCTAGTAAGAGTCATACTTGGTCTAGAACAGATGATAGTAATAGAGTCAATCCTACTAGTTCTAATCAACCCCTTATTGTTAAGACTAACCCAGCACCCCCACCTCAGTCTACACCCAAAACATCCACTGAAACTAGTCTATCTAAAGTACGTTGTTTCAAATGTCAAGGGTTTGGTCACTTCAAAAACGCTTGTCCTAACAAAAGAGTTGTAACCTTAAGGGAAGTAATCACAGTTAGGGATGAGTTATGGGAGGAGGAACAACGTATAGGGGCTGTTTTTAATGTCAATGAGGGAGAGGAAGAAGAGGAAGAAGATATTGAGTCTTATGAACCCCCGGCTTATGACACACTCCTAGTACTACGAACTCTACATACTAACCCAATTCAACAAGACACTGAACAAAGAGACCAACTGTTCCATACTAAGTGTCAAGTTAAAGATAAGTGGTGTAGTCTAATCATCGATGGAGGTAGTTGTACCAACGTTGCCTCAACTGAAATGGTGGACAAACTAGGTCTAGCTACTACCAATCACCCTAACCCTTATGCTTTACATTGGTTAAACAACGGGAACAAGGTAAAGGTCACTAAACAAGTGAGGGTTGGATTAACCATGGGTTCCTACGTTGATGAGGTTTTGTGTGATGTAATTCCTATGGATGCTTGTCACATACTATTAGGCCGTCCTTGGCAGTTTGATAGGGACGTAGTTCACCATGGAAGAAGGAATGAGTATGAGTTGAATGATAAAGGAAAGAAAATTATACTCAAACCCATGGCACCTCAAAGTGTGTGTAACATGTTAGCAAATAGAGTCGGAAAACCCAGCCTCTCAATGTTTGCTAGTAAAATTGTAGAAGTGCATACTTTAGACAAAGGAGAGTTGGATGCCACCAAAGAAGAGCCAATCAGGATTGAAGGTGGCAGTGAAGGAACGCCATTTGAAGAATGGCAAAGGGAACAAGGTGTTATTATCTCTAATGGAATGCCCTCCTATATGATGCCTAGGAAAGATCCTGAGATCTTAAGGTATGTAGAAGGTAAGGGCAAAGACATGGTCTACGCGTTGTCTTGTGACAACACGCCTACAACCAGAGTTGGAATTGAGGATTGGAAGGACTACTACTCCATGGAGACGAAAGTACTGGCCAAACACAAGACTAACTCTTGTAGTACTTTTGATGAGCTTATTTTGCAGGTGAGACTTCCTTCTAAAGGCAACCTCCCTTGCACTCCAAGGCATTCTAATTCAGGATACAAAATGAGAGCAGCCTACAAAGGAGAGCACAACAAAAACAGAAGTACAAGGCCCTTCATAAGGGATGACTTGTCTTTGGCTAACGTAAGTATGGAGGAGTTCCCAAACCAAGGAAAGAGCAAATGGAAGTCCCAACCAGAAGTTCCTCACAAGGGTAACCACAGAACTTGCAAGTTGAAGCTACTGGATGAGTATGGAGTTCAAGCCACCTTCCTAATAGAAGGCCTTCCTCTATACATTGATAAAGTTAACATTTCAGAATTGAGGACAATTCCTTGTCAAGGGGGAGGAGATGATCCGAATCAAGGAGCTACCAATCCAAGTAAGGAAGTTCTAAAGAGCTCAACTAAAGAATACTAGCTCCTACTTAAGCTTAGGCCAGCTACATTAGCAATAATAAGAAGTCATGGAGCTAGCTCGAGTTTTGAGTTGAATAAGGGAGCAACTAATCAAGGTAAAATGAAGACATTAACTTAGGGTCACAATCATTCAAGCATGGGTAATGGACTGAAGTTAAGAAGGGTTTAAAGCTGGTTGTGTTCTCATGGTGTACACGGTCAAAAGGCTCTCTTGTTAGCCTTGTTTTTGGCTCCATGTTCACACCTTTGCCGCGCCTCATTACTCCTACTCAAGCTTTGTTTTCATCTCCATGTTCACACAAGAAGACCACGGCTGATTACTCTTCATCAAACTTTGTTTTTAGCTCCATGTTTACACTAGCTTTGTTATTAGCTCCAACCTTGTATTTAGCTCCTAGTTCACATTAGTCTTAGCTTTGTTTTTGTCACCCTAAACCAACCGGTTTAAGGGCCCTTGTAGGCTATAAATAGCCGGCCATTTGAAGGAATAAACATCATCCAATTTGCAAATTAAAACCCAAGTAAAAGTTAAGCTTTGTGCTTTCTTTGTTTCGTCTTTGTAGTTTACAAGACAAGGTCTAGAGTGAGTCGCGTTACAAGCTCTAAACTCGCTATTTCAATCGAGTGTTTGATCTAGCAAATCGCTTTGTTGAAGTATAGGTCTACTTCACCTAGCATACTATCCTTTGGTTACGTTTTATTCATCCTCAAATCATCTTTACTTTCTGTTTTGGTTACTTGTTTCACGTCCATTTCAGTATACTAATCATATCTCTCATTCTTGTTTCAAAGTTCATATCAACTCACATCATTACCTTGATAAAATTGACATTTCCTAATTGAGGACAATTCCTTTTCAATGGGGAGGAGATGATCCGAATCAAGAAGCTACTAATCCAAGTAAGGAAGTACTAAAGAGCTCAATGAAAGAATACTAGCTCCTACACAAACATAGTCCAGCTACATTAGCACTAATAAGGGGGCGTTTTTAATTATGGAGCTAGCTCGAGTTTGAGCTGAATAAAGGAGCGAATATTCAAGGTAAAATGAAGATATTAACATGGGTTCACACTCATTCAAGCATGAGAAGTGTACTGAAGTTATGAAGGTGTTTAAGGCTGATTATGTTCACATGGTGAACACGACTAAAGGCTCCCTTGTGAGCTTTGTTTTTGGCTCCATGTTCACATAGATGCCGCGCCTCATTACTCCTTGTTCAGCTTTGTTTTCAACTCCATGTTCACATGGTGTGCCGCGGCTGAATGCTCTTCATCAAGCATTGTTATTAGCTCCATGTTTACACTACTTTGTTATTAGCTCCTAGCTTTGTTATTAGCTCCTTGTTCACATAGTGTAACTTTGTTTTTGTCACCTTAACCAGCCGGTTTAAGGGACTTGTTGTAGGCTATATATAGCCATGTAGTTGAATGAATAACACATCCAATTTGCATATCAAAAACCTGAGTAAAGCTTAGCTTTCTTTTACGTCCTTGTTGTTTACAAGACAAAGTCTAGAGTAAGTCGCGTTACAAGCTCTAAACTCGCTATTTCAATCGAGTGTTTGATCTAGCAACCGCTTTGTTGAAGTATAGGTCTACTTCACATAGCATACTATCCTTGGTTACGGTTTATTCAACCTTAAAACTATCCTTTCATTCTGTTTTGGTTACTTGTTTACGTTCCATTTCAGAATACTAATCATATTTCATATCCTTGTTTCAAAGTTCATATCAACTCACATCACACAATCAGCTTCAAACACCTTCATAACTTCAGTACACTTCCCATGCTTGAATGAGTGTGAACCCAAGTTAATGTCTTCATATTACCTTGATTATTTGCTCCTTTATTCAGCTCATACACGAGCTAGCTCACTAATAGTAGTAGGCACACTACTAAGCTGGTAAGAGGTGTTAGTGTGGCTGAACTAATACCATGAGGAGCTAAGGTGACTTTAATGAACTCTTTGGTAGTTCCTTGATTCGGATCATCTCCTCCCCCTTGAAAAGGAATTGTCCTCAATTTTGAACAGCCATCTTCATTAAGATAAAGAGCAAAATCTCCTACCTTGGACGTTTTATAACTATCCGGAAACTTCATCTTGCAACCATGGTTGTTTCCCTTGTATGGAGCTTCTGCTTGTGGCATCAATCTGGTCTTTCTCTTGATAGCTTCATCCATTGTGTAACAAATACTGAGGTGAGTCATTATGGAGGATGGCAAGTACTCTCCTGGTTTGAGGGGACTCTTTGGGAAAGGACTTGCTAAGTATTTGTTCCTGATGCTTAGATTACTCCCTTGTGTCCTTAGCAAAAGGAAGTGCTCCTTTAACGTCTCTAAGGTCCTGGTTATGTCATAACCTACAGCTGGTCCTCCTCCTTGAGCTTCTCTAGTTATACACTCTGAAATAGGAGGTTTTGGGACACAAAAATGGTTCTCTTTAGGAAAAAGATTGTCCTGCAAAACAAACTCATTAAAAGTGTTAAGAGTAATAGCCTTGCACTTGGTGAGTACATCAACCTCCGTGGAGTAATAGCCCCTCAAAGTCTTAAATCCAAGCGTGCTTGCACCTAAGTAGTGACAGGATAGAGTATTGGCCATGACATTGTACTTGATATCTCCATACCTTAAGACTTCATGATCTTTACTAGGCATCAAACAGGATGGTATTCCATTGGAGATAACAACACCTCGTTCTTTTTGCCACTCTTCAAATTGCTTCCCTTCACTACCACTCTTAATCTTAATTGGTTCCTCTTGAACGGCATCAAACTCCCCCTTTTCTATAGCATGTAATTCCACATTTTTACTAGCAAACATTGAGAGGTTGGGTTTTCCGACTCGATTTGCTAACATGCTACATTTGTCTTGTGGTGTCATGGGTTTGAGTACAATTTTCTTTCCCTTATCACTCAATTCATACTCATTCCTCCTCCCATGGTGAATCACGTCCCTATCAAACTGCCAAGGACGGCCTAATAGTATGTGACAAGCATCCATAGGAATCACATCACACAAAACCTCATCAACGTAGGAACCACCGGTTAAGCCAACCCTCACTTGTTTAGTGACCCTTACTTTGTTCCCGTTGTTTAACCAATGTAATGCATAAGGGTTAGGGTGATTAGTAGTAGCTAGACCTAGTTTGTCTACCATTTCAGTTGAGGCAACGTTGGTACAACTACCTCCATCAATGATTAAGCTACACCATTTGTCCTTAACTTGATACTTAGTATGGAATAGTTGGTCTCTTTGTTCGGTGTCTTGTTGAATGGGGTTAGCATGTAGGGTACGTAGTACTAAGAGTGTATCATAAGCTGGGGGTTCATAAGCCTCAAAATCCTCCTCTTCCCCTTCCTCTTCCTCATTAACATTGAAAACAGCCCCTATACGTTGTTCCTCTTCCCATAACTCATCCCTAACAGTGATCACTTCCCTTAAGGTCACAACTCTTTTGTTAGGGCAAGCGTTTTTGTAGTGACCAAACCCTTGACATTTGAAACAGCGTACTTTAGATAGACTAGTTTCAGTGGTGGTTTTGGTGGTAGATTGAGGTGGGGGTGCGGGGTTACTCTTAACAATAAGGGGTTGATTAGTATTAGTAGGATTGACTCTATTACCATCATCCGTTCGAGACCAAGTATGACTCTTACTAGACTCACCCTCATGTCTTCCCTTCCCTTGTGCCTCAATTTTTAGACACAGACCACACAAGGTATCAAAATCAGAATAAGGACACAAATCAACCGTATTAGCTATACTACGATTTAACCCACGTAAGAACCTAGCCATTTTTATCTCTTCATTCTCTTCTACTTCTCCCATTAGAACCAAGTTCTCAAATTCTTCTATGTATTCACTAACACTCATTTTTCCTTGTACAAGATTAGCAATCTTTTTGTATAAGGATAACTTGTGCGTAGTTGGGACATACCTCTTACGTAGTTTGCGTTTTAAGGACTCCCAAGAAGTAATCTTACCCTTTCCACTTCTGGTGCGTTGTACCTTAAGCCCTTCATACCAAAGGGAAGCCCCTTTGCTTAACTTTAGGATGGCGTATTTGCACCTTTCTTCGTCCTCTAAATCCTTGAAGTCAAAGAGCTTCTCCATGCTTCTTTCCCACTCCAAGTAAGCTTCAGGATCAGTACCACCGTTAAACTCAGGAAGTTCAGTTACCTTGATCTTGTCCACCGGTTCCCTCCTTGGTTGGAAGCGAGAACTTTTGGGCTGGAAGTTCTCCAATGCCTTCTTTAGTTGTTCCAGGAAGGTAGGATCTTCAAAGTTCAACACTCCTGCCATTCTTTACGTCTAAATGGATGACCAAAGCTCTGATACCACTAATGATGTGAGTTGATATGAACTTTGAAACAAGAGTGAGAGATATGATTAGTATTCTGAAATGGAACGTGAACAAGTAACCAAAACAGAATGAGAGGATAGTTTTAAGGTTGAATAAACCGTAACCAAGGATAGTATGCTAGGTGAAGTAGACCTATACTTCAACAAAGCGGTTGCTAGATCAAACACTCGATTGAAATAGCGAGTTTAGAGCTTGTAACGCGACTTACTCTAGACTTTGTCTTGTAAACAACAAGGACGTAAAAGAAAGCTTAGCTTTACTCAGGTTTTTGATATGCAAATTGGATGCCTTATTCATTCAACTAAATGGCTATATATAGCCTACAATCAGACCTTAAACTTGGCTGATAGGGGTGACAAAAACAAAGTTACAACCATGTGAACAAGGAGCTAATAACAAAGCTAGGAGCTAATAACAAAGTAATGTAAACAAGGAGCTAAAAACAAAGCTCTAACAAAGAGCATCAGCCGCACCCTTGTGTGAACATGGAGCCAAAAACAAAGCTTGAGGATGTGCATCTATGTGCACACAATCAGCTTCAAACACCTTCATAACTTCAGTACACTTCCCATGCTTGAATGAGTGTGAACCCAAGTTAATGTCTTCATATTACCTTGATTATTTGCTCCTTTATTCAGCTCATACACGAGCTAGCTCACTAATAGTAGTAGGCACACTACTAAGCTGGTAAGAGGTGTTAGTGTGGCTGAACTAATACCATGAGGAGCTAAGGTGACTTTAATGAACTCTTTGGTAGTTCCTTGATTCGGATCAAGAAGTGCTAAATAAGAGCTTGGTTCCTACCTTCCTCCATAATGTGTTCCAAAAATAGCTAAGGAACTTTGAATCACGATCCAAGACAATGGATTTAGGTACTCCATGAAGAGGCACCACTTCTTTGAAGTATAAATCGGCTACATTGCTAGCATCATCGGTTTTGTGACAAGCAATGAAGTGAGCCATTTTTGAGAACCGGTCTACCACCACCATGATAGCATCTTTCCCCCTAGCTGTTCTTGGCAAGGCCACGATGAAGTCCATGGACACATCTTCCCATGGTCTTTTAAGAGTGGGCAAGGGCATATAGGCTCCTGTCTTGAAAGAACTCTTGGCAAATTGGCAAGGCTCATTGAACATTGACAAAGTTATGGTCCGAACAAGTCAGTCGTGCATGTGATGCGAGTTCATTTTGCAGCGTTGTTTTGATCAGTCCATATCTCGAGTTATACTTGGAATTTCGTAGTCATTCAAAATGGAGGAGATAGATTTCGAGCTTATCTTTCCAATGAGTGCTCATGAAGGTTCATTGAACAAGTATTGACGAAGTTATACCCAAAACAAGTCAGCTGTGCATTTAAAAACGCTGCTGTTAAATTCTTTGACGGAATTGTTTCTTTTGCTTCGTTTTCTTTAAAGCTTTCAATAAATTCCCGAGGAGAAGAGCTGCTATTTTCAAGTCCGTTTAATCAAGACTACTCGAGCAAACAAGGGCCTTGCATCTGATTTGGAGCATGGAAAGTAGGCTGATTGTGTTCTCACTTTTTCATTTGTATCTAGCTATTTAGTTCTAGCCTAGTTCATTTCCCTTTCTTTGTTTTTGTCACCCACTTTATGAGGCTTGACTTTGCTGGTTAGCCTCATCCTTGGGTCGAGTTGTAGGCTATAAATAGCCAAGTACTTGATGAATAAAACATTCAACTTTCATCAAACAAATCTGAGTTAAGCTTTGCTTTCCTTTTCGTCTTTGTAGTTCACAAGACAAAGTATTAGAGTTAGTCGCGTTACAAGCTCTATACTTGCTATTGCAATCGAGTGTTTGAATTAGCACCCGCTTTGTTGAGGTATAGGTCTATCTCGCTTAGCACACTATCCTTGGTTACGTTCTATCATCCCTTACAACAACTATTCCAATCTGATTTTCATTGCTTGTTTTTCGTTTATCTCAAATTACTATCAATCTCCAAATAACTTGTTCAAGGTTCATTCCAAATCACATCATTAGTGGTATCAGAGCTACAACTCTTGATTTTTCTTAAAATCAAGACGGTCCAAGAAGTGTCGAAGCCAAGTTATTAGTTGAATTTCTGATTGCGATTGGAATTCAAAGGTTAAACTTGTGCGGGTAGTTCGAGGGTTAATCGGTTTTGATTATCTCGTGGTTTTTGTTGAAGTTCCGATACATTTGTTTCTTACTGTTCACGTGTGTACTGTTCACCAAAAAAATGTCAGCAATTTTCTCGTTTGAAAACACTTACGAGGAAAGTTTGGTGTTTGATCCAACGTTACCACCTGTTTTTGATGAGTATCATCTTCAACCAAACAGGTTGTGCAAGAAGAAACAAATTCTGATCTTAGCCAAAACAAACATGGAGAGTAAAGGGATTGTGCTTGTGGAATACTTTGAGGAGCAACAAAAGATACTTGATCCATCCTTGTTCACAAGCAAAGTAGAGTTCACAAGCATTCAAAACTGCACCTATTTGAAAAGGAGTCAAGCTTGTAGTCTAGCCATAATACCAACGTTACCCACACTTATGTCTATTTGGAGTGAGGATGCGTTAATCCTAACAAATTTTGTATTTTATCCAGGTGGGATACTTGTTCAAGAATTGAGGACAATTCTTTTTCAAAGAAGGAGAGTATGATGCGAGTTCATTTTGCAGCGTTGTTTTGATCAGTCCATATCTCGAGTTATACTTGGAATTTCGTAGTCACTCAAAATGGAGGAGATAGATTTCGAGCTTATCTTTCCAATGACTGCTCATGAAGGTTCATTGAACAAGTATTGACGAAGTTATGCCCAAAACAAGTCAGCTGTGCATTTAAAAACGCTGCTGTTAAATTCTTTGACGGAATTGTTTCTTTTGCCTCGATTTTCTTTAAAGCTTTCAATAAATTCCCGAGGAGAAAAGCTGCTATTTTCAAGTCCGTTTAATCAAGACTACTCGAGCAAACAAGGGCCTTGCATCTGATTTGGAGCATGGAAAGTAGGCTGATTGTGTTCTCACTTTTTCATTTGTATCTAGCTATTTAGTTCTAGCCTAGTTCATTTCCCTTTCTTTGTTTTTGTCACCCACTTTATGAGGCTTGACTTTGCTGGTTAGCCTCATCCTTGGGTTGAGTTGTAGGCTATAAATAGCCAAGTACTTGATGAATAAAACATTCAACTTTCATCAAACAAATCTGAGTTAAGCTTTGCTTTCCTTTTCGTCTTTGTAGTTCACAAGACAAAGTATTAGAGTTAGTCGCGTTACAAGCTCTATACTTGCTATTTCAATCGAGTGTTTGAATTAGCACCCGCTTTGTTGAGGTATAGGTCTATCTCGCTTAGCACACTATCCTTGGTTACGTTCTATCATCCCTTACAACAACTATTCCAATCTGATTTTCGTTGCTTGTTTTTCGTTTATCTCAAATTACTATCAATCTCCAAATAACGTGTTCAATGTTCATTCCAAATCACATCAGCATCTTTGGCCAAAAGAAGTGCTCTTTTAAGAACCTCTTAGTACCTAAGAAAGATGGAACTTGGAGAATGTGTGTGGATAGTAGAGCCGTTAACAACATTGCCATCAAATATAGATTTCCTATTCCAAGGTTGGATGATATGTTGGACGAGCTTCATGGGGCTGTGATCTTCTCCAAAATCGACTTAAGAAGTGGGTATCATCAAATTAGAATGAGAGAAGGGGATGAGTGGAAGACAGCTTTCAAGACCAAGCATAGGCTCTATGAGTGGACGGTCATGCCATTTGGTCTCACCAACGCTCCAAGCACATTGATGAGGCTAATGAATGAAATACTCAAGGCCTATTTAGGTCGATTCATTGTGGTTTATTTGGATGATATTCTTGTTTATAGCAGGTCTTTGGAGGAGCATATGGAGCACTTAAGGCTACTATTTACAACACTTCGCAAGCAACAACTCTTTGGCAAGAAGGAGAAGTGTGCTTTCTTTGTAGAAAGTGTGGTGTTCCTTGGCTATGTAGTGTCCAAAGATGGAGTATCCGTTGATCAAACCAAGGTAGAATCCATCCGTACTTGGCCAATCCCTTCCACCATTACGGAAGTGAGATCATTCCATGGGTTGGCTTCCTTCTACAGAAGGTTCATTAAGGACTTTAGTACCATCACAAGTCCTATCACCGAATGCTTGAAGAAAGGTGCGTTCGTTTGGTCCAAAGCTACCCAAGATGCTTTTGAAGCCATCAAGGAGAAGTTGTGTTCCGCTCCTATTCTAGCTTTTCCTGATTTCTCTCAACCATTCGAGGTTGAATGTGACGCTAGTGGAGTAGGAATTGGTGCTGTTCTCGTGCAAAATAGGCGTCCCATTGCCTACTTTTCAGAAAAACTCAACGGAGCAAGGCTGAACTATTGTACCTACGACAAAGAATTCTATGCCATAGTAAGAGCTCTTGATCATTGGAGTCATTATCTTCGTACTAACCACTTTATTCTCCATTCAGATCATGAGTCTCTAAAGTACATCAATGGCCAACAAAAGCTAAGTCCAAGGCATGCCACATGGGTGGAATTCTTGCAATCCTTTCATTTCTCTTCAAAGTACAAAGATGGTAAAAGTAACGTGGTGGCTGATGCATTATCCCGCCGCTACACTCTATTGTCTACTTTGGATGTTAGATTGCTTGGATTTGAAACTCTAAAGGATTACTACAACAATGATGCTGATTTTGGTGAAGCTTTCACCAAATGCAAGGAGGGAGCCTTTGACGAGTTTGTTTTGCAGGAAGGATTTCTTTTCAAGGGAAATCGACTTTGTGTACCCAAGCATCCCATCAAAGAATTGCTGGTTAGGGAAGCTCATGGGGGAGGATTAGCGGGTCATTTTGGCATCACAAGAACCTTGGAGGTCTTAAAAGAGCACTTCTTTTGGCCAAAGATGCAAGGGAGTGTTCAACATGTAGTGAGCAAGTGTGTGACTTGCCAATTTGCCAAGAGTTCTTTCAAACCAGGAGCCTACATGCCCTTGCCCACTCCTAATAGACCATGGGAAGATGTGTCCATGGACTTCATTGTGGCCTTGCCAAGAACAGCTAGGGGGAAAGATGCTATCATGGTGGTGGTAGACCGGTTCTCAAAAATGGCTCACTTCATTGCTTGTCACAAAACCGATGATGCTAGCAAAGTAGCCGACTTGTACTTCAAAGAAGTGGTGCGCCTCCATGGAGTGCCTAAATCCATTGTTTCGGATCGTGATTCAAAGTTCCTTAGCTATTTTTGGAACACATTATGGAGGAAGGTGGGAACCAAGCTCTTATTCAGCACTTCTCATCATCCACAAACAGATGGACAAACCGAAGTTACCAATCGCACCTTAGGCACGTTGCTAAGGGGCCTTGTGAGCAAGACTCAAAAGGATTGGGATGCCAAGCTTGCCCACGCTGAATTTGCTTACAATCGTTCTCCTACTTATGCTACCTCTCATTCTCCTTTTGAGGCTGTGTATGGAATCAATCCTTATATGCCCTTGGACCTGATTCCTCTACCTAAGGATGAGTTAGTCCACAAAGACGCGGAGTCAAAACTTAAAGCCATGATAAAACTCCACGAGCAAATTCGAGAAAGGATCAAGGAGGTAAATGAAGCCTACAAAAGAAGATCCAACAAAAACAGGAAGCCAAGACTTTTCCAAGAGGGTGACTTAGTTTGGGTTCACTTAAGAAAGGAGAGGTTTCCAAGCAAAAGGAAGAACAAGTTGATGCCACGAGCAGAAGGTCCATACAAGATCATATCAAAGGTAAACGACAATGCTTACAAGGTGGAGTTGCTGGATGATTATGGAGTTCATGCCACGTTCAATGTGGGAGATCTTTCTCCTTATCTTGATGATGATGGCATTTCAGAATTGAGGACAATTCCTTTTCAAGGGGGAGGAGATGATCCGAATGAAGGAGCAACTAAAGAATTCAATGAAGTCACACTAGCTCCAAATGGTCCTAGTCCAGCCACCTTAGCACCTCCTTCAAGTCTAGTGGTGTGTCTTCTTCAAATGTTGAGCTAGCTCGTACTTGGACCGAGTAAAAGAGCAATTAGTCAACACCATATGGATGCATTAACTTGGGTTCACACTCATTCAAGCAAGGGAAGTGCACCGGAGTTAATAGGCTGATTAGAGGCTGATTGTGTTCACATGTTTACCGCGGCTTCCTTTCTTTAGCTTTGTTTTTAGCTCCTTAAACTTTGTTTGTATCACCCTTGACCATTCTTGTTTGGGGACGTTTTGTAGGCTATATATAGCCATCAATTTGATGAATAATATCATTCAATCTTCATAACACAAAACTGAGTAAAGCTAAGCTTTTCTTTTCGTCCTTGTAGCTTACAAGACAAAGTACTAGAGTTAGTCGCGTTACAAGCTCTATACTCGCTATTTCAATCAAGTGTTTTGAATTAGCACCCGCTTTGTTGAGGTATAGGTCTATCTCACTAAGCATACTATCCCTTGGTTACGATTCTATCATCCTTACAAACAATCACTACATTCTGTTTTGTTTCTTATCTTTCGTTCATCTCATAGTACTATCAACCTCCATACAACTTGTTCAAAGTTCATCTTAACTCACATCAGGAACAGCGCAAGGACTAAGGCTTTCACGTACATACCCTCGACTCATTAATTCATCAATTTGTCTTTGCAATTCCTTAGTCTCCTCTGGATTACACCTATAGGCTGCTTTATTTGGCAAGGCTGCTCCTGGAACGAGGTCAATTTGGTGTTCTATGCCTCGAATAGGTGGTAAACCATCTGGTAATTCCTCAGGGAAAACGTCCTTAAACTCATGTAACAATTCCTCAAATGGCTTTCCCCCAAGTCCATTCTCAACTACTAAGGGTTCCTCTCTAGCAACCATGAAAAAGACACGTTCCCCCCCTTGTAAAGCCTGTTCTACTTCACTCTCACTAGCAAATATGGTGAGGTTAGGTTTCTTAGTTTTGTTGGCTGCCATAGCACGAACAGCTTGAGGTGTCAAGGGTTTTTGCACGATTTTCTTTCCCCTATCCCTCAATTCGTATTCATTCTTCCTCCCATGGTGTACTACATCCCTATCAAACTGCCAAGGACGTCCCAAAAGTATATGACACGCATCCATAGGAATGACATCACATAAAACCTCATCGACATAAGACCCCATGGTTAAGCCTACTCTTACTTGCTTAGTGACCCTTACTTTGTTTCCATCGTCCAACCAATGTAGTGCATAAGGTCTAGGGTGACTAGTGGTGGTTAGGCCTAATTTAGTTACCATTTCAGTTGAGGCAACATTTGTGCAACTACCCCCATCAATTATCAAGCTACACCATTTGTTGTTAACTTGACATTTAGTGTGGAAGAGCTGATCCCTTTGTTCAGTGTTGTGCGGGATGGGGTTGGCATGAAGTGTACGTAGTACCAAAACAGTATCATACGTTGGGGGTTCATAATCCTCTCTTTCTTCATCCTCTTCTTCTTCTCCCTCATTAAACACAGCCCCTATGCGTTGTTCCTCCTCCCACATCTCTTCTCTAAAAGGCATTATTTCTCTCAAGGTGATATGAGTTAAGATGAACTTTGAACAAGTTGTATGGAGGTGATAGTATTTGAGATTAACGACAAACAAGCAACAAAAACAGAATGTAATGGTTGTTGTAAGGATGATAGAATGTAACCAAGGATAGTATGCTTAGTGAGATAGACCTATACCTCAACAAAGCGGGTGCTAATTCAAACACTCGATTGAAAAAGCGAGTATAGAGCTTGTAACGCGACTAACTCTAGTACTTTGTCTTGTAAGCTACAAAGACGAAAAAGGAAAAGCAAGGCTTTTACTCAGGTTTGTTTTATGCAAGTTGAATGCTTTATTCATCAAATTGATGGCTATATATAGCCTACAAAACGTCCCAAACCAGAATGGTCAAGGGTGATACAAACAAAGCTATGGAGATAAAAACAAAGCTAAGGAAAAGAACTTAGACAAAGCAAGAATGTGAACACAATCAGCCTACAATCAGCCTACTAACTCCGGTGCACATCCCTTGCTTGAATGAGTGTGAACCCAAGTTAATGCATCCATATGGTCTTGATTAATTGCTCTTTTACTCGGTCCAAGTAGGTGCTTGCATGAGCTAGTTCAACTCTTGAAGAAGGCACACTACTAGACTTGAAGGAGGGACTAAGGTGGCTGGACTAGGACCATTTGGAGCTAGTGTAACTTCATTGAACTCTTGGTTTGTTGCTTCTTCATTCGGATCATCTCCTCCCCCTTGAAAAGGAATTGTCCTCAATTCTAAAATGCCGTCATCATCAAGATAAGGAGAAAGGTCTCCCACATTGAACGTGGCATGAACTCCATAATCATCCCGTAACTCCACCTTGTAGGCATTGTCGTTTACCTTTGATATGATCTTGTATGGACCTTCTGCTCGTGGCATCAACTTGTTCTTTCTCTTGCTTGGAAACCTCTCCTTTCTTAAGTGAACCCAAACCAAGTCACCCTCTTGGAAGAGTCTTGGTTTCCTGTTTTTGTTGGACCTTCCTTTGTAGGCTTCATTTACTTCCTTGATCCTTTCCCGAATCTGTTCATGGAGGTTTCTCCATAATGTGTTCCACAAGTAGCTAAGGAACTTGGAATCTTGATCAGAAACAAAGGGCTTGGGAATCCCATGTAGGCGTACCACTCCTCGAAAGTGAAAGTCAGGCCTTTTGCTAGCATCATTAGTTATGTAACAAATACTGAAGTGAGCCATTTTGGAGAATGGCAAGTACCCTCTTGGTCTGAAAGGACTCTTTGAGAAATGAATTGTTACGCATTTGCCCACAATGCTTTGAATACTCCCTTGTATCTTTAGCCAGAAGAAGTGTTCTTTTAACACCTCCAAGGTCCTGGTCATGCCAAAATGTCCAGCTGGTCCTCCTCCATGAGCTTCTCTAACTAGAAACTCTAAAATAGGATGTTTTGGGACACAAAGATGGTTCCCTTTAAAAAGAAGATCTTCCTGCAAAACAAACTCATCAAAAGTACTAAGAGCACCAGCCTTGTACTTGGTGAATACTTCACCAAAATCAGCATCCATAGAGTAGTAGTCCTTCAAAGTCTCAAATCCAAGCGATCTTACATCTAGGGTGGATAAGTGTGTGTAGCGACAAGATAAAACATCAGCCACGACATTGCTCTTACCATCCTTATACCTGGAAGAGAAATGAAAGAGTTGCGAGAGTTCCACCCATTTGGTATGTCTTGGACTTAGCTTTTGCGAGCCATTGATATACTTTAAGAGTTCATGATCTCTACTAGGTGTCAAACCAGCTGGTAATTCATTAGGAATGACAACACCCAGTTCCTTTAGCAACTCCTCAAATCGTTTCCCTCCAAACCCATTATCAACCCTAACTGGTTCCTCTTTAGTAACCATGACAAAGACACACTCTCCCTCTCCTATGGCATGTTCTACCACATTTTTACTAGCAAATATGGAGAGATTGGGTTTCTTGACTCGATTAGCTAACATGGTACACACATCTTGAGGTGTCATGGGTTTTAGCACAATTTTCTTTCCCTTATCTCTCAATTCATACTCATTCTTTCTCCCATGGTGAACTACATCCCTATCAAACTGCCAAGGACGGCCTAATAGTATGTGACAAGCATCCATAGGAATAACATCACATAAGACCTCATCAACATAGGAACCCATGGTCAAACCAACCCTTACTTGTTTAGTGACCCTCACTTTGTTCCCGTTATCTAACCAATGTAGTGCATAAGGTTTAGGGTGATTAGTAGTAGCTAGACCTAGTTTGGTTACCATTTCAGTTGAGGCAACGTTGGTACAACTACCTCCATCAATTATTAAACTACACCATTTGTTGTTAACTTGACACTTAGTATGGAATAGTTGGTCTCTTTGTTCAGTGTCGTGTTGAATGGGGTTAGCATGTAGAGTACGTAGTACTAAGAGTGTATCATAAGTTGGGGGTTCATAAGCCTCAATATCTTCCTCTTCCTCTTCCTCATTAACATTGAAAACAGCCCCTATACGTTGTTCCTCTTCCCATATTTCATCCCTAACAGTGATCACTTCTCTTAAGGTCACAACTCTCTTATTAGGACAAGCGTTTTTGTAGTGACCAAACCCTTGACACTTGAAACAACGTACTTTGGATAGACTAGTTTCAGTGGGTGTTTTAGTAGTAGATTGAAGTGGGGTTGCTGGGTTATTCTTAATAGTGAGGGGTTGATTAGTATTAGTAGAATTGAACCTATTACCTTCATCAGTTCGTGGCCAAGTATGACCCTTACTAGACTCACCCTCATGTTTTGCCTTCCCTTGTGCCTCAATTTTAAAACACAACCCACACAAAGTATCAAAATCAGAGTATGGACACAAATCAACTGTATTAGCAATACTACGATTTAACCCACGTAAGAATCTAGCCATTTTTATCTCTTCGTTTTCTTCTACTTCCCCCATTAATACCAAGTTCTCAAACTCCTCTATGTACTCGCTAACACTCATCCTTCCTTGTACGAGATTAGCAATCTTTTTGTATAAGGATAACTTATGCGTAGTTGGAACATACCTCTTACGTAGCTTACGTTTTAAGGACTCCCAAGAAGAAATCTTACCCTTTCCATCCCTGGTGCGTTGTATCTTCAGCCCTTCATACCAAAGAGAAGTCCCTTTGCTTAGCTTCAGAATTGCATACTTGCACCTCTCCTCGTCCTCCAAGTCTTTGAAGTCAAAAAGCTTCTCAATGTTTCTTTCCCATTCCAAGTAGACTTCAGGATCAGTACCTCCAACGAACTCAGGGAGTTCGTTCACTTTGATTTTGTCCACCGGCTCTCTTCTTGCTTGGAAACGAGAATTCATGGGCTGGTAGTTCTCCAATGCTTTCTTTAGGTGTTCCAAGTGATCCGAATCAAGAAGCTACTGATCCGAACAAGGAAGCTACTAAAGAGCTCAATGAAAGAATACTAGCTCCTAAATAAATCTAGTCCAGCTACATTAGCACTAATAAGGAGTCGTCTTCAATTATGGAGCTAGCTCGAGTTTGGACCAAATAAAGGAGCAATTAGTCAAGGTAATATGAAGGCATTAACTTGGATTCACACCCATTCAAGCATGGGAAAGCACCGGGGTTAAAGAGGACGTTTGAGGCTGGTTGTGTTCACATGGTGTGCACGTCCAAATGGCTCCTTGTTAAGCTTTGTTTTTAGCTCCATATTCACATAGGCCGCGCCTTAATGCTCTCTTAGCTTTGTTATTAGCTCCTAGTTTACATAGCTTTGTTATTAGCTCCTAGTTTACATAGCTTTGTTATTAGCTCCTAGTTTACATAGCTTTGTTATTAACTCCTAGTTCACATAGATGTAGCTTTGTTTTTGTCACCCTAACCAGCCGGTTTAAGGGTCATTTTGTAGGCTATATATAGCCATCTACTTGAAGGAATAAATCATCCAATATTGATATCACAAAACTGAGTAAAGCTAAGCTTTCTTTTACGTCCTTGTTGCTTACAAGACAAAGTCTAGAGTTAGTCGCGTTACAAGCTCTAAACTCGCTACTTCAATCGCGTGTTTGATTTAGCACCCGCTTTGTTGGAGTATAGGTCTACTTCACTAAGCATACTATCCTTTGGTTACAGTTTATTCATCCTTACAATCTGTTTTGGTTACTTTGTTTACATCCATTTTCAGTATACTATCAATCTTCACGTTTTAATTTCAAAGTTCATATTAACTCACATCACCAAGAAGTTAGGGTCGTCAAAGTTCACTCCTCCTGCCATGCTTTACGTCTTTAGGAAGACCAAAGCTCTGATACCACTAATGATATGAGTTAAGATGAACTTTGAACAAGTTGTATGGAGGTTGATAGTATTTGAGATTAACGACAAACAAGCAACAAAAACAGAATGTAATGGTTGTTGTAAGGATGATAGAATGTAACCAAGGATAGTATGCTTAGTGAGATAGACCTATACCTCAACAAAGCGGGTGCTAATTCAAACACTCGATTTAAAAAGCGAGTATAGAGCTTGTAACGCGACTAACTCTAGTACTTTGTCTTGTAAGCTACAAAGACGAAAAAGGAAAAGCAAGGCTTTTACTCAGGTTTGTTTTATGCAAGTTGAATGCTTTATTCATCAAATTGATGGCTATATATAGCCTACAAAATGTCCCAAACCAGAATGGTCAAGGGTGATACAAACAAAGCTATGGAGATAAAAACAAAGCTAAGGAAAAGAACTTAGACAAAGCAAGAATGTGAACACAATCAGCCTACTAACTCCGGTGCACATCCCTTGCTTGAATGAGTGTGAACCCAAGTTAATGCATCCATATGGTCTTGATTAATTGCTCTTTTACTCGGTCCAAGTAGGTGCTTGCATGAGCTAGTTCAACTCTTGAAGAAGGCACACTACTAGACTTGAAGGAGGGACTAAGGTGGCTGGACTAGGACCATTTGGAGCTAGTGTAACTTCATTGAACTCTTGGTTTGTTGCTTCTTCATTCGGATCACAAGGTCACGACTCTCTTATTAGGACACGCATTTTTATAGTGACCAAAGCCTTGGCACTTGAAGCAACGTACATTGGACAAACTAGTCTCAGTGGGTGTCTTAGTTGTGGGTTGAGTCGGGTTACTCTTAATGGAAAGGGGTTGATTAGTGTTAACCGAATTTGCTTTGTTACTCCCCTCACCTCGTGACCAGGTATGACTCTTATTAGACTCACTCTCATACTTAGTTTTCCCTTGTGCCTCAATTTTCAAACATAACCCACACAAAGTATCAAAATCAGAGTATGGACATAAATCAACTGTATTAGCAATACTACGATTTAACCCACGTAAGAACCTAGCCATTTTTATCTCTTCGTTTTCTTCTACTTCCCCCATTAATACCAAGTTCTCAAACTCCTCAATGTACTCGCTAACACTCATCCTTCCTTGTACGAGATTAGCAATCTTTTTGTATAAGGATAACTTATGCGTAGTTGGGACATACCTCTTGCGTAGCTTTCGTTTCAAGGATTCCCAAGAAGAAATGTTACCCTTTCCATCCCTGGTGCGTTGTATCTTCAGCCCTTCATACCAAAGAGAAGCCCCTTTGCTTAGCTTCAGAATTGCATACTTGCACCTCTCCTCGTCCTCCAAGTCTTTGAAGTCAAAAAGCTTCTCAATGTTTCTTTCCCATTCCAAATAGACTTCAGGATCAGTACCTCCAATGAACTCAGGGAGTTCGTTCACTTTGATTTTGTCCACCGGCTCTCTTCTTGCTTGGAAACGAGAATTCATGGGCTGGTAGTTCTCCAATGCTTTCTTTAGGTGTTCCAAGAAGTTAGGGTCGTCAAAGTTCACTCCTCCTGCCATGCTTTACGTCTTAGGAAGACCAAAGCTCTGATACCACTAATGATGTGAGTGAAAAAGAACTTTGAACAAGTTATTTGGAGGTTGATAGTATTTTGAGATGAACGAAAAACAAGCAACAAAATCAGATTGTAAGAGTTGTTGTAAGGATGATAGAATGTAACCAAGGACAGTGTGCTTAGTGAGATAGACCTATACCTCAACAAAGCGGGTGCTAATTCAAACACTCGATTGAAATAGCGAGTATAGAGCTTGTAACGCGACTAACTCTAGTACTTTGTCTTGTGAACTACAAAAGACGAAAAGGAAACACAAAGCTTCACTCAGGTTTGTTTTATACAAGTTGAATGATTTTATTCATCAAATGGATGGCTATATATAGCCTACAAACGTCCTCAACCAGAATGGTCAAGCTTCTTAAAGAGGGTGATACAAACAAAGCTAAGGAAAAGAACTTAAGACACTAAGATACAATGCATCAATGGGAACACAATCAGCCTACTAACTCCGGTGCACAGCCCTTGTTTGAATGAGTGTGAACCCGAGTTAATGCATCCATATGGTCTTGATTATTTGACTTGTAAAGCAGATTAGAGCAATGTATGTTCTTGCTCTTTTATTCGGTCCAAGTAGGTGCTTGCACGAGCTAGTTCAGCACTTGAAGAAGACACACTACTAGACTTGAAGGAGGGGCTAAGGGGGTTGGACTAGGACCATTTGGAGCTAGTGTGACTTCATTGAACTCTTGGTTTGTTGCTTCTTCATTCGGATCACTTATAGCACTAAACCAATCAATTGCTCAATTCTACCAGTTCAAAGACTGACTAGGCATCATAGCCTTCATCCTGATTTTCACGTCATTCCTGATTCTCGAAGCAACATACTCAGGTCTGGTAATCGTCCCATTAATTCTTGCATTATTCCGTTGTGCCCATATATAGTAGTAGCAGGCAGCCAACATGACAACGTTAGCCTTCCATTTTATCCCATCTCTGGGATTGCCTAGCAGGTCGCTCATACTCTTGAGATTACCATTACGATCTTCGATGCAATCCAATACCTTCCTGCTGTATACACACGACATAAAGAGATGGTCTATAGTTTCCGCATAATCCTGACATAACCAACATCTGTCAGTCTCAGTGCATCCAAATCTATGTAGGCGAGACATAGTATTCATTCCACCCATCTGAGTCAGCCAAACAATGACTGAGTGTTTGGGAGTGATCCAGTTACACCATACTACTTCAGTCCAATCCTTAACTGGTTGTTTAGTTTCTAATCCACTCATACCCACTGGCTACTGAGTAGCCACGAGTAGCTTCCTTCCATTCATTATCAAGGTACCCATGTTTCATATCTTCCTTCACTTTACATATAGTCTTCCAAGACCAATTATCTGAAGGTTTTGGAGAATATTCACCCCAAGGCTTCTTTGGTTTAGTTGTCTTAAAACCCTTCTTAAACCCCTCATATCTTGTTGTCCATTGTACATAATTTTGTGTCTTGTGTGATCCCTCAATTACTCAATTTTCTTGTCATTACTCTATTTTTGTGTTTTTGCGTTTCCTTGTGGTTCTACCCTATTAATTGCCATTAACTACATTTTTGTTTGTGTGAATGTTTTGGGCAGTATAAATTTTGTTTGATTGATTAGATTTGTCTAGTATGATGTAGGCAAAAACTTAGCCATCACTTATCTAAGAGAAAGGGGAAATAGGAATGAAATGGGGGGTCGGTTATTGGTGGATCAAATCCGACCACGTGCCCAAACTCCAATTCCTAACTTACAACGATAAAATACCATCCCTACTCACACTTTCAAGGAAAGGACCGGACAGATGAGGATGCTGCGACACCGCTACTCGTGCGCACCCGCGCAGGGACCAGTCGAGGTGGCCACCCACACGTCCCGTCGGACGCTCGTTGGTACGGGTAGATCTAATCTCGCGTTCAAGGCGAAGTGTCGGACCTCGATTTGGTTGACGATTTGAATTGTACTTGATGCGAATGCGGAAGCGGTTTAGATTAGGAAATGAAAGTCGGGTCGAAGGTTAATGTAACCTTGAGTGATGACGTGGTTTTTGGAGTGAAATTGAACTAAGGTTAATATAACCTTGGTTCGTGGTTAAGGTCTTCCTGGATTTTGTGTTTTGTGGCACGTCTATTTTAGGAAAGAAAATACTTTGAATTACGTAAGGATTTTTGTGATGAAATAAAAGACAAACGTAACCAAAGATATTTAGCCCGAATTCGACCTTGAATTCGAAACTAATAACGTAAGAGATTGGCGCACCAATTCCTCAACGCAATTTCGAAGTACTTTCTCGAAATATAAAACACAAGAGTTGATTTAAATCAAAACGTTGCTGAAATTTTATTGCTTAATCATTGAATGAATAATGCTTACATAGAACGTGGCTTTTATAGCCTTACACAAATATAATCTCGAATATATTTTAGGAGATACTAATCAAATTAAAACTAGTAATTAATCTAGAGAATATAATATCTTATCCTAGGTATATCTTGAAATGATCTTGAAGAGATCATTATTATTCTTGTTGCTTTAATTAAACTAAGATTGCATCCCTTTATTTGGAGTATGGGATACCCGAAATCTTCTTCTACTCTTCAGAATATTGCAGCCAAATCTTGTTTGCTTCTTGATTGATCTTCATGCCTAGAATATTCATATCTTGATATAATATTCTTATTTGTGTTGCCAAGTTTGGGGAGATTGTATCTATCTATTTGAGGGAGGAGATACATGCATATCTTCATGTGAATCACCATCAAATATGAGTGAGAATTATCTCCTCTTATTGCCAAAATAAGAAGATTGCCCTAGCTTGTTTGAAGTAAGAATATCACGCATATCTCTAGTAAGGGAGGCGTGATCTTTGGCTGCATATCCCACGTGATCTTGGCTATTTCGGGACGTGTGTGATCATGCACACACCAAGTTTGATTGGGCTTGGTTCGAATAACCCAAGCGAGTGTATGGTCTCGTTGTGGGTTTTATTTGGTCCTAGCACAATCGGGCCGGGTTCGAGCTCACCCGTATCATCCCCTCCTTCTTCGAAAGGAATTGACCTCAATTCCGCAAGGCCATCATCGCTCAAGTACGGACTTAAGTCCCCTACATTGAATGTAGCGTGGACTCCATAGTCTCCCGGAAGCTCGATCTTGTACGCATTGTCGTTTACCTTGTCAACGACCTTGTACAGACCCTCGGCTCTTGGCATGAGCTTGTTCTTTCGTTTTCCCGGAAACCTTTCCTTGCGCAAGTGTAACCACACCAAGTCTCCGGGTTGGAATACCTTAGTCGGTCGGTTTTTGTTAGCTCGCCTTTGGTAGGTTTCGTTTACCACCTCAATTCTAGCTCGGACTTGATCATGTAGCTTTGTCATAGCCTTGACCTTGTCCTCCGCGTCCTTGTGAACAAATTCGCCTTTAGGGATAGGGAGTAACTCAATAGGCAAATACGGGTTGATCCCATAAACTACCTCGAAAGGAGAGTGCTTAGTTGCATAGGTAGGAGATCGATTATAAGCGAACTCCGCGTGTGCAAGCTTAAGGTCCCAATCCTTCTGAGTTTTACTCACCAAACCACGGAGAATAGTCCCTAAGATACGGTTTGTCACTTCCGTTTGCCCATCAGTTTGAGGGTGATGTGAAGTGCTAAACAGTAGCTTAGTACCGACCTTTCTCCAGAGTGTGTTCCAAAAGTAACTCAGGAATTTTGAGTCACGATCGGACACAATAGTCTTCGGGACTCCATGTAAACGGACTATCTCGCGATAATACAGATCCGCGATATTACTAGCATCGTCCGTTTTATGGCAAGCCACGAAATGCGCCATCTTCGAAAATCTGTCAACGACCACCATAATTGCATCCCTTCCTCTTTGAGTACGAGGTAAGGCCACAATAAAGTCCATCGACACATCTTTCCATGGTCGTTCCGGAACTGGTAATGGCATGTAGGCTCCTGCTTTAAAGGAACTTTTCGCCATGTGACAAGTAACACACTTGCCTATGATGTTTTGGACATCACCAATCATTTTCGGCCAATGAAAATGCTCGTGTAAGATGTCGAGCGTCTTCTGAACTCCGAAATGTCGGGCTAAACCACCGCCATGTGCTTCGCGAATTAATAATTCACGAATTGGATGCTTCGGAACACAAAGTCGATTTCCCTTAAATAGAAAACCCTCTTGTATCGCGTATTCCTTGTATCCACCTTTTTGACATTCCTCGAATATCTCCCTTAGTTCATCATCAAGTACATAGGATTCTTTAATTAACTCGAACCCTAGTAACTTCACTTCGAGTGTGGTAAGTAGCGCATATCTCCGTGATAAAGCGTCAGCTACTACATTACTCTTGCCTTCTTTGTATTTTGATGAAAAATGGAATGATTGAAGGAATTCAACCCATTTTGCATGGCTCGGGTTGAGCTTTTGTTGCCCATGTATGTACTTGAGAGACTCGTGATCCGAGTGAAGTACAAAATGACTAGGGCGAAGGTAGTGACTCCAATGGTCAAGTGCTCGAACGATCGCGTAGAACTCTTTGTCGTATGTAGAGTAATTACAACGAGCGCCCCCCAATTTCTCCGAAAAGTAAGCAATGGGTCGTTGAGCTTGGATTAAAACAGCCCCAATTCCCACGCCACTTGCGTCACACTCTGATCCGAATCAAGGAGCTACCAATCCAAGTAAGGAAGTTCTGAAGAGCTCAACTAAAGAATACTAGCTCCTACTTAAGCTTAGGCCAGCTACATTAGCTATAATAAGAAGTCATCTTCAATTATGGAGCTAGCTCGAATTTGAGCTGAATAAAGGAGTAACTAATCAAGGTGAAATGAAGACATTAACTTAGGGTCACAATCATTCAAGCATGAGTAGTGGACTGAAGTTAAGGAGCTGGTTGTGTTCTCTTAGTGTACACGGTCAAAAGGCTCTCGTGTTAGCCTTGTTTTTGGCTCCATGTTCACATGGTGTGTACACTCAAGCTTTGTTGTTGGCTCCATGTTCACACAAGACTACACACGGCTGGTTACTCTTGGTGAAGCTTTGGTTTTAACTCCATGTTTACACTAGCTTTGTTATTAGCTCCAACCTTGTAATTAGCTCCTAGTTCACATTAGTCTTAGCTTTGTTTTTGTCACCCTAAACCAACCGGTTTAAGGGACCTTGTAGGCTATAAATAGCCGGCCATTTTGAAGGAATAAGATCATCCAATTTGCAAATTAAAACCCAAGTAAAAGTTAAGCTTTGTGCTTTCTTTGTTTCGTCTTTGTAGTTTACAAGACAAGGTCTAGAGTGAGTCGCGTTACAAGCTCTAAACTCGCTATTTCAATCGAGTGTTTGATCTAGCAAATCGCTTTGTTGAAGTATAGGTCTACTTCACCTAGCATACTATCCTTTGGTTACGTTTAATTCATCCTCAAATCATCTTTACTTTCTGTTTTGGTTACTTGTTTCACGTCCATTTCAGTATACTAATCATATCTCTCATTCTTGTTTCAAAGTTCATATCAACTCACATCATTAGTGGTATCAGAGCTTTGGTCATCCATCTAGACGTAAGCATGGCAGGAGTGTTGAACTTTGAAGATCCTACCTTCCTGGAACAACTAAAGAGGGCGTTGGAGAACTTCCAACCCAAGAATTCCCGCTTCCAACCAAGGAGAGAACCGGTGGACAGAATCAAGGTAAATGAACTCCCTGAGTTTAATGGTGGTACTGATCCTGAAGTTTACTTGGAGTGGGAAAGAAACATAGAGAAGCTCTTTGACTTCAAGGATTTGGAGGACGAAGAGAGGTGCAAGTACGCCATCCTCAAGCTAAGCAAGGGAGCTTCCCTTTGGTATGAAGGGCTTAAGGTACAACGCACCAGAAGTGGGAAGGGTAAGATCACTTCTTGGGAGTCCTTGAAACGTAAACTACGTAAGAGGTATGTTCCAACCACGCACAAGTTGTCCTTATACAAAAAAATTGCTAATCTTGTTCAAGGAAAAATGAGTGTTAGTGAATATATAGAGGAATTTGAGAACCTGGTTTTAATGGGAGAAGTAGAGGAGAATGAAGAAATAAAAATGGCTAGGTTCTTACGTGGGTTAAATCGTAGTATAGCTAATACGGTTGATTTATGTCCCTATTCTGATTTTGATACATTGTGTGGGTTGTGTCTAAAAATTGAGGCACAAGGGAAGGGAAGACATGAGGGTGAGTCTAGTAAGAGTCATACTTGGTCTAGAACAGATGATAGTAATAGAGTCAATCCTACTAGTTCTAATCAACCCCTTATTGTTAAGACTAACCCAGCACCCCCACCTCAGTCTACACCCAAAACATCCACTGAAACTAGTCTATCTAAAGTACGTTGTTTCAAATGTCAAGGGTTTGGTCACTTCAAAAACGCTTGTCCTAACAAAAGAGTTGTAACCTTAAGGGAAGTAATCACAGTTAGGGATGAGTTATGGGAGGAGGAACAACGTATAGGGGCTGTTTTTAATGTCAATGAGGGAGAGGAAGAAGAGGAAGAAGATATTGAGTCTTATGAACCCCCGGCTTATGACACACTCCTAGTACTACGAACTCTACATACTAACCCAATTCAACAAGACACTGAACAAAGAGACCAACTGTTCCATACTAAGTGTCAAGTTAAAGATAAGTGGTGTAGTCTAATCATCGATGGAGGTAGTTGTACCAACGTTGCCTCAACTGAAATGGTGGACAAACTAGGCCTAGCTACTACCAATCACCCTAACCCTTATGCGTTACATTGGTTAAACAACGGGAACAAAGTAAGGGTCACTAAACAAGTTAGGGTTGGATTAACCATGGGTTCCTATGTAGACGAGGTTTTGTGTGATGTGATTCCTATGGATGCTTGTCACGTACTATTAGGCCGTCCTTGGCAGTTTGACAGGGACGTAGTTCACCATGGGAGGAGAAATGAGTATGAATTGAATGATAAAGGGAAGAAAATCATACTCAAACCCATGGCACCTCAAAGTGTGTGCAAAATGTTGGCAAATAGAGTCGGAAAACCCAGCCTCTCAATGTTTGCTAATAAAATTGTAGAAGTGCATAATCTAGACAAGGGAGAGTTTGACGCCACCAAAGAAAAACCCATTAAGATTAAGAGTGGCAGTGAAGGAAAGCCATTTAAAGAGTGGCAACAGGAACAAGGTATTGTTATCTCTAAGGGAATACCATCTTATTTAATGCCTCGTGTAGATCCTGAAGTCTTAAGGTATGAAGAGGGTAAGGTCGAAGGCATGGTTAACACATTGTCTTGTAACCACACGCATTCAACCACTTTAGATACAGGCACAAGTGGGATTGGGAATTGGAAGGACTACTACTCCATGGAGGCTGAAGTGCTTACCAAGCACAAGACTAACTCTTTTGGTACTCTTGATAAGCTTATTTTGCAGGTAAGACTTCCTTTTAAAGGAAACCTCCTTTGCACTTCAGGACATTCTAAGTACATCACGAGAAAAGAGCACAACAAGAGTACGAGGTACTTCATGAGGGATGACTTGTCTTTGGCTAACGTGAGTATAGAGGAGTTCCCAAACCAAGGAAGGAGCAAGTGGAAGTCACAAACAGAAGTTCCACACAAGGGCACCCAAAGAGTTTACAAGCTGAAGTTACCAGATGAGTATGGAGTCCAAGCCACCTTCCTAATAGAAGATCTTCTTCTATGCCTTGATAAAGTTCACGTTTCAGAATTGAGGACAATTCCTTGTCAAGGGGGAGGAGATGATCCGAATCAAGGAGCTACCAATCCAAGTAAGGAAGTTCTGAAGAGCTCAACTAAAGAATACTAGCTCCTACTTAAGCTTAGGCCAGCTACATTAGCTATAATAAGAAGTCATCTTCAATTATGGAGCTAGCTCGAATTTGAGCTGAATAAAGGAGTAACTAATCAAGGTGAAATGAAGACATTAACTTAGGGTCACAATCATTCAAGCATGAGTAGTGGACTGAAGTTAAGGAGCTGGTTGTGTTCTCTTAGTGTACACGGTCAAAAGGCTCTCGTGTTAGCCTTGTTTTTGGCTCCATGTTCACATGGTGTGTACACTCAAGCTTTGTTGTTGCCTCCATGTTCACACAAGACTACACACGGCTGGTTACTCTTGGTGAAGCTTTGGTTTTAACTCCATGTTTACACTAGCTTTGTTATTAGCTCCAACCTTGTAATTAGCTCCTAGTTCACATTAGTCTTAGCTTTGTTTTTGTCACCCTAAACCAACCGGTTTAAGGGACCTTGTAGGCTATAAATAGCCGGCCATTTTGAAGGAATAAGATCATCCAATTTGCAAATTAAAACCCAAGTAAAAGTTAAGCTTTGTGCTTTCTTTGTTTCGTCTTTGTAGTTTACAAGACAAGGTCTAGAGTGAGTCGCGTTACAAGCTCTAAACTCGCTATTTCAATCGAGTGTTTGATCTAGCAAATCGCTTTGTTGAAGTATAGGTCTACTTCACCTAGCATACTATCCTTTGGTTACGTTTTATTCATCCTCAAATCATCTTTACTTTCTGTTTTGGTTACTTGTTTCACGTCCATTTCAGTATACTAATCATATCTCTCATTCTTGTTTCAAAGTTCATATCAACTCACATCACACTCAACTTCGAACGGTTGAGAGAAGTCGGGTAGAGCGAGTATAGGTGCATTGCACAGCAACTCCTTGATCTTCTCGAATGCTTTTTGAGCTTGTTCGTTCCAATCAAACGCTCCTTTTTTCAAGCAACCCGTGATTGGGCTCATGACCGTGCTGAAATCACGAATAAACCGCCGGTAGAATGAAGCCAATCCATGGAATGATCGTACTTCAGTCACCGTACTAGGGACAGGCCAAGAACGAATAGCCTCCACCTTTTCTTGATCCACGGCAACTCCATCCCGAGATACAACGTATCCAAGGAATATAACTTTGTCGACCAAGAATGAGCACTTCTCGGCTTTGCCGTATAGTTTTTGCATTCTTAGCGTTTCGAACACTTGTCTTAAGTGTCGTAGGTGCTCTTCAATGCCCTTGCTGTATACTAGGATATCGTCCAAGTACACGACCACGAACTTTCCAATGAAGGACTTTAGAACCTCGTTCATAAGCCTCATGAAAGTGCTTGGTGCATTAGTAAGGCCGAAAGGCATGACCAACCATTCATATAAACCATGTTTGGTTTTGAATGCGGTCTTCCATTCATCTCCTTCTCTCATTCGAATTTGGTGATAACCACTTCGAAGATCGATTTTGGAGAAGATGGTTGAGCCATGAAGTTCATCAAGCATATCATCGAGTCTCGGAATCGGGAATCGATATTTTATGGTGATGTTATTCACTGCTCTACTATCGATGCACATTCTCCATGTGCCATCTTTCTTAGGGACGAGTAAAGCTGGAACCGCGCACGGGCTCATGCTTTCTCTTACGTACCCTCGTTCCATTAACTCCTCAATTTGTCGTTGGAGTTCTTTGGTTTCTTCGGGGTTACTCCGATAAGCCGCCTGTTTGGTAACGGCGCGCCGGGTACGAGATCAATTTGATGCTCGATTCCACGCAATGGAGGTAAACCTGTTGGTAAATCATCTGGAAAAACATTGTCAAACTCACGCAATAGTGGTTTAACGCGTTCAACAGAGTCAAGGTTAGAGTAAACTTGGTCAAGGTTAATGTAACCTTGGTCAAGGTTATTCTCTCTTGAAACTGTGGACAGGTTAGATGCCACAAGCGCATACACTTGCTCTCCTCTAGCCAAAACCTGCTCCACGTCTCTTTCACTAGCAAACATTGACAAACTCGGCTTGTTAGTACGATTAGAATGAATCGAACGAATCTCCTTCGGCGCCATAGGCCTTAGGACGACCTTCTTACCATCCACCATGAGTTCATGCTCGTTGCTTCGTCCTTTATGAAGGACATTGCGATCAAATTGCCATGGCCTGCCTAATAACATGTGACAAGCATCCATGGGAATAACGTCGCAAACCACCTCGTCCTTGTAAGGAGCCATCGTAAAACCAACGCGGACTTGTTTAGTCACCTTAACTTGGTTCCCATCATCGAGCCAATGTAAGGTATAGGGTCTCGGATGTGGTGTGGTGGTTAGGGTTAATTTCTTAACCATGTCTTGTGAGGCGACGTTGGTACAACTCCCCCCATCAATAATCATATTACACCATTTGTCTTTGACCAAGCATTTAGTGTGGAAGATTTGGTCACGTTGTTCGGTCACAACTGGTTCAACAACGGTGTGCAAAGTACGACGTAAGACCAAAGACTCAACATGACTTGGTGCTACAAACTCGAGCACGTCATCCCCCTCTAACTCATCCCCATTCGTGACATATGATGGCTCATCCTCGTCACAAAACCCTCCATCAATTCATCGCGATAGCTAATTGCCTCTCTTAATGTAATGACTCTTTTATTAGGGCAATCGCTTTGAAAGTGGCCGAATCCTTGACACTTAAAACAACGGACCCTAGACATGTCTTTGGATTTAGTGTCTGTTTTAGGTGTTGTTTGGGTGGCAACTACGGATTTTGGGGTTTGACTTGAACTAGACCCTCCGAATTTATTGGGTGTTTTGGATTTTGTCCAAGTGTTTGTTTTAGTGGTCGGAGTAGTTCGTCGTTTTTGTTGTCCCTCTACTTTTAAACACAAAGAGCATAATAAATCAAACGACGCATAAGGATGTAAATCTACCACATCAGCTATGTTACGATTTAAACCCCTACAAAACCTAGCCATCTTTTGTTCCTCGAGTTCTTCTAACTCACACATTAAAGATGCCTTTTCGAACTCCTCAATATACGCACTAATTGACATGGTCCCTTGTTTCAATTCGGCTACCTTATGATATAAGTCGATTTTGTAACTTTTAGGAACATACCTCTTGCGTAACTTATTTTTGAGTTCCTCCCATGACCGGATCTTAGGCTTTTCCTCCCGTGCTCGCCTAGTCTTCATACTTTCGAACCATAGGGACGCACTCTTTGTTAGCCTCAAGATAGCATACTTGCAACGCTTCTCATCGGGGACATCCTTGAATTCGAACATCCTCTCGATTTGACGCTCCCAGTCCAAGTATTCTTCCGGATCTATCCCTCCCCCGAATTCAGGCAACTCCGTGACTTTGAATTCGTCATGGGGTTTGGGCACATCCACGAATCTCCTGGCACCTCCCCCAGGTCTGTTCTCGGGCAAATTGCGCAAGGCACGGAGCAATTGTTGGATGAGATTGTCATCATTACTCCCTCCAGTATTGAAGCTGCTTGCGTCATTGTTGACATTGTTGTCGTTGATTTCGTTATCTCCCATGTCGCTAAACACGGCTCTGATACCAAATGATGCGAATGCGGAAGCGGTTTAGATTAGGAAATGAAAGTCGGGTCGAAGGTTAATGTAACCTTGAGTGATGACGTGGATTTTGGAGTGAAATTGAACTAAGGTTAATATAACCTTGGTTCGTGGTTAAGGTCTTCCTGGATTTTGTGTTTTGTGGCACGTCTATTTTAGGAAAGAAAATACTTTGAATTACGTAAGGATTTTTGTGATGAAATAAAAGACAAACGTAACCAAAGATATTTAGCCCGAATTCGACCTTGAATTCGAAACTAATAACGTAGAGATTGGCGCACCAATTGCTCAACGCAATTTCGAAGTACTTTCTCGAAATATAAAACACAAGAGTTGATTTAAAATCAAAACGTTGCTGAAATTTTATTGCTTAATCATTGAATGAATAATGCTTACATAGAACGTGGCTTTTATAGCCTTACACAAATATAATCTCGAATATATTTTACGAGATACTAATCAAATTAAAACTAGTAATTAATCTAGAGAATATAATATCTTATCCTAGGTATATCTTGAAATGATCTTGAAGAGATCATTATTATTCTTGTTGCTTTAATTAAACTAAGATTGCATCCCTTTATTTGGAGTATGGGATACCCGAAATCTTCTTCTACTCTTCAGAATATTGCAGCCAAATCTTGTTTGCTTCTTGATTGATCTTCATGCCTAGAATATTCATATCTTGATATAATATTCTTATTTGTGTTGCCAAGTTTGGGGAGATTGTATCTATCTATTTGAGGGAGGAGATACATGCATATCTTCATGTGAATCACCATCAAATATGAGTGAGAATTATCTCCTCTTATTGCCAAAATAAGAAGATTGCCCTAGCTTGTTTGAAGTAAGAATATCACGCATATCTCTAGTAAGGGAGGCGTGATCTTTGGCTGCATATCCCACGTGATCTTGGCTATTTCGGGACGTGTGTGATCATGCACACACCAAGTTTGATTGGGCTTGGTTCGAATAACCCAAGCGAGTGTATGGTCTCGTTGTGGGCTTTATTCGGTCCTAGCACAATCGGGCCGGGTTCGAGCTCACCCGTATCAGTACTAGATAGATGTGGGGACATCTATGTTTCCGTTGAATCGATCGAGACGTGGTTGTAAATGTTTAAAGGCCGATATGTTTGGTCTGACGACCTTTTTAGTGAATCAAATTCGTTTTTGATTTGTGAAGTCGCCATCGAGTAATTTTGGATACTCGGAAACCATACAAGTCAACTTTAATCCTTAGCCGGCTCAAAGCTAAGTGACATGAGGACCTAAGGATAAAGACTTGTACCCTTAAGCATTCCATGTCTAGAATGACTCTCATTGTCAATGGTTTCGGCCATCCGGAAACTGTAGATTCTGAGTAAGGGGTGAGAGTACGTATTGGGAAGCCAACGTCCGATAGACATCAATACCCAATCCCGCCCGCACATAGCGGCCTCTACTAATCAATCGATGGGCTGATAACTTCGTTTCTTAATTGTGATAGAAATGCGATAACATCCGTTGTTTTAACCCTATACCTTTGCTACGTCGGTTGTTTAAGGATAGGTAAGTTTTTATCGTCGAAGTAATTGCTTTTACATTCTTTGCATGCGATTTCATGTGACAGGCATGCCATGAAAAGATGCATGTAGAAGGGTCTAGAGTACTAGATAGTATTCGTATTAGCAAATCAGTTTTAACGTGATAATACAAATATTAGTCATTCTCGTGGTATACCTTAGTATTTTGCTTAAGGTGCATCGGTTCAGTATTAATAAGGATGCGTCGAACCATGTGATGGGGTGAGCATCGAGATTAATACGGAACCCGACCACCACTTGTTCAATTTTAGCTTGTTTAAATTTCAAATTTCGTGTTAGGTGATTTATCATGCGATTATGGTCATAAAAGCGGTAAATCATATGAAAGCTGTAAATGTGAAATGTACGTAAATCACATTATATGAAGAATTGCACCCTCAGAGTGTACAGTAAACGAGACACAATGCGTAGATGATTGAGAACGGATCTCATGACTACTCGGGTTTAGTTAAGGTGTTTTAGTGCTTGTGGTTGATGTTATGGACGTTACGTATGTTTACGACGCGTCGTGGAGTTAGTATCCACATGAGTCAGACTTGACGTTATCGAAGGGCATAATTAAAAGTACGATATGTAAATTTGTGTTTAGATTACCACCTAGTGACGATACGACTTCTACAGGTGGATCCTCCTAGCTTCCTGCGGTGATTCCGGCAGAGCTTCGCTACGGTGAGTTTAGTTGAGTCAACACGGGTTCCCCTTTTCGTTTTTGTCGAGTCAATAACTCGAGGAACTACGAAGAGTAGTGTTGATTCATGGGATACGAATCGAAGAGAAAATAATCGAGTGGATCGTGCCTAATGTCGGAGTGCAACGCTAAAGAAGAGCTATGGAGCTCGTAGAGAAGAGAGAGAGAATTCTGTGTTGTGAATTGTGTGTTGAATGAGCGGAGAGGAGAGGGGGTATTTATAGTTTTTCTCGTAGTTCAAATTGAGATTTTAGGCGCCTCAAGTTGTGCGACCCAATGTTGGGGCGCTTAGAATGAGGCGATGCGGGTTTGAGGTGCCAGAGGGGAGGCGACTGAGATTTTGAAGATCTGATTTGAAAACTTTCCAAAGCGGAGATTATACGTGATCTTTATGTTGCTTATTCGCTAAGACTTCCAACCCTTGACCTAACGCACGCGCCGGTGGGCCTCGGGTGAACATCTCGAGGCTCTACTCGGCCTGACGCACTGACTCGGGTTTAACTTTGCGTGTTTCAGGACCGATTTGGAGCCCCGGTGTCGGAATTGACTCTAATTAGTGTCGACGCGACTGTAATGACACGACTAAGACCATCTTGATGTTGAATTAATTTTTCCGAGTAATTATTTGATCTATTCTATAGAAAAACCATCTAAAACATCATAAAATCGTGTTGTGTTGCATTCCGATCATTAACCGGTGTTTGTTGGGCACTTCTGCAGCCACCAGGTTCAAATCTGGGTGTCTACAGAAGCCCCCACTTTGACTGAGGCTTGAAAAAGGTGAAATTCAAAGTATAGCTGCCTAGGTCAATCAAGGATTACGACTTGGTGGCTGTCCGCTCGGGTCGTTTTAAGTTCGTTGGACTACGTACTAAGGCTCGCCAGCCAAGATTTAGAAATCATACCTGGTTTCCTCGCCTGCGGTTGTTTGTAGAAGCTTTGGTATGGGTTTGCTTGTTTTGCTTTGGGTTTGCGAGGCCATTGTAATTGATTAGTGTTTGGATCTTTGGAACAGACCCTTTGCTTGAGTTTTTCCTGGGTGACTTGGTTCTGACTTAATCCCTTGCGGGTGGCTGGATTGAATTGTATAAATCTCTTTCGGGTGGCTGTCTTTGTGTTGAATGAATCCCTCTCGGGTGGATGCGTTGAATCGAATAAATCCCTCTCGGGTGGCTACATTGAATTGAATAGATCCCTCTCGGGTGGCTTCGTTGAATTGAATTCTTTGGAACGGATCTTTGTTCCTGGACTTTTGTATTCTTTGAGAAAGTTTTTGACTATCTCTGGTCTTTGCACATTGTAATCTTTAGTATAGTTGGTTGCTATGGGTTTTAGTACAGCTTGTCATACTGGTTGGGGATTTCGTATGTCTTGCTTATCCCGCGGGGTAAACTATCTCAATTATCTCGTTAGGAGGGAGAGTAATATGACTTGTTTAGTCCATTGGGGAGGAGTAAATTGTCTCGTCATTGTTTATTTGGGGTAGCACATGTGTGTACGTCTTGCAGGTATTGAGAATTGTGCCTGGATTAATCCGACTTTGTTTTATGTAAAGAGGTTAGGCACTCCCTTTCCCGCGGCCCAGTATTGAGGTACCTGGGTTGCAGCGCCCAAGCTGGAGTTGGGCCTATCGGCTGGATCAAGCCCTTTGAAGATAACCTTGTCCCCATTTCTATCGGCTGGTGGATGAGCTGGCCCCTTGATACCCCTTGCTAGAGGCCATAGTAAGGCCCTCTAGCCTTAAGTCATCCTCGATCCTTCTCCCCATTTCAGTTAAAGTGGCGAAGTTGGGTATAACAGCATACTGGAGATGGACCCGGTAGGAAGGAAGGAGGTTCTTGACGAAGGCTTCCACTAAAACTTTTTCGTTGGGCTTGTCGACCAACTTCACGTTTTCGGCCCTCCAGCGTTGGAAGTATTTGGTGAAACCTTCTTTCGGCTCCTGGACCATGACCTCTAGAGTACGCATCGTGGTCTGGATCTCGGTATTATCGACGTAATTCCGAGCGAACTTCGTTGCCACGTCATTCCAAGTCTTGTACTTCTTGGAGTCAAGCCTGTAGTACCAGGCTTTCGGATGCTTCTCTAGGGAGGAAGCAAACAAGTGCTTGAACATAGTGGATTTCACTCCCTTGACGGCCATGAACTCCTTGAAGGCCCGGATGTGAAGCACCGGGTCTTCAGTCCCATCAAACATCGGCAAGCCCGTAAGGTTGAGGTTGCGGGCAGTTCATCATTCAGGGGTGAATAGGCACGGGCATTTTCCGTGTGGATAGTGTTGTTAGTTGACAAGTGGACCTGTTCCTCCAGTTTGCGGACCGCGCTGACCAGTTCAGCTAAGGGCCCAGTAGTCTCAATCCCCCCAGGAATCCCTTGTTCCACGACGCTCACACGGGTAACAATAGCTATCTAGTCGGACTTGATAGCTGTCAGTTGGGCTTCAATTTTAGCCAGCGAGGCTGTCAACTTGTCCAAAGCTTCTTGCATCTTGTGTTGATGTCTGGTTACCGGTGGCCTGTCTGTAAGAATACCGCGTAATCAGAAACTAACCCAGATCTTGGAATAAAAAATAGTACATCCCGAGCAAGGAAAAGCCTGAAAAGGAAATGACTCAGAAAAGACACCTAGGCGGATGACTTATGAAAGGTGAGCCTCTCTTAGGATTCGACTATGTGGGCCGAGTCCTGTTCGAAGGAAGGTCCATGTGAGATATTCCCAAGACTTTGGACTCGAATGTGTAAACGGGCCCTCCTTCGTAGGGATGTCCTACGTAGATGGGTCATGCCTTGACAAATAAGGCGGACTGGGATAGGGAGGAAATCCGTGATGTAAGATCGACGGAGTTTTGACGCTAAAGACCTTCGACTTATGACAAGACCCGAAACTACTAAATACGGGAAGTCCTAAGATGAGGAAGTTTTTTTTAAAAAAAAAGGGAGTTGGAAATCCGAGAAAATCGGTGGGCCGCCCGATTTTTGAAACCGGCAAAACGCCATCTGGCCGCAGTTTTGAAGGTTTGAAAATATTTTTTTTTGAATTTTGAAATGGGCAGCATACCGGCTAGAAATAAGCTATTTTGAGTAAAATCGTAAGTCCTAAATTCGGTAGCGTCCCGGGATTTGAAATTGACTATATTTTTTTTGAAAAGATGTATTTTTGAAAATGACGGTTTTTGAAAACGACTTTAGAAACCAAGTAGCACATAGTCACGCAAGCATTATAATGACACCATGTATGCTTTACACTAAGTCTCGGTCGGTCTAGATAGGGTCTATACCAGTGCGCATAGCCTTTCCGAGAATCGGGACAGACTTTCTAAGTCGAGTTGATCTTAGAACACGCCGCGAAACCCATACGAATCGGCTATTAACACCTTTGACATAACCAATTTGGAATATATCACGGTATAGAGGGACGCCGGTCACCAGTACCGGCCCGGGTAAAAATGGAATTATGCATGAACCGTAAAACTAAAACGCGTATTGTATTAATTGAACGATTTATACTCGAGTCTCACCCTGAGGATGCCGACGGTACGTCACACATCAGTTATCCCCAGCGGAGTCGCCAAATTGTGGACATGACCATAGGTCCACCCCGATGCGGCCACGCATGGGTTTGGGGAGGCGAATGAATCTCATGTGAGATGGATCTCGGGTTGAAATTTAAATCGAAATGGAGTCGCCACCGAACTTTGTTGGAGTTCGGGCCCATTCGAACCCACTCTATATCTTGATGGGCCGTGCACGAAGTACGACCCATTTGGATTTCAGAGTTTATGAGGCTCGTCCCTTTGCATTGCGATACCGATACCGACATTATCGGTTATCGTGTATTGAATGACTCTCGTGCGGCAATGGTTTCGGGCATCCGGAAACCACGATTCTGAGTAATGGGTGAGGGTATGTGTTGAGAAGTTCACAAAGAACACCCAACCCCACCCGCCCTTTGCGGCCTCTACTAAGATATCGTTCAATTTTAGAATACGCGCGTTAGTAATTCGGTGAAATGTTATGCAAACAGTATTTTGACTAAATATGTGAATATTTGAATAAGTTGCTAAGTCGATTTAATGCATCTAAACTAACGTCAAAGTTGTTTTAGCATGCGAGGTTCGTTTTAGTACAATAAAACAAACAACGGAAATAAAATACACAAGTGGAAACAAATGAGTTAGTAGCGATAATCACGTATTATAAATAGACTAGAATGATTTAATAAGACACGATGCATGGTTTTGAAAATAGTATGACACGTGATGGACTTGACACGTGTTGACCGAAGTCACAAAAATATTTGATAAGGCTCAAAATATGTTGAAGGGCTCACGTTTGACGCGTGAACGAGGCCACTCGGCCGAGTGATGGGGAGACTCGGTCGAGTGCCCTGTCTAAAAACCTTCTGCCGGTTTTTTGGGGTGCCACTCGATCGAGTGCCCCCTGTACGAACAGTGGTTCGTTCCGCAATTTGTTAGGGATTTCAAAATTGCTTTTAATTGTAAATCGATGATTTATTAAATCGCGTAGAAATATTGTATAATTTATATTCGACTTAATTTCGATACTCGTCATATTCGATATTTGATTACGGAACCAATATCCAATATTTAGAGTGAATTTTAGAAAAGACGTTATAGGTCGTTTTAAATTGAACTAAGACGAAATAATTCTCTCCGCGTTGTAATGTCGTATTTAGCCTTTTCGGACTATGTGACAATTACTTTAGCATCAACGAGTTCATGCTAGTTTAATTTGTTGACTAATTCTTTTAGACATAATATTCGACTACAGAGTCGATATCGCGTCTTAAGAATAACGTTTTATTCGTTTGAATTAGAATGAAATTCGATTCCCTCCGCGTCACGACATCATAATTAATTCTTGCGGATTATGTGATGTTCGATTTGCATCAAAGGGTTTCGTTCTAACCTTTTTTTTTGAAAATGGGGAATCGGATTTGTTTAACGCGGAGTATTCGCGATCCCATCACGCCTTTGAGTGTTTAGGGCGGGGCTCCTCGAAAGGGCTCCACCACTGTTACGACTCGTAAAAGGATTAGAAGGGTCTTATGCGAATTTCGACATTAAACGTATTCGATTCGAGATAATTTTGTAAATTCGATGTATGCGTGATGGTGACGTTTATGTAAATACTAAAACGAGACTAACGACGCGATAAAAAACTGATCTTGTTGATGTTGATTCGCTTCAACAATCAAATACTTGGGGTGTCGGGATAAGCGACCGGCAACATCGGGTGCGAGACCCTTGTATTCGTGTTTTTTTATCCCGTCATCCCTTGTATTCGACACGAATAGGCGAATATTTTATAGTGACTTGATAGTAGTAATATTAACGATATTAGAAACGAAGGAAGAAAAGAAAAAGGAAGAGAGGAAGAAAGGAGATCGGGATTAAATTGGCACCTTCAACCTACACGCCTTTGTCTTCTCGGAAATAGGGCTCATCTAGTTGTGGCTTAGGCACGGGAGCTTCGAGGTTATGTAGATGAGTTATGGTGGTTTAGGTGTAGAGGGTTTAAGGTTGAAGAAGGTTGCAAAGTTTGTGGGATTGAAAGTTGTTAGGGTTCCAAAAGGTTGCGAGGGTTAAAAAAGTTGTTGTGAATTGTGTTGCAAAGGGAGGTATTTATAAGAATTCTCCCAACCCTCGTCCTAGGGTTACTCGATCGAGTGTCCCTACTGACTCGATCGAGTGGCCCATTAAACGGTAAACAGCGGGCCTTCTGGAGGCCCACTCGACCGAGTGAGCTGACACTCGATCGAGTGGGTCAGCTGGAACAAAATACCCGAAGTTTTTGACTTCGGGTTGGATTCTCGATATTTTCATGGCTGTTTTGTGTCTCAGAAACGACTTTGACCGGGGTTTGACCCGGTCGCCAAAAGACGGTTTTATTTCCGGTGTCGGTTTTGACCCAAATTAGTCTTATTTGATTGGAAATAACCCATTGGGCCTGAATTTGAGGTCAGTTTTGTGAGATTTGTACTCCGTAAAAAGCCCAAGCCAGAAACTAACGATTTTGAGCCCATATTCGAGTATGTTAAAGCACGTTTGCGTCCGATCATCATCGGATGTTTTTTGGAAACTGCTATAGACACCTAGCAGCCAAATGTGGGTGTCTACAGTATTTTGTCCTTGCTAGGTTTTGATGCATGTTCTTGGTTCCCATTTCGAATGCTTGAAGGTACTTTAATGGCCTCCCATGGGTGAAAATCAAAATGCTAGGGTTTAGGGATCGATTTCCCGATTATTCACGTACTTGACCCTTCTAATCTTGGTAGATTCTTGCTTTTGACGTTGTGGGTAGCTCATATGTCGATTTTCGTGACCGGGAATGTAATCTAGGACATTTTGTGTGAGTTTGTGATGCTTACGACGAACCAAATGAGACCTTAAATCCTTAATGATGCCAGATTTTCCCGAAACCACTTTTATCACGATCGGAGTAAAAAATGGGTGCTAGTGGACTTTTCGGAATTTTGATATTGTATTTCGAAATTTTGAGCTTATTTTGACCTGTTTGGGCTGTCTTGACCTGACCCGAAGTGCATTGTTCGTTCGTTCTGTTTTTCAGGGAGATGGTACGGGACGTCTTGAGGGAGTCCCCATAGTTAGTATTAGCAGCGAGACTACCGTATCAAGTTCATTGACTCCCCTGGTGGCCCGTAAGAGGCGTCGGAGCGCTCCTTCACCTCGACTTGAGACCGGTGTTGTGGATGAGGCTAACTTTGATCGAGTCACGAGGCGTACCTTGCCCATGACGGTTGCTAGGAGGAATCATGTACCCAGGCCCGTTGACGAGGCCGAGGAGGTTGCTTATGAGGATCCCGTTTGGGCTCGGGATTGCGATGGTCGGTAATTATTGCTCCGTCCAGACTTGCACGTGTCTAGTAGTACTGTAAACGGCAAGGTGAGTACTTTGATTTTTGTCATTGACTCGTGTTTTGACTTTGATTTGTACTTGTATTATTTGTTTATACTTGTATTGCCGCGGTTTGCAGCCCTCAGATCCGATGAGGACTTTCTCGGGTTTCACGACGTGTCTGGAGATTTATTCTCAGAATCTTAGTCCCGAGGCTAAGGAAGTGGTTATGGGGACGACCTTGGGTCCCTTAGTTGGACATTGAGTTCGGATGATAGGTTGCAAGACCAAGTGCAACCTAATGGTAGTTAGAGCGATGATAGATCCCTTTCATGACACGACCTCGACATTCCATATGTCGTTTGGCGAGGTTGGCATGACTTTGGAGGACTTCGGGGTGATCACAGGGCTACCTTAGGGTCCCGAGTCGATCAGGTGGGCTCCGGAGGGCCCTAGACTAGATACTGCTGAGGTTAGAGGCTGGATTGGGGACTGTTTGGAGCCCTCGGCTTATAGCATGCCTCATGCTTTGGTTAGTTCGTACATCACCGACCACTTTGAGAGAGTGGCGGTTTTGGAGGGTCGAGTGCCCAACACAGCGGTGCAGGATGCCCGTCTGTGGTTGTGGTATTTCCTAGGGTGGATCCACTTCTCGGATAAGGGCGAGAGGTTTAATACTAGGATTTTGCCTTTCCTGACTGACTTGAGACAGTTAGGACGTTTTGACTGGGTGACGGTGATGTGTGATAAATTTGGCAAATTTTTCCTGCCATTTAGACTCATTTTCCTCTTTGTGAGATTAAAATGCGATTATCGCCCTATTCTTAGTCTTTCTCGCATTAGCGTGTCTCTTGTGCATTTCACGTGTTTTTGGTAGTTTTTTTTATCTATTTTGATAGGATTCATTGATGTGAGTTAATATGAACTTTGAAACAAAAATGTGAAGAATGATAGTATTCTGAAATGAATGTAAACAAAGTAACTAAATAGATTGTAAGGATAGTTTGTGATGATGAATAAACCGTAACCAAGGGATAGTATGCTTAGTGAAGTAGACCTATACTTCAACAAAGCGGGTGCTAAATCAAACACGCGATTGAAGTAGCGAGTTTAGAGCTTGTAACACGACTAACTCTAGACTTTGTCTTGTAAGCAACAAGGACGTAAAAGAAAGCAATGCTTTACTCAGTTTTGTGTATAAATCTTGTGTATAAGTTCTTATTCATTCAAGTAGATGGCTATATATAGCCTACAAAATGACCCTAAACCCGGCTGGTTAAGGGTGACAATAACAAAGTTACAATGGTGACAATAACAAAGCTTTAGGAGCTAAAAACAAAGCTTAAAGAGGGCATTAAGGCGCGGCACCCATGTGAACTAGGAGCTAAAAACAAAGCTAACAAGGATGCAATTAGACGTGTACACTATGTGAACACAATCAGCCCCAATCATCCTCTTAACTCTGGTGCACTCCCCATGCTTGAATGAGTGTGAACCCAAGTTAATGCCTTCATAAGACCTTGACTATTTGCTCTTTTACTCACCCACACACGAGCTAGCTCACCAATTGAAGTAGGCACACTACTAAGCTGGTAGGAGGTGCTAATGTGGAACTAGGACCATTAGGAGCTAAGGTGACTTCATTGAACTCTTTAGTAGCTTCTTCATTTGGATCATCTCCTCCCCCTTGAAAAGGAATTGTCCTCAATTCTGAAATGCCATCTTCATTAAGATAAGGAAAAAGATCTCCCACTTTGAACGTGGCATGAACTCCATAATCATCCGACAACTCCACCTTGTAAGCATTGTCGTTTCCCTTGTATGGACTTTCTGCTTGTGGCATCAACTTGTTCTTCCATTTGCTTGGAAACCTCTCCTTTCTCAAGTGAAACAAAACCAAGTCACCCTCTTGGAAGAGTCTCGGTTTTTTGTTTTTGTTGGTCCTTCTTTTGTAGACTTCCTTGATTCTTTCCCGAATTACTTCTTGAAAGTACAAGTCAGGCCTTTTGCTAGCATCATCCGTTGTGTAACCAATACTGAAGTGAGTCATTCTGGAGAATAGCAAGGACTCCCTTGGTTTGAAAGGACTCTTTGAGACCGGATTTGTTAAGTATTTGCTCCCAATGTTTTGATTATTCCCTTGTATCTTTAGCAAAAAGAAGTGTTCTTTTAGCACCTCTAAGGTCTTGGTCATGTCAAAATGTTCAGCTGGTCCTCCTTCATGAGCTTCTCTAGTTATACACTCTGAAATAGGATGCCTTGGGACACAAAGATGGTTCCCTTTAAAAGGAAGGTTTACCTGCAAAACAAACTCATCAAAAGTACCAAGAGCACCAGCCTTGCACTCGGTGAGTACTTTAGCATCCATGGAGTAATATCCCTTCAAAGTCTCAAATCCAAGCGTGCTTGCATCTAAAGTGGATGAGTGTGTGTAGTGACAAGATAGAGCATTAGCCACGACATTGTTCTTAACATCTTCATACCTTAAGACTTCATGATCTTTACTAGGTGTCAAACCAGTTGGTAATTCATTAGGGATGACAACACCCAGTTCCTTTGGTAACTCCTCGAATTGTTTCTTCCAAACCCATTATCAATCCTAACTGGTTCCTCTATAGTACCCATGTTAAGGACACGCTCCTCCTCTTCTAGGGTATGTCCTATCATCTTTTTACTAGCAAATATAGAGAGTTTGGGTTTCTTGACTCGATTAGCTAACATGGTACTCAACTCTTGCGGTGTCATGGGCTTTAGCACAATTTTCTTTCCCTTATCCCTCAATTCATACTCATTCTTTCTCCCATGGTGTACTACATCCCTATCAAACTGCCAAGGGCGGCCTAATAGTATGTGACAAGCATCCATAGGAATAACATCACATAAGACCTCATCAACATAGGAACCCATGGTTAAGCCAACCCTAACTTGTTTAGTGACCCTCACTTTGTTCCCGTTGTCTAACCAATGTAGTGCATAAGGGTTAGGGTGATTAGTAGTAGCTAGGCCTAGTTTGGTTACCATTTCAGTTGAGGCAACGTTGGTACAACTACCTCCATCAATTATTAAACTACACCATTTGTCGTTAACTTGACACTTAGTATGGAATAGTTGGTCTCTTTGTTCGGTGTCATGTTGGATGGGGTTAGCATGTAGAGTACGTAGTACTAAGAGTGTATCATAAGCTGGGGGTTCATAAGCCTCAAAATCCTCCTCTTCCCCTTCCTCTTCCTCGTTAACATTGAAAACAGCCCCTATACGTTGTTCCTCTTCCCATATCTCATCCCTAATAGTGATCACTTCTCGTAAGGTCACAACTCTTTTATTGGGACAAGCGTTTTTGTAGTGACCAAACCCTTGACACTTGAAACAACGTGATGTGAGTTGATATGAACTTTAAAATAAGAACGTGAAGATGGATTAGTATTCTGAAATGAATGTAAACAAAGTAACCAAAACAGAATGTAGGGATAGTTTAAGGATGAATAAACCGTAACCAAAGGATAGTATGCTTAGTGAAGTAGACCTATACTCCAACAAAGCGGGTGCTAAATAAAACACGCGATTGAAGTAGCGAGTTTAGAGCTTGTAACGCGACTTACTCTAGACTTTGTCTTGTAAACAACAAGGACGTAAAAGAAAGCTTAGCTTTACTCAGGTTTTTGATATGAAAATTGGATGCTTTATTCATTCAAATAGATGGCTATATATAGCCTACACAAAGACCCTTAAACTGGCTGGTTAGGGTGACAAAAACAAAGCTACATCTATGTGAACTAGGAGCTAATAACAAAGTTATGTAAACTAGGAGCTAATAACAAAGCTATGTAAACTAGGAGCTAATAACAAAGCTTTAAAGGAGAGTATTCAGCCGCGGCACACTATGTGAACATGGAGCCAAAAACAAAGTTAGCAATCAGCCCATATGCATCCTCATAACTTCAGTACACTCCCCATGCTTGAATGAGTGTGAACCCAAGTTAATGCTTTCAAATTTCCTTGATTATTTGCTCCTTTATTCAGCTCACACACGAGCTAGCTCACCAATTGAAGTAGTCACACCACTAAGCTGGTAGGAGGCGCTAGTGTAGCTGAACTAAGACCATTAGGAGCTAAGGTGACTTCATTGAACTCCTTAGTAGCTTCTTGATTCGGATCACAACGTACTTTGGATAGACTAGTTTCAGTGGGTGTTTTAGTAGTAGGTTGAAGTGGGGCTGCGGGGCTATTCTTCATAGTGAGGGGTTGATTAGTATTAGTAGGATTGAACCTATTACCTTCATCAGTTCGTGGCCAAGTATGACTCTTACTAGACTCACCCTCATGTTTTGTCTTCCCTTGTGCCTCAATTTTTAGACATAACCCACACAAGGTATCAAAATCAGAATATGGACATAAATCAACCGTATTAGCAATACTACGATTTAATCCACGTAAGAACCTAGCCATTTTTATCTCTTCATGTTCTTCTATTTCCCCCATAAGTACTAAGTTCTCAAACTCGTCAATGTATTCACTAACACTCATTTTTCCTTGAACGAGATTAGCAATCTTTTTGTACAAGGATAACTTATGTGTAGTTGGAACATACCTCTTACGTAGTTTACGCTTTAAAGACTCCCAAGAAGAAATCTTACCCTTTCCATCCCTGGTGCGTTGTACCTTAAGCCCTTCATACCAAAGGGAAGCCCCTTTGCTTAGCTTTAGGATTGCATATTTGCATCTCTCCTCGTCTCCCAAGTCCTTGAAGTCAAAGATCTTCTCCATGTTTCTTTCCCATTCCAAGTAGACTTCAGGATCAGTACCACCATTGAACTCAGGAAGTTCGTTCACTTTGATCTTGTCCACCGGTTCCCTTCTTGCTTGGAAGCGAGAATTTCTGGGCTGGTAGTTCTCCCACGCCTTCTTTAGGTGTTCCAAGAAGTTAGGGTCTTCAAAGTTCACTACTCCTGCCATGCTTTACATCTAAAGGAAGACCAAAGCTCTGATACCACTAATGATGTGAGTTAATATGAACTTTGAAACAAAAACGTGAAGAATGATAGTATTCTGAAATGAATGTAAACAAAGTAACAAAATAGATTGTAAGGATAGTTTGTGATGATGAATAAACCGTAACCAAGGGATAGTATGCTTAGTGAAGTAGACCTATACTTCAACAAAGCGGGTGCTAAATCAAACACGCGATTGAAGTAGCGAGTTTAGAGCTTGTAACGCGACTAACTCTAGACTTTGTCTTGTAAGCAACAAGGACGTAAAAGAAAGCAATGCTTTACTCAGTTTTGTGTATAAATCTTGTGTATAATGTTCTTATTCATTCAAGTAGATGGCTATATATAGCCTACAAAATGACCCTAAACCCGGCTGGTTAAGGGTGACAATAACAAAGTTACAATGGTGACAATAACAAAGCTTTAGGAGCTAAAAACAAAGCTTAAAGAGGGCATTAAGGCGCGGCACCCATGTGAACTAGGAGCTAAAAACAAAGCTAACAAGGATGCAATTAGACGTGTACACTATGTGAACACAATCAGCCTCAATCATCCTCTTAACTCTGGTGCACTCCCCATGCTTGAATGAGTGTGAACCCAAGTTAATGCCTTCATAAGACCTTGACTATTTGCTCTTTTACTCACCCACACACGAGCTAGCTCACCAATTGAAGTAGGCACACTACTAAGCTGGTAGGAGGTGCTAATGTGGCTGAACTAGGACCATTAGGAGCTAAGGTGACTTCATTGAACTCTTTAGTAGCTTCTTCATTCGGATCATTCATCGCCAAGAGCATGTCTGAGCTTCCACAAGCACAAGAGAGTGGATTATCACGAGCAACACACGAAGCCTGAAGTCCAAACAATCAAACGACAAAGAGCGAAACCCGAAATGAGGTCAAGGAAACCATCGGGCGAACCTATTACCTTCATCATTTCGATCGGGTCAAGGAAACCCGATGAGATACCACCAAGCGAAGTTTCGCCCAACAACATTTCGATCTCCCCAAAGATCTTCAGGAAATTGAACCCACCGGGCGAAATGATTGGGCGAAACTTTCACTCACCGGGTGAAGTTTCACCCGACAGAAGCGAGGCCCCCAAATGCAAAATCTGGAAGAAAAGTTCTCCGGGTGAAACCACGGGGTGAAGTTTCACCCGGCGGAAATGGTTCATAAAAGTCAGTAATTCGCAGGGCGAAGTTTCAACTTCTGAATATCCATAGGCAAAAGTCTCACTCAAAGTGCGAAAATCAGATTTGGGCTTGGTTTAGTGATCCATTAAGCTACTACTATATATACTCCCTCCGTCCCAATGAATTGTTTGCCTATTCCATATTGGGGTATCTGAATGAATTTTTTGCCTTTCTATTTCAGGAATGCTTTTTATATGTAATTTGACCTCTCTCATGAGTTTGGCTCCACGTGCCATTTCCTCATTGGATCTCTTCTCTTTGGTGCCAAAAACAAAGACAAACAATTCATTGGAACAGAGAGAGTATAGTTTAACCTAATTATACTACCACATTACATAAGATTTTAGAAGCCATTAAACAACACTTAGAGGCACATTCATAGTTTTTATCAATCTTCATCTTTTCATTTAGCTTTAGATTCAAGTTATCGTAAGGAATTCTAGCTTTAATCAAAAAGTTCTTTGGAGATCATCAAAGGATTAGTGACAAATCCATTATTTTCTTCATCAAGGCTTCACCTTTATTTACATGCATCTTCATTTTCCTTATTTCTAGTTTTTCTCCATTGTTGGTATAACTCTTTTCCTCTCCCTTTTCTCTAGATTAGTTTTTACTCTTGCTCTCTATTTATTGCATCGTTTTCTTTGATTTTTCGTGCATTGTTTTTAGATCGTTTGGTAGTTTCATTTGTAGATCTTAGTTTAATTCATTATTTTAGTTTTAAGTCCTCTAGTTTTCATCATTATGCATGTTGTTGGTATGATCACCATTGTTATTGTTTTTGCTATTCTCTCCATGAATTGTGAGTAGTTTCTTGTTAGGGGGTAAAGGGAGGAAGATCTTGGGTAATATGAATTGAGGAATTGTGGTTTGGTTGCATGTTTGTTGATCTATCTTGTTTAAGGTTATCGTGTCTTTGTTGACTTAGTTTAGCCAACTAGATCAACCTTGACTCACTCCTATCAATATGGGGAAACTCGGGGTAGGAGTTACCTTGACTTGAGTCTTAACCTTTTCACTGCAAAAGCGGGATTTAGCTAAGTTGTGTGAAGAAATCGAAAGGTGGCATTCTCCCTTTATCGACTTTGTGACCAACCCCATAATTCCTTGACTTATAGAACTCGATTTCCGATTCCCCGACTCCCCCTAACATCTTTTCCTTATTGACTACTATTTGTCAATCGCATAACTAGTAGACTCGACTCAAAACCCCCCATTTAGACCTCAAACGCATTCGCTCTTTCTCAAACAACTCACCGTCATCCCTGTAGACTGACCTCGACTTGCCACATCTACATTTTTTTGTTTTTGTGTTCTTTCTCGAGTCTTATAAATATTGTTTGACCCACTATCCAATCGTTAATGACCGATCCTAGATAGGCGGAGATCAAAATGGCGTCGTTGCCGGGGAAGGCAACTAGTTAATTAAGTCTTATATTTGTGTTTAGTTAATCGCTTTCATTTTATTTTTTCACCTTTCCCTAGTACCAATTGGTGCTAGGAGACTTATCGTTTGTTGAGTTTTATGCCCAGAAATATGTCATCTCCCTTGTGGTTCGATCCGAAACCGGAAAGAACATTTAGATCCTTGAGATTTCGGGGAAACAATTCAACAACTATAATCCCGCATCCTTCACTATCCCCACCAAATCAAAATCCTATCCTGCCAAACACACCTCTTACACCAAATAAAACTTCCACATACTCTACTTCTCAAAATACACCACCAACTCCACCATCACCAAAAACTCCACAACAACCTCAACAAAATCAAAGCCCTCCAAAACAACCACCTCCACCTCAACCAATGACAACTTTATGATCCCACTCTCAACTTACACATGAAGAAACCCCATCACCGGTCGACTTTAGGGTGATACCAAATGAGTATGAACTTAAAGCTTCTCTCACCAATGCGGTCCAATAAGATACTTTCCATGATTTTTCCCAAAAAGATGCCCAAGAACATATATCATTGTTTAAGGAGAAACTAGTCGGGGCCCGATTGAACGGGTTAACATCATGTCAACTTCACCAACTTCTATTCCTCAAAACCTTGCGAGACGGAGCTCGAAGATGGCTTCATGGCCATCCGGATAACACTTTTACAACTTGGGCTCAACTATCCAATGCCTTCTTGGAGAAATATTATCCTCCGTCGAAAACTAACCAATACCGCATGGAGATACAAACTTTTAAGCAAGATGAATTCCAAAGTTTAAGCGAAGCTTGGGAGCGATTTAGGGATCTTCTTCGTAAATTCTCTCATCACAATACCCAATTGGTTAACGACCCTAACTTTTTACAACACCCTTTCATCGTGAACCAAGGAAAACCTCAACTCGGCCGCCGAAGGAGACTTCTCTTCCCTTACCGATGAGGCATCTAAGAGTCTTATTGAAAAGATGGCAAGGAGTGATTTTAGAGTGGGCCAATCGAGGGATTCTAGGAAAAAGATTGAAGTGAACTCTTCTAAGAGCAACAATGAATTGAAACTTGGAGCTAAAATTGAAGAATTGACAAAGAGAATAGATGTCATGCACTCTAAACCAACTCCTAGACATGTACCAAATTCAAGGTAGTGTTCCAACAAGGCAACCATCTCCATCTAAACAAGAACCAACATGGGAAATCCAATGTGAACATTGTGGTGATCCGAATCAAGAAGCTACTAAGGAGTTCAACAAAGTCACTTTATCTTCTAATGGTCCTAGTTCAGCTACACGAACACCTAGTGATCCGAATGAAGGAGATACCAAAGAATTCAATGAAGTAACTGATCCGAATCAAGAAACTACTGATCCGAATAAGGAAGTTACTAAAGAGCTCAATGAAAGAATACTAGCTCCTCCATCAGCATAGTCCAGCTACATTAGCACTAATAAGGAGTCGTCTTCAATTATGGAGCTAGCTCAAGTTTGAGCTGAATAAAGGAGCAAATAGTCAAGGAAATTTGAAGGCATTAACTTGGGTTCACACTCATTCAAGCATGGGAAGTGTACTGAAGTTATGAGGATGATTATGGGCTGATTACTAACTTCGTGTTTAGCTCCATGTTCACATGGTGTGCACACTCAAGCTTTGTTTTTGGCTCCATGTTCACACCCTTGCCGCGCCTCATTACTCCTACTCAAGCTTTGTTTTCATCTCCATGTTCACACAAGAAGACCACGGCTGATTACTCTTCATCAAACATTGTTTTTAGCTCCATGTTTACATTAACTTTGTTATTAGCTCCCTACTTTGTAATTAGCTCCATGTTCACATAAGTTTTAGCCTTGTTTTTGTCACCCTAAACCAACCGGTTTAAGGGCTCTTGTAGGCTATAAATAGCCGGTCATTTTGAAGGAATAGATCATCCAATTTGCATATTAAAACTTGAGTAAAGCTGAGCTTTCTGTTTCGTCCTTGTAGTTTACAAGACAAAGTCTAGAGTGAGTCGCGTTACAAGCTCTAAACTCGCTATTTCAATCGAGTGTTTGATCTAGCAAACCGCTTTGTTGAAGTATAGGTCTACTTCACCTAGCATACTATCCTTGGTTACGGTTTATCCTTCCTTAAAACTATCTTTTCTTTCTGTTTTGGTTACTCATTCACGTTCCATTTCAGAATACTAATCATATCTCTCATTCTTGTTTCAAAGTTCATATCAACTCACATCATTAGTGGTATCAGAGCTTTGGTCATCCATTTAGACGCAAGCATGGCAGGAGTTATGAGCTTTGAAGACGTTAGTTCCTTGGAAAGCCTAAAGAGAGAATCAGTGTGCAAGATGAACGAACTTTCTGAGTCCATAGGCGCATCTGGTCCGGAAGTCTACTTGGGAGAAAAGGAGGAAGAAGGAAAAGACTATGAGCTCCCAACGTTTGGTAATGTTTTAGTACTACGTACACTTCATGCTAACCCCATCCCACACAACACCGAACAAAGAGACCAACTCTTTCATACAAAATGTCTAGTTAATACCAAATGGTGTAGTTTGATTATTGATGGAGGTAGTTGTACGAATGTTGCCTCTACTGAAATGGTCACTAAGTTAGGTCTAACCACTACTAATCACCCTAGACCGTATGCATTACATTGGTTAGATAATGAAAACAAGATCAAGGTCACAAAACAAGTAAGAGTAGGTTTAACTATGGGATCTTATGTAGATGAATTTTTGTGTGATGTTATTCCTATGGATGCTTGTCATATACTTTTGGGGCGTCCTTGGCAGTTTGATAGGGATGTGGTACACCATGGGAGAAAAAATGAATACGAGTTGAGGGATAAGGGAAAGAAAATCATTCTAAAACCTATGACTCCCCAAGCTGTTAGAGCTATGACCTCCAACAAAACCAATAAGCCTAACCTTACCATTGAGAGTGAAGTAGAACAGGCTTTAAAAGAGGGGGAACGTGTCCTTGACATGGGTACTATAGAGGAACCATTTAGGATGGATAATGGGTTTGGAAGGAAACAATTCGAGGAGTTGCCAAAGGAACTGGGTTTAGTCATTCCTAATGAATTACCAGCTGGTTTGACACCTAGGGAAGATCATGAAGTCTTAAGGCATGAAGGTGTTAAGAACAAAGTCGTGGCTAATGCTCTATCTTGTCACTACACACAATCATCCACTTTAGATGCAAGCACGCTTGGATTTGAGACCTTGAAGGACTCCATGGATGCTGATGTACTCACCGAGTGCAAGGCTGGTGTTCTTGGTACTTTTGTTGAGTTTGTTTTGCAGGTAGATCTTCCTTTTACAAGAAACCATCGTTGTGTCCCAAGGCATCCTATTTCAGAGTGTATAACTAGAGAAACTCATGGAGAAAGACCAGCTGAAACTTTTGACATGACCAAGACCTTAGAGGTGATAAAAGAACACTTCTTTTTGCTAAAGATACAAGGGATTAATCAGAACATTGGGGGCAAATGCTTAACAAAGCCGTTCTCAAGGAGTCCTTTCAGAACAAGGGAGTACTTACCATTTTTCGAAATGACTCATTTCGGTGTTTGTTACCCAACAGATGAAGCTAGCAAAGGGCCTGACTTGTACGTTAGAGAAGTGATTCGGGAAAGGATCAAAGAATCCTACAAAAGAAGGTCCAACAAAAACAGAAAACCGAGACTTTTCCAAGAGGATGACTTGGTTTTGGTTCACTTGAGAAAGGAAAGGTTTTCAAGCAAAAGGAAGAACAGGTTGAAGCCACAAGCAGAAACTCCATACAAGGGATACAACAATGGTTGCAAGATGAAGTTGTCGGATGAAACTCATGCCACGTTCAAAGTAAGAGATCTTGCTCTTTACCTTGTTGAAAATGGCGTTTCAGAATTGAGGACAATTCCTTTTCAAGGGGGAGGAGATGATCCGAATCAAGAAGCTACTAAGGAGTTCAACAAAGTCACTTTATCTTCTAATGGTCCTAGTTCAGCTACACGAACACCTAGTGATCCGAATGAAGGAGATACCAAAGAATTCAATGAAGTAACTGATCCGAATCAAGAAACTACTGATCCGAATAAGGAAGTTACTAAAGAGCTCAATGAAAGAATACTAGCTCCTACATCAGCATAGTCCAGCTACATTAGCACTAATAAGGAGTCGTCTTCAATTATGGAGCTAGCTCAAGTTTGAGTTGAATAGAGGAGCAAATAGTCAAGGAAATTTGAAGGCATTAACTTGGGTTCACACTCATTCAAGCATGGGAAGTGTACTGAAGTTATGAGGATGATTATGGGCTGATTACTAACTTCGTGTTTAGCTCCATGTTCACATGGTGTGCACACTCAAGCTTTGTTTTTGGCTCCATGTTCACACCCTTGCCGCGCCTCATTACTCCTACTCAAGCTTTGTTTTCATCTCCATGTTCACACAAGAAGACCACGGCTGATTACTCTTCATCAAACATTGTTTTTAGCTCCATGTTTACATTAACTTTGTTATTAGCTCCCTACTTTGTAATTAGCTCCATGTTCACATAAGTTTTAGCCTTGTTTTTGTCACCCTAAACCAACCGGTTTAAGGGCTCTTGTAGGCTATAAATAGCCGGTCATTTTGAAGGAATAGATCATCCAATTTGCATATTAAAACTTGAGTAAAGCTGAGCTTTCTGTTTCGTCCTTGTAGTTTACAAGACAAAGTCTAGAGTGAGTCGCATTACAAGCTCTAAACTCGCTATTTCAATCGAGTGTTTGATCTAGCAAACCGCTTTGTTGAAGTATAGGTCTACTTCACCTAGCATACTATCCTTGGTTACGGTTTATCCTTCCTTAAAACTATCTTTTCTTTCTGTTTTGGTTACTCATTCACGTTCCATTTCAGAATACTAATCATATCTCTCATTCTTGTTTCAAAGTTCATATCAACTCACATCATGTGGCCATTATGGCCATGACTCTAGTTCTTGTATTCCAAATAATGAGAATTATTTGGAAGAGCAAAATGAAGTACAAGCTATTCAATCATTTGGGCAAAGACCTTCGATCCCTTTTCTAATACTTACAATGCCGGCATGAGGTTTCACCCTAACTTTTCTTATGGGAATCAAAATGTTCAAAACCTGATGCCACATGTCCAAGGGAATCAACCGAGACCTTTCAATCAAAGCCAACAACGGCCCTTAACCAAGGTCCTCCAAAGATGCCCCCATATCTACCTCTTCATCAAAGGAGTAATTTCAATCAAAAAGGAGGAAATTTCCATGTTCCAAACAATTACCATAATCAACAAGAGAACAATAACAATCAAGGATACAATCATGGTTTTCAAGGTAACTACCAAGGGTACAACCAACAAGCTTATAATCAACCCTCTCAATCTTATGGCCAACAAAGCAATTTCCAATATGGTCAAGGGGGAGGTCCATGAGAAAACACTAATGAATTAGAAAGAGCCATTGGATACTTATGGAGTGAGAACTTGGATACTAAGGCAAGGCTAAAGGTTTGGGAATCTCAAGAAGCATCAAAAGCCATAGTCGCCCCAATTCATCCACCCCATGGATTGCCCGGGAAACCGCAAAACTCGAGAGACCCACCCCACATCAAGCTAACGCCGTCATATTGAGAGGTGGCAAAGAACTCAAGGACCCATACAAAAATTTGAACATCAAAGATATAACCAAGAACAATCAACAAAGTTCACCGCAAGCCGCAACCTCCGCTTCCCCCAAACAAAACCGGGGAATACAAGCAAATTCGATATTCTTGAGAACGCGGAGGTAGAACAAAGAGAAGTAAGAGAGCTTAGAAGGAAGAAAAATGAGCAATTAGAAGTGGAAGAAGCTAGAAGAAAAGAGGCGGAGCGCTTTGCTGAAGAAGAAGAGGAATCGAATATTCCACCTGATAAGTGTGGTTTGTAGTGCTTATTCCTTGTGTTTGTTCCCGGTTTCTCTTGTGGAATCGCTCTTTGGAGCGGTTTCGAGGCTACTTACGCTTCTTCTAGTTTGTTTTAGGTTCCTAAGACCAATCTTGGAGAAATGGAACGATTCCGACTCGTTTCCAACACATTTGAAGCCAACGAAGAGAAGCGACGATCACTCGGTAGCTTAGACTCGATCCTGAGCCCTTGGGACCCATTCCCGAGCCCTTTAGACTCGATCCCGAGCACCGAGAATCGATGAGAAGCCTATGAAGAGCAAGTAGGGACCTATGAGATCATATTTGAAGCCTACAAGTGATCCGAATGAAGGAGATACCAAAGAATTCAATGAAGTAACACTAGCTCCTAATGGACCAAGTCAAGCCACATTAGCACCTCCTACTAGCTTAGTAGTGTGCCTACTTCAAATGGTGAGCTAGCGCGTGTATGGACGAATAAAGGAGCAAATAAGTCAAGATCTTATGAAGGCATTAACTTGGGTTCACACCATGGCTATGTTCACATAGTGTGCACGTCCTCAAGCTTTGTTGTTGGCTCCATGTTCACATAGTGTGCCGCGGCTGATTGCTCTTGTTAAGCTTTGTTTTTAGCTCCTAGTTCACATAGGTTTAAGCTTTGTTTTTAGCTCCTAGTTCACAATAGGTTAAGCTTTGTTTTTATCACCATGTAGCTTTGTTATTGTCACCCTAACCAGCCGGTTTAAGGGTCTTTGTGTAGGCTATATATAGCCATCTACTTGAATGAATAAATCAACCAATATTGATATCACAAAACTGAGTAAAGCTAAGCTTTCCTTTACGTCCTTGTTGCTTACAAGACAAAGTCTAGAGTTAGTCGCGTTATGATCCGAATCAAGAAGCCATAATCCAAGTAAGGAAGTTCTAAAGAGCTCAACTAAAGAATACTAGCTCCTACTTAAGCTTAGGCCAGCTAGATTAGCAATAATAAGAAGTCATCTTCAATTATGGAGCTAGCTCGAATTTGAGCTGAATAAAGGAGCAACTAATCAAGGTAAAATGAAGACATTAACTTAGGGTCACAATCATTCAAGCATGAGTAATGGACTGAAGTCAAGAAGGTTTTAAAGCTGGTTGTGTTCTCATGGTGTACACGGTCAATAGGCTCTCTTGTTAGCCTTGTTTTTGGCTCCATGTTCACACCTTTGCCGCGCCTCATTACTCCTACTCAAGCTTTGTTTTCATCTCCATGTTCACACAAGAAGACCACGGCTGATTACTCTTCATCAAACATTGTTTTTAACTCCATGTTTACCTTAGCTTTGTTATTAGCTCCCTACTTTGTAATTAGCTCCTTGTTCACATAGCTTTAGTCTTTTTTTTGTCACCCTAAACCAACCGGTTTAAGGGCTCTTGTAGGCTATATATAGCCGGTCATTTGAAGGAATAAAGATCATCCAATTTGCATAACAAAAACTTGAGTAAAGCTGAGCTTTCTGTTTCGTCTTTGTAGTTTACAAGACAAAGTCTAGAGTGAGTCGCGTTACAAGCTCTAAACTCGCTATTTCAATCGAGTGTTTGATCTAGCAAACCGCTTTGTTGAAGTATAGGTCTACTTCACCTAGCATACTATCCTCGGTTACGGTTTATCCTTCCTTAAAACTATCCTTTCTTTCTGTTTTGGTCACTCATTCACGTTCCATTTCAGAATACTAATCCATCTTTACATTCTTGTTTCAAAGTTCATATCAACTCACATCACGTTACAAGCTCTAAACTCGCTACTTCAATCGCGTGTTTGATTTAGCACCCGCTTTGTTGGAGTATAGGTCTACTTCACTAAGCATACTATCCTTTGGTTACGGTATATTCATCCTTACAATCTGTTTTGGTTACTTTGTTTACGTTCATTTCAGAATACTAATCCATCTTCACATTCTTGTTTCAAAGTTCATATTAACTCACACCATTAGTGGTATCAGAGCTTTGGTCATCCATTAGACGTAAAGCATGGCAGGAGTTGTGAGCTTTGAAGACTCTAGCTTCTTGGAAAGCCTAAGGAGAGAACCGGTGTACAAAGTGAACGAGCTTTCTAAGTCCAATGGTGTAACTGGTCCTGAAGTCCACTTGGGAGAAAAGGAGGAAGAAGGAAAGGACTATGAACTCCCAACGTATGGTAATGTTTTAGTACTACGTACACTTCATGCTAACCCCATCCCACACAACACCGAACAAAGAGATCAACTCTTTCACACTAAGTGTCTAGTTAATAGCAAATGGTGTAGTTTGATCATTGATGGAGGTAGTTGTACGAATGTTGCCTCTACTGAAATGGTAACTAAGTTAGGCCTAACCACTACTAATCACCCTAAACCGTATGCATTACATTGGTTAGATGATGGAAACAAAATAAGGGTCACAAAACAAGTAAGAGTAGGTTTAACCATGGGGTCTTATGTCGATGAAGTTCTTTGTGATGTTATTCCTATGGATGCTTGTCATATACTTTTGGGGCGTCCTTGGCAGTTTGATAGGGATGTAGTTGATGTGAGTTGATATGAACTTTGAAACAAGAACGTGAAGGTGGATTAGTATTCTGAAATGAGTGTAAACAAAGTAACCAAAACAGAAAGTAGGGATAGTTTAAGGATGAATAAACCGTAACCAAAGGATAGTATGCTTAGTGAAGTAGACCTATACTCCAACAAAGCGGGTGCTAAATCAAACACGCGATTGAAGTAGCGAGTTTAGAGCTTGTAACGCGACTTACTCTAGACTTTGTCTTGTAAACAACAAGGACGTAAAAGAAAGCTTAGCTTTACTCAGGTTTTTGATATGCAAATTGGATGCCTTATTCATTCAACTAGATGGCTATATATAGCCTACAACAAGACCCTTAAACCGGCTGGTTAGGGTGACAAAAACAAAGCTTACACCTTATGTGAACTAGGAGCTAATAACAATGCTATGTAAACTAGGAGCTGATAACAAAGTCATGTAAACTAGGAGCTAATAACAAAGCTCTAACAAAGAGTAATGAGGCGCGGCATCTATGTGAACATGGAGCCAAAAACAAAGCTAGCAAGGGAGCCTTTAGACGTGTACACCATGTGAACACAATCAACCTTAAACACCTTCATAACTTCAGTACACTTCCCATGCTTGAATGAGTGTGAACCCCAGTTAATCTCTTCATTTTACCTTGATTATTTGCTCCTCTATTTAGCTCACACACGAGCTAGCTCACCAATTGTAGTAGGCACACTACTAAGTTGGTAAGAGGTGCTAGTGTAGCATGACTAAGACCATGAGGAGCTAAGGTGACTTTATTGAACTCTTTGGTAGCTCCTTGATTCGGATCAGTAGTACACATGGGAGGAAAAATGAATACGAGTTAAAGGATAAGGGAAAGAAAATCATTCTAAAACCTATGACTCCCCAAGCTGTTAGAGCTATGAGCACCAACAAAACTAAGAAGCCTAACCTTACCATCTTTGCGAGTGAGAGTGAAGTAGAACAGGCTTTACAAGGGGGGGAGCGTGTCTTTGTCATGGTGGCTAGAGAGGAACCCGTAGTAGTTGAGAATGGGCTTGGAGGAAAGCCATTTGAGGAGTTGTTACACGAGTTTAAGGATGTCTTCCCCGAGGAATTACCAGTTGGTTTACCACCTATTAGAGGTATAGAACACCAAATAGACCTCATTCCAGGAGCAGCCTTACCCAACAAGGCAGCCTATAGGTGTAATCCCGAAGAGACTAAGGAGTTACAAAGACAAATTGATGAGTTAATGAGTCGAGGTTATGTACGAGAAAGCCTTAGTCCTTGTGCTGTTCCGGTCCTCTTAGTACCTAAAGAAAGATGGGACTTGGAGAATGTGTGTGGATAGTAGGGCCGTTAACAACATTACCATCAAGTATAGGTTTCCTATTCCAAGGTTGGATGATATGTTGGACGAGCTTCATGGGGCTGTGATCTTCTCCAAAATTGACCTAAGAAGTGGGTACCATCAAATAAGAATGAGGGAGGGAGATGAATGGAAGACAGCTTTCAAAACCAAGCATGGACTCTATGAATGGACGGTCATGCCATTTGGTCTCACCAACGCTCCAAGCACATTCATCAGGCTAATGAACGAAATACTTAAGGCCTACTTAGGTTGTTTTATTGTGGTTTACTTGGATGATATTCTTGTGTATAGCAGGTCTTTGGAGGAGCATATGGAGCACTTAAGACTACTATTTACAACACTTCACAAGCAACAACTCTTTGGGAAGAAGGAGAAGTGTGCTTTCTTTATGGAGAGTGTAGTGTTCCTTGGCTACGTAGTGTCCAAAGATGGAGTATCCGTGGATCAAACCAAGGTGGAATCCATACGTACTTGGCCAATTCCTTCCACCATTACAGAAGTAAGATCATTCCATGGTTTGGCTTCCTTTTACAGGCGGTTCATTAAAGACTTTAGCACTATCACAAGTCCTATCACCGAATGCTTGAAGAAAGGCGCGTTTGTTTCGTCCAAAGCTGCCCAAGAAGCTTTTGAAACCATCAAGGAGAAGTTGTGTTCCGCTCCTATCCTAGCCCTTCCTGATTTCTCTCAACCATTTGAGGTGGAATGTGACACTAGTGGAGTAGGAATTGGCGCTGTTCTTGTGCAAAATAAGCGTCCCATTGCCTACTTTTCAGAGAAACTCAATGGAGCAAGGCTGAACTATTGCACCTACGACAAGGAGTTCTATGCAATAGTAAGAGCTCTTGATCATTGGAGTCATTATCTTCGTACTAACCATTTTATTCTCCATTCAGATCATGAGTCCCTAAAGTACATTAATGGCCAACAAAAGTTAAGTCCAAGGCATGCCAAGTGGGTGGAATTCTTACAATCCTTCCATTTCTCTTCAAAATACAAAGATGGTAAAAGTAACGTAGTGGCTGATGCACTATCCCGCCGCTATACTCTACTATCTACTTTGGATGTGAGGTTGCTCGGATTTGAAACTCTAAAAGACTACTTCAACAATGAGGCTGATTTTGGTGAAACTTTCACCAAATGCAAGGAGGGAGCCTTTGATGAGTTTGTTTTGCAGGAGGGATTTCTTTTCAAAGGAAACCGCCTTTGTGTACCCAAGCATCCCATTAGAGAATTGCTGGTTAGAGAAGCTCATGGAGGAGGATTAGCGGGTCATTTTGGCATCACAAGAACTTTGGAGGTCTTAAAGGAGCACTTCTTTTGGCCAAAGATGCAAGGGAGTGTCCAGCATGTAGTGAGCAAGTGTGTGACTTGCCAATTTGCCAAAAGTTCTTTCAAACCCGGAGTCTACATGCCCTTACCCACTCCTAATAGACCATGGGAAGATGTGTCCATGGATTTCATTGTGGCCTTACCAAGAACCGCTAGGGGAAAGGATGCTATCATGGTGGTGGTAGATCGGTTTTCAAAGATGGCTCACTTCATTGCTTGCCACAAAACGGATGATGCTAGCAATGTAGCTGACTTGTACTTCAAAGAGGTGGTACGTCTCCATGGAGTACCCAAGTCCATTGTCTCTGATCGAGATTCAAAGTTCCTTAGTTATTTTTGGAACACATTATGGAGGAAGGTGGGAACCAAGCTCTTATTCAGCACTTCTCATCATCCACAAACAGATGGACAAACCGAAGTTACCAATCGCACTTTGGGGACGTTGTTAAGAGGCCTTGTGAGCAAGACTCAAAAGGATTGCGATATCAAGCTTGCCCATGCTGAATTTGCCTACAATCGCTCTCCTACTTATGTTACCTCTCATTCTCCTTTTGAGGCCGTGTATGGGATCAATCCTTACATGCCCTTGGACCTGATTCCTCTACCTAAGGATGAGTTAGTCCATAAAGATGCGGAGTCAAAACTGAAGGCTATGATAAAACTCCACGAGCAAATTCGGGAAAGGATCAAGGAGGTAAATGAAGCATACAAAAGAAGGTCCAACAAAAACAGGAAACCAAGACTTTTTCAAGAAGGTGACTTAGTTTGGGTTCACTTGAGAAAAGAGAGGTTTCCAAGCAAGAGGAAGAATAAGTTGATGCCACGAGCAGAAGGTCCTTACAAGATCATATCAAAGGTGAACGACAATGCTTACAAAGTGGAATTACCGGATGATTATGGAGTTCATGCCACGTTCAATGTGGGAGATCTTTCTCCTTATCTTGATGATGATGGCATTTCAGAATTGAGGACAATTCCTTTTCAAGGGGGAGGAGATGATCCGAATGAAGGAGATACCAAAGAATTCAATGAAGTAACACTAGCTCCTAATGGACCAAGTCAAGCCACATTAGCACCTCCTACTAGCTTAGTAGTGTGCCTACTTCAAATGGTGAGCTAGCGCGTGTATGGACGAATAAAGGAGCAAATAAGTCAAGATCTTATGAAGGCATTAACTTGGGTTCACACCATGGCTATGTTCACATAGTGTGCACGTCCTCAAGCTTTGTTGTTGGCTCCATGTTCACATAGTGTGCCGCGGCTGATTGCTCTTGTTAAGCTTTGTTTTTAGCTCCTAGTTCACAATAAGTTAAGCTTTGTTTTTATCACCATGTAGCTTTGTTATTGTCACCCTAACCAGCCGGTTTAAGGGTCTTTGTGTAGGCTATATATAGCCATCTACTTGAATGAATAAATCAACCAATATTGATATCACAAAACTGAGTAAAGCTAAGCTTTCCTTTACGTCCTTGTTGCTTACAAGACAAAGTCTAGAGTTAGTCGCGTTACAAGCTCTAAACTCGCTACTTCAATCGCGTGTTTGATTTAGCACCCGCTTTGTTGGAGTATAGGTCTACTTCACTAAGCATACTATCCTTTGGTTACGGTTTATTCATCCTTACAATCTGTTTTGGTTACTTTGTTTACGTTCATTTCAGAATACTAATCCATCTTCACATTCTTGTTTCAAAGTTCATATTAACTCACATCAACAAGACCCATCCCGGTCGGGAACACATCCATCACGACCGGGATGAAGAGACGAGACAAACATCGCTTCTGGAGGATGATCCCGGCCGGGATCATGACCTTCCCGGTCGGGACCACCCCTTCCCGGTCGGGATGCTTCTCTTCCCGGTCGGGAAGGGCCCAGATCGGGGCTATCTTCGCTTTTTCCGCCTCCTTTATTCTTGTAACCCTATATATACCCCCTCTTGTATTGTTAGAACACCTTATGAAACACTAGACTACTTTTAGTTAGATTAGCTTAGATTAGTGTAGATTAGCTTAATCCCTCTTTAATTACTCTTCAATAAGCCTTAATCTAGTTAGATTACTCTTGTAATATTGGAATTCTTGGAGATTCTACCAATCTTGACAACATTGGTGGATGTTTGGGTTTTCTTCTATGCAAGTGTTCATCTTTTCATCTCTTGTTTAGTTGGTATAATCTTTCCTCTCCCTTTTCTCTTAATCTTTCATAGTTAATCGAGTTTTCATCTTTGTTTATTGTTTGTTGTTCATCCTTGTTGATGTGAGTTGATATGAACTTTGAAACAAGGATATGAAGTATGGTTAGTATTCTGAAATGGAACGTAAACAAGTAACCAAAACAGAATGAAAGGATAGTTATAAGGTTGAATAAACCGTAATCAAGGATAGTATGCTAGGTGAAGTAGACCTATACTTCAACAAAGCGGTTGCTAGATCAAACACTCGATTGAAATAGCGAGTTTAGAGCTTGTAACGCGACTTACTCTAGACTTTGTCTTGTAAACAACAAGGACGTAAAAGAAAGCTTAGCTTTACTAAGGTTTTTGATATGCAAATTGGATGTTTTATTCATTCAACTACATGGCTATATATAGCCTACAATCAGACCTTAAACTCGGCTGATTAGGGGTGACAAAAACAAAGTTACAACCATGTGAACAAGGAGCTAATAACAAGGCTTAGGAGCTAATAACAAAGTAATGTAAACATGGAGCTAATAACAAAGCTCTTAATCAGCCGCGGTCCTCTTGTGTGAACATGGAGCCAAAAACAAAGCTTGATGATGCACACTATGTGAACATAGCCATGGTGTGAACCCAAGTTAATGTCTTCCATTTACCTTGACTTCTTTGCTCCTTTATTCAGCTCCTATACGAGCTAACTTAATACTTGGAGGAGGCACACTACTAGGCTGGTAGGAGGTGCTAATGTGGCTTGACTAGAACTATTAGGAGCTAGTGTTACTTCATTGAACTCTTTAGCCTCTTCATTCGGATCACTTGTTCTTCATATTGAATGTTTCTTTTGTTCCTTTGATTGTTTCTCTTGTTAGTGTTAGTTTTAGTTTAGTTATGTGTGAGTAGTTATCCCCTAGGGTTAGTAGGGGGATTGTGTGTGATTAAGGATGATTAGGGTGAGATGGGTTGATCCGAATGAAGAGGCTAAAGAGTTCAATGAAGTATGGGACTCTATGAGTGGACGGTCATGCCATTTGGTCTTACCAACGCTCCGAGCACGTTCATGAGGTTAATGAACGAGGTACTTAAGGCCTACTTAGGTCGCTTTATTGTGGTTTACTTGGATGATATCCTTGTGTATAGCAGGTCTTTGGAGGAACATATGGAGCATTTAAAACTACTATTCACAACACTTCGCGAACAACAGCTCTTTGGGAAGAAGGAGAAGTGTGCCTTCTTTGTGGAAAGCGTGGTGTTCCTTGGCTACGTAGTATCCAAAGAAGGAGTGTCAGTTGATCAAACCAAAGTGGAATCCATACGTACTTGGCCAATCCCTTCCACCATTACAGAAGTAAGGTCATTTCATGGTTTGGCTTCTTTTTACAGGAGATTCATCAAGGACTTTAGCACTATCACAAGTCCTATCACCGAATGCTTGAAGAAAGGCGCATTTGTTTGGTCCAAAGCTGCCCAAGAAGCCTTTGAAGCCATCAAAGAGAAGTTGTGTTCCGCTCCTATCTTAGCCCTTCCTGATTTTTCTCAGCCATTTGAGGTGGAATGTGACGCTAGTGGAGTAGGAATTGGTGCTGTTCTTGTACAAAATAAGCGCCCCATTGCCTATTTCTCAGAAAAACTCAATGGAGCAAGGCTGAACTATTGCACCTACGACAAGGAGTTCTATGCCATAGTAAGAGCTCTTGATCATTGGAGTCATTACCTTCGTACTAACCATTTTGTTCTCCATTCAGATCATGAGTCCCTAAAGTACATCAATGGCCAACAAAAGTTAAGTCCAAGGCATGCCAAGTGGGTGGAATTCTTGCAATCCTTTCATTTCTCTTCAAAGTACAAGGATGGAAAAAGTAATGTAGTAGCTGATGCACTATCCCGCCGCTACACTTTACTATCTACTTTGGATGTGAGGTTGCTCGGATTTGGAACTCTAAAAGACTACTACAACAATGATGCTGACTTTGGTGAAACCTTCACCAAATGCAAGGAGGGAGCCTTTGATGAGTTTGTTTTACAGGAGGGATTTCTTTTCAAAGGAAACCGCCTGTGTGTGCCCAAGCATCCCATTAAGCTGCTGGTTAGAGAAGCTCATGGAGGAGGATTAGCGGGTCATTTTGGCATCACAAGAACTTTGGAGGTCTTAAAGGAGCACTTCTTTTGGCCAAAGATGCAAGGGAGTGTCCAGCATGTAGTGAGTAAGTGTGTGACTTGCCAATTTGCCAAAAGTTCTTTCAAACCCGGAGTCTACACGCCCTTACCCACTCCTAATAGACCATGGGAAGATGTATCCATGGATTTCATTGTAGCCTTACCAAGAACCGCTAGAGGAAAAGATGCTATCATGGTGGTGGTAGATCGGTTTTCAAAGATGGCTCACTTCATTGCTTGCCACAAAACGGATGATGCTAGCAATGTTGCTGACTTATACTTCAAAGAGGTGGTGCGTCTCCATGGAGTACCCAAGTCCATTGTCTCTGATTGTGATTCAAAGTTCCTTAGTTACTTTTGGAACACATTATGGAGGAAGGTGGGAACCAAGCTCTTATTCAGCACTTCTCATCATCCACAAACAGATGGACAAACCGAGGTTACCAATCCCACTTTGGGGACGTTGTTAAGAGGCCTTGTAAGTAAGACTCAAAAGGATTGGGATATCAAGCTTGCCCATGCTGAATTTGCCTACAATCGCTCTCCTACTTATGCTACCTCTCATTACCCTTTTGAGGCCGTATATGGGATCAATCCTTACATGCCTTTGGACCTGATTCCTCTACCTATTGATGTGAGTTGATATGAACTTTGAAACAAGAATGAGAGATATGATTAGTATTCTGAAATGGAACGTGAATGAGTAACCAAAACAGAAAGAAAGGATAGTTTAAGGAAGGATAAACCGTAACCAAGGATAGTATGCTAGGTGAAGTAGACCTATACTTCAACAAAGCGGTTTGCTAGATCAAACACTCGATTGAAATAGCGAGTTTAGAGCTTGTAACGCGACTCACTCTAGACTTTGTCTTGTAAACTACAAGGACGAAACAGAAAGCTTAGCTTTACTCAAGTTTTAATATGCAAATTGGATGTCTTATTCATTCAACTAAATGGCTATATATAGCCTACAATCAGACCTTAAACTTGGCTGATTAGGGTGACAAAAACAAAGTTACAACCATGTGAACAAGGAGCTAATAACAAAGCTAGGAGCTAATAACAAAGTAATGTAAACTAGGAGCTAATAACAAAGTAATGTGAACAAGGATCTAATAACAAAGCTAAGAGAGCATTAAGGTGTGGCTGGTGAGAACATGGAGCTAATAACAAAGCTTCATTTGGACGTGCACACCAAGTGAACACAACTAGCTTCAAACGTCCTCTTTAACCCCGGTGCTTTCCCATGCACAACTGAATTGTTCGGACCATAACTTTGTCAATACTTGTTCAATGAGCCTTCATGAATAGTCATTGGAAAGATAAGCTTGAAATCTATCTTATCAATTTTGAATGACTACGAAATTCCAAGTATAACTCGAGATATGGACTGATCAAAACAATGCTGCAAAATGAACTCGCATCACCTATGGATGAGTTAGTCCACAAGGATGCGGAGTCCAAACTAAAGGCTATGATCAAACTCCACGAGAAAATTCAAGAAAGGATCAAGGAGGTTAATGAAGCATACAAAAGAAGGTCCAACAAGAACAGGAAACCAAGACTTTTTCAAGAGGGTGACTTAGTTTGGGTTCACTTGAGAAAGGAGAGGTTTCCAAGCAAAAGAAAGAATAAGTTGATGCCACGAGCAGAAGGTCCTTATAAGATCATATCAAAGGTAAACGACAATGCTTACAAAGTGGAATTACCGGATGATTATGGAGTTCATGCCACGTTCAGTGTGGGAGACCTTTCTCCTTACCTTGATGATGATGGCATTTCAGAATTGAGGGCAATTCCTTTTCAAGGGGGAGGAGATGATCCGAAGGAAGAGGCTAAAGAGTTCAATGAAGTAACACTAGCTCCTAATAGTTCTAGTCAAGCCACATTAGCACCTCCTACCAGCCTAGTAGTGTGCCTCCTCCAAGTATTAAGTTAGCTCGTATAGGAGCTGAATAAAGGAGCAAAGAAGTCAAGGTAAATTGAAGACATTAACTTGGGTTCACACCATGGCTATGTTCACATAGTGTGCATCATCAAGCTTTGTTTTTGGCTCCATGTTCACACAAGAGGACCGCGGCTGATTAAGAGCTTTGTTATTAGCTCCATGTTTACATTACTTTGTTATTAGCTCCTAGCTTTGTTATTAGCTCCTTGTTCACATGGTTGTCACTTTGTTTTTGTCACCCTAAACCAACCGGTTTAAGGGCTCTTGTAGGCTATATATAGCCGGTCATTTGAAGGAATAAAACATCCAATTTGCATATTAAAAAAACTTGAGTAAAGCTAAGCTTTCTGTTTCGTCCTTGTAGTTTACAAGACAAAGTCTAGAGTGAGTCGCGTTACAAGCTCTAAACTCGCTATTTCAATCGAGTGTTTGATCTAGCAAACCGCTTTGTTGAAGTATAGGTCTACTTCACCTAGCATACTATCCTTGGTTACGGTTTATCCTTCCTTAAAACTATCCTTTCTTTCTGTTTTGGTTACTCATTCACGTTCCATTTCAGAATACTAATCATATCTCTCATTCTTGTTTCAAAGTTCATATCAACTCACATCATTAGTGGTATCAGAGCTTTGGTCATCCATTCAACGTGAAGCATGGCAGGAGTTATGAGCTTTGAAGACTCTAGTTTCTTGGGAAGACTAAGGAAAGAACCGGTGGGCAAAATGGACGAACTTTCTGAGTCCAATGGTGCAACTAATCCTGAAGTCTACTTGGGAGAAAGAGAAGAAGAAGGAAAGGACTATGAGCTCCCAGCATATGGTAATGTTTTAGTACTACGTACACTTCATGCTAACCCCATCCCACACAACACCGAGCAAAGAGATCAACTTTTTCACACTAAGTGTCTAGTTAACAACAAATGGTGTAGCTTGATCATTAATGGAGGTAGTTGTACGAATGTCGCCTCTACTGAAATGGTATCTAAGTTAGGTCTAACCACTACTAATCACCCTAGACCATATGCATTACATTGGTTAGATGATGGAAACAAAATACAAGTCACAAAACAAGTAAGAGTGGGTTTAACTATGGGGTCTTATGTCGATGAAGTTCTTTGCGATGTTATTCCTATGGATGCTTGTCATATACTTTTGGGACGTCCTTGGCAGTTTGATAGGGATGTAGTACACCATGGGAGAAAAAACGAATACGAGTTAAGGGATAAGGGAAAGAAAATCATTCTAAAACCTATGACTCCCCAAGCTGTTAGAGCTATGACCTCCAACAAAACCAATAAGCCTAACCTTACCATTGAGAGTGAAGTAGAACAGGCTTTAAAAGAGGGGGAACGTGTCCTTGACATGGGTACTATAGAGGAACCATTTAGGATGGATAATGGGTTTGGAAGGAAACAATTCGAGGAGTTGCCAAAGGAACTGGGTTTAGTCATTCCTAATGAACTACCAGCTGGTTTGACACCTAGGGAAGATCATGAAGTCTTAAGGCATGAAGGTGTTAAGAACAAAGTCGTGGCTAATGCTCTATCTTGTCACTACACACAATCATCCACTTTAGATGCAAGCACGCTTGGATTTGAGACCTTGAAGGACTCCATGGATGCTGATGTACTCACCGAGTGCAAGGCTGGTGGTGTTCTTGGTACTTTTGTTGAGTTGTTTTGCAGGTAGATCTTCCTTTTACAAGAAACCATCGTTGTGTCCCAAGGCATCCTATTTCAGAGTGTATAACTAGAGAAACTCATGGAGAAAGACCAGCTGAAACTTTTGACATGACCAAGACCTTAGAGGTGATAAAAGAACACTTCTTTTTGCTAAAGATACAAGGGATTAATCAGAACATTGGGAGCAAATGCTTAACAAAGCCGTTCTCAAGGAGTCCTTTCAGAACAAGGGAGTACTTACCATTTTTCGAAATGACTCATTTCGGTGTTTGTTACCCAACAGATGAAGCTAGCAAAGGGCCTGACTTGTACGTTAGAGAAGTGATTCGGGAAAGGATCAAAGAAGCCTACAAAAGAAGGTCCAACAAAAACAGAAAACCGAGACTTTTCCAAGAGGATGACTTGGTTTTGGTTCACTTGAGAAAGGAGAGGTTTTCAAGCAAAAGGAAGACCAAGTGGAAGCCACAAGCAGAAGCTCCATACAAGGGAGACAACAATGTTTGCAAGATAAAGTTGCCGGATGGTTATAAAGCCCATGCCACATTCGAAGTGAGAGATCTTGTTCCTTACCTTGATAAAGATGGCCTTTCAGAATTGAGGACAATTCCTTTTCAAGGGGGAGGAGATGATCCGAATCAAGAAGCTACTAAGGAGTTCAATGAAGTCACTTTAGCTCCTAATGGTCCTAGTTCAGCTACACTAGCACCTAGTACCAGCTTAGTAGTTGGCCTACTTCAATTTTGGAGCTAGCTCGAGTGTGGGCTGAATAAAGGAGCAAATAGTCAAGGATATATGAAGGCATTAACTTAGGTTCACACCCATTCAAGCATGGGAATTTCTGATGCGAGTTCATTTTGCAGCATTGTTTTGATCAGTCCATATCTCGAGTTATACGTGGATTTTCGTAGTCATTCAAAATGGAGGAGATAGATTTCGAGCTTATCTTTCCAATGACTATTCATGAAGGCTCATTGAACAAGTATTGACAAAGTTATGGTTCGAACAAGTCAGTTGTGCATGGGAAAGCACCGGGGTTAAAGAGGACGTTTGAAGCTGGTTGTGTTCACTTGGTGTGCACGTCCAAATGAAGCTTTCTTATTAGCTCCATGTTCACACCAGCCACGCCTTAATGCTCTCTTAGCTTTGTTATTAGCTCCTTGTTCACATTACTTTGTTATTAGCTCCTAGTTTACATTACTTTGTTATTAGCTCCTAGCTTTGTTATTAGCTCCTTGTTCACATGGTTGTCACTTTGTTTTTGTCACCCTAAACCAACCGGTTTAAGGGCTCTTGTAGGCTATATATAGCCGGTCATTTGAAGGAATAAAACATCCAATTTGCATATTAAAAAAACTTGAGTAAAGCTAAGCTTTCTGTTTCGTCCTTGTAGTTTACAAGACAAAGTCTAGAGTGAGTCGCGTTACAAGCTCTAAACTCGCTATTTCAATCGAGTGTTTGATCTAGCAAACCGCTTTGTTGAAGTATAGGTCTACTTCACCTAGCATACTATCCTTGGTTACGGTTTATCCTTCCTTAAAACTATCCTTTCTTTCTGTTTTGGTTACTCATTCACGTTCCATTTCAGAATACTAATCATATCTCTCATTCTTGTTTCAAAGTTCATATCAACTCACATCATTAGTGGTATCAGAGCTTTGGTCATCCATTCAACGTGAAGCATGGCAGGAGTTATGAGCTTTGAAGACTCTAGTTTCTTGGGAAAACTAAGGAAAGAACCGGTGGGCAAAATGGACGAACTTTCTGAGTCCAATGGTGCAACTAATCCTGAAGTTTACTTGGGAGAAAGAGAAGAAGAAGGAAAGGACTATGAGCTCCCAGCATATGGTAATGTTTTAGTACTACGTACACTTCATGCTAACCCCATCCCACACAACACCGAGCAAAGAGATCAACTTTTTCACACTAAGTGTCTAGTTAACAACAAATGGTGTAGCTTGATCATTAATGGAGGTAGTTGTACGAATGTCGCCTCTACTGAAATGGTAACTAAGTTAGGTCTAACCACTACTAATCACCCTAGACCATATGCATTACATTGGTTAGATGATGGAATCAAAATACAAGTCACAAAACAAGTAAGAGTGGGTTTAACTATGGGGTCTTATGTCGATGAAGTTCTTTGCGATGTTATTCCTATGGATGCTTGTCATATACTTTTGGGACGTCCTTGGCAGTTTGATAGGGATGTAGTACACCATGGGAGAAAAAACGAATACGAGAGGACCGCGGCTGATATGCATTCCTAAGTGTGCATTCCTAAGAGTGTGCATCATCAAGCTTTGTTTTTGGCTCCATGTTCACACAAGAGGACCGCGGCTGATTAAGAGCTTTGTTATTAGGTCCATGTTTACATTACTTTGTTATTAGCTCCTAAGCCTTGTTATTAGCTCCTTGTTCACATGGTTGTAACTTTGTTTTTGTCACCCCTAATCAGCCGAGTTTAAGGTCTGATTGTAGGCTATATATAGCCATGTAGTTGAATGAATAAAACATCCAATTTGCATATCAAAAACCTGAGTAAAGCTAAGCTTTCTTTTACGTCCTTGTTGTTTACAAGACAAAGTCTAGAGTAAGTCGCGTTACAAGCTGTAAACTCGCTATTTCAATCGAGTGTTTGATCTAGCAACCGCTTTGTTGAAGTATAGGTCTACTTCACCTAGCATACTATCCTTGGTTACGGTTTATTCAACCTTATAACTATCCTTTCATTCTGTTTTGGTTACTTGTTTACGTTCCATTTCAGAATACTAACTGAGAAAGCTTAGCTTTACTCAGGTTTTTGATATGCAAATTGGATATCTTATTCATTCAACTAAATGGCTATATATAGCCTACAATCAGACCTTAAACTTGGCTGATTAGGGTGACAAAAACAAAGTTACAACCATGTGAACAAGGAGCTAATAACAAAGCTAGGAGCTAATAACAAAGTAATGTAAACTAGGAGCTAATAACAAAGTAATGTGAACAAGGAGCTAATAACAAAGCTAAGAGAGCATTAAGGTGTGGCTGGTGAGAACATGGAGCTAATAACAAAGCTTCATTTGGACGTGCACGCCAAGTGAACACAACCAGCTTCAAACGTCCTCTTTAACCCCGGTGCTTTCCCATGCACAACTGACTTGTTCGGACCATAACTTTGTCAATACTTGTTCAATGAGCCTTCATGAATAGTCATTGGAAAGATAAGCTCGAAATCTATCTCCTTCATTTTGAATGACTAAGAAATTCCAAGTATAACTCGAGATATGGACTGATCAAAACAATGCTGCAAAATGAACTCGCATCAGAAATTCCCATGCACAACTGTCTTGTTCGGACCATAACTTTGTCAATACTTGTTCAATGAGCCTTCATGAATAGTCATTGGAAAGATAAGCTTGAAATCTATCTCCTCCATTTTGAATGACTACGAAACTCCAAGTATAACTCGAGATATGGACTGATCAAAACAACGGTGCAAAATGAACTCGCAGTTGCTAGATCAAACACTCGATTGAAATAGCGAGTTTAGAGCTTGTAACGCGACTCACTCTAGACTTTGTCTTGTAAACAACAAGGACGAAAAGAAAGCTTAGCTTTACTCAGGTTTTTAATATGCAAATTGGATGATCTATTCCTTCAAAATGGCCGGCTATATATAGCCTACAAGAGCCCTTAAACCGGCTGGTTTAGGGTGACAAAAACAAAGTCTAAACCTATTGTGAACTAGGAGCTAATTACAAAGTTGGGAGCTAATAACAAAGTGATGTAAACATGGAGCTAAAACCAAAGCTAAGGAGTTAAAACCAAAGCTAAACCAAGAGCAACCAGCCGTGGCACCTTGTGTGAACATGGAGCCAAAAAGAAAGCTTGAGTGTGCACACCATGTGAACATGGAGCTAAACACGAAGTTAGCAAACAGCCCATAATCAACCTCATAACTTCAGTACACTTCCCATGCTTGAATGGGTGTGAACCCAAGTTAATGCCTTCATTTTACCTTGAATAATTGCTCCTTTATTCACTCCATAATTGAAGATGACCCCTTATTAGTGCTAATGTAGCTGGACTATGTTTTGATCAGTCATTTAGTATTCTGATCAATTTAGTATGGACTGATCAAAACAACGGTGCAAAATGAAGATGACCCCATATTCAACTAAATGGCTATATATAGCCTACAATCAGACCTTAAACTTGGCTGATTAGGGTGACAAAAACAAAGTTACAACCATGTGAACAAGGAGCTAATAACAAAGCTAGGAGCTAATAACAAAGTAATGTAAACTAGGAGCTAATAACAAAGTAATGTGAACAAGGAGCTACTAACAAAGCTAAGAGCGCATTAAGGTGTGGCTGGTGAGAACATGGAGCTAATAACAAAGCTTCATTTGGACGTGCACACCAAGTGAACACAACCAGCTTCAAACGTCCTCTTTAACCCCGGTGCTTTCCCATGCACAACTGACTTGTTCGGACCATAACTTTGTCAATACTTGTTCAATGAGCCTTCATGAATAGTGATGTGAGTTGATATGAACTTTGAAACAAGAATATGAAGTATGATTAGTATTCTGAAATGGAACGTAAACAAGTAACCAAAACAGAATGAAAGGATAGTTTTAAGGTTGAATAAACCGTAACCAAGGATAGTATGCTAGGTGAAGTAGACCTATACTCCAACAAAGCGGTTGCTAGATCAAACACTCGATTGAAATAGCGAGTTTAGAGCTTGTAATGCGACTCACTCTAGACTTTGTCTTGTAAACAACAAGGACGAAAAGAAAGCTTAGCTTTACTCAGGTTTTTGATATGCAAATTGGATATCTTATTCATTCAACTAAATGGCTATATATAGCCTACAATCAGACCTTAAACTTGGCTGATTAGGGTGACAAAAACAAAGTTACAACCATGTGAACAAGGAGCTAATAACAAAGCTAGGAGCTAATAACAAAGTAATGTAAACTAGGAGCTAATAACAAAGTAATGTGAACAAGGAGCTAATAACAAAGCTAAGAGAGCATTAAGGTGTGGCTGGTGAGAACATGGAGCTAATAACAAAGCTTCATCTGGACGTGCACACCAAGTGAACACAACCAGCTTCAAACGTCCTCTTTAACCCCGGTGCTTTCCCATGCACAACTGACTTGTTCGGACCATAACTTTGTCAATACTTGTTCAATGAGCCTTCATGAATAGTCATTGGAAAGATAAGCTCGAAATCTATCTCCTCCATTTTGAATGACTACGAAATTCCAAGTATAACTCGAGATATGGACTGATCAAAACAATGCTGCAAACTGAACTCGCATCAGAAATTCCCATCCACAACTGTCTTGTTCGGACCATAACTTTGTCAATACTTGTTCAATGAGCCTTCATGAATATTCATTGGAAAGATAAGCTCGAAATCTATCTCCTCCATTTTGAATGACTACGAAACTCCAAGTATAACTCGAGATATGGACTGATCAAAACAACGGTGCAAAATGAACTCGCATCATATTCAACTAAATGATGTGAGTTGATATGAACTTTGAAACAAGAATATGAAGTATGATTAGTATTCTGAAATGGAACGTAAACAAGTAACCAAAACAGAATGAAAGGATAGTTTTAAGGTTGAATAAACCGTAGCCAAGGATAGTATGCTAGGTGAAGTAGACCTATACTCCAACAAAGCGGTTGCTAGATCAAACACTCGATTGAAATAGCGAGTTTAGAGCTTGTAACGCGACTCACTCTAGACTTTGTCTTGTAAACAACAAGGACGAAAAGAAAGCTTAGCTTTACTCAGGTTTTTAATATGCAAATTGGATGATTTTATTCCTTCAAATGACCGGCTATATATAGCCTACAAGAGCCCTTAAACCGGTTGGTTTAGGGTGACAAAAACAAAGACTAAAACTATGTGAACATGGAGCTAATTACAAAGTAGGGAGCTAATAACAAAGCTAATGTAAACATGGAGCTAAAAACAATGTTTGATGAAGAGTAATCAGCCGTGGTCTTCTTGTGTGAACATGGAGATGAAAACAAAGCTTGAGTAGGAGTAATGAGGCGCGGCAAAGGTGTGAACATGGAGCCAAAAACAAGGCTAACAAGAAAGCCTTTTGACCGTGTACACCATGAGAACACAACCAGCTTTAAAACCTTCTTAACTTCAGTCCATTACTATGCTTGAATGATTGTGACCCTAAGTTAATGTCTTCATTTTACCTTGATTAGTTGCTCCTTTATTCAGCTCAAACTCGAGCTAGCTCCATAATTGAAGATGACTTCTTATTATTGCTAATGTATCTGGCCTAAGCTTAAGTAGGAGCTAGTATTCTTTAGTTGAGCCCTTTAGAACTTCCTTACTTGGATTGGTAGCTCCTTGATTCGGATCACTAACCATACTTCATATCCTTGTTTCAAAGTTCATATCAACTCACATCATCAAGGAGAAAAGTTAAACTCCAAACTTACAAATGATACACACACTCTCGGTTTTGGAAAGTATCAAAATCGTATCTTCAAATTTCCGAACGCCTCGTGTCTCGCGTCCTAGGACTCACACGCACGAACCCAGGCGCCTGAGTTCTGGTACGCCTGGGCTCGGGCGTCCATCCAGGCGACGTGAGCCAAAAACAACTATAAATACCCCCCTCCACCTCATTCATTCGACACACAACATCTTCTCATTCCCTTCTCTCTTTACTCGTTACGAGTTTCTCTCGCTTGTGTAACACCCCTGATTTTATAAATTTAAATTAAATTTAAATTACGTTCGTATTCTTTTTTTTTCGATTAACTCGTAACTCTTAAAATTATTATAAAACGAATTTATCGCTTAATCGTTTCAAACGTCTCGAAAACTCTTCTTATATTTAGAACATATTTTTATCATTGTTTCAACTTTTTTTTATACATCTAATTTAATTCTTATCGAAAGTCTATTTCGGCAATTTAAATTCTAAATTCATTTTATGTATTTTATATTTAAGCTCGAATTTCTCGGCTCGAAGCTCATTTATTTTAAGTTTCGTCAAAACATTTATTACCTTTCCCCGAGAAATCAATTTAATTCACTTTATGAAGATTTATTATTTATCGGAAAATACTATTTCATCGTCTAATTTTTATTTCTATAAGCTTCATTTTCGTCTGGAATAATTTATTTACTTTTTTTTTAGTTGGCCCAATTATTTTTATTATTCGGTCCAATTACTTATTAATTTTATTGACTCGTTTTTAATTCGTGGGTCAGTTAACTTATCGTTACGGAATTCATTCAATTCATTTAATTTATCTGTATAAGCTGATTCAGCCCCTTTTCTTTTGTTCTTATCCTCATTTACTACATATTCAACCCCTCTTTCAACCCCCCAAGTGATCCAATCCCCTTTTCTATTTTTTTTATCCACCGCTTCCCATCTATTTTGGTTCAATTCACCTGCATTCCCTCTCTCTCCCACTTATTACGTTCATTCCTCTTGGCCTTCCTACTCGCATTCACGCACCACCATTTTATCTTCCTTCATCATGTTCACCAACTTTCTCCCTATTCTCCTTGCTTCTTCATTTTGTTTTTCCTGTCAGCATCCTCCGCCGTATAACTAAAGCTGCAGTCCGTTCTTCATCATCGCGTGCCATCCCTGAAGGTTCGTTTGTTGTCGAGTGGGCGCCTGATTTCGTTAGTAGTGTTTGTTGAAAGTATGATTCAACACTCAAGCACCTGTCTTCCTTGAAGATAGGAGCATTATGTTAGTTGAGTCAAGTACGGAGTCAGTTCATTTACTTCAGTTGTTTAGTTATAGTCAAATGCCTATGTTTAAGGCACTACTTAGATGATGCATTAGTGGAGTCTGTTGCTTTGAATTAGCCTATTTAAATCATGTATCGAGTCAAGCTTTATTTAATTCATCAAGCAGAATTTCCCTTTCCATCTTCACATAAACTCACATATAACTTCAACAATTGGTATCAGAGCCACCAGGTTCGAAATTCAGGAATTGTGGTGTAAAACAAAAATTGTTCAGAATGTAGAACAATAACGGAGGAAGTGCAAATCAGCTGCCTATCTTCAAAGGTGTCAAGTACCATTTTTGGAGTTTGAAAATGCAAACTCTGTTCATGTCTCAAGACCTATGGGAACTTGTGGAAGATGGGTTCGTTGACAACAATGTTGCTGATGCAGACCAGCAGCTCAAAGAAAAGAGGAAGAAGGATTCTAAGGCGATGTTCCTCATCCAACAAGCCTTAGATGATGAAGTTTTTCCGCGAATTGCATCAGCCACTACATCCAAGAAGGCATGGGATACTCTAAAGCAAGAGTATCTTGGAGATAAAAAGGTTGTAGCAGTCAGACTACAATCCTTAAGAAGAGAGTTTGAGACGACTCTCATGAAAGACAAGGAATCAGTGCAAGATTACCTGTCAAGAGTCTCTGGAGTAGTGCAACAAATGAAGTTGTATGGTGAGAAAATGGGAGAGGAACACATTGTTGGTAAGGTGTTAAGAAGTCTTACCAACAAGTACGACCATGTGGTAGCAGCTATAGAGGAATCAAAGGATATGTCATCATATACCTTTGAAGAATTGATGGGTTCCCTTCAAGCTCACGAAGAAAGGCTGAGCAGGGCTACTGAAAAGAAAGAAGAGAAAGCTTTCCAGGTGAAGAATGAGCCAACCAATGAAAAAGGTGGGCAACATCAAGGGAGAGGTGGCCACAGGGGAAGAGGTGGTCACAGAGGCAGAGGAGGTCGTGGAAGAAATCAATGGTGTGGTGGAAGAAGTCAATGGACTGATGAGCAAAATCAGTCGCAACAGGCTGGTAAAAGTACAGTAAAATGCTATTACTGTTAAAAACCAAGCCATAAGATTGCTCAATGTTGGAAAAAAGAACAAGATCAGGCTGATCAGAACTCGGAGCAGAAGGCAACAGTGGTTGAAAAAGAGGAAAGGTTGTTCCTAACCAGGGGAGGAGCATAGAAAAATCAAGTTGGTGTGTGGTACATTGATAGCGGGTGTTCTAATCATATGTCCAGCACCAGATCCATATTCAAAGAGCTAGATGAATCAAGCAAAAGCAAGGTAAGATTGGGTGATGATAAGCAGTTAAGTGTGGAAGGAATTGGAACTGTGGCAATCAAAACTGAGAAAGGTAACACAAAACTTCTGCACAATGTTCAGTTTGTGCCTATGCTAGCATACAATTTACTAAGTGTTGGTCAATTAATAAGTTGTGGTTTCTCACTGTTATTTGATGATGAGTCTTGTGTCATTAAAGACAAGAAGTCAAATGAAATAGTAGCCACTACTACAATGGGAAGAAATAAGATGTTTTCTTTGGATTTAGTCAAAAATGTTAGCAAGGCACTAACTGTCAAAGAGGATGACAAAGCTAAACTCTGGCATTTACGCTTTGCACATCTAAATATACAAGGTCTAAGGCTTTTAAGTAGCAAGAGTATGGTGAATGGTTTGCCTAGTATTGGAGAAATAGGAGTCTGTGAGGGTTGCATTTATGGAAAGCAGTCAAAAAATCCCTTTCCAGTTGGGAAAGTTTGGAGAGCAAATGAGTCTCTACAGTTAGTCCACGCTGACATTTGTGGTCCTATGCAAACTGAGTCATTAGGAGGTAGTAGATATTTTTTACTCTTCACTGATGATTACAGTAGGCTAAGTTGGGTATATTTTCTGCAAAATAAGTCTGAGGCCTTTGAATGTTTCAAAAAATTCAAGGCCATGGTGGAAAATCAAAGTGGAAAAATTTTAAAGGGGCTTAGAACAGATAGGGGTGGAGAGTTCACTTCTAGAGTATTTAATGAGTTTTGTGAGGAATAAGGTGTTAAAAGACAGTTAACTGCCCCATACACACCTGAGCAAAATGGGGTGGCAGAAAGGAAAAATAGAACTGTCGTAGAAATGGCTAGAAGCATGTTAAAAGGAAGAGGTCTACCAAATGATTTGTGGAGTGAAGCAGTGTCAACTGCAGTCTATATTCTGAACATATCTCCCACAAGAGCAGTTTAGAATAAGACACCTTATGAAGCTTGGAGAGGAAAAGTACCACAAGTAGGCCATCTTAGGATCTTTGGGTGTATAGCTTATGCTCTAGTTGATTTAAGAACAAAACTGAATGAGAAATCAGTAAAATGCATATTTATAGGGTATGCAGTCCAGTCCAAGGCATATAGGCTGTATAACCCGGTGACAGGGAAGGTCATAATAAGCAGAAATGTTGTGTTTGATGAGAATGCTGTATGGGATTGGTCACTAGAAACTGAGGTCCAAAAGACACTCACATTTGAGGAGGTGACTGACCCATTACAAGAGGAAGGAGTGCAGAATGAAGGTGAAGAAAGTCCACCTGTTTCACCTCAATCAAGTCACTCTTCAGCATCATCTCATGAGTCATCAGATGACTCAACTCCAAGAAAAATGAGGGCTTTGGAGGATATTTATAATACGTGTGGGTTTGCACTTATGGCGGCTGAACCAACCTCCCTTAATGAAGCTGCAAACAAGGCTGTTTGGCAAGTTGCTATGGAAGAAGAAATCATGTCAATTCAGAAGAATAGGACATGGGAATTAGTTGAATCTCCAGAAGGCAAGAATGTGATTGGATTAAAGTGGGTATTCAGAACAAAGTTCAACACTGATGGAAGCATTCAGAAACATAAGGCTAGACTTGTAGCAAAAGGATATGCACAACTTGAGGGAATCGATTTTGAAGAAACATTCTCTCCTGTAGCCAGATTTGAAACTGTGAGGGTAGTACTGGCCCTAGCAGCACAACTCAGGCTTGTTGTGCATCAGTTCGATGTCAAGTCAGTCACAGGAGGAGGTGTATGTAGAGCAACCACAGAGCTTTGTCAAAAAGGGTGAAGAAGATAAAGTGTACAGGCTGAAAAAGGCGTTATATGGCCTGAAACAAGCTCCTAGAGCTTGGTATAACAAAATTGATGAGTTCTTTTTGCAGGATGGATTCACCAGAAGTGAAAGCGAGCCCACGCTGTACATCAAGAAAGGTACTGAACAAGATTTCATAGTGGTGTGTCTGTATGTGGATGATATCATCGACATGAGTTCATCACAAAAGCTGCTTGAAGAGTTCAAAACATCAATGAAGTGCGAGTTTGAAATGACAGATCTGGGAAAGTTAAATTACTTTCTTGGATTGGAAGTGAAGCAAAACAAAGATGGAATCTTTGTATGCCAGAAAAAGTATACTCAGGATATGCTGAAGAATTTCAAGATGGAAAATTGTGCAAAGGCAATTACACCAATGAACACCAATGAGAAGCTGCAGAAAGATGATGGCACCGGTATGGCTAATGAAAAGCTGTTTAGAAGCATTGCGGGAAGCTTGAACTATCTCACACATACTAGGCCTGACATTGCCTATAGTGTGAGTGTTGTGTCAAGATACTTGAATAATCCAACCAAACAGCAACTTGGGGCAGCAAAAAGAATCCTCAAATATGTTGCAGCAACAGCAGATCAAGGAATTTGGTATGAAAGTGTTGAAGATTTCAAACTTGTGGGCTTTACTGATAGCGATTGGGTAGGATGCCCTGATGATAGAAGGAGCACATCAGGCTCAGTGTTCATGCTTGGAACAGGAGCAATCACATGGAGTGCTAAGAAGCAAGATACAGTGGCTCTATCATCCACATAAGCTGAGTACATAGCCTCAGGTGCAGCTGGGAGACAAGCAGTCTGGCTACGAAAATTGTTGGCTGATTTAGGAAACAAGCAAGGTGAAGCCACTGAGTTATGGTGTGATAATAAGTCTGCAATCGCCATGACCAAGAATCCGGCGTTTCATTCAAGGACCAAGCACATCGATGTTCAACATCATTACATCAGGAAGCTAGTTAATGATGTGGCAGTCCAACTCAAATTCTGTGGAACAAGAGAACAAAGTGCAGATCTGTTCACTAAAGCTATGTCACAGAAGAAGCAAATGTACTTCATGGACAGAATTGGCATGAATAGAGGTTGAATCAAGGGGAGGTGTTGAAAGTATGATTCAACACTCAAGCACCTGTCTTCCTTGAAGATAGGAGCATTATATTAGTGGAGTCAAGTACGGAGTCAATTCATTTACTTCAGTTGTTTAGTTAGAGTCAAATGCCTATGTTTAAGGCACTACTTAGATGATGCATTAGTGGAGTCTGTTGCTTTGAATTAGCCTATTTAAATCATGTATCGAGTCAAGCTTTATTTAATTAATCAAGCATATTTTCCCTTTCCATCTTTACATAAACTCACATATAACTTCAACAGTGTTGCTGCTGCTATCAGTCGAGGTAGGTCCTCTTCCCTTTTCTTCTTCTTCTTCTTTCCTTTTTTTTTCTTCTTCTCTGATCGATTCTGTTGTCGCCATTTCTGCTGCTCCTGTCGTTGTTAGTACGTTAATGTTACTGGTCCGTGTTTACTGCTGTTCTGAACTGCGCTGCTGCTCGCTGATGTGGTTAGTTGTGCGTTGTTGTTGTTGCCACTGCTGTCTACTGTTTCTTGTTCGTTTTTGTTGTTGCGTTTTGTTCATCGTTGCTTCATTCTTCGTTTTCTTCTTCTTCTCCTTTTCCCTTCTTTTCTTTTGCCTCTTCGTTCTGTCTTTCGCTGCTACCGCTGTTCGCATCCAGTTGTTGCTTGTTATTGCTATCCGCCTGATTTGCTGCTGCTGTTACTGTTTTTGTCGACTTCGTTTGTGCTGCTGATGTTTGTGAGTCGATTGCTGCTGTCACGTTTTGATGTTCCTGCTATTTATTTTAAGCTGCTGTTGTTGTTCCGTGTTTAGTTGTTGTGCGATCGACTGTCCGCTGCTGCTACTACTTCTCTTCATTCTGGTTCTTCTTCTCTTCTTTTCTTCTTCGTTCTGCTCTTCTTACTTCTTCCTCCTTCTGCTCATTTCTTTTTCTTCTTTTCTTCCCCTTCTGATTTCGATCGTTGTTGATATTCGTACTGTTGTTGAAGGTCGATGATGCTGTTACTTTTGGGTCGACTCTTCTCTCATTTGTTGCTCCTATTTTCACTCATTTCTTTTTCACCAAATTCTTTTCCGTCTTCTGTTCTTCTGTTGGTTTGCTCGTATTTGTTTTCCGTTCCCTGCTCGTAGTTGCTGCGTTTTTGTCTCTTTTCCTTATTCTTCTTTCCTCTGTTCAATTCTAATTCGTACGTTCCCGTCTCTTTGTATTTTCGATCTGGTTCGTGCCTTGAAGCCTTATTGAAGAACAAATATCTGGCGACCTTCAGAGTCGAAGATTTGGGCTAGGACTTTTATGAGAGGCTAGTACGTGATCGGGTTGGTATCGTCTCAAGGTAACTTTAGGACGTTACTCGATTTTATATCGTATGTTTGAGTAGTAGTATGTAGTAAATATTTTAACTTCAGTTTTCTAATTCAGCTATTTATTATTTGCTAATTATATATATTTTTTTTAATTGTGTACCTTATAAATATTTTACAAATTTTCGATATCGCTTTATAAATCGTTAGTAATTTAATTATTTGCGATCGTTATAATATTTTGTTGGTTATCGTGACACTAGTAACTAAATAATATCGACTTCATATTTCGTTAATTTATAATTTTAACTCAAAATCGTATTTTTATATTATAATCGAGGTTTGTATACTTGTTTAATGAATTAATTTTCATTTTACGATTTATACTAATAAATGAGAAAATAGTCGATTTTGTTTTAAATATATTTTTTAGTCGAGACTATTTTCCCTAATAAATTCTCATTTGTGTACGATTGATTATTTTTATTAAAATCAATATTATCTATTGATAAAATCTATTTGCTAAAACTAATTTGAAAGCTTTATAAAAGCTCGTTTAATTTGTAAAACTCGTCGACTCAATTAATTTTGACGTCATTTTTCTTAAAACATCTATTTTCTACAATTTATAGTTTTAGCTCGATTTCCTAAATATTTATAGAATACTATATATTAACGTATTATATTTTATTTATATTGTGAGTAACGAATTTAGAAATATAATAAAGTTACGATAACGACGATAATAATAAAACGTTAATTTTGATAGAAATGCTATTTCTATACATTTCACTCATTTTAATAATTTACGAATTTTCCATAAGAAAATCTCCATTTAAATTAAGTATCCAAAATTAGTAAGTTTCTATTTATAGAAAGGTTCCCTTTAATTATAAAATGCTTATTCTTTTATCCTCATAATGATTATATAATTTGAATATCGATAATGGCTTTGTTTTGAAATTATGGAATAAAGACCAGTGTGAGGTTTAGAGTAATATATTATGGGGTTTACGTTTTTGCCATCAACTATAAGGCTGGTGTGTCTTTATGGGGCACACTGGTTGTTGAATCGAGCATATATGGTGTTCGGGAGTGTGTGTACATTTTGACCTTAAACTTGTGCCTCGCAGTGTAAGACGTCGTCGGGTTGAACTGAGTATTTATGGTGCTCGGGAGGGGTGTGCATATTATCTTAAACTAGGGCCACGCATTTATGAGTCGCCGTCCTATTACGGTTGAGTAGCCTAGTTAGAGACCGAAGTTTGATTTTTTTGAACTAAGTTCTCGAAGCTAGTTTTAGTATTCTCCTAGTGAAAGTCTAGCCTTCTACACTAATCTTATCCATAACGCCATTTTGAATATTTTTATTTTATCGATACATTTTGGTTTGCAGGTTGGCAAATATTTGAAGTTTTCGTCTGAAAACTTGTTCTGATTTTATTGTTTCAATATTTTAACTTGTTCTGATTCCATTTTAATTATTTTGATATAGTAATACTATTTTTTTTATATGATATAATATGGCTGGGAGAACGTCCGAGTTACTCCCCACTGACGTGGCTGTTATGTTTATAACATGACAGGTATCTGCTGCTGGGTTTTGGGTGTGAGCTAGCGAGTAGCAATGATCCTACTCTTTCTTTATTAATGTAATTTATGGATTTGTATAACCCATTTGGAGAATTTTTTTTAGCCCTTTTTTAAAAAGAGGCCTTTGTATTGACTTACCATTTCTTTTAATAAGATATAGTTTGTCAGTGTCTTTTAATCCCAACTCTACAGTGTATCCGCCACTGTATTGTGTTAGAATTTCTAGGGGATTACAGCTTGGGCTCGCACTCCGACACCCAAAGCAAACGATCCACTCGATCGTAGTCCCGATAAGTGAAATCGACGCTAGTCCTCACCTTCGAGCACCTCAGTCAATCCCGAGGTGCCTGTGTTCGACTAGCTACTCCGAGTCTAGTAACGGAGTTCTGCCGGATTAGCCGCAGAACTAGCAAAAAGCAACGGAACTTTACCGGATTAGTCACAAAACAAGTGAACAGTAACGGAACTCTGCCAAAATCACAAGGCAAGCTAGGAGGATCCGCCTTTTGAAGTCAAATTGTCACTAGGTTGTCATCTAAACAAAACTTTATATTTCTGTACTTTTATTATGCACTACGATAATGTCAAGCGTGGACACTAGGTCCATAACACGTACTAAAACACGTAACGTCCCAACTTCAACCATAAACACTAAAATACCCTAAATAGACCCGAGTAGTCCGAGATCCGTTCTCAACTATCTATGCATCGTGTCCCGTTTAGCGCATACTCCGAGGGTGCAACTCCTCGCTATATGATTTACTTACATTTCGCATTTACCGCTTTCGTATGATTTATTGCTTTTATGACCTTATAATCGCATGCTAAATCACCTAACACGAAAATCAAAACGTAAACAGACTGAAACTGAACAAAGCAATGGTCGGGTTCCGTATTAGTCCCGGTGCTCACCATACACGGTTCGACGCATCCCAATTAATACCAAGCAGACGCATCTTAAGCAGAATACCAAGTAAGGTATACAACGAGAACGACTAATATCTGCATTATCACGTTAAAACTGACTTGCTAATACATATAATATTAGTACCCTCTACTCTTCTATCTGCATCTTTTCATGGCCTACTTGTCACGTGAAATCGCATGCAAAGAATGTAAACATAACTACTTCGACGACAAAGCTTACTTATCTTTAAACAACCGACATAGCAAAGGTATAGGGTTAAAACAATGGATGTTACAGTACTTCCGCCACAACAAGGGAACAAAATTATCAGCCCACCGATTGATTACTAGAGGCCACTATGTGCGGGCGGGATTGGGTATCGATATCTAGCGGACGTTGGCTTCCCAATACATACCCTCACCCCTTACTCAGAATCGAAGGTTTCCGGATGTCCGAAACCATTGGCAATGAGAGTCATTCCAGGCATGGAGTGCTTAAGGGTACAAGTCTTTATCTTTAGGTCCCGTGCCACTCAGCTTTGAGTCAACTAAGGATCAAAGTTGACTTGAACGGTTTCCGAGTCCCCATAATTGACTCGGTGGCGACTCCACAAATCGGCAACGAATTCGGTTCACTAAAAAGGTCGCCTTACCAAACATATCGGCCTTTAAACATTTAGAACCACGACTCGATCGATTCCAACGGAAACACGGGTGCCCGCACCCGTCTAGTACAAGTCCGAATCGTCATCTGAAACGATGATCCGAATCAAGAAGCTACTAATCCAAGTAAGGAAGTACTAAAGAGCTCAATGAAAGAATACTAGCTCCTACATAAACATAGTCCAGCTACATTAGCACTAATAAGGGGTCGTCTTCAATTATGGAGCTAGCTCAAGTTTGAGCTGAATAAAGGAGCAAATATTCAAGGTAAAATGAAGACATTAACATGGGTTCACACTCATTCAAGCATGAGAAGTGTACTAAAGTTATGAAGGTGTTTAAGGCTGATTATGTTCACATGGTGAACACGACTAAGGGCTCCCTTGTTAGCCTTGTTTTTGGCTCCATGTTCACATAGATGCCGCGCCTCATTACTCCTTGTTCAAGCTTTCTTTTCAACTCCATGTTCACATGGTGTGCCGCGGCTGAATGCTCTTCATCAAGCATTGTTATTAGCTCCATGTTTACATTACTTTGTTATTAGCTCCTAGCTTTGTTATTAGCTCCTTGTTCACATAGTGTAACTTTGTTTTTGTCACCCTAACCAGCCGGTTTAAGGGTCTTGTTGTAGGCTATATATAGCCATCTATTTGAATGAATAAGGCATCCAATTTGCATATCAAAAACCTGAGTAAAGCTAAGCTTTCTTTTACGTCCTTGTTGTTTACAAGACAAAGTCTAGAGTAAGTCGCGTTACAAGCTCTAAACTCGCTATTTCAATCGAGTGTTTGATCTAGCAACCGCTTTGTTGAAGTATAGGTCTACTTCACCTAGCATACTATCCTTGGTTACGGTTTATTCATCCTTAAAAAACTATCCTTTCATTCTGTTTTGGTTACTTGTTCACGTTCCATTTCAGAATACTAATCATATCTCTCATTCTTGTTTCAAAGTTCATATCAACTCACATCATTAGTGGTATCAGAGCTTTGGTCATCCTTTAGACGTAAAATGGCAGGAGTATTGAACTTTGAAGACCCTAACTTCTTGGAACACCTAAAGAGGGCATGGGAGAACTACCAACCCAGGAATTCTCGCTTCCAAGCAAAAAGGGAACTGGTGGACAAGCTCAAGGTAACTGAACTTCCTGAGTTTAATGGTGGTACTGATCCTGAAGTTTACTTGGAGTGGGAAAGAAACATGGAGAAGCTCTTTGACTTCAAGGATTTAGAGGACGAAGAAAGATGCAAATACGCCATCCTAAAGCTAAGCAAAGGAGCTTCCCTTTGGTATGAAGGGCTTAAGGTACAACGCACCAGAAATGGAAAAGGTAAGATTACTTCTTGGGAGTCCTTAAAACGTAAACTACGTAAGAGGTACGTCCCAACTACACACAAGTTATCATTATACAAAAAGATTGCTAACCTTGTACAAGGGAAAATGAGTGTTAGTGAGTACATAGAAGAATTTGAGAACTTAGTTCTAATGGGAGAAATAGAAGAAAATGAAGAGATTAAAATGGCTAGGTTCTTACGTGGGCTAAATCGTAGTATTGCTAATACGGTTGATTTGTGTCCATATTCCGACTTTGATACTTTGTGTGGGTTGTGTCTAAAAATTGAGGCATAAGGGAAGGGAAAGCACGAGGGTGAGTCTAGTAAGAGTCATAATTGGTCACGAACGGATGAAGTGAGTAAGGCCAATACTACTAATACTAATCAACCTTTCACTAATAAGAACAACCCCGCAGCCCCACCCCAACCTACTCCCAAAACACCCACTGAAACTAGCCTATCCAAGGTACGTTGTTTCAAGTGTCAAGGGTTTGGTCACTACAAGAACGCTTGTCCCAATAAAAGAGTTGTGACCTTAAGAGAAGTAATCACCATTAGGGATGAGATATGGGAAGAAGAACAACGTATAGGAGCTGTTTTTAATGTTAATGAGGGAGGGGAAGAGAAAGAAGAGGAGTTTGAGGCTTATGAACCCCCGGCTTATGACACACTCTTAGTACTACGTACTCTACATGCTAACCCCATTCAACACGACACCAAACAAAGAGACCAACTATTTCATACTAAGTGTCAAGTTAAAGACAAATGGTGTAGTTTAATCATTGATGGAGGTAGTTGTACCAACGTTGCCTCAACTGAAATGGTAGACAAACTAGACCTAGCTACTACTAATCACCCTAACCCTTATGCTTTACATTGGTTAAACAACGGGAACAAAGTAAGGGTCACTAAATAAGTGAGGGTTGGCTTAACCATGGGTTCCTACGTTGATGAGGTTCTGTGTGATGTTATCCCTATGGATGCTTGTCACATACTATTAGGCCGTCCTTGGCAGTTTGATAGGGACGTAGTTCACCATGGGAGGAGGAATGAGTATGAATTGAGTGATAAGGGAAAGAAAATTATACTCAAACCCATGACACCTCAAAGCGTGTGTAACATGTTAGCAAATAGAGTCGGAAAACCCAGCCTCTCAATGTTTGGTAGTAAAAATGTGGAAGTACTTGCTGTAGAAGAGGGGGAGTTCGATGCCGCCAAAGAGGAACCAGATAAGATTAATAGTGGTGGTGAAGGGAAACAACTTGAAGAGTGGCCAAAGAAACTAGGAGTTGCCCTTCCTAGTGAAGTACCAACTAGTTTAATACCTAGTAGAGATCAGGAGATCTTAAGGTATGAAGATGGTAAGATCAACGACGTGGTTAACACTTTGTCTTGTCGCAACGCACATTCAACCACCCTAGATACAAGCACACTTGGGATTGAGATTTTAAAGGACTACTACTCCATGGGGGCTGAAGTACTTACCAAGCACAAGACTAATTCCCTTGGTACTTTTGATGAGCTTGTTTTGCAGGCAAAACTTCCTTTTAAGGGAAACCTCCTTTGCACCCCAAGGCATTCTATTTCGGAGTACATAACAAGAGAAGCCTACAAAGGAGAGCACAACAAAAACAGAAGTACGAGACTCTTCCTAAGGGGTAACTTGGCTTTGGTTAACTTGAGGAAGGATAAGGTTCCAAACAAAGGAAAGAACAAATTGAAGCCACAACCAGAAGTTCCATACAAGGGTAACAACAACGCTTGCAAGATGAAGTTACCGGATGATTATGGAATTCAAGCCACGTTCCTAATGGAAGATCTTTCTCTTTACCTTGATAAAATTGACATTTCAGAATTGAGGACAATTCCTTTTCAAGGGGGAGGGGATGATCCGAATCAAGAAGCTACTAATCCAAGTAAGGAAGTACTAAAGAGCTCAATGAAAGAATACTAGCTCCTACATAAACATAGTCCAGCTACATTAGCACTAATAAGGGGTCGTCTTCAATTATGGAGCTAGCTCAAGTTTGAGCTGAATAAAGGAGCAAATATTCAAGGTAAAATGAAGACATTAACATGAGTTCACACTCATTCAACCATGAGAAGTGTACTAAAGTTATGAAGGTGTTTAAGGCTGATTATGTTCACATGGTGAACACGACTAAGGGCTCCCTTGTTAGCCTTGTTTTTGGCTCCATGTTCACATAGATGCCGCGCCTCATTACTCCTTGTTCAAGCTTTCTTTTCAACTTCATGTTCACATGGTGTGCCGCGGCTGAATGCTCTTCATCAAGCATTGTTATTAGCTCCATGTTTACATTACTTTGTTATTAGCTCCTAGCTTTGTTATTAGCTCCTTGTTCACATAGTGTAACTTTGTTTTTGTCACCCTAACCAGCCGGTTTAAGGGTCTTGTTGTAGGCTATATATAGCCATCTATTTGAATGAATAAGGCATCCAATTTGCATATCAAAAACCTGAGTAAAGCTAAGCTTTCTTTTACGTCCTTGTTGTTTACAAGACAAAGTCTAGAGTAAGTCGCGTTACAAGTTCTAAACTCGCTATTTCAATCGAGTGTTTGATCTAGAAACCGCTTTGTTGAAGTATAGGTCTACTTCACCTAGCATACTATCCTTGGTTACGGTTTATTCATCCTTAAAAAACTATCCTTTCATTCTGTTTTGGTTACTTGTTCACGTTCCATTTCAGAATACTAATCATATCTCTCATTCTTGTTTCAAAGTTCATATCAACTCACATCAAACGAGGTCCGAGACATCGCCCCGAACGCGAGATCGGACCAGCCCCCGACCGGGAGGGGGGCGCATGGGTTGATCCGAATGAAGGAGATACCAAAGAATTCAATGAAGTAACACTAGCTCCTAATGGACCAAGTCAAGCCACATTAGCACCTCCTACTAGCTTAATAGTGTGCCTACTTCAAATGGTGAGCTAGCTCGTGTATGAAGGAATAAAGGAGCAAATAAGTCAAGGTCTTATGAAGGCATTAACTTGGGTTCACACCATGGCTATGTTCACATAGTGTGCACGTCCTCAAGCTTTGTTTTTGGCTCCTAGTTCACATGGTGCCGCGTCCACATGCTCCTTGTCAAGCTTTGTTTTTATCTCCTAGTTCACATAGGTTTAAGCTTTGTTCTTGTCACCATGTAGCTTTGTTTTTGTCACCATTGTACTTTGTTTTTGTCACCCTTGACCAGCCGGTTTAAGGGTCATTTTGTAGGCTATATATAGCCGTCTACTTGAATGAATAAAGGATCCAATATTGACATTACAAAACTGAGTAAAGCTAAGCTTTCTTTTACGTCCTTGTTGCTTACAAGACAAAGTCTAGAGTTAGTCGCGTTACAAGCTCTAAACTCGCTACTTCAATCGCGTGTTTGATTTAGCATCCGCTTTGTTGGAGTATAGGTCTACTTCACTAAGCATACTATCCCTTGGTTACGGTTTATTCATCATCACAATCTATCTTTACAATCTGTTTTGGTTACTTTGTTTACGTTCATTTTCAGAATACTAGCATTCTTCACATTGTTGTTTCAAAGTTCATATTAACTCACATCATTAGTGGTATCAGAGCTTTGGTCATCCATTAGACGTAAAGCATGGCAGGAGTTGTGAGCTTTGAAGATTCTAGTTTCTTGGAAACCTAAGGAGAGAACCGGTGGACAAAGTGAACGAGCTTTCTAAGTCCAATGGTGTAACTGGTCCTGAAGTCTACTTGGGAGAAAAGGAGGAAGAAAGAAAGGGCTATGAACTCCCAACATATGGTAATGTTTTAGTACTACGTACACTTCATGCTAACCCCATCCCACACAACACCGAACAAAGAGATCAACTCTTTCACACTAAGTGTCTAGTTAATAGCAAATGGTGTAGTTTGATCATTGATGGAGGTAGTTGTACGAATGTTGCCTCTACTGAAATGGTAACTACGTTAGGCCTAACCACTACTAATCACCCTAAACCGTATGCATTACATTGGTTATATGATGGAAACAAAATAAGGGTCACAAAACAAGTAAGAGTAGGTTTAACCATGGGGTCTTATGTCGATGAAGTTCTTTGTGATGTTATTCCTATGGATGCTTGTCATATACTTTTGGGGCGTCCTTGGCAGTTTGATAGGGATGTAGTACACCATGGGAGGAAAAATGAATACGAGTTAAGGGATAAAGGAAAGAAAATCATTCTAAAACCTATGACTCCCCAAGCTGTTAGAGCTATGACCAGCAACAAAACTAAGAAACCTAACCTTACCATCTTTGCGAGTGAGAGTGAAGTAGAGCAGGCTTTACAAGGGGGGGAGCGTGTCTTTGTCATGGTGGCTAGAGAGAAACCCATAATAGTTGAGAATGGGCTTGGAGGAAAGCCATTTGAGGAGTTGTTACACGAGTTTAAGGATGTCTTCCCCGAGGAATTACCGGTTGGTTTGCCACCTATTAGAGGTATAGAACACCAAATAGACCTCATTCCAGGAGCAGCCTTACCCAACAAGGCAGCCTATAGGTGTAATCCCGAAGAGACTAAGGAGTTACAAAGACAAATTGATGAGTTAATGAGTCGAGGTTATGTACGAGAAAGCCTTAGTCCTTGTGCTGTTCCGGTCCTCTTAGTACCTAAGAAAGATGGGACTTGGAGAATGTGTGTGGATAGTAGGGCCGTTAACAACATTACCATCAAGTATAGGTTTCTTATTCCAAGGTTGGATGATATGTTGGATGAACTTCATGGGGCTGTGATCTTCTCCAAAATTGACCTAAGAAGTGGGTACCATCAAATAAGAATGAGGGAAGGAGATGAATGGAAGACAGCTTTCAAAACCAAGCATGGGCTCTATGAGTGGACGGTCATGCCATTTGGTCTCACCAACGCTCCAAGCACATTCATGAGGCTAATGAACGAAATACTTAAGGCCTACTTAGGTCGTTTTATTGTGGTTTACTTGGATGATATTCTTGTGTATAGCAGGTCTTTGGAGGAGCATATGGAGCACTTAAGACTACTATTTACAACACTTCGCAAACAACAACTCTTTGGGAAGAAGGAGAAATGCGCTTTCTTTGTGGAAAGTGTAGTGTTCCTTGGATACGTGGTGTCCAAAGATGGAGTATCCGTGGATCAAACCAAGGTGGAATCCATACGTACTTGGCCAATTCCTTCCACCATTACAGAAGTAAGATCATTCCATGGTTTGGCTTCCTTTTACAGGAGGTTCATTAAAGATTTTAGCACTATCACAAGTCCTATCACCGAATGCTTGAAGAAAGGCGCGTTTGTTTGGTCCAAAGCTGCCCAAGAAGCTTTTGAAAACATCAAGGAGAAGTTGTGTTCCGCTCCTATTCTAGCCCTTCCTGATTTCTCTCAACCATTTGAGGTGGAATGTGACGCTAGTGGAGTAGGAATTGGTGCTGTTCTTGTGCAAAATAGGCGTCCCATTGCCTACTTTTCAGAGAAACTCAATGGAGCAAGGCTGAACTATTGCACCTACGACAAGGAGTTCTATGCAATAGTAAGAGCTCTTGATCATTGGAGTCATTATCTTCGTACTAACCATTTTATTCTCCATTCAGATCATGAGTCCCTAAAGTACATCAATGGCCAACAAAAGTTAAGTCCAAGGCATGCCAAGTGGGTGGAATTCTTGCAATCCTTCCATTTCTCTTCAAAATACAAAGATGGTAAAAGTAATGTGGTAGCTGATGCACTATCCCGCCGCTACACTCTACTATCTACTTTGGATGTGAGGTTGCTCGGATTTGAAACTCTAAAAGATTACTACAACAATGATGCTGATTTTGGTGAAACTTTCGCCAAATGCAAGGAGGGAGCTTTTGATGAGTTTGTTTTGCAGGGGGGATTTCTTTTCAAAGGAAACCGCCTTTGTGTACCCAAGCATCCCATTAGAGAATTGCTGGTTAGGGAAGCTCATGGGGGAGGATTAGCGGGTCATTTTGGCATCACAAGAACCTTGGAGGTCTTAAAGGAGCACTTCTTTTGGCCAAAGATGCAAGGGAGTGTCCAGCATGTAGTAAGCAAGTGTGTGACTTGCCAATTTGCCAAAAGTTCTTTCAAACCCGGAGCCTACATGCCCTTACCCACTCCTAATAGACCATGGGAAGATGTGTACATGGATTTCATTGTGGCCTTACCAAGAACCGCTAGGGGAAAGGATGCTATCATGGTGGTGGTAGATCGGTTTTCAAAGATGGCTCACTTCATTGCTTGCCACAAAACGAATGATGCTAGCAATGTAGCTGACTTGTACTTCAAAGAAGTGGTACGTCTCCATGGAGTACCCAAGTCCATTGTCTCTGATCGTGATTCAAAGTTCCTTAGTTATTTTTGGAACACTCTATGGAGGAAGGTGGGAACCAAGCTCTTATTCAGCACTTCTCATCATCCACAAACAGATGGACAAACCGAAGTTACCAATCGCACTTTGGGGACATTGTTAAGAGGCCTTGTGAGCAAGACTCAAAAGGATTGGGATATCAAGCTTGCCCACGCTGAATTTGCCTACAATCGCTCTCCTACTTATGCTACCTCTCATTCTCCTTTTGAGGCCGTGTATGGGATCAATCCTTACATGCCCTTGGACCTGATTCCTCTACCTAAGGATGAGTTAGTCCATAAAGATGCGGAGTCAAAACTGAAGGCTGTGATAAAACTCCACGAGCAAATTCGAGAAAGGATCAAGGAGGTAAATGAAGCATACAAAAGAAGGTCCAACAAAAACAGGAAACCAAGACTTTTTCAAGAAGGTGACTTAGTTTGGGTTCACTTGAGAAAAGAGAGGTTTCCAAGCAAGAGGAAGAATAAGTTGATGCCACGAGTAGAAGGTCCTTACAAGATCATATCAAAGGTGAACGACAATGCTTACAAAGTGGAATTACCGGATGATTATGGAGTTCATGCCACGTTCAATGTGGGAGATCTTTCTCCTTATCTTGATGATGATGGTATTTCAGAATTGAGGACAATTCCTTTTCAAGGGGGAGGAGATGATCCGAATGAAGGAGATACCAAAGAATTCAATGAAGTAACACTAGCTCCTAATGGACCAAGTCAAGCCACATTAGCACCTCCTACTAGCTTAGTAGTGTGCCTACTTCAAATGGTGAGCTAGCTCGTGTATGAAGGAATAAAGGAGCAAATAAGTCAAGGTCTTATGAAGGCATTAACTTGGGTTCACACCATGGCTATGTTCACATAGTGTGCACGTCCTCAAGCTTTGTTTTTGGCTCCTAGTTCACATGGTGCCGCATTCACATGCTCCTTGTCAAGCTTTGTTTTTATCTCCTAGTTCACATAGGTTTAAGCTTTGTTCTTGTCACCATGTAGCTTTGTTTTTGTCACCATTGTACTTTGTTTTTGTCACCCTTGACCAGCCGGTTTAAGGGTCATTTTGTAGGCTATATATAGCCATCTACTTGAATGAATAAAGGATCCAATATTGACATTACAAAACTGAGTAAAGCTAAGCTTTCTTTTACGTCCTTGTTGCTTACAAGACAAAGTCTAGAGTTAGTCGCGTTACAGGCTCTAAACTCGCTACTTCAATCGCGTGTTTGATTTAGCATCCGCTTTGTTGGAGTATAGGTCTACTTCACTAAGCATACTATCCCTTGGTTACGGTTTATTCATCATCACAATCTATCTTTACAATCTGTTTTGGTTACTTTGTTTACGTTCATTTTCAGAATACTAGCATTCTTCACATTGTTGTTTCAAAGTTCATATTAACTCACATCATGGGTGGCCGCCGCGATGAAACCGGGTCGGTCCCGCACGGGCGTGCGCAGGGCGCAAGGCGGTGTGGACGGGCGTCCACAGTTTGGCGACTCCGCTGGGGATTTGGAAATAAGTTTCCAGCGGTGGTGTAACTCGAACGAGGTCGGTGAAGCTCATTTCATAGTTCCCTATTGTGGTCACTGCAGGTTTTGGCCCTAAAAAACCCACCTTAACCGATATTAGGACCAATCGACCTCTTCGCGGTAAGATCCTTATGGACACGCGGAGAGATCCTCGATTGACGCTCCGGCCACCTAACGCGCATCCCGCGGATATACCAAGCGAATGGCTCTAAGCTGCCAGTACGACACTCATCTCCCCAGGTGACCTGTCGACACCTAAGCAAAGGCTATTCGGGGGCGGTAGCCTACCCTAACCTACCTGTGTCTGCATCCTGCATGAGTGTACGCATTCCTAGTTATGTGTAGCGTGTTTGAACTACCCAAATAAAACACTAAAATTTGGATTCAACCACGACAACATATTCAACCACACCCAACTCCAATTTCGAAAAAGAATCATCTCCTTTTCAAAATTACCTTGTAAGCGCCGATGCTCCGGCCAAGTTAAAATTATTTTCAAAACGCCTTTTAAACACCGTCATCACGACAAATTTTACACTCACTACTTTCGAAATACCCTTTTGAGCACCATCACCTTGGCCAAAGTAAAACTCGTCGTTTTTTTTCCAAACAACAACGAAGACCGTTAATATCACCAAACTCTCAACTAATGGGATCAAGGTACCCTAAACGCTTACATCTTATTTAAAAAAAATGTTTTCTTACACATACCGTTGACACAACCAAAACTTCAACCAATGAAGTCGAGGGAACCAAAACGGTTACACTCTCAAAACACCTCTCATAATGCATCACCCCCACCGTCGAAATGCCAGTTAATGGATACAAATCACGACAAATTTTACACTCACTACTTTCGAAATACCCTTTTGAGCACTATCACCTTGGCCAAAGTAAAACTCGTCGTTTTTTTTCCAAACAACAACGAAGACCGTTAATATCACCAAACTCTCAACTAATGGGATCAAGGTACCCTAAACGCTTACATCTTATTTAAAAAAAATGTTTTCTTACACATACCGTTGACACAACCAAAACTTCAACCAATGAAGTCGAGGGAACCAAAACGGTTACACTCTCAAAACACCTCTCATAATGCATCACCCCCACCGTCGAAATGCCAGTTAATGGATACAAGAGTGGGTCACACATTTCAAAAGTTTTCTAGAAAAAAAGGAGGCACTCTCACCACCTAAAAATAAGGATTTAGTCACATCTTTAAAGCACTGTCACGGACACCATATTCTATCACGAACACCGTCTCCACCACACATATCGAACTAACTAACTAATAGTAGTCTCGATACGTTATCATTTTCAAAACCGGTTCCCTTAAGAACCGTGCTTCTTTTGTAAAACCACCATTTACACTTTTGCTATCATCGAGTTTTCGACGCGCACGTAGCAACACATTTTCACATCACGAATGATGTCACCACACCATCATAGCACAAACTCTCACTTTCAAAGGGTTTTTACTTTCAAAACCTGACTGTTTTCAAAAACGTCAAAACTCTTTGATTCTGAGCCGGGGTCGTGATCAGTTTCTTACATCGTACAACCGTGTGATTAACTGTCTGTGTTAGTTATTAGGATCGCCTCTATTCGAGGTCTTACATTTTGGGTCGTCTCATCTCGAGAAGTCCTCTTTAAATCTTATCCCCGAGATTTATGTCAAATCGTCTCGTCCCAGAATCAAAAATTCATTAGGCGCTTTGTCGAATACACCGAGAGTCTAAAGCACCTGAGTCCCGGATCCGATGACCGCAAACACGCGTGAATCAAGGGTCTCATTTCCGTGTCGCTCGATTCGGAGCATTCCTCGAGTCTCTAAGCCGTCTGATGGATCCAGCCTAATATTCGTGTTTTACGCCGTAGACTCAGAAATGGCATCGAACGGCAATGAAAATAGCATCGACCAACTCAACGCCCTGATGAACGTAGTCCATGGCGTCCTAGGGCTAGTATCGTCAATTTTCTCCTCCATCGACGATGTCAGGCGTCGTCTTGAGACCCTGGAAGGAGCCGAGAGGAAACCCCATGAGAGACCGTTAGGCCGGGAGTTGGTACTCAGTGGAGACCCGTATGTCGAGTACGCCAGGCTCGCACATCCCACCGAACCCGCAACCCTTCGTCGACCCTTTAGGCAATTCACTGAATTAGGAGAGTCCTATGCTGAAGCCCTCAGGAAGTTACAAGAGGCCTGGTTGCTATGGCCAATAGGACCTACTCCAGAACCGCCCGTAGAGAAAAGATGGGCGGTTTGGAATCCAAACGCCTATTGCCTATACCATTAGGGTCGGGGACATAAGACCCAGATGTGCACTGAGCTCAAGCATGAGGTGCAAGATCTGATCAATAAAGGGGTCTACGTCCCCGTAGGGTGTCTTTGAAGGAGGACTAGCTCTCGATACCAAACCCATCAAGGGGGTGACCCGCATGAGCACAGAGAGTCCAGCCAACGGAGGTTCTTCTAGGGGTGTGTGAAGTCGGTCTTAGTCAAAGTCTTGTTCGTCTATAGGGCCTAGACTTAATAATAATAATAATAATAATAATAAGCTTTTTTTTCCCTGTCCAGTCCGGAAGGTACGAGGGGACCTTTCCTCCACCTCCCCCGTGAAACAAAATCACGGGCATCTAGCCCGTTTACTACTTTATCAATAAAATAACAATTCTTCTTTTATAAACATGCCTCGACAATCGCTTGATTTCCTTTTAATAACATACTTTATCGCTTGAAACTTGATGCTATGCCATTTATCGATAACAATTAACTAAAGCGCAAGGGCTACAACAAACAACCCACTTAACTTCACCCTAAAAAGTGATTGGGAACAACTACCCTAAGTTCAACCTACAACTGACCCCCTAACCAAACAACAACACACCAATAACTAATAGATGACCATACACCCATATCAGTCAAAATAGACTTCCCAGTTACCAACAATGCAGCCGAATACGAAGCCTGCCTAATTGGGCTAAAAGTCGCCGTAACTTTAGGAGTTAAAAACCTTAGAGTACACGGAGATTCATCCCTAGTAGTCAACCAAGCCACAGGCACCTAGAAAGTCTATAGCGAAAGCCTATCCCCGTACCAAACCAAAATAGAAACAATATCCCGGAAGTTCACTGAAATCGACTTCATACATATACCCCTCGAAGAAAACCAATTCATCGATGCCTTATCCAAGCTAGCCTCGCTAATAAATATGCCCGACAACCTCTTCTCTATGCATGCCTGCGTAGAAAGGAGTGAACAACCCGCCTACATCCACAACATTGAAACCGACAATAACCCCGAAGAACCCTGGTACGAAGCAATCTTAGACTTCAAAACCGATGGATCCTACCCACCTAACACAAACACCAAAAACAAAAGAGCCTTACGAATACAAGCCGCTCATTACGTTCTAAACCAAGGACTACTATACAAACGAACCCCACAAGAAATACTCCTTAGATGCATAAACAAAACCCAATCCGAGAGAGTCATGGAAGAGGTACATGACGGATAATGCGGACCCCACATGAGTGCACACCTGTTAGCCCGAAAAATAATGAGACTAGGCTGTTACTGGGTCACCTTAGAAGCATACTGCCGGTGTAATCCCCTAGAAAATATAACGCGATACAGTGGCGGAAACACTGTAGAGTCGGGATTAAAACACACTGTAACTATGTCTTAGTAAAAATTAAAATGGTAAAGTCAAACAATAGGCCTTAAATAAAATGGCAAAATTTAAAACAATCCACAAAAGGGGTTTGAACAATCCATGGGACATAATTATAAAAATAAATAAGCAGGATCCACACTGCTCGCTAGCCCACACCCGGAACACGTATACCTGCCATGTTAAAACATAACAACCACAATCAGTGGGGAGCAACGCCAACGTTCTCCCAGCCGTATAACAGGATTTTAAAACAGTAATTACTAATATAGGAAAAATAGTAAAGACGGAAAACAGTAAAACATTATAATGAAAATAAGTTTTCAGTGAAAAACTTCACGTATCGAAACAATATAATAAAAATGAGTTTTCCGGAGAAAACATAAAACATTTGCCAACCTGCAACCAAATTATATCGATAACAATAAAAATATTCAAAATGGCGTTATGGATAGGAGTAGTGATGAATGCTAGACTTTCACTAGGAGAATACTAAAAACTAGCTTCGAGAACTTAGTTAAAACAAATCAAACTTAGGTCTCTAACTAGGCTACTCAACCATAATAGAGCGGCGACTTATAAATGTGTGGCCCTAGTTTAAGATAATGCACACCCCTCCTGGGATTACCTGTCACCCAGTTCAACTTATGACGGCGACTTACTGCGAGGCCTAAGCTTAAAGTCAAAATGTACACCACTCCCGGGATACCTGTCACCCGGTTCAACAACCAATGTACCGATTCCTGATACACTAGCCTTATAGTTGATGGCAAAAATGTAGACCCTAGATTATATATTACTCTAACCTCACACTTGTCCTTATTCCATAACTCCAAAACAAAGCCATTATCGATACTCAAACGATATAATCAATATAAATAATATGAGGATAAAAGAAGTAAACATTTATATTCTAAAAGAGGAAACTTTCTATTTTAGGAAACTTCTATTTTTAGAAACTTTACTAAAAATAGCATCATATCAAAATAGCGAAAATATTAGCTTATACTAACATCACATTTTTAATAAACGATATAGATTTATAAAACTAGTACTTTCGGCCTTAACGATATTAATTACCAAAGTGAACATTTAATTTTATGAAATTACTAAAATATCGTATAAGCGTTATAAAATGATTAAAAATGTCTTAAACATTTTAATATTACTAATTAGGGTGTTTTCAAAAGTTATAAAGTTAAAATTCCCTAATTATTATTAGTTTCGACAATAAAATTATAAATAGGATTTTACGGCAAACATTAAATTAAATATTTGAACGTCTTTATTTAAATTAAACCAACAAATATATTTAGAGTATGTTAAGGGATGATTTAACTCACAAAGTTTCAGAAATACTTTCAAAATGGCTGGAAAAATAATTCTTTTGGGTAAGATGAAGCATTTTAACGATAAATCATAATTTGTCCAAAAATCAATACCTATTAATTAAAGACTTTAATAAATAGTACAAAAATTACGTAAAATAGTTAAAATATATTTATGGACATTCTGTCCAGAAAAGAAAATTTTCCGGAATCCTAAAACTCGGTTTTTAAATCGTTTTCTCGTTAATCGTCCAATCTCGACAATAATGATTAATAAAAATAGTAATTACAAAATGATTTAAGTATTAATGTCTAAAAATTATTATTAAACCTAAAAATCATCATTTTCTAGAATATACTAATTTTCCAGATTTTCCAAAGTTCCAGATTTACCAACTTCCGTCAAAACCGTCTTTAAAACCCGTTTTCACAATCAACGATTCCATTAATAAAACTTATCGTTCCCAACATTTTATTAAGGCACTAAAAATCATAAAATTACATTTTAATATGAAATCATCAGAATCAAAAATTTTCCCAGATTTAAACCAAAGACCAGAAATCGAGAATTTAAACGACAAACACGGTTTTAACGATAAACGATGATTTAAAGTGATTAATTAATTCATCCTCTTAACAATTCCGAAAAATTATGAAAAAATTCAGAAAATTCTATTTCATCAGAAAGTTCGACCACGTCAAAAATTAGAGTAAAATAAAATGTTTAAGTACTAGAACTAAAAATCGGCTTTTAATCGTTTTTGTCCGTAAACGGTAATAATTCAATAATCGATAACTAAAATATCAGAAAAATACTAAATTATTAAAAATCATCAAAAACAACATTTTTCCAGAATATAAACATATATTACATGTTTAGGCCGAATATTATAATTTTATAAATTAATATAACAATTTAATCGTTAATCTCGTAAAAGCGATAAAAATACCAAAACATGCAAATTTTCAACTTTTAAAAATTTTCCAGATTATAAGACATACATATATATCATAAAAAACAAAAATATAAAAATATACATCCAATTACACAAATAAAATCATGCAATACCGAGTAACATCGACGTTACCTCTAACCCAAATCCGAGTTGATTATAAATTCGTCGGCTTCGGGATCAACCAAGAATCCTAATTCACATGACATACATGGTACAAAAATACCATGAGAAAACTAAAAGAATCAAGGTAAATAACGATCAGAAATAACATCGATTATTACCTTAACGAAGGGAAAAGAAAATCGATAATTTTGAAGATGAAAATACGACGATCAAAGCTTGATTATGGATGAAAATGGCTGCTGAAAATGGGCAGGAACACCAGCCAAAAAGAGGGAGAAAGAAGAGGTTTTTGTTAAAATAAAATTGGTGTAAAAATGAATAAGAAAAATATGAAAGGATGGTGGATGAATGAAGCATTAAAATTGATAAAAACAATGTGAATGTAGTCTTAAAAATTTCAGCCAAAATAAATGTGATGGTAGCATGAAAAGTTTGTAATTTAAGCATGTAAATCAATTAAAGAGAAAAATATCTTTTTACTTAAAGTTTAAATATAAAGTGTTATGTAAATAAAAGTTGTAATCAAATGTTTTACTACATGGTGTCACGGTCCAAAAAGGTCTCTTTTTAGTTGTAGGTGGATAAAAAATAAGGATCATAAAATTATTGAAAGCATTTCAAAGCAATTCGAGTAAACCGCGCGTTCGAAAATAATTATTTACGAAACTTCGTAATAAAATCATTAAAGGCTAAATTTTCGTAAATAAAATATTTCTTAGTTGAAAATATTATATAAATATATCTAGACATTTGTAGAAAAAGGAATAGCTTAAATCAGAGTTTAAAAATGTTAATTCGTAGAGAAGTAGAATCCCTCGCAGAAAAATAATTAGTTTACGAAGAAAATCAAATAAATAGATTTAAAAGAATTAAAATCTTTCAAAATAAAAATAAATACCATTAGACTCAAAAATGAAAATAGAGCTTGGAATAATGATGAAACATAAGCCCGAAATGTGACAGAGTTATGACGAAGTCATAACGGAAATGATAAAAATGCTAGAAAAATAGCGGGTGTTACAGCCGGCGTGTAGACACCCACATTTTGACCGCCAGGTGTCTATAATAGTTCCCGCCAAACACCCGATGATGATTGGACGTAAACGTGCTTTGATGGACTCGGATATGGGCTCGTAATCATGGACATTTGGTTTAGACTTATTACGGAGTACAAATCTTACAAAACCAACCTCAAATCCAGGCCCAGTGGGTCGTTTCGAGTCAAATGAGACTAATTTGGGTCGATTCCGACACCAGGGGTAAAACCGTCTTTTAGCGACCAAGTCAAAACCCGGTCAAAGATATTTCCCGAGACTCACGGACCAGCCGTGACACCTCACGTGTCCGGTTTGGACTCAAACACTACCAAAAATCAGCTTTGAGAACATTAAACAATTCCGTTGAAGGTAGAATTCGATCTCAAGTAGGAGTTCTATCCGGAAACCGAATCAGACACCGACCGAGCTCCAAATACTCGGCCAAGACATCCAAAACAGCCGAAACACTCCCCTTGACAGCCGAGATATTTGGCTTCCCCACCAAGAAACGAGACTTTGGTTTCCTCTCGAACTCTCGTATTTCCTATCCAAACCGGTATTTCTTGTCACACAAGCAAGACTACCTCGATTCCTATAAATAGGACCTCCCGTCCAACACAAAAGACACGGGTGAACAGCCAATATACACGGTTTACACAGCCATTATACACATCTAAGATCCACGATCATTCATCGAAAAACTCAGAATTAATCTAGAATTATTCATCAACCTCGACACACATCCATCGATCATACAAGTACCGAAATACCGACGAATCCGACCCCGAGAAAACCGGCCGAAACCCGTCCCATCACACGTCCAAACCGACACCTTAACTCATCCCGCATCATCTCGACGCTCCCAAGTTTAAGCTACTTTCCGACGAGCCTTATCCCGAGAAAACAAAGCATGTAGGTTGAGGGTGTAAATCAAACTCGATTCTTCTCTTTCTTCTCTTCCTTTCTCACGTTTTTTTATGGGTCGTGTCGTCGTCGATCGTATTTTTAATATGGGTCGTTCGTCACATATTTTTTATTTCTAATAATCGATATTACAAAAACTATTTTTTTATATAAGGTTCTTAAAATACGATATTGATTTTCTAATCAAATATCGTATCCAACAAGAACTAAATTAATTAATTCTCGTTGATGCTAAATAAAATCGTTACATCCTTTTTTTTAAACAAAATTCGACGATTTTATACGCGGAAAGAATTAACATCTTTTTCGTTCAAAATTCTTTTTTTTTTACTTTTCGCTCAAAACAAACTTTTTTCAAAACCTTTTCTAAAATCATTCTGACTATTCGATATCGATTTCATAATCGAATATCGAATACGACGAATATCGAAAATATGAATCGGGTATAAATTAATCCATATTTGTACGCGATTTATAAAATTTAACGATTTTCGACAAAATAAAAAAAAAACCGAACAGACCGCGACGCGAGTCGCGCGCCTGTCAGGCGACTCGCGCGGTGGCCTGCTTAGCCGAGACTCTTTTTTTTTCGTTTCCTCGCTTTTCTATTTTTTATTCTTTTCGAGTCTTACATAAAAAGCGACTTTCGCGACATACTTCGATAAATACTTTTTTCGACCTCGGTCAACACGTGCTAATCAATCACGTGTCATAAGTCTTTTCAAAAATCGTGCATATTATTTACTTACGTCTTTATTCGATTTTTTTCATCGTTACTAACTCGTTTTCTCGTGTTTGTAGCAATTTATTTTCATATTTTGTTTTTATCGTTTTATTAGACTAAAACGAAATTCACATGCTAAAATGACTTTGACGTTATTAGTTTAACATGCATTAAACGGCTTAGCAACCCATTTATTTATTTTTCTCACATGCCTTAGGAAAATAATCTCTGCATATCATTCAATCGTCGAACTAGCGCGTGTACGTGAAAACGAACGATATCTTAGTAAAGGCCGCTAAGTGCGGGCGGGGTTGGGTGTTCTCAATGAACTTCCCAACACGTACCCTCACCCCTTACTCAGAACCATGGTTTCCGGATGTCCGAATCCATTGGCAACGAGAGTCATTCAATACATGATATCCGATAATGTCGGTATCGGTATCAAATGCTAAGGGACGAACCCGATAAGCTCTGACATCGGAAATGGGCCATGTTTTAAATATGGCCCACTACGACATAGAGTGGGTTCGAATGGTTCCGAATAACCACAAAATTCGGTGGCGACTCCTACTTCGATTTAAAATTCAATTCGATCCATCTCATATGGAGATTCATTCGCCTCCCCAAACCCGCGCGTGGCCGCGTCGGGGTGGACCTATGTCATGTCCACACGGCGTCACGTCTGTAACACCCCGGCCCAATCTTAGGACCGGAAATGTTAGTCGCGGTAGCTCGTCAGGTCTCATAGACCAACACGAGTCCTTTCTAGCACATTTTATCTTCACTCATGCGCATCCTGGAAACCTTCCCAGGAGGTCACGCTTAACTGTGGAGTTCTTATCATGGGCAAACCAAAAAAGAAAGTGCACTTTGTTGATATGAGAAGTACTTTCAATCCCTTTAAGAAAAGCTCATAAATAGGACATCTTCACTCAATGTGGGTGTTTCAACGTCCGCCACTGTCACAACTGTCAAATATTCACCAACATCCAACACCTACCACCATACCCACTCCACACCATAACAACCCCATGGCCCTTCTCTACACGGGGAATTGACATCATAGAGAAGGTACACCCAGCCGGGACCGACGGACACTGTTTTATACTAGTGGTCGTCGATTACTTTATCAAATTGGTTGAAGCCGCCTCTTACACCGTACTAACCTCCAAACAAGTAGTCAAATTCCTACAAAACAACATCATCTGCCGATACGGCATACCTCACAAAATTATCAGTGATCAGAGGGCTCATTTCAGGGCCGACACCCAAAAATTCCTAGACAAATACAAAATCCGAAGACACAAATCCTCACCCTATAGACCTCAGACAAACGGGGCCGTGGAGGCAGCAAACTAAACCATAACCACGATCCTTAAGAAAATGATAGACAACTACAGGGATTGGCCAAACAAAATACCCTTCGCATTATGGGGATACCGAACCTCCTACCGAACACCCACCGGAACAACGCCTTACTATCTAACCTACGGCTCCGAAGCCGTGAAATCCATAGAGTTAGAAATACCCTCGCTAAGGATACTATCCAAAAGCGGCATTCCCGAAAAAGAATGGAACCAAAAACGTTACGACGAGCTAGTATTCCTAGATGAGCGTAAAATACATGCACTGTCCAACGTGCAAGCCTACCAACAACGTATACAACGAGCCTTTAACAAATGAGTCAAATCCCGAAACATACATGAGGGAGACTTAGTAGTTAAATCCATTAGAGCACCCCTTCCCGTCGATCCCAGAGGGAAGTTCAAACCAAACTGGGCGGGCCCCTACCTCGTCAAGAAAATACTCTCGGGGGGGGGGGCGTAATCCTTACCGACCTAGACGGTCAAGAGTTCTCAACCCCAACCAACATGGACCAACTCAAGCGATACTACCCCTAAACATCCCAACAACCCCATCCTGATCTCCGACCTAGGGTGAAAACCCACGCAAAACGCTAAAAAAGAAGAAGAAGAAGAAGAAGAAGAAGAAATTCGCATCGATAAATGGCATAACGAGTCTAAAGCAAAATCACTCAAAGAACTACGAACATAGTTTGATTCCGTCTAAACACGGATACGTAGGCAACCCTTCCCCGGGTACAACCAACAAAAATGACAAGATCGATTACTCGATTCGCATGCAAACAGGAACCTTCTTTTTGCGTTCCGATTAATGAGTGATTTCAATGACGAAGCACAAACGACGAGCCGAGGCCGGGGTGAAAACCCGAAAGGGCGCCCCGAGCAAAATGAAGAAACGAGTTGCGAGCCGTCGTAAAAAAATAAAATTTAAAATTTAAAAAAATAAAGCCGAGGACGGAGTAAAAACCCAAAAGGGCGCTCCGGGCAAAATGAAGAAACGAGTGGTGAGTCGTACAAAAAACGCAAGACAAAAGGTGTGTAACACCCGCTATTTTTCTAAGCATTTTTATTCTTTCCGTTAGGACTCCGTCCTAACTCGCTCTGTCGCTTTTCGGCCTCATATTTCATCATTTTACTAAGCTCTATTTTTATATTTGAGTTTAATGATTTTAATTTTTAATTTTTAAAGATTTAATTCTTTCAAATCTATTTATTTTATTTTCTTCCTAAACTAATTTATTTTCCGCGAGGAATTCTATTTTTATTCGAATTGACGTTTTTAAGCTTGGACTTAAGATTTTCCTCTTCCTAAAAATGTCTAAACACATTTATATAATATTTTCAACTAAAATATATTTTTATTTACGAAAATTTAGCCTTTAACGATTTTATTACGAAGTTTCGTAAATAATTATTTTTCAACGTGAGGTTTACTCGAATTGCTTTGAAATGCTTTTAATAATTTTACGATCCTTATTTTTATCAATCTACAACTAATTTGGACTCATATTTTTCTTGTGTGGACCGTGACTCCCATGTCACACACTACATTACATTTTTACTACATTTTATTTTATAACATGGATTAAGCTTTTAGATATTTTCTTTCTTCTCATTTATTTTGGGTGAATTAAGAATAAACTTTTCATACTCCATACACACTTCATTTGGCTGGTTTTTATCAAGTTAGTGTAGCCTTGTTTTCATCAATTTTAAAGTCTCATTTATGCATAAAGCTTTCATACTCTTTTATTCATTCATTCACCAATTTATTCAAGGCAAATACTCTTCATTTCCTCTCCTTTGGACATGGTTTTCAGCAGTAATTCCAGCCAATATTTGTCTCAAAATCGAGTCTTGATCGTCTCATTATCATCTCCAAATTAATCGTCTTTCTGTTTCCTTCGTTAAGGTATTAATCGATTTCATTTCCAATCGTTTTCACCTTGATTTTTCAGCGATCTTATGGTATTTTCTGTAAGAATATTTTATGATATAATAATATTACGGGATATGCAATATATATTCCCTATTATTATGCTAATATTTCTTCTTCATAATTATGGTCTTATTGGAAATCGTGATCTTAAGAGATATGCTATCACAATAATATCGGACTAAATAAGGAGTTTTTCCATATTTACTCAACCTTGATGGAAGGTCGAGATTACCGTAATCTAAAACCCTAATAGGAAACCGGTCCTCTCTCTGCCTATATAATGGAGTCTTCACCATCAGAAACTCTATGCGTATTATTAAGGACAAACAACACTGATTACGTTATGGGACAAGGGAGAGAAACCATACCTATTAATTATGAAACCGACCTATTATTATTAATTTATTATTTGAAGATCATATGAAGACGTATTATTATTATTATTCCAAGCCTCTTATTATTATTCAAAGAAGACTTATTATTTATGAAGTCGTCTTATAGAGATCTAATATCGTTCGTATTAGATTTCGACTTATTCCGTAATGAGGTATGTCATGTTAATTAATCTCGTCTTAATTAATCTTTTGTGACCTTCATGTTGTTCAAAGATTTATGGGAATTATATTTTATTTATGTCATGTTAATAATATGCTAACATGTGGTATCAGAGCTTAGGTTATTGAACTCATGATTGTCCATTAATTAAGATTGTTATTACAGAATAATGACGTATTATACATTATAGTATAATAGTATGTGAAATTACTTTTGTTCCGTTTTGCGACTGATTTTATGTAATCATCTTTTGTTACGACTCCATAATAGTCTACACAAATAAATCTCTTCATGTGTGTGCATATATAGTATGCAAAGTAATTGTAGATTACAAAATCACACAACTATGATGCTAAGTAATTGTTTGTAGTATGCATGTCAAATTGGTTTATGCTTTTCCTAGTCCCATTATGTTATTCATGCAATTTGTTTAACTACCTCATCGATTTGTACTACTCGTATATATTATGTGTATATACGTAAATTAGGTTTAATTGTTGATGGTCTTTATGGATTTGGTAATATTAAGTTCAAGTGATTTTTCCATATTCAATTCGATCATGTAATGTTTGATGATGAGTAGTTATCTCCTGAATTTCTTACCACGACAAAGTTCTTATTATTTATATGGAATTAATGAAAGTTTAACCTGAAATTGATATCATTATTGTCTTGATTATTCTGTTAAACTGATTTTGTCATGATTATATGATTTACTATATGCATATTGATTAGTATACAGATTAAAGTTTTAATAAGAAGTGAATTAAAATTCTATTATTTGAGAAGTAATTCCATGATAATTTGATAATGAATGATGATATACTCCGTATGATTATGATTTACTGAAACATGGTTTCACCTTATTGTTTATGCTCATTCGATATAATTATTCGTTTGACAAATAATGATTTATGATATAATATAATTTCATATCTGGTTTTAGATGATGATAATATGAAATTCTTATGGTTAAATTTCACCGCAGTGAATTTACAACTAAAGTTCAATTTTGACATAATATTGTCATTATATCGTTCACACATATAAAAATATATATATTTACCCACAGGTAGATTATATTGACATGTGTAACATTCTATAGTCATAAATCGTTCACATATAAAAATATATATTTACCCGCAGGTAGATTATATTACCATGTGTAACATTCTATTTATTTAAATATTTTAGTGACTACCCACAGGAGCACTATTATTAAAGATGTGTTGTTTCACATATTAAAGTCTCTTATTATTTATGTTGTCTTATTTTATCACAACTAAAATGTACCTAATCAAGTGCAATATTATGATAACTCTGTTGTTGAGCTTAATGGAACGAACAAACTACTCTGAATAAAAAGAGTAATTAATTTAAGTTCATCTTGAAGTTGATGAAACTGGATACTTGTCTTCGCAAAGACAAGCCAATTGACTTAACTTCTGCAAGTATTGCTCAAATATCCTTCCATGAATTTTGGGGAAGATCTGACAGATTATGCATTTTATCCTTATGTTGATAACCAACATTAAGACTTAAGAATTCATTGTATGGACTGAAACAAGCATTGAAACAATGGTACTTAAAATTCTATAAAATCATTACAGATTTTAAAGAAAATATCATTGATTCTTGTATAAATCTCAAGATCAGTGGGAGTAAGTTCATATATTTGATTCTATATGATGATATTTTATTAGCCAGAAACGATCTTGGTTTATTACATAGAACCAAGACTTATGTATTGAAATGCTAAATAAAGAATATCCTTATGCATCTCTGGTTGGGAACTTAATGTATACTCAGGTAAACTTGACATTATTACTTATTCTCACATATAGAAAATTAGATCACCCACAGGTGACTGATTATTCTGATCAGATTTTGGGGATGTTATGACACAAGGCATTGTACTCACAGTTGCTTTATATCTTCACCATGGAAGCTGAATATGTGGTTTTTTTATGAGGTTTTAATATAAGGAGCATGATTGCGTTATTACATACCGTGATAATAATGAAATTGCAATCTTTTGCTAGCTCCATGAATGATATGATATCTAAGGGATCAAAACACATGAATCTTAAATATCTTTTACTGAAGCAAGATGTTAGATCATGAAATTAAATGAGATCTCTTTAATGATTCTACACTTGCTATAAAATATTATTTCTGTTTTCCAATGTGTACACATTTATTATTGGATGAATGATAACGGAAATATAGTCTTTTTAAGACATTATGTGGACCATTACGTAGAACTCCACTTACGCCTAACTGTTCAATTCGTTGATGTAGTGGTACATGGAAGTAAACATGTTGCAGATTGACATGTGCACGTCATGACTCTCTTTAACGATTGAATTAGTCAAGGTACTTATGAACACCGATTTAAAATATATGTTTTAGCATATGATGCGCAACTTATATATTCTCTAAAGAACATTACAGATGTTCCAATCGACCAAGTGGGAGACTGTAAGAATATTTTATGATATAATAATATTACGGGATATGCAATATATATTCCCTATTATTATGCTAATATTTCTTCTTCATAATTATGGTCTTATTGGAAATCGTGATCTTAAGAGATATGCTATCACAATAATATCGGACTAAATAAGGAGTTTTTCCATATTTACTCAACCTTGATGGAAGGTCGAGATTACCGTAATCTAAAACCCTAATAGGAAACCGGTCCTCTCTCTGCCTATATAATGGAGTCTTCACCATCAGAAACTCTATGCGTATTATTAAGGACAAACAACACTGATTACGTTATGGGACAAGGGAGAGAAACCATACCTATTAATTATGAAACCGACCTATTATTATTAATTTATTATTTGAAGATCATATGAAGACGTATTATTATTATTATTCCAAGCCTCTTATTATTATTCAAAGAAGACTTATTATTTATGAAGTCGTCTTATAGAGATCTAATATCGTTCGTATTAGATTTCGACTTATTCCGTAATGAGGTATGTCATAATCTCGTCTTAATTAATCTTTTGTGACCTTCATGTTGTTCAAAGATTTATGGGAATTATATTTTATTTATGTCATGTTAATAATATGCTAACATTTTTATACCATGAAATTCTTGGTTTTTAGGCTTCCGAAGCGATCCCGCAGAAAACGAATATATCGTAGATTCAGAATTGGATTAGAGGTAACGTCGATGTTACTCGGTATTTCATGATTTTAATTGTATATTTGCATGTATATATTTTTATGTTTTATTTTGGACAATATATGTATGTCATAAAATCTGGAAAAATTTTAAAAGTTGAAAGTTTGCATGTTTCGGTATTTTTATCTCTTTTACGAGATTAACGATTAAATCGTCATATTAATTTGTAAAATCATAATATTCGGCCTAAACATGTAATATATGTTTATATTCTGTAAAAATGATATTTTTTATGATTTTTAATAATTTAGTATTTTTCTGATATTTTAGTTATCAATTATTGAATTATACCGTTTACGGACAAAAATGATTAAAAGCCGATTTTTAGTTCTGGTACCTAAACATTTTATTTTAATCTGATTTTTGACTTGGTGAAACTTTCTGATGAAATAGAATTTTCTGAATGTTTTCATTATTTTTCGGAATTGTTAAGTGGATGAATTAATGAATCACTTTAAATCGTCGTTTATCGTTAAAACCGTGTTTGTTGTTTAAATTCTCGATTTCTAGTCTTTGGTTTAATTCTGGAAAAATTATGATTATGATGATTTCATAATAAAATGTAATTTTATGATTTTTAGTGCTTTAATAAAATGTTAGGAACGATAAGTTTTGTTAATGGAATCGTTAATTGTGAAAACGGGTTTTAAAGACGGCTTTGACGGGATTTATTAAATCTGGAATTTTGGAAATCTGGAAAAATGGTAGATTCTGGAAAATCATGATTTTTAAGTTTAATAATAAATTTTGGATATTATTACTTAAATCGTTTTGTAATTACTGTTTTTATTAATCGTTATTGTCGATGTTAGACGATTAACGAGAAAACCTTTTAAAACCCGAGTTTTAGGATTCTGGAAATTTTCTTTTCTGGACAGAATGTCCATAAATATATTTTAACTATTTTACATAATTTTTGTACTATTTATTAAAGTCTTTAACTAATAAGTATTGATTTTGGACAACTTGTGATTTATTGTTAAAATGCTTCGTCTTACCTAAAAGAATTATTTTTCCAGCAATTTTGAAAGTATTTAAATCTGAAACTTTAAGAGTTAAATCATCCCTTAACATACTCTAAATGTATTTGTTGGTTTAATTAAATAAAGACGTTCAAATATTTAATTTGATGTTTGTTGTAAAATCCTATTTATAATTTTATTGTCGAAACTAATAATAATTAGGGAATTTTAGCTTTATAACTTTTGAAAATACTCTAATTAGTAATATTAAAATGTTTAAGACATTTTTAATCATTTTATAACGCTTATATGATATTTTAATAATTTCATAAAATTAAATGTTCACTTTGGTAATTAATATCGTTATGGCCGAAAGTATTAGTTTTATAAATCTATATCGTTTACTAAAAATGTGATGTTAGTATAAACTAATATTTTCGCTATTTTGATATGACGCTATTTTTTGTAAAGTTTCTAAAAATAGAAGTTTCCTAAAATAGAAAGTTTCCTCTTTTGGAAAGTGATTCCTTTTTCTTTTGTTCTCCTATTGTTTGTATTGAATACATCTTTTAAATATCGATAATGGATTGTTTTGGAGTTATGGAATAAGGATAAGTGTGGGTTTAGAGTAATATAGTCTGGGATGTACGTTTTGCCATCAACTATAAAGTTGGTGTGTCTATGTTGAGACACATTGGTTGTTGAACTGAGCATGGTTTGTGTTCAGGAGTGTGTATATTTTGACCTTAAACTTAGATATCGCATCGTGTAAGTCGCCGTCGGGTTGAACTGGATTACGGTTGGTGTCCAGGAGGGGTGTACATTACTTAAGCCAGGACCTCGCTGCACGCAGTCCTGTTATAGTTGAGTTGCCTAGTTAGAGACCGAAGTCTGATTTGTTTTGACTAAGTTCTCGAAGCTAGTTTAGTATTGTCCTAGTGAAAGTCTAGATTCTACATTAATCCTATCCATAACGCCATTCTGAATATTTTTGTTATTATCGACATAATTTTGATTTGCAGGTTGGCAAATGTTTTATGTTTTCTCCGGAAAACTCATTTTTATTATCTTATTTCGATACGTGAAGTTTTTCACTGAAATCTTATTTTCATTATAATGTTTTACTGTTTTCATTTTTACTATTTTTTCTATAGTAGTAATTACAATTTTTAAAATCCTGTCATACGGCTGGGAGAACGTTGACGTTGCTCCCCACTGATTGTGGCTGTTATGTTTTAACATGGCAGGTATACATGTTCCGGGTGTGGGCTAGCGAGCAGTGTGGATCCTACTTATTTATTTTAATATTTATGTCTTATGGATTGTTCAAACCTCTTTTGTGGATTGTTTTAAATTTTGGCCACTTTATTTAAGGCCTATTGTTTGTGACGCGAGTTCATTTTGCAGCGTTGTTTTGATCGGTCCATATCTCAAGTTATACTTGGAATTTTGTAGTCATCCAAAATGGAGGAGATAGATTTCGAGCTTATCTTTCCAATGACTATTCGTGAAGGCTCATTGAACAAGTATTGACAAAGTTATGGTCCGAACAAGTCAGTTGTGCATGGGAATTTCGCAGAAGTTATTTATTTGACGGGACTGTTTCTTTTGTATCGACTTTCAATAAAAGAGCAAGAACATACATGGCTCTAATCTGATTTACAAGTCAAATAATCAAGACCATATGGATGCATTAACTTGGGTTCACACTCATGCAATCAAGGGCTGTGCACCGGAGTTAGTAGGCTGATTGTTTTCACATTGATGCATTGTATCTTAGTGTCTAAGTTCTTTTCCTTAGCTTTGTTTGTATCACCCTCTTTAAGGGGCTTGACCATTCTGGTTGGGGACGATTGTAGGCTATATATAGCCATCCATTTGATGAATAAAATCATTCAACTTGCATAAAACAAACCTGAGTAAAAGCCTTGCTTTTCTTTTTTCGTCTTTGTAGCTTACAAGACAAAGTACTAGAGTTAGTCGCGTTACAAGCTCTATACTCGCCTTTTCAATCGAGTGTTTGAATTAGCACCCGCTTTGTTGAGGTATAGGTCTATCTCACTAAGCATACTATCCTTGGTTATATTCTATCATCCTTACAACAACCATTACATTCTGTTTTTGTTGCTTGTTTGTCGTTAATCTCAAATACTATCAACCTTCATATAACTTGTTCAAAGTTCATTCTAACTCACATCACTTTGACTTTACCATTTTAATTTTTCTAAGACATAGTTACAGTGTGTTTTAATCCCGACTCTACAGTGTTTCCGCCACTGTATCGCGTTAGAATTTCTAGGGGATTACAGTTGGTATCAGAGCATCACTGCTCCCAACGCTTACACCTGAAATTAGGGAAAATACCAGTAAATTATTTAAACAGTAAATAAAAAAAATTATTAGTAGAAATGGGTAGAAACAAATAAGGACTTACTTGTTAAGTTTTTCCTGTTCCTGAAACTCAATGATTAGCATTGAATATTTGTTGCTTTTGTTGTAAGAAGACAAATGAACAAGATGTTGATAGGATGCTGCTCCAGATCGGGACAAGACCTTCTTAGAACTCTCAATGCCTGCTGACTTGAGTGGACAACTTGGTGCTCCAAGAAAGATGTCGATGATGACTTTTAGCTCCGGTTCAGTTTACTTAAGCTACAGGCAAGATGATCAAGAGTAGATTCCTGTTCCATGATGTTGCAGTAGATCCAGATGGAGCGACCCATGACTTGCGTGCTCGTTCCTCTACAAGAAGATGAAGTAATCCATTTGGATCCCCTCGTGAACTCTGGAGGCCTGAAGATTCTCCTCTGGTTCAAGAATTTAGTAATATATGGTCATCAACTCTTTTCTTCCTTCCTCTATTTCTTATAATTCTTCTCTTTTATATTCTCTTCTTCATCCGCTTGGTGAATCCTTGTTATATTCTTCTACTCTACCATCTTTCTCTTGAGATCCTTTGGTTAGACCGAATTTTGTCTTAGTGAACCCGTGAAAGTTATAGATGTTTGAGGTTTGGTCAACCCTTGTTACGTGGTTTGAGGATTGTGAGTTATACCTTGTTATCTATCTTAGTAAGCTTTTGAGGGTCGATCTAAATGATAAATTGTCGATTAATGGAATTAGGTTGGTACTTAAGATTTTGAACCTTGGGTTATAGGTTACTTGATTATTCGGAGGACTTAAAGTTGGATAATTTATTGAATTAGTAAGAGTATATCATATTTTAATGGTTACCTAGTACCTAACCAAGAACCGAACTAAGTGTAACTGATAATATTACTTTGGGATTCTTACCTAATGCTTATTTGACGGATGCATCGTGAATATTTGGGATCATAGACTATCGTTTAAAATGTTAGCCTGAGTGTTATGGTACCATTTAAGGTTTTCATTAATGTCGTTAGATATTTTTTTGGACATAGATTTCCCGTGTTTATTAAGGATTAGGTCGTTGCTCATGGTTTAAGGTTGTAACTTATGAGCTTTGGAGTTGAATGATCTAACTTGGATAAATTGTTGTTAACCTTGAAGAAGAGAAACATCTTGCACAATTAGAGGTTGAATCTATCGCGTTGTTTTGAGGAATACTTTAAGGTCAATCACCTTGATGGATTTACAGTTCAAAACCCTTAGACCAACGAGATTGTGGCTTCGTTGAGTTAACAAATATTTTAGTGGTTTCGCTTTTACGATATGAAATTTGATGGAATTCTCTGAAACCTTAGTCGAATGACGTGTTTGAAGATGTGAGTATCTGTCGTTACATGTCAGGCTGAGTGTGTTTAAGGTTTGGCGTACTTTACTAACCTCTATCTATTGATGATGTTAAAAAAAATATGTTGATGATCATTTTGAAGTTTTCGTGTCCGGACATTGTGAATTGGTGGATTTTATTTAGTGTTCCTTACTCGAGAAATTTGAAGTATACCTCGAGTTTAGACCTTATGAACTTTGAATTTATGAACCTTAGTGATTACAAGTTTGGGTATATTTTGATAACCGTTGGAATCTTAATTAATAGATTTGTCTAAATCATTTGTGGATTTTTACCGTACTAATTGAAATATTATATAAGTATGTAAGACTTAATTTTGGAGGCTATGGCAGTTGATAATTTTGGAGGCTGTAGATTGAGTAGGACCACCCTGTACCGATATTGGACTTAGCGTTATTTGATGGGCCAATTAGGAACCCGTGTTTGTGAGAGTCGTGCTAGGAATCTCGAGATGGTTAATTTCTTCTATAATCCTTGAGAGGTCTGTTTGACTCTCAACTTCGTCCTTCTTTCTGCTTCTCTCGAACTCTGTTACCGTAACTGCTGCCAATCCCTTTTACCTTTATCGATTTTGAAAACTCTTATTTTAATTTATTGTTTATCCTTGTTCTATTTATCCGTTAACCATTTTTCGAACTTCCTATTTTATAAAAAGTTTGACTAGTTTAAAAAAAATGGATTATCGTAAAATTTTAACATTTTGAGTTATAATTACTAGTTGTGAAAATCCCCATTTTGTAAAAAGTTTGACAAACTTAAACTTTTCGGATACCGTGAATTTTTTTTTGAATTATAATTTAAGAACTTTATACTTCACTTTTTGTTTATCTTTGGTTGATATTTATATTTAGATCTGTTTCAAGATGCCTTAATGATTTATTTTAAATTATTACGAAATTATTTCAATTTTTTTTTTCAAGCGATCGGAATTTTATGAAGACTTTCATATTTCCGAAGACTTCGATTTCTATATGATTAAGACATAAAACATTTTAACATTGTCGAAATTATTTTGTACGTTCAAATTTGATAACATTTTTGAAAACTTTCACAATTACTTTGATAACCTTTCCAAAATTTTAACTGTTTGAAATTAGTTTCCGTTTTATTGTTGATGGACTTTTGAATCTGTTATTGAAAATTTTTGACGACTGGTTCGATTTTTACTGACTACTTTTGATTTCTCATAACTAAATTTTGTTTCATCAGAAAAGGAATATTATCGAATTTCTTAATCAAAATATTTTACTTTCATTTTGAAAATACTTTGGTTATCCTATTTCCTTCGAGTTTGTTTACAAATATTATTTGCGACATTGTTTTATCAAATAACTTTACTTTACGATTTCACTAATTAAAAGATTTTAAACTCCGGGTAGCTTAACCCAAATTCCTTTCGAAATAAGTATTTGCATTTGATTTCATATCACTTTGAAAGTTGTAAAATTTTCTTTTACAGCAAAATTTTTATGCGAAATTTGTATCCTCATGTTTTCGAGTGGGGTAATCTTGATTCCTTTCTGCTTATTCTTAGTTTCGAGGACGAAACTTTCTTTTAGTGGGAAGGATTGTAACACCCGCTATTTTTCTAAGCATTTTTATTCTTTCCGTTAGGACTCCGTCCTAACTCGCTCTGTCGCTTTTCGGCCTCATATTTCATCATTTTACTAAGCTCTATTTTTATTTTTGAGTTTAATGATTTTAATTTTTAATTTTTAAAGATTTAATTCTTTCAAATCTATTTATTTTATTTTCTTCCTAAACTAATTTATTTTCCGCAAGGAATTCTATTTTTATTCGAATTGACGTTTTTAAGCTTGGACTTAAGATTTTCCTCTTCCTAAAAATGTCTAAACACATTTATATAATATTTTCAACTAAAATATATTTTTATTTACGAAAATTTAGCCTTTAACGATTTTATTACGAAGTTTCGTAAATAATTATTTTTCAACGTGAGGTTTACTCGAATTGCTTTGAAATGCTTTTAATAATTTTACGATCCTTATTTTTATCAATCTACAACTAATTTGGACTCATATTTTCCTTGTGTGGACCGTGACTCCCATGTCACACACTACATTACATTTTTACTACATTTTATTTTATAACATGGATTAAGCTTTTAGATATTTTCTTTCTTCTCATTTATTTTGGGTGAATTAAGAATAAACTTTTCATACTCCATACACACTTCATTTGGCTGGTTTTTATCAAGTTAGTGTAGCCTTGTTTTCATCAATTTTAAAGTCTCATTTATGCATAAAGCTTTCATACTCTTTTATTCATTCATTCACCAATTTATTCAAGGCAAATACTCTTCATTTCCTCTCCTTTGGACATGGTTTTCAGCAGTAATTCCAGCCAATATTTGTCTCAAAATCGAGTCTTGATCGTCTCATTATCATCTCCAAATTAATCGTCTTTCTGTTTCCTTCGTTAAGGTATTAATCGATTTCATTTCCAATCGTTTTCACCTTGATTTTTCAGCGATCTTATGGTATTTTCATACCATGAAATTCTTGGTTTTTAGGCTTCCGAAGCGATCCCGCAGAAAACGAATATATCGTAGATTCAGAATTGGATTAGAGGTAACGTCGATGTTACTCGGTATTTCATGATTTTAATTGTATATTTGCATGTATATATTTTTATGTTTTATTTTGGACAATATATGTATGTCATAAAATCTGGAAAAATTTTAAAAGTTGAAAGTTTGCATGTTTCGGTATTTTTATCTCTTTTACGAGATTAACGATTAAATCGTCATATTAATTTGTAAAATCATAATATTCGGCCTAAACATGTAATATATGTTTATATTCTGTAAAAATGATATTTTTTATGATTTTTAATAATTTAGTATTTTTCTGATATTTTAGTTATCAATTATTGAATTATTACCGTTTACGGACAAAAATGATTAAAAGCCGATTTTTAGTTCTGGTACCTAAACATTTTATTTTAATCTGATTTTTGACTTGGTGAAACTTTCTGATGAAATAGAATTTTCTGAATGTTTTCATTATTTTTCGGAATTGTTAAGTGGATGAATTAATGAATCACTTTAAATCGTCGTTTATCGTTAAAACCGTGTTTGTTGTTTAAATTCTCGATTTCTAGTCTTTGGTTTAATTCTGGAAAAATTATGATTCTAATGATTTCATAATAAAATGTAATTTTATGATTTTTAGTGCTTTAATAAAATGTTAGGAACGATAAGTTTTGTTAATGGAATCGTTAATTGTGAAAACGGGTTTTAAAGACGGTTTTGACGGGATTTATTAAATCTGGAATTTTTGGAAATCTGGAAAAATGGTAGATTCTGGAAAATCATGATTTTTAAGTTTAATAATAAATTTTGGATATTAATACTTAAATCGTTTTGTAATTACTATTTTTATTAATCGTTATTGTCGATGTTAGACGATTAACGAGAAAACCGTTTAAAACCCGAGTTTTAGGATTCTGGAAATTTTCTTTTCTGGACAGAATGTCCATAAATATATTTTAACTATTTTACATAATTTTTGTACTATTTATTAAAGTCTTTAACTAATAAGTATTGATTTTGGACAACTTGTGATTTATTGTTAAAATGCTTCGTCTTACCTAAAAGAATTATTTTTCCAGTAATTTTGAAAGTATTTAAATCTGAAACTTTAAGAGTTAAATCATCCCTTAACATACTCTAAATGTATTTGTTGGTTTAATTAAATAAAGACGTTCAAATATTTAATTTGATGTTTGCCGTAAAATCCTATTTATAATTTTATTGTCGAAACTAATAATAAATAGGGAATTTTAGCTTTATAACTTTTGAAAACACCCTAATTAGTAATATTAAAATGTTTACGACATTTTTAATCATTTTATAACGCTTATACGATGTTTTAATAATTTCATAAAATTAAATGTTCACTTTGGTAGTTAATATCGTTAAGGCCGAAAGTATTAGTTTTATAAATCTATATCGTTTACTAAAAATGTGATGTTAGTATAAACTAATATTTTCGCTATTTTGATATGACGCTATTTTTGGTAAAGTTTCTAAAAATAGAAGTTTCCTAAAATAGAAAGTTTCCTCTTTTGGAAAGTGATTCCTTTTTCTTTTGTTCTCCTATTGTTTGTATTGAATACATCTTTTAAATATCGATAATGGATTGTTTTGGAGTTATGGAATAAGGATAAGTGTGGGTTTAGAGTAATATAGTCTGGGATGTACGTTTTGCCATCAACTATAAAGCTGGTGTGTCTATGTTGAGACACATTGGTCATTGAACTGAGCATGGTTTGTGTTCAGGAGTGTGTATATTTTGACCTTAAACTTAGATATCGCATCGTGTAAGTCGCCGTCGGGTTGAACTGGATTACGGTTGGTGTCCAGGAGGGGTGTACATTACTTAAGCCAGGACCTCGCTGCACGCAGTCCTGTTATAGTTGAGTTGCCTAGTTAGAGACCGAAGTCTGATTTGTTTTGACTAAGTTCTCGAAGCTAGTTTAGTATTGTCCTAGTGAAAGTCTAGATTCTACATTAAACCTATCCATAACGCCATTCTGAATATTTTTGTTATTATCGACATAATTTTGATTTGCAGGTTGGCAAATGTTTTATGTTTTCTCCGGAAAACTCATTTTTATTATCTTATTTCGATGAATGGGTGTGAATCCAAGTTAATGCCTTCATATTACCTTGACTAATTGCTCCTTTATTTGGTCCAAACTCGAGCTAGCTCCATAATTGAAGACGACTCCTTATTAGTGCTAATGTAGCTGGACTAGGTTTATTTAGGAGCTAGTATTCTTTCATTGAGCTCTTTAGTAGCTTCCTTATTCGGATCAATAGCTTCTTGATTCGGATCAAAAACAAACCTGAGTGAAGCATTGCTTTTCCTTTTCGTCTTTGTAGTTCACAAGACAAAGTACTAGAGTTAGTCGCATTACAAGCTCTATACTCGCTATTTCAATCGAGTGTTTGAATTAGCACCCGCTTTGTTGAGGTATAGGTCTATCTCACTAAGCACACTATCCTTGGTTACATTCTATCATCCTTACAACAACTATTACAATCTGATTTTGTTGCTTGTTTTTCGTTTATCTCAAAGTACTATCAACCTCCAAATAACTTGTTCAAAGTTCATTTTAACTCACATCATTAGTGGTATCAGAGCTTTGGTCTTCCTAAGACATAAAGCATGGCAGGAGGAGTGAACTTTGACGACCCTAACTTCTTGGAACACCTAAAGAAAGCATTGGAGAACTACCAGCCCATGAATTCTCGTTTCCAAGCAAGAAGAGAGCCGGTGGACAGAATCAAAGTGAACGAACTCCCTGAGTTCATTGGAGGTACTGATCCTGAAGTTTATTTGGAATGGGAAAGAAACATTGAGAAGCTTTTTGATTTCAAAGACTTGGAGGACGAGGACAGGTGCAAGTGTGCAATTCTGAAGCTAAGCAAAGGGGCTTCTCTTTGGTATGAAGGGCTGAAAATACAACGCACCTGACGCGAGTTCATTTTGCAGCATTGTTTTGATCAGTTCATATCTTGAGTTATACTTGGAATTTCATAGTCATTCAAAATGGAGGAGATAGATTTCGAGCTTATCTTTCCAATGACTACTCATGAAGGTTCATTGAACAAGTATTGACGAAGTTATGCCCCAAACAAGTCAGCTATGCATTGAAAAACGCTGCTGTTTAATTCTTTGACGGAATTGTTTCTTTTGCCTCGATTTTCTTTAAAGCTTTCAATAAATTCCCGAGGAGAAGAGCTGCTATTTTCAAGTCCGTTTAATCAAGACTACTCAAGCAAACAAGGGCTGTGCATCGGATTTAGTAGGCTGATTGTAGGCTGATTGTGTTCCCATTCATGCTTTGTCTAAGTTCTTTTCCTTTGCTTTGTTTGTATCACCCTCTTTATGGGGCTTGACCATTCTGGTTGGGGACGTTTGTAGGCTATATATAGCCATCCATTTGATGAATAAAATCATTCAACTTGCATAAAACAAACCTGAGTGAAGCTTGTGCTTTTCTTTTTCGTCTTTGTAGCTTACAAGACAAAGTACTAGAGTTAGTCGCGTTACAAGCTCTATACTCGCTATTTCAATCGAGTGTTTGAATTAGCACCCGCTTTGTTGAGGTATAGGTCTATCTCACTAAGCATACTATCCTTGGTTACATTCTATCATCCTTACAACAACCATTACATTCTGTTTTTGTTGCTTGTTTTTCGTTCATCTCAAAATACTATCAACCTCCATATAACTTGTTCAAAGTTCATCTTAACTCACATCAGCACCAGGGATGGAAAGGGTAAGATTTCTTCTTGGGAATCCTTGAAACGAAAGCTACGCAAGAGGTATGTCCCAACTACGCATAAGTTATCCTTATACAAAAAGATTGCTAATCTCGTACAAGGAAGGATGAGTATTAGCGAGTACATTGAGGAGTTTGAGAATTTGGTATTAATGGGGGAAGTAGAAGAAAACGAAGAGATAAAAATGGCTAGGTTCTTACGTGGGTTAAATCGTAGTATTGCTAATACAGTTGATTTATGTCCATACTCTGATTTTGATACTTTGTGTGGGTTATGTTTGAAAATTGAGGCACAAGGGAAAACTAAGTATGAGAGTGAGTCTAGTAAGAGTCATACCTGGTCACGAGGTGAGGGGAGTAACAAAGCAAATTCGGTTAACACTAAGCAACCCCTTTCCATTAAAAGTAACCTGACTCAACCCACAATTAAGACACCCACTGAAACTAGTTTGTCCAAAGTACGTTGCTTCAAGTGCCAAGGCTTTGGTCACTATAAAAATGCTTGTCCTAATAAGAGAGTCGTGACCTTGAGAGAAATAATGCCTTTCAGAGAGGAGATGTGGGAGGAGGAGCAACGCATAGGGGCTGTGTTTAATGAGGGAGAAGAAGAAGAGGATGAAGAAAGAGAGGATTATGAACCCCCAACGTATGATACTGTTTTGGTACTACGTACACTTCATGCCAACCCCATCCCGCACAACACTGAACAAAGGGATCAACTCTTCCACACTAAGTGTCAAGTTAACAACAAATGGTGTAGCTTGATAATTGATGGGGGTAGTTGCACAAATGTTGCCTCAACTGAAATGGTAACTAAATTAGGCCTAACCACCACTAGTCACCCTAAACCTTATGCACTACATTGGTTGGACGATGGAAACAAAGTGAGGGTCACTAAGCAAGTAAGAGTAGGTTTAACCATGGGGTCTTATGTCGATGAGGTTTTATGTGATGTCATTCCTATGGATGCGTGTCATATACTTTTGGGACGTCCTTGGCAGTTTGATAGGGATGTAGTACACCATGGGAGGAAGAATGAATACGAATTGAGGGATAGGGGAAAGAAAATCGTGCTAAAACCCATGACACCTCAAGTTGTTCGTGCTATGGCAGCCAACAAAACTAAGAAACCTAACCTCACCATTTTTGCTAGTGAGAGTGAAGTAGAACAGGCTTTACAAGGGGGGGAACGTATCTTTGTCATGGTTGCTAGAGAGTAAAACTTAGTAGTTGAGAATGGGCTTGGGGGAAAGCCATTTGAGGAATTGTTACATGAGTTTGAGGACGTTTTCCCTAAGGAATTACCAGTTGGTTTACCACCTATTCGAGGCATAGAACATCAAATTGACCTCGTTCCAGGAGCAGCCTTGCCAAATAAGGCAGCCTATAGGTGTAATCTAGAGGAGACTAAGGAATTGCAAAGACAAATTGATGAATTAATGAGTCGAGGGTATGTACGTGAAAGCCTTAGTCCTTGCGCTGTTCCAGTCCTTTTAGTACCTAAGAAAGATGGAACTTGGAGAATGTGTGTGGATAGTAGGGCAGTTAACAACATTACCATCAAATATAGATTTCCTATTCCAAGATTGGATGATATGTTGGATGAGCTTCATGGGGCTGTGATCTTCTCCAAAATCGATTTGAGAAGTGGGTATCATCAAATTAGAATGAGAGAGGGGGATGAGTGGAAGACAGCCTTCAAGACCAAGCATGGGCTCTATGAATGGACGGTTATGCCATTTGGTCTCACCAACGCTCCAAGCACATTCATGAGGCTAATGAATGAAGTACTCAAGGCCTATTTAGGTCGATTCATTGTGGTTTATTTGGATGATATTCTTGTTTATAGCAGGTCTTTGGCGGAGCATATGGAGCACTTAAGGCTACTATTTACAACACTACGCAAACAACAACTCTTTAGCAAGAAGGAGAAGTGTGCTTTCTTTGTAGAAAGTGTGGTGTTCCTTGGCTATGTGGTGTCCAAGGATGGAGTATCCGTTGATCAAACCAAGATAGAGTCCATCCGTACTTGGCCAATCCCTTCCACCATTACTGAAGTAAGATCATTCCATGGGTTGGCTTCCTTCTACAGAAGGTTCATTAAGGACTTTAGTACCATCACAAGTCCTATCACCGAGTGTTTGAAGAAGGGTACGTTCGTTTGGTCCAAGGCTGCCCAAGATGCTTTTGAAGCCATCAAGGAGAAGTTGTGTTCCGCTCCTATTCTAGCTCTTCCTGATTTCTCTCAACCATTTGAGGTTGAATGTGACGCTAGTGGAGTAGGAATTGGTGCTGTCCTCGTGCAAAATAGGCGCCCCATTGCCTATTTTTCAGAAAAACTCAATGAAGCAAGGCTGAATTATTGCACCTACGACAAGGAATTCTATGCCATAGTAAGAGCTCTCGATCATTGGAGTCATTATCTTCGTACTAACCACTTTATTCTCCATTCAGATCATGAGTCCCTAAAGTACATCAATGGCCAACAAAAACTAAGTCCAAGGCATGCCAAGTGGGTGGAATTCTTGCAATCCTTTCATTTCTCTTCAAAATGCAAGGACGGTAAAAGTAACGTGGTGGCTGATGCATAATCCCGCCGCTACACTCTATTGTCTACTTTGGATGTTAGATTGCTTGGATTTGAAACTCTAAAGGATTACTACAGAAATTATGCTGATTTTGGTGAAGCTTTCACCAAATGCAAGGAGGGAGCCTTCGACGAGTTTGTTTTGCAGGAAGGATTTCTTTTCAAGGGAAATCGACTTTGTGTTCCCAAACATCCCATCAGAGAGTTGCTGGTTAGGGAAGCTCATGGGGGAGGATTAGCGGGTCATTTTGGCATCACAAGAACATTGGAAGTCTTGAAAGAGCACTTCTTTTGGCCAAAGATGCAAGGGAGCGTCCAGCATGTAGTGAGCAAGTGTGTGACTTGCCAATTTGCCAAGAGTTCTTTCAAGCCAGGAGCCTATATGCCCTTGCCCACTCCTAAAAGACCATGGGAAGATGTGTCCATGGACTTCATCGTGGCCTTGCCAAGAACAGCTAGGGGGAAAGATGCTATCATGGTGGTGGTAGACCGGTTCTCAAAAATGGCTCACTTCATTGCTTGTCACAAAACCGATGATGCTAGCAATGTAGCCGATTTGTACTTCAAAGAAGTGGTGCGTCTCCATGGAGTACCTAAATCCATTGTTTCGGATCGTGATTCAAGGTTCCTTAGCTATTTTTGGAACACATTATGGAGGAAGGTAGGGACCAAGCTCTTATTTAGCACTTCTCATCATCCACAAACAGATGGGCAAACCGAAGTTACCAATCGCACCTTAGGCACATTGCTAAGGGGCCTTGTGAGCAAGACTCAAAAGGATTGGGATGTCAAGCTTGCCCACACTGAGTTCGCTTACAATCGTTCTCCTACTTATGCTACCTCTCATTCTCCTTTTGAGGCCGTGTATGGAATCAATCCTTATATGCCCTTAGACCTGATTCCGCTACCTAAGGATGAGTTAGTCCACAAAGACGCAGAGTCAAAGCTTAAATCCATGATGAAACTCCACGAGCAAATTCGAGAAAGGATCAAGGAGGTAAATGAAGCCTACAAAAGAAGATCCAACAAAAACAAGAAACCAAGACTATTCCAAGAGGGCGACTTAGTTTGGATTCACTTAAGAAAGGAGAGGTTTCCAAGCAAAAGAAAGAACAAGTTGATGCCACGAGCAGAAGGTCCATACAAAATCATATCAAAGGTAAACGACAATGCCTACAAGGTGGAGTTACCGGATGATTATGGAGTTCATGCCACGTTCAATGTGGGAGACCTTTCTCCTTATCTTGATGATGATGGCATTTCAGAATTGAGGACAATTCCTTTTCAAGGGGGAGGAGATGATCCGAATGAAGAAGCAACAAACCAAGAGTTCAATGAAATCACACTAGCTCCAAATGGTCCTAGTCCAACCCCCTTAGCCCCTCCTTCAAGTCTAGTAGTGTGCCTTCTTCAAGTGCTGAACTAGCTCGTGCAAGCACCTACTTGGACCGAGTAAAAGAGCAAGAACATACATTGCTCTAATCTGTTTTACAAGTCAAATAGTCAAGACCATATGGATACATTAACTTGGGTTCACACTCATGCAAACAAGGGCTGTGCACCGGAGTTAGTAGGCTGATTGTGTTCCCATTGATGCATTGTATCTTAGTGTCTAAGTTCTTTTCCTTTGCTTTGTTTGTATCACCCTCTTTAAGGGGCTTGACCATTCTGGTTGGGGACGTTTGTAGGCTATAAATAGCCATCCATTTGATGAATAAGGCATTCAACTTTCATAAAACAAACCTGAGTGAAGCATTGCTTTTCCTTTTCGTCTTTGTAGTTCACAAGACAAAGTACTAGAGTTAGTCGCGTTACAAGTTCTATACTCGCTATTTCAATCGAGTGTTTGAATTAGCACCCGCTTTGTTGAAGTATAGGTCTATCTCACTAAGCACGCTATCCTTGGTTACATTCTATCATCCTTACAACAACTATTACAATCTGATTTTGTTGCTTGTTTTTCGTTTATCTCAAATTACTATCAACCTCCAAATAACTTGTTCAAAGTTCATTTTAACTCACATCAATATATATATACGATTTAAAAATAATACTCGTAATATTTTAAGACGAATTACTAATATTTACTCTGTAATAGGAAAGGTGTTATTTTAAAAATAACTCTTAAACGAAAAAGATGATTTCTAAATAACTAAAACCCTAATCCCTTTTACTTCCTTCATCACGAATACAGTAGCATTCAACGAATAACTGTAACAATCGACACAGTATTGAGTGTTAGTACATTGAAGATGACTTATTTTTGTAAAAGCAAATTGATAATCAAATCTACGAAGGAAGAAGTTCGATCCGATCAGGGTTTAATTGATTTGGGGAAGATTCAATTAATTGACATGAACTCGATGAAGGTATGTAGATCTATTCTGCTTAAATATATGTGTAATTCTTTTGGTTTCATTACTTAGTTTGTCTCGTGTTCTAATTCAATTTATTGAGCACATTTTATTTGATTTATTGTGATTTGGAAATGAAATCGTTGGGAAAAGGATCTATTAGACGTATGTGCACAAATGCTTGTTTTGAAAATGCATTAGTGGAAATAAATTAACTGAACCTGGTGATTTGATGTCCACAGAGTTTTTTATTGTAATCCTTATCTTCTTCCGTGCCAGTTTTAGTCTAACGATCCCTCCGTTCTTGCTTCATAGTTAAGGAAATCGGTAACTCAAGAACATATTTGTCCAACTCAAAAGCTTTTCATTATATTAAGGAAGACATATCAGAGCTTAAAAGTAAAGTAAATTAGATGAGTAGAAGGAAAAATCGAGACGATAATATCTGCTTGGTGATTTTGATGTAGTAGAAGTACAATCGACCAAATTCGAAGTTGCTCCGGCAGTAGGGGCGCCATTATTTATCGGAGTCTGAGTTAAATCGTGCTAAAATGAAATGTAAAATATGATATTCGTGTCCATGGTATAAATGTGATATTATGAAATCAGTAATCCAGAATGTAAAATTTAAATTGTGTATAAATTGTGCAACCTACCTGACTCGTTTGTACCAACTAACCCAATATCCAATTCAAGTTTCCTTATTTAGGCACATGATCATTTTGAATCACAAACGTCAACCCATAGGTCCAGTTACTCATTACGTTCGTCAAATCTCTGAAAGATGTCATATCTTACTGATAAGCTAGTCGTATACCTATCAAAGATAACCAACTTAGGTCTAACTAAAAATATAGCTAGGGAAGTCAGGATCGTATCCACAAGGAGACAAATAAATTCTACTTGCAACTTAAGTCTGATGTGAGTTGATATGAACTTTGAAACAAGAACGTGAATATGGATTAGTACTCTGAAATGAACGTAAACAAAGTAACCAAAACAGAAAGTAGGGATAGTTTAAGGATGAATAAACCGTAACCAAAGGATAGTATGCTTAGTGAAGTAGACCTATACTCCAACAAAGCGGGTGCTAAATCAAACACGCGATTGAAGTAGCGAGTTTAGAGCTTGTAACGCGACTTACTCTAGACTTTGTCTTGTAAACAACAAGGACGTAAAAGAAATCTTAGCTTTACTCAGGTTTTTGATATGAGAATTGGATGCCTTATTCATTCAACTAGATGGCTATATATAGCCTACAACAAGACCCTTAAACCGGCTGGTTAGGGTGACAAAAACAAAGCTTACACCTTATGTGAACTAGGAGCTAATAACAAAGCTATGTAAACTAGGAGCTAATAACAAAGCCATGTAAACTAGGAGCTAATAACAAAGCTCTAACAAAGAGTAATGAGGCGCGGCATCTATGTGAACATGGAGCCAAAAACAAAGCTAACAAGGGAGCCTTTAGACGTGTACACCATGTGAACACAATCAACCTTAAACACCTTCATAACTTCAGTACACTTCCCATGCTTGAATGAGTGTGAACCCAAGTTAATGTCTTCATTTTACCTTGATTATTTGCTCCTTTATTTAGCTCACACACGAGCTAGCTCACCAATTGTAGTAGGCACACTACTAAGTTGGTAAGAGGTGCTAGTGAGGCTGGACTAAGAACATGAGGAGCTAAGGTGACTTTATTGAACTCTTTGGTAGCTCCTTGATTCGGATCAAAGTCTATCTAAGTAACCAAATCAGGGGTTTGTAATTGGGTTAACTAAACTAAAGTAGTGAAAGAAAGAGAACTAAAGGAGAAGAAATAACTAAAATAAATAAGATGAATAAATATAGAGAGAAAACTAGGATCGTCGGTTCACCATGAATTTCCTATGGTCACGGTCTAGGTCACATGTTTGTCGCAGATATTGGTTTAAGGGGTAGTGAAAAGGTCCTTCCGGTCCGCTATTCACCCTAGAATGCTTCTAACGGCTTCCGATCTTATTAGGGCAAACTAATGTGTTGTAGCAGGTCTAACTCTTACCAGGCTTCCGATCTTAGGTTCGAGTTCACCAATTCAATTAATCAATTACGTCGACTTAATCAATTAATCTCAATTAAATGCTACAATTAACAATTCAGACGCAATATCGTAGACAGATCTATAAACTAATTAGCAATCATATTCAATTCATGGATCCCCTAAATCCTAGTAAGGGAAATTAGCTACTCATGGAAAAATTTACGACAACAATAATAAAGATGATAAATAAATTAAACATAGTGAATAGATCTAAAGAGAAATAAAGAATAAAAGAATTAATAAGATTAAGAGAGAAAGAATTAAGAACAAAGAGAATAAGAAAGAACAAAGAAAGAATTAGATTACCGAGTTTATAGAAAGAGTAGAAAAGAATTCATAAATCTAGATCTAAAAGTTTGAGTGTAGAGAGAAGTCTAAAGAATAGTCTAAAGAGAAGTAAAAGTATAATAGAAATACTAAGCTAAAACAAAAGCCCAAAAGTCTTATTAACCCTAAACATCAAATTAGGAAAGTCTCGGTCTTCGTCCAGTCTCGAGAATAGTCGGTCGACTATTTTGAATAGTCGGTCGACTATTTTGATAGTCGTTAGACTATTATTGACCTGTTTCCGTTCTCAGCACTGCGCGCTCAACTTCAAACGCTTTTCATTTCTTCGTTACTTCTTCAAATCGGGCATGTAATATACCGTTGGAAATCTAAGAGAAAGAGCTTTCTAACGCAACTGGAATCAGCTCAATTGGAGTTGTAGAACTCAAGATATTCACGTTTTAAGTAGACCCATTTGGAAACGATCATTCTCTTTTCTTATTTCGCAAAAGATTTCATCTTTAAGCATTAGTTTTGCCTTGTTTATGCGTCCACGAGTCCATTCCCTACATAAGATGCAACAAGACCACAAAGTATCAAATTTGGGGGAAAATTGTAGACAATGCTACTCGATATGCATGGAAATGCGTGTGTAAAAGACATATTAATCATATATAAATCGCACGCATCAAACATCCCCAAACCGAACCCTTGCTTGTCCTCAAGCAAGCACAAAACGATGAACTCAATCCTAATGGAATGTATATAACTCATAGCGGAGTATGCTTCAAAGTTACCCAAACCAATGCGCAACGATTAAAATTAATGTAAACAACCACATACAACAAGCTTGACCAATGACAACAATACTGAACCTTCAACCTTACAAGACTCGTCTATGTCGGACTCTCACGGGTCGCTCATCACACAAAAGGGGTGATAATGTGAGTTTATTTAAAAATGAAAAGACGAAACACTCACCTAAACTGCGACTTACAAGAACATGCATGCAATCTAACATGAAATTAATCTCTAATAACCGTACATACGCATTCTATCGGGTAAAGACAAGTGCCAAGGACTTACATATAGTATAAAGTGAGGTTAATCGGGTAAGAAGGGGCAAAACGATATGGATATGAGGAGTTAAAAGCCAAGCTAGTATTCCCTACACCCATCAATAATAAATATTCCATTCTTACCAAACTCCAGTCGAAGAAATTAGGCATAGCAACAAGCGCCTTATCAAAACCGCTTCCCACTAATAACTATGAAATGAGAGAGATCAATTCTTTTCTCATAGCAAAAACACATTCTTCTTCTAGTTTCACTTCATTTTTTTCTTTATTCTTCTTTCCTTTCTTTCTTTTCTTTTCTTTTCTCTTTTTTTTTCCTTTCAAATAAATCTTTTTTTTTTTCTTCATATTTTTTCATTCCCTTCTCAATAGTCATGATATCAAAATCAACCTGAAAAAAAAATAATTTTGTCCAACTAATCTACTAGCTTGACTAGGGTAGGCAATATATGACATGTAGTTGATAAACGGGTCAAACAGGTCAATTTGGCTATGTGAGGCTTACGGGAATTAATTAAAAGAAAGGATTTGCCTTTTTCGCACATGTCAAAACCACGAGTCAAAAACGTACAGGTACCTAAGAGACGAATGTCATGCTTATGCAGTTTGATGTTACATGCCTCATTAGGAGTACTACTCTCAACCAAAATGAAACTGATCATGGATGTCATCAGTTTAAGGCTCTAATTCCTTACAAATCTTAGTAGTTTGCCAACAATGAGTCAAGTTTATTTGTTCAGTAAAATAATCAATGACAAGAGAATGATGCATGTAATTATATACAAAAACGATAACAATGCAAGGCATATGCAAGCTAATGAAGACATAAAAGTAATATCATCATCATTATATAACCATTCTGACTCGACTATATGCAAAAAGATATTTTTAATTTTTTTTATTTTTTTATGCATGCGAAAATGCAAGAAATATGCAGATGGATGAAAACAACAGATGCATACCCTCCCCAAACCAAACCACACAATGCCCTCATTGTGTACAACAAATAATAAGAGGCATAAAAAAATATGGGGAAAGATATCAAATACGATGAAAGTGTAAAACGAAAAAAAAAAAATGAGACTACTTACAAGATACATATAAAGGAGACATCCCCAAACCGCATCGAAGCATCCTCTTCATAATCGGAATTGTCGATGTCTCCGTCGCAAAAACGGTACCTACACACAAAAAACAACAAAAACACACACACACACACACAAGACAAGCAAAGAAAATAATATAGAACATATCTCAGCAGCCTAATGAATCGCCTAAAACACTAGTCAAGGACCGCATTAGCTTGTCAAACAAGTTAGACCAATCATCATCAAAGTGGTCATATTGAATCAACATCAATAAACATGACCAATAGTAAACATGATAAGTAAGAAGACTAATGAGCAGTTTATGAGAAAAGACATACACACCAAATATCTCAAAATTATCCCAAGTCTTATCATTTGACTCAAATTGCACAACAGGAGAGTCAAATAACTCAAAACTACTCAAAGCATCAAAATTATACTCTTCAACTCCCTCGAAGAAGTTATTATTATCACCATCTTCAATGCTCTCAAGAAGACAACCATCAAACGAGAAACCAAGAGCCAAAACAACCTCTTCTAAAAGAGTCTCACAATCCTCATCAATAATCATAGGCTCGAGTAAAGGTGAAAAGGAATCGAGATCAAGATAATCAATGGGTGAAGGAGATTCATCTTCAAAACAATGGGAAAAGTCAAATTTCTCTAAAATAGGTTTTTCAAAGAAATCGGATTCGCAATCCCAAGTATCCTCAATAATGAAACTCTCTTGACTCAAAGTATCATTCAAAGGTACACTCTCTTCCCGACTCTCGTCCGTTTGATCTTTTCTCTCACGCTCACGGGCTTCTCCTTTGTTCAACTCTCTTTCCAAAACCTCAAAATTGACATCAAATGACACACTCTCAAATTCACATGAACCAAAATCCTCAATGTTATCCTCAGAAAAAACATTAGTCAAAGCATCCAGACACGCATTTTCCTCAAATATAAAACTTTCCATTTCACAATCATTGTTTGCCACAACAACATTCACAAAATGAGAAGAATATTTGACTAAAGGATGTGAAAGTTGCTCCGAAGAAGAATTAGATGGTTCACAAGTATCCAAGGAATGCAAGTCATCATCCTGCATCAAGTTAGAAATCATAGGAGTTTGGGGAACAAGGTGAGATTGAACACTATACACATCATCAACATCTTCCTCAAATGGGCATATGTCCTGTCTAATAGATGTAACAGATTCAGTCATAACATAGTCAGTGGAATGTGAGAAATTAACTCTAATATCTAACTTACATGGAGTATCATGCTCGTTTTTCTTTAAAGTTACCATATCTATAAGTTGTTGCATCATCGCCTTAAGCTCCGATATCTCAGCTTTTCTCTTTATCTCAGACTCCAAACTGTTTCGGATTAAATATTGGAGTAGCGCCCATCTTTTCACATAAGACATGTATTTAAACATGCCTTCACAGTTTTCCTCAATATAAGCCCGTGTCGCGTCATCGACACCATCATAAATCATATGACTCACCTCCCACACACTCACATGATAACCATTTTGAGTAATAAAAGAGTCAAGTCTATCAAAATAAATATGCAGTGGCTCATGCTCAAACTGAGGGAAGTAGAAGATAGTCATAATGGTGGAAAAAAAATTGAGAATAAAAATAAAAATAATAAATAAATAAGAAAAATAAAACTAAATAATAATAATAATAATAATAATAATAAATAAATAAATAAATAAATAAAATAGAAATAATAAAAATAAAAATAATAATCATCTCAAGAAACTGGAGTTCCCTGAGACATAAGATAAACTAAAACGACAAGTAAAATTAACCGTCTCCCCGGCAACGGCGTCAAAATTTGATAAGCTAGTCGTATACCTATCAAAGATAACCAACTTAGGTCTAACTAAAAATATAGCTAGGGAAGTCAGGATCGTATCCACAAGGAGACAAATAAATTCTACTTGCAACTTAATTCTATCTAAGTAACCAAATCAGGGGTTTGTAATTGGGTTAACTAAACTAAAGTAGTGCAAGAAAGAGAATTAAAGGAGAAGAAATAACTAAAATAAATAAGATGAATAAATATAGAGAGAAAACTAGGATCGTCGGTTCACCATGAATTTCCTATGGTCACGGTCTAGGTCACAGGTCTGTCGCAGATATTGGTTTAAGGGGTAGTGAAAAGGTCCTTCCGGTCCGCTATTCACCCTAGAATGCTTCTAACGGCTTCCGATCTTATTAGGGCAAACTAATGTGTTGTAGCAGGTCTAACTCTTACCAGGCTTCCGATCTTAGGTTCGAGTTCACCAATTCAATTAATCAATTACGTCGACTTAATCAATTAATCTCAATTAAATGCTACAATTAACAACTCAGACGCAATATCGTAGACAGATCTATAAACTAATTAGCAATCATATTCAATTCATGGATCCCCTAAATCCTAGTAAGGGAAATTAGCTACTCATGGAAAAATTTACGACAACAATAATAAAGATGATAAATAAATTAAACATAGTGAATAGATCTAAAGAGAAATAAAGAATAAAAGAATTAATAAGATTAAGAGAGAAAGAATTAAGAACAAAGAGAATAAGAAAGAACAAAGAAAGAATTAGATTACCGAGTTTATAGAAAGAGTAGAAAAGAATTCATAAATCTAGATCTAAAAGTTTGAGTGTAGAGAGAAGTCTAAAGAATAGTCTAAAGAGAAGTAAAAGTATAATAGAAGAGGTTGTAGAATTCTAGTCTAATAGTTTCTTAAATACTAAGCTAAAACAAAAGCCCAAAAGTCTTATGAACCCTAAACATCAAATTAGGAAAGTCTCGGTGTTCATCCAGTCTCGAGAATAGTCGGTCGACTATTTTGAATAGTCGGTCGACTATTTTGATAGTCGTTCGACTATTATTGACCTGTTTCCGTTCTCAGCACTGCGCGCTCAACTTCAAACGCTTGTCATTTCTTCGTTACTTCTTTAAATCGGACGTGTAATATACCGTTGGAAATCTAAGAGAAAGAGCTTTCTAACGCAACTGGAATCAGCTCAATTGGAGTTGTAGAACTCAAGATATTCACGTTTTAAGTAGACCCATTTGGAAACGATCATTCTCTTTTCTTATTTCGCAAAAGATTTCATCTTTAAGCATTAGTTTTGCCTTGTTTATGCGTCCACGAGTTCATTCCCTACATAAGATGCAACAAGACCACAAAGTATCAAAATTCGGGGGAAAATTGTAGACAATGTTACTCGATATGCATGGAAATGCGTGTGTAAAAGACATATTAATCATATATAAATCGCATGCATCACTTACTCTACAAATTAGTAACAAAAGGAGGCATTGACAGTACATGAAGTATTTAGAAGTTGAAGGTTCAATGAACAAGTGTTCAAAAAGTAAGTTTCAGTTGAAATATTGCATAGAAGAAAACATACAGAGTATTTATTATCCGGATCATCATAAACGGAATTTCCCTTCCTGGAAGTTCATGAGGACGTAGAGGTCCTAAAGTAGGCCTTTAAATACATTTAAATAGATTTTGCATGGAAGCTCCTAGAAATTCATGAGGACGTAGAAGTTCATGGAACTTCATGAATTTAAATAGATTTTGTATTTTAAATACTTTAACTTTCTCTTGCATCCGACATTATTGAAAGTAGATGAGAAGCTTTCGAAACAGAGTAATGGAAGATAGTTATTGAGAATTGTATACTGAATGCTTTGAAGATAGTTGAGGTGTAGGCAAATTGAAAGCAAATACTCCGTATATATAGTCACCATCAATTGTGAAGGGAGTGAATGGATTGGAAACATAGGGAAGAGAGATGAAGATACCAAAGAGGCAGACATCTATCTATATATATTATTAAAAGTCAATCCAAAAAAGTTGTTTTTTTTTGCCTTCTAACAACGCCACTTGGCAGCCTTCAACACAAGTATTACCAAGTTATTTTTTAATAATTCCATATTACTCTTACTTGACCTCTCTACTCCTCACGGAGTTAACGGATCATATGTCCTCTAAAATTTCATAAATTCATTTGACGACTCTCTAAATTTTCATTTCAAGAGAATTACGGACCATATAAAACACGATCACTTTGTATATAACCTTTATTGTTATGAGTATGGGAGGACGCGAGGAAAAATTATTGCGCAATGCAATCTTATTTATATAAAAGGTTTAAAAGTATGACTTCCATTCTTCCAACCCTTTTTATCGTAATGCAGTTGCATTTATTTGAATATATGTCTATATTTATTTATCTAATAAAAAGTCATTCCAAATTAGATTTACTCACAATAGAATAATACAAAAATATATATGTCTATATTCAATTAGTATTCATTTAAAACATTACTCTCATTCGTTTTAACTATAAACGTTCTTTTAATTAAATATTTATTCTCATCCAACCCAAGCGTTACATGACCACATTTTTGTACGAGACTCACCATAACGACAGCTTCAACCATAGTACTTAATAAAACCCACGAAAAATTTGCAATCCCCTTTCCACTAACCAAATAACACTACTCATGTGTTTTCCCGCCTACTTTGTTGGGCTACTTATTAGGCTTATCTTCATTGGGTCATTTAATTATTAAGGCGATTGGGTTGATCTATATATCCATATATCAATCTACATTTTAGAATTTTCATATATGCGTTTGACTTATGCATATATGCATTCAACGTGATATGAGGTGATATAATATAGTATGATTACCTGATATAATAATTATTATGCCATAAATTCCATATATAATTCATAAATTCCATATCTACATTATAATCCATAAATTATTACATATTACATATTATAATTCATATCTACATTATTATACATTATAATCCATATCTACATTATAATTATGCACTTAAATATATAGCCCCAAATATAGTATACTACTAAGATTAATTTAATTATTAATAATATTAAGATAAAAATATAATTAAAGTTTTAAAAGTAGAATTAGTATAATTAAAGTTTTAAAAGTATGAGTTAATTGATTATTTGTTTCTATAATAATTTGTTTTCATAATTAAAAAATAAGACTTTTGGAGGAAAAACGTTGAATGTCGTGTTGACATGTGTGCATGCGTTATTCTTTTAGTATATAGGAGATTGATTGATTGATTACATTGATTACGAAAATCTCGCATTTAATAGAAGATATCTCATACAATATTTTATCGGAATTGCTATTTCATACACGCCGTTTACTTTGTTGTACACATTTTGTCACTTTTATTTCCGTGTTTGCCCTTCTCTTTTTAAAAACCTCTCTTTTAAAAAATCACCATTTAACCTAGCCAATAAATCTACCTCTTCATCATTATCGTAAGCAATTCGACATAGAACAAGTAATTTATACTTTCTCGTTAATTATCTTGTTAATTTCTTGTTAATAGTTTTATTATATCATTAATTACATCGTTAATTAGGGTTTAATTTATATTTTCTCGTTAATTATCAATAGTTTCATTATATCATTAATTAGGGCTTAATAATTACGATATTTCGGTCGAAGTTAATTCGTTGGATGCCGTGGGTGCGTGGTTGTTGGTCGCGATGGTTTGTGGTGGTGGGAGAGGCGTATTGGCAAGGTAGGTTTAAGGTTGGTATGTCACGAATGAATAAGAACCAGTTCATCATCTTCCTTGGCAGCCAGTTCTGCTCAACATTCAATTCACTCCACAAAAATAAATGCATTACATTTGTTTTGTAAGAATGAGGACATTGGATTGGATTGGATTATCAGAGAGTAATGCATAGAGCGATAGACAGTGGACAGACCTCACAAGCATGCAAGTTGCCGAAAGACTTGGGAGCCAACATTGCCGGAGTGATTCCATTCAGGCTTTGCATATCAATAGTAGCATTCAATATCCGTCTCCGGCGTGGGGTTACAGACGACAAGGTCGCCGGCGATGGTAGGCGAGATAGGGTTTGCTGCTAACGGATTGTATAGGGTGAAAAGGTTGAAGAAAGAGAGTGATTTTTTGGATTTTACTCTCAAATGGGAGGGGAAATGAGGGGCGAATTTGGAAATTGCGTGTACAACGAAGTAAATGGCATGTATGAAATAGCACGTCCCTATTTTATATGGAATAAAATAGTTATGATTTTTATTATATTTCTATCTTAAGAAAATTAAGTATAATCAAATTTTTTTAATAAAAAATATAAACATAATGTATATTCCTTTTTTAACAAAATAAATGCACTTTTTTTGTTAATAGAAGATTGCACTATCCATACAATATTTTACATAGGATATAAAATACGTATGATTGTTATTATATACTCCGTATCTATTTGATAATATCGAAGATCATATTCTTAACATCGATATAAATTTAGTAAATATATAAAAAATATATATTCTGATTGTTCATACAAACTTACAAAGCCTAATATATATATATAGTAAAACTCACAAAAAATCCTATATATAGTCAGAGAATATCAGTTACTAATAACATTTTTCCCTAAAAAATTAATTTCTAAATAAGGAAGTAAAAGAACATTTTACTAATATATAATCACAAACTATTCATTGTCATTAATGTCGCAGAAATTGATAAAAAAAAATTTATGAAAATAGATAATCTTGTGAAGTGTTTGATCCGAATGAAGGAGATACCAAAGAATTCAATGAAGTAACACTAGCTCCTAATGGACCAAGTCAAGCCACATTAGCACCTCCTACTAGCTTAGTAGTGTGCCTACTTCAAATGGTGAGCTAGCGCGTGTATGGACGAATAAAGGAGCAAATAAGTCAAGATCTTATGAAGGCATTAACTTGGGTTCACACCATGGCTATGTTCACATAGTGTGCACGTCCTCAAGCTTTGTTGTTGGCTCCATGTTCACATAGTGTGCCGCGGCTGATTGCTCTTGTTAAGCTTTGTTTTTAGCTCCTAGTTCACATAGGTTTAAGCTTTGTTTTTAGCTCCTAGTTCACAATAGGTTAAGCTTTGTTTTTATCACCATGTAGCTTTGTTATTGTCACCCTAACCAGCCGGTTTAAGGGTCTTTGTGTAGGCTATATATAGCCATCTACTTGAATGAATAAATCAACCAATATTTATATCACAAAACTGAGTAAAGCTAAGCTTTCCTTTACGTCCTTGTTGCTTACAAGACAAAGTCTAGAGTTAGTCGCGTTACAAGCTCTAAACTCGCTACTTCAATCGCGTGTTTGATTTAGCATCCGCTTTGTTGGAGTATAGGTCTACTTCACTAAGCATACTATCCTTTGGTTACGGTTTATTCATCCTTACAATCTGTTTTGGTTACTTTGTTTACGTTCATTTCAGAATACTAATCCATCTTCACATTCTTGTTTCAAAGTTCGTATTAACTCACATCATTAGTGGTATCAGAGCTTTGGTCATCCATTAGACGTAAAGCATGGCAGGAGTTGTGAGCTTTGAAGACTCTAGCTTCTTGGAAAGCCTAAGGAGAGAACCGGTGTACAAAGTGAACGAGCTTTCTAAGTCCAATGGTGTAACTGGTCCTGAAGTCCACTTGGGAGAAAAGGAGGAAGAAGGAAAGGACTATGAACTCCCAACGTATGGTAATGTTTTAGTACTACGTACACTTCATGCTAACCCCATCCCACACAACACCGAACAAAGAGATCAACTCTTTCACACTAAGTGTCTAGTTAATAGCAAATGGTGTAGTTTGATCATTGATGGAGTAGTTGTACGAATGTTGCCTCCACTGAAATGGTAACTAAGTTAGGCCTAACCACTACTAATCACCCTAAACCGTATGCATTACATTGGTTAGATGATGGAAACAAAATAAGGGTCACAAAACAAGTAAGAGTAGGTTTAACCTTGGGGTCTTATGTCGATGAAGTTCTTTGTGATGTTATTCCTATGGATGCTTGTCATATACTTTTGGGGCGTCCTTGGCAGTTTGATAGGGATGTAGTACACCATGGGAGGAAAAATGAATACGAGCTAAGGGATAAGGGAAAGAAAATCATTCTAAAACCTATGACTCCCCAAGCTGTTAGAGCTATGACCACCAACAAAACTAAGAAGCCTAACCTTACCATCTTTGCGAGTGAGAGTGAAGTAGAACAGGCTTTACAAGGGGGGGAGCGTGTCTTTGTCATGGTGGCTAGAGAGGAACCCGTAGTAGTTGAGAATGGGCTTGGAGGAAAGCCATTTGAGGAGTTGTTACACGAGTTTAAGGATGTCTTCCCCGAGGAATTACCAGTTGGTTTACCACCTATTAGAGGTATAGAACACCAAATAGACCTCATTCCAGGAGCAGCCTTACCCAACAAGGCAGCCTATAGGTGTAATCCCGAAGAGACTAAGGAGTTACAAAGACAAATTGATGAGTTAATGAGTCGAGGTTATGTACGAGAAAGCCTTAGTCCTTGTGCTGTTCCGGTCCTCTTAGTACCTAAGAAAGATGGGACTTGGAGAATGTGTGTGGATAGTAGGGCCGTTAACAACATTACCATCAAGTATAGGTTTCCTATTCCAAGGTTGGATTATATGTTGGACGAGCTTCATGGGGCTGTGATCTTCTCCAAATATGACCTAAGAAGTGGGTACCATCAAATAAGAATGAGGGAGGGAGATGAATGGAAGACAGCTTTCAAAACCAAGCATGGACTCTATGAATGGACGGTCATGCCATTTGGTCTCACCAACGCTCCAAGCACATTCATGAGGCTAATGAACGAAATACTTAAGGCCTACTTAGGTCGTTTTATTGTGGTTTACTTGGATGATATTCTTGTGTATAGCAGGCCTTTGGAGGAGCATATGGAGCACTTAAGACTACTATTTACAACACTTCGCAAGCAACAACTCTTTGGGAAGAAGGAGAAGTGTGCTTTCTTTATGGAGAGTGTAGTGTTCCTTGGCTACGTAGTGTCCAAAGATGGAGTATCCGTGGATCAAACCAAGGTGGAATCCATACGTACTTGGCCAATTCCTTCCACCATTACAGAAGTAAGATCATTCCATGGTTTGGCTTCCTTCTACAGGAGGTTCATTAAAGACTTTAGCACTATCACAAGTCCTATCACCGAATGCTTGAAGAAAGGCGCGTTTGTTTGGTCCAAAGCTGCCCAAGAAGCTTTTGAAACCATCAAGGAGAAGTTGTGATGTGAGTTGATATGAACTTTGAAACAAGAATGAGAGGTATGATTAGTAAACTGAAATGGACGTGAAACAAGTAACCAAAACAGAAGGTAAAGATAGTTTGAGGATGAATAAACCGTAACCAAAGGATAGTATGCTAGGTGAAGTAGACCTATACTTCAACAAAGCGGTTGCTAGATCAAACACTCGATTGAAATAGCGAGTTTAGAGCTTGTAACGCGACTCACTCTAGACTTTGTCTTGTAAACTACAAAGACGAAACAAAAGGAAGCTCAAAGCTTAACTTTTACTTGGGTTTTAATTTGCAAATTGGATGATCCTATTCCTTCAAAATGGCCGGCTATTTATAGCCTACAAGAGCCCTTAAACCGGTTGGTTTAGGGTGACAAAAACAAGGCTAAAACTATGTGAACATGGAGCTAATTACAAAGTAGGGAGCTAATAACAAAGCTAATGTAAACATGGAGCTAAAAACAATGTTTGAAGAAGAGTAACCAGCCGTGGTCTTCTTGTGTGAACATGGAGATGAAAACAAAGCTTGAGTAGGAGTAATGAGGCGCGGCAAAGGTGTGAACATGGAGCCAAAAACAAGGCTAACAAGAGAGCCTTTGGACCGTGTACACCATGAGAATACAACCAGCTCTAAGACCTTCTTAACTTCAGTCCATTACTCATGCTTGAATGATTGTGACCCTAAGTTAATGTCTTCACTTTACCTTGATTAGTTGCTCCTTTATTCAGCTCAAATTCGAGCTAGCTCCATTATTGAAGATGACTTCTTATTATTGCTAATCTAGCTGGCCTAAGCTTAAGTACGAGCTAGTATTCTTTAGTTGAGCTCTTTAGAACTTCCTTACTTGGACTAGTGGCTTCTTGATTCGGATCAAGTTGTGTTCTGCTCCTATCCTAGCCCTTCCTGATTTCTCTCAACCATTTGAGGTGGAATGTGACGCTAGTGGAGTAGGAATTGGCGTTGTTCTTGTGCAAAATAAGCGTCCCATTACCTACTTTTCAGAGAAACTCAATGGAGCAAGGCTGAACTATTGCACCTACGACAAGGAGTTCTATGCAATAGAGGGATTTCTTTTCAAAGGAAACCGCCTTTGTGTACCCCAAGCATCCCATTAGAGAATTGCTGGTTAGAGAAGCTCATGGAGGAGGATTAGCGGGTCATTTTGGCATCACAAGAACTTTGGAGGTCTTAAAGGAGCACTTCTTTTGGCCAAAGATGCAAGGGAGTGTCCAGCATGTAGTGAGCAAGTGTGTGACTTGCCAATTTGCCAAAAGTTCTTTCAAACCCGGAGTCTGCATGCCCTTACCCACTCCTAATAGACCATGGGAAGATGTGTCCATGGATGGCCTTACCAAGAACCGCTAGGGAAAGGATGCTATCATGGTGGTGGTAGATCGGTTTTCAAAGATGGCTCACTTCATTGCTTGCCACAAAACGGATGATGCTAGCAATGTAGCTGACTTGTACTTCAAAGAGGTGGTACGTCTCCATGGAGTACCCAAGTCCATTGTCTCTGATCGAGATTCAAAGTTCCTTAGTTATTTTTGGAACACATTATGGAGGAAGGTGGGAACCAAGCTCTTATTCAGCACTTCTCATCATCCACAAACAGATGGACAAACCGAAGTTACCAATCGCACTTTGGGGACGTTGTTAAGAGGCCTTGTGAGCAAGACTCAAAAGGATTGGGATATCAAGCTTGCCCATGCTGAATTTGCCTACAATCGCTCTCCTACTTATGCTTCCTCTCATTCTCCTTTTGAGGCCGTGTATGGGATCAATCCTTACATGCCCTTGGACCTGATTCCTCTACCTAAGGATGAGTTAGTCCATAAAGATGCGGAGTCAAAACTGAAGGCTATGATAAAACTCCACGAGCAAATTCGGGAAAGGATCAAGGAGGTAAATGAAGCATACAAAAGAAGGTCCGACAAAAACAGGAAACCAAGACTTTTTCAAGAAGGTGACTTAGTTTGGGTTCACTTGAGAAAAGAGAGGTTTCCAAGCAAGAGGAAGAATAAGTTGATGCCACGAGCAGAAGGTCCTTACAAGATCATATCAAAGGTGAACGACAATGCTTACAAAGTGGAATTACCGGATGATTATGGAGTTCATGCCACGTTCAATGTGGGAGATCTTTCTCCTTATCTTGATGATGATGGCATTTCAGAATTGAGGACAATTCCTTTTCAAGGGGGAGGAGATGATCCGAATGAAGGAGATACCAAAGAATTCAATGAAGTAACACTAGCTCCTAATGGACCAAGTCAAGCCACATTAGTACCTCCTACTAGCTTAGTAGTGTGCCTACTTCAAATGGTGAGCTAGCGCGTGTATGGACGAATAAAGGAGCAAATAAGTCAAGATCTTATGAAGGCATTAACTTGGGTTCACACCATGGCTATGTTCACATAGTGTGCACGTCCTCAAGCTTTGTTGTTGGCTCCATGTTCACATAGTGTGCCGCGGCTGATTGCTCTTGTTAAGCTTTGTTTTTAGCTCCTAGTTCACAATAGGTTAAGCTTTGTTTTTATCACCATGTAGCTTTGTTATTGTCACCCTAACCAGCCGGTTTAAGGGTCTTTGTGTAGGCTATATATAGCCATCTACTTGAATGAATAAATCAACCAATATTGATATCACAAAACTGAGTAAAGCTAAGCTTTCCTTTACGTCCTTGTTGCTTACAAGACAAAGTCTAGAGTTAGGCGCGTTACAAGCTCTAAACTCGCTACTTCAATCGCGTGTTTGATTTAGCACCCGCTTTGTTGGAGTATAGGTCTACTTCACTAAGCATACTATCCTTTGGTTACGGTTTATTCATCCTTACAATCTGTTTTGGTTACTTTGTTTACGTTCATTTCAGAATACTAACCCATCTTCACATTCTTGTTTCAAAGTTCGTATTAACTCACATCAGTGTTAAGATATGATGTCATTAGCCTTGTGAAAAAAAAAAAATGAGTGATTGAGTTCCCAGAAAAAAAAATTGAAATGAGCCTTTTACTTTAACTTTTACAAAAATATACAAAATACCGAATATACTATTAAACTCCGTATAAAAAAAAAGTTTCACAAATTATGTAATATAAGTCTTACGCCTGAGACAGTCCATTAAAAAACTTTATTTTCTAATGAAAAATTGAATATCTTTTTACACAAAGAGAACGTTTCATGACGTGCTAACCATTAAAAAAATCATTATTATACTTTTTTTAATAAATATCTATGTGTTTTACGTTATGTTAAAGAGAGAAGTGAGTATCTCGAAATGTGAGATAACATACACGGAGTATATAAAAAATATAAGCAATATTTTCATCAATTACACATTAATTTAATACATTTCAAGACATTACTCAAGTATTTTTATTAGTTTTGCGATTTAAAAAAATATTTTTCTATATCTAAATTACAAAGTTGATAAATAGTAAAAATAAAATAATGATTTTCTTATTTTAAATCTTAAATGAAATATTCCATAAGATAAAATTATTATAAATATCATGCATTGCACGGGGTCTATACTAGTTAGTACTCCATATCTGTTTTCCAGTGCGTAGTTGTTGCTCCACTACACCATATGTTGATTCATCCATTCTCCAATACACTTGTTATTTTCAATATATAGCATTAAATGAAGGTGGTGATTACTTCTCCCCTAAACAACCTCATTTCAATTATATATAAGCTAATATACTTAACTATTCTAAAACACTAAAAAAATGGACTAATTCCCAAATAGAGCTCTCACATTGTGCCACATAGCTATGCTTGGTGTCTTCTTTTATATAAAGAAGAAGAAGAAGATTATTAACCAATGCATTTGATGACTTAACATGTCATTCAAATTACCATCCAAATCAAATTAGTGTTTCCTTACTAAATAATTTTGGACAAATGATAAAAGAAAATAAAAATCAAACTTAAAGTTAGAAAAATAAAACTTACAATTTGTCGATTTTGAGAATCGAGATTCCCAATAAACTTACAATTTGTCGATTTGTCGAATTGATTAATTTTGGGGAATAATTTTAAGATCGGGTAATATAATTTAATTTTAAAAAAATTGTGGTACAGAAAATAGGAAATCAGGAATATGAATGGAAAATGAAGAAAATTATCATTCTTATAAAAAAACTGATGAGATAGATAGACAAAAAAATTAAATTTACAATTAATGAGTTTGGGAACTTACCAATTACCAATTTCCATGTAGCACAAAGAATCATTTAATCCATTGAAATATGGAAGAAGATGAACAGTTTTACGCCTCCTTTAGGTCTGATAATTGCCTTTTTTTACAATCTTCTTGTTGGGCATATTTGGGCCTTTTTTTCTTGGGCCCTTGTTCCAAGAAGAAGTTGAATACCCTGTTCAACGGCTCTGCCCAAAACGATAGGCACGCATCAATAAATTTGAAGTCAAACTGCAGGTTGCGGGCAGTCAGTAACTGGGTAATCCTCATCTGATTCGGCCCTACCTTCTCCTCATCGATAAAGGTTTGAGACCAATCGCGAAGCAAAACAGACAGTTTCTCGAAACCCATAGAAATTGCTCCAATTTTTTTCTTAGAATTTGATAAATTTTGAGAATGATATGAAGACGAGTGAAAGGAATCAGGCAAAAGGTCGCGTATTTAAACCAAAAAAACCTACAGCCCCTCAGGATTCGCGCCGTAGCGCAAAAAAAGGAAAAATCAAAGTCGGGGTGCATTGGCTCCCGCGCCTGAAAACCAGGGTACGTAGGCATCCGCGCCTAACATTCAGGCCGCAGCAGTATACGCCCCATACGCACAGGCCTAGTCCATATCCCAGCGCCTTTTTAAGCCCAATACAAGAATCGAATCATCCCAAACATTCCTTCTTAAAATTTTCAAATTACAAAACATCAAAAATTTTACGCCCCAGCGAAAACCGAGTCGGTGTCTGTCCTAAATGCTACATTCAAAATATGATGTCTCTCCATACAGGTACGTCCAACTGATCCGAATCAAGAAGCTACTAAGGAGTTCAATGAAGTCACCTTAGCTCCTAATGGTCTTAGTTCAGCCACACTAGCACCTACTACCAGCTTAGTAGTGAACCTACTACATTTGGTGAGCTAGCTCGTGTGTGGGCTGATTAAAGGAGCAATTAGTCAAGGTAATTTGAAGACATTAACTTGGGTTCACACTCATTCAAGCATGGGGAGTGTACTGAAGTTATGAGGATGATTATGGGCTGATTGCTAACTTTGTTTTTAGCTCCATGTTCACATAGTGTGCCGCGGTTGAATGCTCTTGGTTAAGCTTTGTTTCTAGCTCCTAGTTCACATAGATTTAAGCTTTGTTTTTAGCTACTAGTTCACATTAGGTTTAAGCTTTGTTTTTGTCACCAAAGCTTTGTTATTGTCACCCTAACCAGCCGGTTTAAGGGTCATTTTGTAGGCTATATATAGCCATCTACTTGAAGGAATAAAACATCCAATATTGATATCACAAAACTGAGTAAAGCTAAGCTTTCTTTTACGTCCTTGTTGTTTACAAGACAAAGTCAAGAGTTAGTCGCGTTACAAGCTCTAAACTCGCTACTTCAATCGCGTGTTTGATTTAGCACCCGCTTTGTTGGAGTATAGGTCTACTTCACTAAGCATACTATCCCTTGGTTACGGTTTATTCATCCTCAAACTATCCTTACAATCTGTTTTGGTTACTTTGTTTACTTTCATTTCAGAATACTAATCTATCTTCACGTTCTAGTTTCAAAGTTCATATTAACTCACATCACCAACGCTTCGAAAGCAAATTCCCCACGGAGTCATCACTGCCAAGACAGGTACACTCCTTTACTTAATGACTGACGAGCCCTTTCACGCGTGTCTAATAGGCTATAAACGACTTGACCGGAAGGCTGCTGGGTCATAATCCTCGATTGACTTGGTGGCTACTCTGACTTTCGCCTTGTCAAAGCCTCATTCAGAGTGGGGGCTCAATAGACACTCGCATTTGCCTGCTCGTGTCTGTAACAGTCTCAAACAAAAATACCCGATGATGATCGGACGTTAACATGCATCAATACGCTCGAATGCGGGCTCGAAATCAATAATATCCGACGTAGGCACTTCGCGGAGTACAAGTCTCCCATAACTAACCTCAAATCCAGACTTAGTGGGTCATTTCCAATAAAACAAAGCTAGTTTGAGCCAAAATCGCCACCAGGGGCAAAACCGTCTTTATCGACCGAGTCAGACCCGATCAAAGTCGAAACCAAAAAACAAAATGAGCCACAAAATCTTCCAAATACGCAATTAAACCAAGTCAAAACAGAATCTGAAACTTCCTCCTTTATCACGGATATCAATCCGTATTTTGAGCAACTTCCGATACGCGTGAATTCAACCGCGCGCATCCCCGCGCCTTAGAATTGGGGTGCCCCAAGTGCCGCGCCTGAGAATTAGGGCGCAAGGCTTGTCGCGCCTGAATTTCAAAATCATAAACATTTCGCAAAACTCGCCAACTCTATAAATACACCCTTCAGACACTATTTCGAAGAAACTTCTAGGATTGGAGAAAATAAAAAAGTGCGAGAGCTTTTGCCTTCCCCACATACATAAACACACCTTAACTCTTCCTATACTCTTCCTGTATACATCGAAGCGCTCCCCGTGTCTACGACGATACTCCGGGAGCCAGTATTTTGAAGCATTTGACATGTAGGTTGAGGGTGTCCAAATCCCGTTTCTAAACTCTAAACTCTTTTAATCATCGCACTTAACAATACTAACATTTTTGTTATTCGCATCTAACATTTAATTTTCGCTCCTAAATTCTAACTACAAACATCATTCTATATTAAAATACTCGGCCTTTTACGTGTCAAATACTAAAAGTGACAAAATAAGACAATCCCAACACAAGAGTATCGCACTCGCATCGTCGGTCGCTTATCTCGACACCTCGCGTATTTGGTTGTCTAAGACGAGTTAACCCTTAGAACACTTTTACGCTTTTATTGCTACTACCGTGTATATATAATTACTAAAATTACTTTTTAACGCAACTCGAGTGGGCGTCCAATGACGGTATTGGCATCGTAGATCTCAATGATCAAATAACAATGTCAAGATACGTAGGACCTAATGTTCATAAGGACAAGTCGTTATCAATTCGGGGTAAACATCCTATAATGCCAATTCGCACACCATGGACCATCATTGGTCAAACGTCGATGTCGAATAGTACAAAGGGTTTAGTTCTAATTGATCCTTTTCAAAACGAATCCGTTCAACAAAAGTTTATACCTAAACTCCGCATAACAACCCACCTGAGCGCAAGGGAGGTGACGCCTCAATATTGAGGCGCGCCACCATTTATGCCTAAGGATCAGAGCGCCCTATGACGTGCGCCTGATCCTAAGGGTACGACGCGATTGCGGAAACATTTGTTGCACGTTTTCGATATCATTTACAATCTATGCTCTTAAGTGTTTGACGTCGATTCTGTAATCCAATGTCACGCGCATAAAGAGTCATCGAGAATCGAATTAATATGAAACCTAATGATGTCAATCCGAGCGTCGTACGGTCCACGAGACCCAACAATGACGCCGCGATGCAGAAGGCTTCGATATTCATATTAAGTCGATATACCGATTCATATCATAAAGCAAGACAATTTAGGACAAGTACCCGTTTGAGGCCGAGACGAGGTATCGCAGACTTTCAAAGTAGTCAAACAACGATACAAGTTTCACCTAGGGAATCCTACTTGCGACGTGCGTCAACAAGTGTTAATTGATCACGTGTTTCCTTTCAAATCCCCGTCTCATATTCATTTTTATTCTATTACCGCTTTCCCTTTACGACTTTGAGTGAACGCCTTGCGACATTAATCCTATATCAACGACTTCTTAGTCGAACATGATATTCGATAAATCAAGGCAACCAGATTTTACTAGGATAAGTCGGGTCAAGACTTCAAGGCCTCGACATCAAGTTAGTACCACGCTTTGATCCTGTACACCGCCGATGCAGGCGCTCCAACGTCCGCGCCTGAAGGCTGAACAACTGAGCCTCCTGCGCCTGAGTTCCAGGGCGCACGAGTTTACGCGCCTGTGCTTTTGTCCTATGATCAATAACACAATACGTGGCTGATTAGAGTTTGTCCAAACTTCGATCCGTAGTTTCTGTTTACGTTTTCTATTTATGAGTCAGTTTTTTGTTTACATTCACTGTTTCTAATTCAATATTATGCGATTGTTAACGTGTTGTGAATTCCGGGTTCCGCATGTGTAACTTGTAATGATCCGAATGAAGGAGATACCAAAGAATTCAATGAAGTAACACTAGCTCCTAATGGACCAAGTCAAGCCACATTAGCACCTCCTACTAGCTTAGTAGTGTGCCTACTTCAAATGGAGAGCTAGCTCATGGATGGACAAATAAAGGAGCAAATAAGTCAAGGTCTTATGAAGGCATTAACTTGGGTTCACACTATGGCTATGTTCACATAGTGTGCACGTCCTCAAGCTTTGTTTTTGGCTCCTAGTTCACACGGTGCCGCGTCCACACGCTCCTTGTTAAGCTTTGTTTTTATCTCCTAGTTCACATAGGTTTAAGCTTTGTTTTTGTCACCATGTAGCTTTGTTTTTGTCACCATGTAGCTTTGTTTTTGTCACCCTTGACCAGCCGGTTTTAAGGGTCTTTTTGTAGGCTATATATAGCCATCTACTTGAATGAATAAGGCATCCAATATTGATATCAAAAAAACTGAGTAAAGCCAAGCTTTCTTTTACGTCCTTGTTGCTTACAAGACAAAGTCTAGAGTTAGTCGCGTTACAAGCTCTAAACTCGCTACTTCAATCGCGTGTTTGATTTAGCACCCGCTTTGTTGGAGTATAGGTCTACTTCACTAAGCATACTATCCCTTGGTTACGGTTTATTCATCCTTACAATCTGTTTTGGTTACTTTGTTTACGTTCATTTTCAGATCACTATCATTCTTCACGTATTTTGTTTCAAAGTTCATATTAACTCACATCAGTTTTCTATTTACGAGTCAGTTTTTTGTTTACATTCACTGTTTCTAATTCAATATTGTGCGATTCTTAACGTGTTGTGAATTCCGGGTTCCGCATGTGTAACTTGTAATCTACATTTCAAGTTCTTTATTTCACTTGTTTGGCAATTTACCGCTTTCAAATGAACTCACATGCTAAATTCAACTTCGGCATATCAAAAGATGCATTAAACGACGTAGCAACATACAATTCATATGTTAGGTTCAAAACAACGGTTGTCATCCATGATCGTCTTACTAACGCGCGCATTCCAACATTAATCAATTCTTAGTAGAGGCCGCTATGTGCGGGCAGGGTTAGGTGTTCTTCATGAACTTCCCAACACGTACCTTCACCCCTTACTCAGAACCTTCGATTTCCGGACGTTCGAAACCATTGACAACGAGAGTCATTCAATATCCGACACCTCGGTATTCATATGTTATGGGACGAGCCCCCCCCCCCTCAAACTCTAGCACTAAGGCCAACCGTTGTGGACATGACATAGGTCCACCCCGACGCGGCCACGCGCGGGTTTGGGTAGGCAAATGAATCTCCATATGAGAATGGATCAAATTGAAATTTAGGTCTATGTGGAGTCGCCACCGAATTTTGTGGTTATTCGGAACCATTCGAGCCCACTCTATGTCGTAGTGGTCCATATACAAAATACGGCCCATTTCCGATGTCAGAGTTTATTGGGCTCGTCCCTTTGCATTTGATACCAATACCGACATTATCGGATATTGTGTATTGAATGACTCTCGTGCGCCAACGGTTTCGGGCATCCGAAAACCGAGGTTCTGAGTAAGGGGTGAGGGTACGTGTTGGGAAGCCCACAAAGGACACCCAACCCCGCCCACACATTAGCGGCCTCTACTAAGAATTCAAATGACTTTCCAATACGCGCGTTAGTTGAACGGAAAAATGATATGCAAAGATTATTTTCCCTAAACATGTGAATGGAATTGAAAAGGGTTTCTAAGTCAATTTAATGCAATTAATTCTAACATCGAAGTTGAATTTTAGCATGTGGGTTCATTTTAGTAAAATAAAATAAACGAGCAAAAAATGACGAAAGAAACAAGTAAATTGTTAGTGATGGCATAACGAATAATAACGGTTTGCAAATATTGAATGATATAGAATGATGTAAATGAGATGATGCATGGTTTTGAAAGAGGTGTTTCACGTAATAGATTAGGCACGTGTTGACTTAAGTCACGAAAACGATAAACGAGACTTGAATGTGATGTGATGTGTAGGACTCACGGTTTGACGCGATTAAGGGCCACTCGACCGAGTCATTGTGTGACCCGACCGAGTGGAGCTCTGAAAAGCGGTATGTCCAGGTTTTGTGACCCTACTCGACCGAGTTACTGACCAACTCGACCGAGTACATCGCCACTCGACCGAGTCACTGTGAGACTCGACCGAGTGGAGGTCATAGAGGCATTCTGTCTCGGTTTTTGTAGTGTCACTCGATCGAGTGGCGTAGGCACTCGGTCGAGTGGCACCTGTACGAATCGTGTCGTTTGCAATTTTAGATATTGCTTTTGATTTTTGATAATTCGACAGTTTTACCGAATTGAGCATAAATATTGTATGACTTATGCTCGATTCGGGTTTTTTTATAAATCATAGATTTGGTTGAACCGAATATAAATATTGTTTGAATTTATACCCGATTCTAAATGTGAATGCTCGTCGTATCCCATATTCGATTATGGAATCGATATGGAATACTAGAGCGGAAAAAATAAAGGAAATTGATTTGAGTCGTTTTAAGTCAATCAAAACGACATGAATTTCTCTCCGCGTTCGTAGTGTCATAATTATAACGTGACATCTACGTTAGCATCAACGAAAAATCGAATTGATTGAATTAAATTGACTAGATTTGCTAGATTCGACATCCAATTATGAAATTGGTATCGAATCTACGAAATCGACGCTTTGCTTAAATTAGAGGACTTGATTCCCTCGGCTTTTCCGACATCGAAATAAATCCCGAGGGATTGTGATGTCGGATTCACGTCAACGGGTTCCGACCCTTATTGAAAGTTGATTTTAAAAATTGATGAATGCAAGATTAATGATGATGACGACAAAAATACTAACGAATTATTGTTTAAGTTTGACTTATCTCAATAATCAAATAGTCGGGGTACCGGAATAAGCGACCGTCAACGCTGTGTGCAGTACACTTGTATATTCGTGTTTTCTTATTCCGATATCCTTCTTATTCGACACAAATCGATAAGTATTTTAATGCTTTGGTATGAATAGTCTTATCGATATTAAGATGCAATGAACAAAATTTTTAAAAAAACGAAAAAAAAAGGATGCGAGAAGAAGATGAAGACGACGTGAGGAAGAGAAGGAGAAAAGAAAGGGTTTTGACACCCTCAACCTACATGTTCTTGTCTCGGATCGAATTCGTAACCGTGGCTTTAACACAAGAGTCTTCGAGGTGAATGAAGGTTAAGTTATGGTGGCTCGGGATTGATTCCTAAAACTAGGTTTAGGGTTTTTGCTAGTGTAATGCTTTAGGGTTGTATGTGTATGATTGCTCAAAGGTAGAGATTAGGGTTTTTTGAAGTGGTAAAAAAGTTGTATAATGTATTGCATGGGGGTTGCTTATATAGGCAAGGCTAGGGCACCCGGTTTAGGGTTACTCGACCGAGTAGGTGGCTAACTCGGTCGAGTGGCCCGTCACGCCTGCAGCCGGGCTCGAAACAGGCCCACTCGATCGAGTGGATCGGGCACTCGATCGAGTGGGTCGGGCACTCGATCGAGTGGCCCAACGGGTTGCACGGGTCCATTGACTTGGACCTTGACTTTGGATGTTTGATGGGTTTTGTGTTTGACTTGGACTTTTTGATGATGTGAGGGGTTGTTTTGTGTGTCTCGGAAACGACTTTGACCGGGGTTGACCCAATCGCAAAAAGTCGGTTTTAATTCCGGTGTCGGTTTCGGCCCAAATTAGCCTTATTTGATTGAAAACGGCCCACTGGACCTGGATTTGAGGTTGATTTTGTGATACTTGTACTCTGTAAGTGTGTTAGCCAACGATTAATGGATTTGAGCCCGTATCCGAGCGCATAGAAGCATGTTAGCGTCCGATCATCATCGGGTGTTTTTGGAAACTGCCATAGACACCTGGCAGTCAAAATGCGGGTGTCTACAGAGCCCCCACTCTGACTGAGGCTTGGACAAGGCGAAAGTCAGAGTAGCCACCAGGCCAATCGAGGATTGAAACCTGGCGGACTTCCGGTTGGGTCGTTTATAGTCCATTAGACTCGCGTGGAGGGCTCGCCAGCCATAAGCTAGAAACCATACCTGGGCTGATGATAATACTCCGTGGGGCATTTGGACTTGTCGCGTAAGTCCGGGGTGTGCCTGTGTGTAGGCCCATCCCGTGAAAATGCTGGGGAGGTGTAGTGGTTGTATGTCCCTGTTTGAGTCGTACCTGTATAAGTCACATAAAATGCATGCAACACGTAGGTAGTAAAACGACTCGCGCTGGGGAGAAAAATGATTTTTGAATCTTTGAAAGTTTTATTTTTTTTAAAATTTTGAAAATTCGAAATTTTGAAATTTTTTGGAAAGAATTAACTCCTAAAGAAATTAGGAAAGTTTGGGATGAATATTTCCGAGCTAGTATCGGGACTAGGCTCGTGGCTCGATTCCGTTTGCAATTAGGAAACTCTCCTGAAAGTGATATGGAAAGAGGTATGCAAGGCTAATGCTATATATAGCCCTTTTTGCTCTTGATTTTCTTCATAATTCCAGCACAAATCATCCCTTCTTAAAAGAAAGTCTCTTTATTTTCCTCAAGGCAAAGAAAAATCCCTTTATTTTCTTAAGGAATTACTCATGGGAATCGATAGGTTGACCGTTATGCTGCAGGAGTGGTCCCGTCGCTTTAGGGACACGGATAGGGTGGCGCTCAACCAGACGGGTATAACTCAGCGGTACCCGTTCCGTCAGATGGTGGTTGATCGCTACTTTTTGGACGCATGCTTGGCTTACTGGGACGACATATATCATGTCTTTGCCTTTCCTCGGGGCGAAGTCTGCCCTTTACCTGAGGAGATTGCAGCTATAGGAGGATGGAACCCGACACTCCATCCCGCTGTCCCGTACTCGATCTATGACCCAAGGAGGAAGCTGAGAGAATTTCTGGGGCTCTCCCACAATGAGGTATCCCGCATGATGGAAGGTGATAAAATTTCTCTGATCGATTTGGCTGAGAAATTTATGAATTCTCTTGACGTCCGGGTGAGACCGGCTTACAGCCGTAGGGCTTTTTCTTTCTGTATGCTCCACGTGTATGCTTTCGAGGGCCACATGGATTTGTTATCCTGCATGGGGAACACCCGTCTTCTGACCGTAGTAGATTTGATGGAGACTGAACACAGTCCGGCTTGGCTGATCACGGGCGAGATTATCCAAGGATTGGACAACCGTAAGAGGGACTCATCAATTCGTCTTACCGGGAGCACCCGCTTGCTGCAAGTATGTTACTTTGCAATTTATACTTTTTTTTCGATTTTTGTTTTTTTGATTTTTGTTTTCCTGATTTTTCGCGGATGGTCCGCTGCAGTGGGCACTCGATCGAGTCACCCTGGCACTCGATCGAGTGCCCTCGTAAAAAGCCCCCTATTTGTGTTCAGGGGTACCACTCGACCGAGTGCCCTAGGCACTCGATCGAGTGGCCTTAGGCGGACGCCTATTTCACCTCGGGAACTCATGTTTTTGTTTCCTTTTTGCAGATTTGGCTTTATGAGAGGCTATCAGTGATAGATCCTCCCCTTGATGCGGGCAATTATCGTCATAACCAGGTGATGACGAGGAGGCGAGCCATTGACTTTTCTCGTTAGATTACGCAAAAGTATTGGGACGAGGTTCTGTCTTTTCATGGTGGCCCGTTAATTCGATGGGTAGTTCCGTGGTGGCCCATCTACCTTTGGAGTGGCTTGGACCCGAGGGACAGAGCCCGCTATCAGGTGATCCTATCTTTCAGGCAGACGGTTCATCTCTACCCAGATCGCATACTACGGCAGTATGGATGGACCCAGCGAATCCCTGAAGTTGAAGCAGTTGTGAGTGACCCTACCCAACTGACTGATGTGATGTATGATACCTGGATGCAAAGATGGTACACACGACATACTTAGCCCATTGTCAAATCTCGCCACTCAATCTGGGTTTCAGATTCTTACACGAAGTGGACCAAAGCAGCTAATGCTAAAGCTCGAGCTGCGCTGAAGGTTGACGAAGCTTTTGACCTGCTGAGAAGGGAGCAAGCTAAAGACAACAGGGGCTTTTTCGATGACGGTGACACCCCGGCTACCATGGTTCGTCTAATGTCAGGTCACAAAAAGAAGACTAAGACTCAAGCTGAAGGGTCCAGTGCTAAAGGTGCTTGGGGGAAGGTGAGCCCCCAGATTGACTTGGAAAGGAGACTGGGCCCGAGACTACCCGTGCAGGACCGACTTGGCCCACGGGATAGATTACCCGAGCACGTGCGGGCTCGCATTGGACCGAAGACCGTGATAGAAGACCCGTCGCCGAAGAAACGGACTCGTGCTAAAGAGGTTCCACTTGTGATTCGGGAACGCTCGCCACCACCCCGAAGACCTCAGGCTCCACGTGACCCGAAGGATAAGGGGAAGGGGAAAATGCCCGGATATTAGTCTCCGTTATTATTATTTGAATATTATTATTATTTTTTAGTGGTGTGATTTTTTTTGGTGTGTGTATGCCGTGTCCGGCGTTTTTTTTTTTTTGGTAATCGAGATAAAAAGACATATTATTGAATACCGTTCCCGTCTTTCGTTTATTGCAGTGGTTGTACCCTTTTGAGGGGTTGCCTACGTATCCACAAATAGCGGAATCAAACCAAACGTAGTTCAAAATTTGATTTGATTGATTTTTGCAATTTTCGAAATACATCAAGATTATTAATTCGAGATGTTTGACGGTAGAATAATTAATTCTAACTTATTGACTTGTGTATAATTTTTTTTTGAAAATTTATAAAAAGACATTTTTTTATAAATTTTTGCAAATGACATTGAGATGAGGTTTATGGGTAGTAGCGCTTCAGCTGGTCCAAGTTGGTTGGGTTGACAAATTCGTTCCCGTCCAAGTCTGTCAGAATCACCGCTCCTCCTGATAGGACCTTCTTGACTAAGTATGGCCCCGCCCAATTGGGTTTGAATTTACCCCTTGGGTCAACCGGTAGTAAGGCACGAACCGATTTTAGGACCAAATCCCCTTCTTTAATGTTTCGGGGTCTAACCCTTTTATTGAAAGCCCGTTGGATCCTTTTTTGATATATTTGGATATTGTTGAGGGCCCGTGATCGCCGTTCGTCTAGAAGGACTAGCGAATCGTATCGGGCTTGGACCCAATCTGCTTCAGGTACTTGGCTTTCAAGTAAAATCCTAAGGGATGACACTTCTAGCTCGATCGGTTGGACTGCTTCCATTCTATATGTCAGGTAATATGGAGTTGCTCCGGTTGCAGTGCGAATTTGATCCGAATCAAGGAGCTACCAAAGAGTTCAATAAAGTCACCTTAGCTCCTCATGGTCTTAGTCCAGCCTCACTAGCACCTCTTACCAACTTAGTAGTGTGCCTACTACAATTGGTGAGCTAGCTCGTGTGTGAGCTAAATAAAGGAGCAAATAATCAAGGTAAAATGAAGACATTAACTTGGGTTCACACTCATTCAAGCATGGGAAGTGTACTGAAGTTATGAAGGTGTTTAAGGTTGATTGTGTTCACATGGTGTACACGTCTAAAGGCTCCCTTGTTAGCTTTGTTTTTGGCTCCATGTTCACATAGATGTCGCGCCTCATTACTCTTTGTTAGAGCTTTGTTATTAGCTCCTAGTTTACATGGCTTTGTTATTAGCTCCTAGTTTACATAGCTTTTTTATTAGCTCCTAGTTCACATAAGGTGTAAGCTTTGTTTTTGTCACCCTAACCAGCCGGTTTAAGGGTCTTGTTGTAGGCTATATAGCCATCTAGTTAAATGAATAAGGCATCCAATTCTCATATCAAAAACCTGAGTAAAGCTAAGCTTTCTTTTACGTCCTTGTTGTTTACAAGACAAAGTCTAGAGTAAGTCGCGTTACAAGCTCTAAACTCGCTACTTCAATCGTGTGTTTGATTTAGCACCCGCTTTGTTGGAGTATAGGTCTACTTCACTAAGCATACTATCCTTTGGTTACGGTTTATTCATCCTTAAACTATCCCTACTTTCTGTTTTGGTTACTTTGTTTACGTTCATTTCAGAGTACTAATCCATATTCACGTTCTTGTTTCAAAGTTCATATCAACTCACATCAGAATTGAAGTTCGGTATCCCCATAGGGCAAAGGGTATCTTGTCGGGCCAGTCCCGGTAATTTTCAGCCATCTTTTTAAGTATGGTGACAATTGTTTTATTGGCCGCTTCTACCACTCCGTTTGTTTGAGGTCGGTAAGGCGAAGATGTATGCCTTTGAATTTTATATTTTGCCAGCAATGCGGCAGTTTCAGCTTGAAAGTGGGTCCCGTGATCACTGATGAATTCATGAGGGATCCCATACGGGCATATGATCTTGTTTTGGATGAATTTGGCCACGTGCTTGGCGTTCAAGACACGGTATGACTCGGCTTCGACCCATTTGGTGAAGTAGTCGATGGCCACCAAAATGAAGCAATGACCTCCTGTCCCGGAAGGATGCACCTTCCCAATTATGTCTATACCCCATGTCGAAAATGGCCACGGTGATGTCATGGTATATAAGAGGGAAGATGGCATGTGCTGTACATTGGCAAAGATCTGACAGTTATGGCAGTGTTTGACATATAACTGACAGTCTGTTTCCATGGTGTTCCAATAATACCCGAGCCTCATGATTTTGCGGGCTAGCATATGGGCGTTCATATACGGGCCGTTTTCACCATCGTGTACTTCGGCCATTACCTTTTCGGCCTGTACTTTGTCGATACATAGGAGTAGAGCCCCCTGTGTCGTCTTTTTGTATAATTGCCCGTCGTCCGTGCGAACAAATTGGGTTGCCAATCTCCGCAGGGCCTTCTTGGCCCGGTTTTCAGTTCCCGGGGGATATTCTCCCGTTGCCAAGTAAGTTAGGACTGACTGATACCAGGGTTCTGGGTCAGCTAGCTCGATGTCCTGGATGGCGTGTACATACGCTGGCTCGGACCGTCTTTCGACACAGATTGGCATGTTGGTCAGGTGATCCGGGATGTTCAGTAGAGATGCCAATTTGGAAAGTGCATCTGCAAATTGATTTTCTTCCCGGGGCAGATAAATGTATTCTACCTTTTGGAATTGTTTCTCTAGAACCCTTACCCGTGCTTGGTAAGCCACGAGATTGGCGTTCCGAGTTTTCCATTTTTGGAGTGCCTGATTGATGACCAATGATGAATCACCATGGACCCGGAGGTTTGTTACCCCTAAATCAGCAGCAGCTTGCAACCCGTGAATGCATGCTTCGTATTTGGCTGCGTTATTGGTCACGTCAAAGTCCAATTTGATTGATAAGGGAGTGTGTTCTCCTTGTGGTGAAATTAGCAGAATTCCGACCCCGAATCCTCGAAAGTTGGAAGCTCCATCAAAATACAAATCCCATGTCTCAGTATCGGTATGGAATATGTCTTCATCAGGAAAGAACCAAGTATCGGTGTGTCCGTCTTCCGATATTGGGCTATCGGCGAGGAACTCGGCTACTACCCGTCCCTTGATGGCTTTTAATGGTACAAATTTGAGGTCAAACTCGGATAACATTAAAGTCCATCTGGACATCCTGCCGTTGAGGATGGGCTTCTCGAACAGGTATTTGATGGGATCCATTTTGGATAACACGTGTACCTCGTGACTAAGCATGTAGTGTCTGAGCTTTTTAGTGGCCCAAACCAGAGCTAGGCACGTTTTCTCGAGCATTGTGTACTTGCATTCATATTCGAGGAACTTTTTACTGATGTAGTAAATAGCCCGTTCTTCTGAATCAACTGTCTGGGCCAGCATAGCCCCCATGGCTGTCTCGGTCGTTGTTAGGTATAACGACAAAGGCAAACCGGGTTGAGGTGGCATTAATACCGGCGGAGCAGACAGTATCTCCTTGATTTTATCAAAAGCCGTTTGACATTTGTCATCCCACAGTACTCGTTCACCTATCTTCAGCTTCTTGAAAATGGGCTCACATACCATGGTTAATTTTGAAATGAACCGGCTGATGTACTGGACTTTCCCGAGAAACCCCCGTATTTCTTTTTCGGTCTTGGGTGGCTGCATCTCGGTGATGGCTTTGATTTTAGCTGGGTCGACCTCGATGCCGCGTTGGCTAACGATATGGCCCAGTAATTTGCCTGACGTTACCCCGAAACTGCATTTCTGTGGGTTAATCTCATGTTGTATTTGCGTAGCCTGGTGAAGAATTTTCTTAGGGCTACAATGTGCCCATTCCGGTCCTTGGACTTAACGATCATATCGTCGACATAGACCTCCACTTCTTTGTGCATCATGTCGTGTAGTAAAGTAGTGGCGGTCCGTTGATAAGTGCCTCCGGCATTGATAAGCCCAAATGGCATAACAGTGTAACAGTAAGTACCCCAAGGTGTAATGAAGGTGGTCTTACTCATGTCCTCTTCTACCATCTTGATCTGATTGTATCCGGCATACCCGTCCATGAACGATAGAAGGGCATGATCCGCCGTGTTATCCACCAGTATGTCGATATGTGGTAACGAAAAATCGTCTTTTGGGCTGCCCTTGTTTAAGTCCCGGAAGTCCACGCATACCCGCACCATGCCGTCCTTCTTGGGTACCGGCACGATGTTTGCAACCCAGTCTGGATATTCAGACACTTGTATAAAGCCCGCTTTGAATTGTTTGTCGACTTCTTCTTTGACTTTGAGAGACCATTCGGGCTTCATCCTTCGGAGTTTTGGCTTTACCGGTTTGCACCCATCTTTGATGGGTATTCGGTGTTCAGCTATCTCCCGGTCTATACCCGGCATGTCCTTGTAGGACCATGCGAAAACGTCTTTGAATTCCTGGAGGAGATCTGTGAATTGTCTTCTCTCCTCTGGGTCTAAGGATAGGCCCAACTTAAGCATCTGGGGCTCTAAAGTGGTTCCCACGTTGATGGACTCGGTTTCTTCGATTACCGGATCTCGGGACTCCCTTTGTTTGAGCTGCTCGATCAGATGTGGAGGTAGAGGTACCTGTTCGTCGGGTTTCTCAATGTCATTGCATATAAAATTTTTGAAATTGAGAAAATTTTGTAAATAAGACAAGTCGTAAGCAGAACGCTTTTCGATATTATTATTAATAGTAAATTTTGTGAAAAGCTCGAATAGAGCGGCCATCTGATCGTTAGTCAGTGGCGGGATAGGGAGAGGTCTTGGGACAGGCCCCAAGACCTCAGTGGATAAGGGAAGAGGGGTTACAGACTCGACTCTAGCACCAGACCCTCTAGACTCGGACTCAGACTCCGACTCTGACTCTAACTCAGACTCGGTATCCGACATGTCTCCCTCGCCGGTGGTCAGCTTGTAGACCCGTCCTTGACTATCGGTCCACTTGATGGTCTTTCTCCAGGCCCTCTTTCCTGTATCTGCACCAACTTCGGTGGTCAACTTTGTTGGGTCAAACCGATCGCTGTGAAGGATCAGGTTGACCAAGTCGTCTTTCGGGGCGGGGACGGCCTTGTCTTCTCCAAATAAGAGCCCCAGCACGGGCTCAGAATTGTTTTCATCCTCCTGGGATTCGGCCTGGACGATGGTGAATATATCGTCAGGGATGTAGTTGCATTCCCGAGCCGTTTTGGTCTCAGGATATGTGATTGTGGGTTGGTAGAGGCCCACCTGGATCGCCCCAAACACGGGAGTGACAAACTTGATTGCATATGCCCGGCCCACGTTTTCCGAGCTCATAGTATATCCCAAACTGAGCCGAGACTCTCCGTTGTCCAGGACCTCGATGATCTTCCCTGCCGGAAGGTACGACCTTGAGGTGGCTCCGGGTAGGTAACCCAGATTTTGTAGCATCGTGTCGATGCTAACGGTGAAGTAAGGCTTGAAGAGATATGCCTCATCAATCATGCCCACGAAGTCGAATCCTCGTGGTTCGGTGATGTGAGTTGATATGAACTTTGAAACAAGAATGAGAGATATGATTAGTATTCTGAAATGGAACGTGAACAAGTAACCAAAACAGAATGAAAGGATAGTTTTTAAGGATGAATAAACCGTAACCAAGGATAGTATGCTAGGTGAAGTAGACCTATACTTCAACAAAGCGGTTGCTAGATCAAACACTCGATTGAAATAGCGAGTTTAGAGCTTGTAACGCGACTTACTCTAGACTTTGTCTTGTAAACAACAAGGACGTAAAAGAAAGCTTAGCTTTACTCAGGTTTTTGATATGCAAATTGGATGCTTTATTCCTTTAACTAGATGGCTATATATAGCCTACAAATGACCCTTAAACCGGTTGGTTAGGGTGACAATAACAAGGCTACATGGTGACAAAAACAAAGCTTAAACCTATTGTGAACTAGGAGCTAATAACAAAGCTATGTAAACTAGGAGCTAATAACAAAGCTATGTAAACTAGGAGCTAATAACAAAGCTAAGAGAAGAGCATTTCAGCCGTGGCACACTATGTGAACATGGAGCCAAAAACAAAGCTTGAGGATGTGCATACTATGTGAACATAGCCATAGTGTGAACCCAAGTTAATGCCTTCAAATTACCTTGACTAATTGCTCCTTTAATCAGCCCACACACGAGCTAGCTCACCAAATGTAGTAGGATTACTACTAAGCTGGTAGGAGGTGCTAGTGTGGCTGAACTAAGATCATTAGGAGCTAAGGTGACTTTATTGAACTCCTTAGTAGCATCTTGAATCGGATCATCTCCTCCCCCTTGAAAAGGAATTGTCCTCAATTCTGAAATGCCATCTTCATTAAGGTAAGGAGCAAGATCTCTTCCGTTGAATGTGGCATGAGCGTCATAACCATCCGGCCACTCTACCTTGCAAGCGTTGTTGTTTCCCTTGTATGGAACTTCTGTTTGTGGCTTCAACTTGTTCTTCCTTTTGATTGGAAACCTCTCCTTTCTCAAGTGAAACAAAACCAAGTCACCCTCTTGGAAGAGTCTCGGTTTTCTGTTTTTGTTGGACCTTCTTTTGTAGGCTTCTTTGATCCTTTCTCGAATTATTTCTCTAAAGTACAAGTCAGGACTTTTGCTAGCATCACCCGTTATGCAACAAATACTGAAGTGAGTCATTTTGGAGAATGGCAAGTATTCTCTTGGTTTGAAAGGACTCTTTGAGACATGACTTGTTAAGCACTCGCCCACAATGTTTTGAGTACTCCCTCGTATCTTTAGCCAGAATAAGTGTCCCTTCAACATCTCTAAGGTCCTGGTCATGCCAAAATGTCCAGCTGGTCTTCCTCCATGAGCTTCTCTAACTAAAGACTCTGAAATAGGACGCTTTGAGACACAAAGATGGTTCCCTTTAAGAAGAAGATCTTCCTGCAAAACAAACTCATCAAAAGCACCAAGAGCACTAGCTTTGTACCCGGTGATTACATTAGCATCCTTAGCGTAGTAATCCTTCAAAGTCTCGAATCCAAGTGTTCTTTCATCTAGGGTGGATGAGTGTGTGTAGCGACAAGATAAAGTATCAGCTACGACATTGCTCTTACCATCCTTATACCTGGAAGAAAAATGGAAGGGTTGCGAGGGTTCCATCCATTTAGTATGTTTTGGGATCAGTTTTTGCGAGTCATGGCTATACTCTAAGAGTTCATGATCTCTACTAGGTGTCAAGTCAGCCGGTAATTCATTAGAAATGGCAACACCTAGTTTCTTTAGCCCCTCCTCAAATCGTTTCTCTCCAAACCCATTATCAACCCCATGCGGTTCCTCTTCAGTAACCATGACAACATCACGCTCTCCCTCTTCTATGGTATGTTCTCTTACATTTTCACTAGCAAATATGGAGAGGTTGGGTTTTTTGACTTGATTTGCTAACATGGTATACACATCTTGAGGAGTCATGGGTTTTAGAACGATTTTCTTTCCCTTATTTCTTAACTCGTATTCATTTTTCCTCCCATGGTGTACTACATCCCTATCAAACTGCCAAGGACGCCCCAAAAGTATATGACAAGCATCCATAGGGATAACATCACAAAGAACTTCATCGACATAAGACCCCATAGTTAAACCTACTATTACTTGTTTTGTGACCTTAATTTTGTTTCCATCATCTAACCAATGTAATGCATACGGTCTAGGGTGATTAGTAGTGGTTAGACCCAACTTAGTTACCATTTCAGTAGAGGCAACATTCGTACAACTACCTCCATCAATAATCAAACTACACCATTTGGTATTAACTAGACACTTAGTGTGAAAAAGTTGGTTTCTTTGCTCAGTGTTGTGTGAAATGGGGTTAGCATGAAGTGTACGTAGTACTAAAACATTACCATACGTTGGGAGCTCATAGTCCTTTCTTTCCTCCTCCTTTTCTCCCAAGTAGACTTCAGGATCAGTTAAATCTTTGGACTTAGAAATTTCGTTCGCTTTGTCCACCGATTCCCTCTTTAGGTTTTCCAAGAAACTAGAGTCTTCAAAGCTCACAACTCCTGCCATTCTTTACGTCTAAATGATGACCAAAGCTCTGATACCACTAATGATGTGAGTTGATATGAACTTTGAAACAAGAATGAGAGATATGATTAGTATTCTGAAATGGAACGTGAACAAGTAACCAAAACAGAATGAAAGGATAGTTTTTAAGGATGAATAAACCGTAACCAAGGATAGTATGCTAGGTGAAGTAGACCTATACTTCAACAAAGCGGTTGCTAGATCAAACACTCGATTGAAATAGCAAGTTTAGAGCTTGTAACGCGACTTACTCTAGACTTTGTCTTGTAAACAACAAGGACGTAAAATAAAGCTTAGCTTTACTCAGGTTTTTGATATGCAAATTGGATGCTTTATTCCTTTAACTAGATGGCTATATATAGCCTACAAATGACCCTTAAACCGGTTGGTTAGGGTGACAATAACAAGGCTACATGGTGACAAAAACAAAGCTTAAACCTATTGTGAACTAGGAGTTAATAACAAAGCTATGTAAACTAAGAGCTAATAACAAAGCTATGTAAACTAGGAGCTAATAACAAAGCTATGTAAACTAGGAGCTAATAACAAAGCTAAGAGAAGAGCATTTCAGCCGTGGCACACTATGTGAACATGGAGCCAAAAACAAAGCTTGAGGATGTGCATACTATGTGAACATAGCCATAGTGTGAACCCAAGTTAATGCCTTCAAACTACCTTGATTAATTGCTCCTTTAATCAGCCCACACACGAGCTAGCTCACCAAATGTAGTAGGATTACTACTAAGCTGGTAGGAGGTGCTAGTGTGGTTGAACTAAGATCATTAGGAGCTAAGGTGACTTTATTGAACTCCTTAGTAGCATCTTGAATCGGATCATTCGGCTCGGTTTGTGGCATTACAGCTAGCCACGGTGATAGGAGTAGATTCTAGTGTGATGATGTCGTCCCGAAGTGGCATCTTAACTTTCCTATGTAAGGTAGAGGATACGGCCTTGACTGCATGGATCCACGGCCTCCCTAGTAGTAGGTTAAAGGATGAGGTGACATCAATCACCTGGAACTCTAACTCTTTTTCGATCGGGCCCGTTATGATCGTTAGTTTAACGGCCCCGGCAACAGGTTTTGGGCTTCCGTCGAAGGCCTGGATGGTCTGCGCCGTCGGAAGGTAATCGACATCGGTGATGCCGAGGGCTTTTGCGGTCTTTAGAGGAAGGACATTTACGGCGGATCCGTCATCGATAAGCGTCATCGGGAGGTATTTGCCTCGGCAAATGACGGTAATGTATAGGGCCAGATTATGATTGGGCCCAAATACCGGTAGGTCGGACTCGAAGAAGGTGATGAGTGGGCCCTCTTCCTTGGATTTGCCTTTGAGATAGGGCATGATAGTGGCTACCATTTCAGATGGGGTAGCCTGTGAGTCGACCTTGATTTCATCGAGAACCTTAGTCAGTGCTTCCCGATGAGCTTGCGAGCTAACTAAGAGTTGCCATACAGTTAAGTCAGCTCGAACCCTCTTCAATTGCTGGACCAGAGCCGTGTCCGGGCTTGGTTCTTCGAGGGTAGGCTTTGTCCTGGCAGGTTCAGTGACGGATATAGGAGAACGCCCGGCTGCGGCGAGGTGGTTGGTGGCTAAGGCTTTAGATTTAGCCCTTCGGACCTCTTCGAGAGTGATGGGAACAGCTTCTCCTTTGGTTAAGTACACATCATCCTCGTCATCGAACCATATCCCGTTAATTTGAGGGATATAGGGGGAAATGAGGTGAGAATAGTCGATTACCTCACCGGTGAATATTGCGTGGGCGGTGAACGGGTTTTCTTTGTTGCTCGGCTTGTCTCCGGGCAACGGGATTTTTCCGCTCTCGATAAGATCTTGGATCAGGTGCTTTAACCTCCAACATTTTTAAGTATCATGCCCGTTACCCCGGTGATACTGACAGTAGGCTTGGGCATTATAAGTTTTGGGCCTCTTCTCTACTGGAGGTTCTACAGTTGGGCCTATCGGTTGGATCAGGCCCTTTGAAGATAGCCTTTGTAAGGCATAAGTATAGGTAGTCCCTATATCTGTGAATACCCAATTTGGTGTATTCTTTTTAGATGAGGTGTCCAGCAGGTTTACCTCGTCAAAGATGCTGCGAGTTGCAGCTGCAGGTGTGGGCTTGTTTGTAGATGAACTAGCCCCTTGATAACCTTTAGTAGAGGCCTTAGTCAGGCTCTCTAGTCTCAGGTCATCCTCGATTCTCGTGCCCATTTCAGTAGGGATAGCGAAGTTGGGGATGATGGCATACCGGAGATGGACCCGGTAGGATGGGAGGAGGTTTTTGACAAAAGCCTCCACTAGGGCCTTCTCGCCGGGCTTGTCGACCATCTTCACGCTCTCGGCCCTCCATCTTTGCAAGTATTTTGTGAATCCTTCTTTGGGCTCTTGAGCCATGACATCCAGAGTACGCATTGTAGTCTGGATTTCAGTGTTATCGGCGTAGTTCCGAGCAAATTCGGTCGCCACATCGTCCCAAGTCTTGTATTTCTTGGGGTCGAGCCTGTAGAACCATGCATTGGGATGCTTCTCCAAAGAGGAAGGGAATAGGTGCTTGAACATAGTTGACTTCACCCCCTTGACCGCCATGAAGTCCTTGAAAGCCCGGATGTGGTGGACCGGATCTTCGGTACCCTCAAACATAAGAATTCTCGTTAAGTTGAGGTTGGCAGGTAGCTCGTCATTCAAAAGTGAATAAGTACGAGCATTTTCGGTGTGGATCGAGTTGTTCGTCGATAAGTGGACTTGCTCTTCGAGCCTACGAACAACACTGATCAACTCGGCTATGGGCCCAGTGGGCTCAGCTCCTTCAACTGGGGCCGTTTTCTCCACGGCGCTCAAGCGGGTAGCTAACGTTGCTTGGTTAGCCTGAATGGAGGTCAGTTGAGTCTCGATCTTGGTCAGAGCATCCTTCAACTCTTCCATTTTGCGTTGATGTCGGGTTGCGGGTGGCCTGTTTGTAAGAACACCGCGTAATCAGAAGCTAGCCCAAATCTCGGAATAGCAAGTACATCCCAAACAAGACCAAAAGAGGAAATGACTCGAGAAAAGACACCTAGACGGGTGACTCGTGAAGTGTGGGCCTTCCTTAGGATTCGGCGAGTGGGCCTAGTCCTGTTCGAAGGAAGGTCCACGTGAGACATCCCCAGACTTTTGACTCGATTGTGTTGACGGGCCCTCTTTCGTAAGAGTATGTCCTACTTAGGTGGGCCTTGCCTTAGTCTAATAAGGCGGACTGGGATAGGGAAGAAACCCGTGATGTAAGATCGACAGAGTTTCGACGCTAGAGACATCGACAACTTATGACATGACCCGACACCGCTAAATACGGGAAGTCCTAAGAAGAGGGAAGTTTTGAAAATTGATTGTTTTTTTGAAAAAGTCCGAGAAAACTCGGTTGAGGGCTCAATTTTCGAGAAAAATGAAAGAGCATTGGGCCGCGGGTTTTGAAAGTAATTTTGAGTTTTGAATTGGGCAGCATACCATCTAGAAAATAGGCTATTTTGAGTAAAATCATAAGTCCTAAATTCGGCATGCAACCAGGATTTTGAAAATCGAAAGTCTTGAAAAAGATGCAATTTTTGAAAAGATGACATTTTTGAAAACGACTCGGAAACCAAGTAGCACGTAGTCACACAAGCATTATAACGACGCCATGTATGCTTTACACTAAGTCTCGGTCGGTCTAAGAAGGTCTATACCAGTGTGTATAGTCTAGACGTTGATCAGGACGGACTCTCTAAGTCGAATTGAGGTTAGAACATGCCGCGAAACCCACTCGAATCGACTATGGACACCTTTTAACATATACATATTGGAGTACATCAACGGTATAGTGGGACGTCGGTCGCCAGTACCGGCCCGAGAAAATATGGGGTTATGCATGAACCATAAAACTAAAACGCGTATTGTACTAGTCAAACGATTTCTATTCGAGTCTCACCCTGAGGATGCCGATGGTTAGTCACTCATCAGTTAATCCCCAGCGGAGTCGCCAAATTGTGGACATGACAAAAGTCCACCCCGACGCGGCCACGCGCGGGTTTGGGTAGGCGAATGAATCTCCATATGAGAATGGATCGAATTGAAATTTAGGTCTATGTAGAGTCGCCACCAAATTTTGTGGTTATTCGGAACCATTCGAGCCCACTCTATGTCATAGTGGTCCATATACAAAATACGGTCCATTTCCGATGTCAGAGTTTATTGGGCTCGTCCCTTTGCATTTGATACCAATACCGACATTATCGGATATGTGTATTGAATGACTCTCGTGCGCCAACGGTTTCGGGCATCCGGAAACCGAGGTTCTGAGTAAGGGGTGAGGGTACGTGTTGGGAAGCCCACAAAGGACACCCAACCCCGCCTGCACATTAGCGGCCTCTACTAAGAATTCGAATGACTTTCCAATACGCGCGTTAGTTGAACGGGAAAATGATATGCAAAGATTATTTTCCCTAAACATGTGAATGGAATTGAAAAGGGTTTCTAAGTCAATTTAATGCAATTAATTCTAACGTCGAAGTTGAATTTTAGCATTTGGGTTCATTTTAGTAAAATAAAATAAACGAGCAAAAAATGACGAAAGAAACAAGTAAATTGTTAGTGATGGCATAACGAATAATAACGGTTTGCAAATATTAAATGATATAGAATGATGTAAATGAGATGATGCATGGTTTTGAAAGAGGTGTTTCACGTAATAGATTAGGCACGTGTTGACTTAAGTCACGAAAACGATAAACGAGACTTGAATGTGATATGTAGGACTCATGGTTTGACGCGATTAAGGGCCACTCGACCGAGTCATTGTGTGACCTGACCGAGTGGACCTCTGAAAAGCGGTCTGTCCAGGTTTTGTGACCCTACTCGACCGAGTTGCTGACCAACTCGACCGAGTACATCGCCACTCGACCGAGTCACTGTGAGACTCGACCGAGTGGAGGTCATAGAGGCATTCTGTCTCGGTTTTTGTAGTGTCACTCGATCGAGTGGCGTAGGCACTCGGTCGAGTGGCACCTGTACGAACCGTGTCGTTTGCAATTTTAGATATTGCTTTTGATTTTTGATAATTCGACAGTTTTACCGAATTGAGCATAAATATTGTATGACTTATGCTCGATTCGGGTTTTTTTTATAAATCATAGATTTGGTTGAACCGAATATAAATATTGTTCGAATTTATACCCGATTCTAAATGTGAATGCTCGTCGTATCCCATATTCGATTATGGAATCGATATGGAATACTAGAGCGGAAAAAATAAAGGAAATTAATTTGAGTCGTTTTAAGTCAATCAAAACGACATGAATTTCTCTCCGCTTTCGTAGTGTCATAATTATAACGTGACATCTACGCTAGCATCAACGAAAAATCGAATTGATTGAATTAAATTGACTAGATTTGCTAGATTCGACATCCAATTATGAAATTGGTATCGAATCTACGAAATCGACGCTTTGCTTAAATTAGAGGACTTGATTCCCTCGGCTTTTCCGACATCGAAATAAATCCCGAGGGATTGTGATGTCGGATTCGCGTCAACGGGTTCCGACCCTTATTGAAAGTTGATTTTAAAAATTGATGAATGCAAGATTAATGATAATGACGACAAAAATACTAACGAATTATTGTTTAAGTTTGACTTATCTCAATAATCAAATAGTCGGGGTGCCGGAATAAGCGACCGTCAACGCTGTGTGCAGTACACTTGTATATTCGTGTTTTCTTATTCCGATATCCTTCTTATTCGACACAAATCGATAAGTATTTTAATGCTTTGGTATGAATAGTCTTATCGATATTAAGATGCAATGAACAAAATTTAAAAAAAACGAAAAAAAAAAGGATGCAAGAAGAAGATGAAGACGACGTGAGGAAGAGAAGGAGAAAAGAAAGAGTTTTGACACTCTCAACCTACATGTTCTTGTCTCGGATCGAATTCGTAACCGTGGCTTTAACACAAGAGTCTTCGAGGTGAATGAAGGTTAAGTTATGGTGGTTCGGGATTGATTCCTAAAACTAGGTTTAGGGTTTTTGCTAGTGTAATGCTTTAGGGTTGTATGTGTATGATTGCTCAAATGTAGAGATTAGGGTTTTTTGAAGTGGTAAAAAAGTTGTATAATGTATTGCATGAGGGTTGCTTATATAGGCAAGGCTAGGGCACCCGGTTTAGGGTTACTCGACCGAGTAGGTGGCTAACTCGGTCGAGTGGCCCGTCACGCCTGCAGCCGGGCTCAAAACAGGCCCACTCGATCGAGTGGGTCGGGCACTCGATCGAGTGGCCCAACGGGTTGCACGGGTCCATTGACTTGGACCTTGACTTTGGATGTTTGATGGGTTTTGTGTTTGACTTGGACTTTTTGATGATGTGAGGGGTTGTTTTGTGTGTCTCGGAAACAACTTTGACCGGGGTTGACACAATCGCAAAAAGTCGGTTTTAATTCCGGTGTCGGTTTCGGCCCAAATTAGCCTTATTTGATTGGAAACGACCCACTGGACCTGGATTTGAGGTTGATTTTGTGATATTTGTACTCTGTAAGTGTGTTAGCCAACGATTAATGGATTTGAGCCCGTATCCGAGCGCATAGAAGCATGTTAGCGTCCGATCATCATCGGGTGTTTTTTGGAAACTGCCATAGACACCTGACAGTCAAAATGCGGGTGTCTACAACCGTGTTTTTTGCGCGGTGCGTCTAAGTGTGTAGTGGACTCGAATGGACCCGAACTCCCACAAAGTTCGGTGGTGACTGCATTACGATTCAATTTCAATTTGAGAACCATCTCACATGAGAACTCTCGCCAAAGCAAGTAAGAATGCGCGCACGCCTCCCAGCGTCCCGGGGGAGTGGGCTTTGCCATGTCCATACTAGGTACAAAGAAGAAGTTCAAACCGAGGATCCAAAGCCGCCTCTACCACCGGGATCTCCCCCAAGAACGTCACTAGGGAACTAGAGCTACGGAAACCTCCACAACAGCCTCAGTCGTACTCGGGATCTCTCCTGTCAACACCAACTCCTCAGGGACACTTTTATCCTCCTCTATCAGTTTCGGGTCGACCCGAGGCTCAGCTCGTGACCCAGCCCGCTGCTTCTTGAGCCTCTCAATCTCCCAAGTTTGACAACTTACAGTTATTGTCAAGTCCCTCTTGATCTTCTCGAGATCAGTCACCTGGGTCTCTAGCTGCAGCACCATGTCGGGAACGTCCTACAAAATTCAACATAAGAAGCACCAATATAAGATTTCTATCAACAAAGATAAGCTATCTACAAAACACATATCGAGCTGGTCCCAACAGCGTCCCAAGACGAGGCAGAAGGCCTCCCCGACGCGCAAGCTCGAAAGCGTTTGGTAGCCTGCCATAACCGTTGGTGAGTAGCCAACGACACGTAAAATCAACAAAGAAATGTAAGCATCAATCATATCAACAACAAATGAGATAAACAAGCAAGATTTACATACCCGGTATACCTGATCGCGTGTAACCCCCCGGCCCAAACTAGGACCGAAAATGTTAGTCGCGGTAGCCCGCCAGGCTTTGTACCGGTCCCACAGATCAACACGAGTCCTTTCTAGCGCATTTTATCCTCACTCATGCGAATCCCGAAAACCTTCCCAGGAGGTCACCCATCCTTAGATTACTCCCAGCCAAGCACGCTTAACTGCGAAGTTCTTTTGCATGGACAACCAGAAAAGAAAGTGCACTATGTTGATGCGAGTAGTACTTCAAATCCCTTTAAGCAAAGCTCATTAATAGGACATCTTAAATCAATGTGGAGGTATTTCAATCACTCCCACTTGAAGAACGCAACGTCCTTGGTGTACCTGGCAGCATAACCCCTGACCCAGAATCCACCCCCGCTAGGTGCCAAGTGCACGGTCGCAGGATTGCTCTGATACAATTTGTAACACCCCAGCCTAAACTAGGACCGGAAATGTTAGTCGCGGTAGCCCGCCAGGCTTTGTACTAGTCCCACAGATCAACACGAGTCCTTTCCAGCGCATTTTGTCCTAACTCATGCGCATCCCGGAAACCTTCTCAGAAGGTCACCCCATTCATAGACTACTCCCAGCCAAGCACGCTTAACCGCGGAGTTCTTTTCCATGGACAACCAGAAAAGAAAGTGCACTTTGTTGATATGAGTAGTACTTCAAATAATCTTTAAGCAAAGCTCATAAATAGGACATCTTCAATCAATGCGGGGTGTTTCATCGCGCCACTTCATCCCCGCATCCATCTACCCGGGAGGACAAGGAGGCATTGGCTCGATATACTCAACGCTAGATGGGTCAATCCTAAGCAGAGTCAGGGGAAAGTCTGGAGGCTGAACAACATCGGTCGGGTTTGCCAACTGACACAAAAAACGAGAAAGCCTCAAAAGCGAGTTCATTCATAATGAATATCGAAATCAAGAGAACCAAAAACAAACAAGACTTACCACAATACATGGTGGCAAGCCAGTCACCGACAGACGTGGGACACATACGAGGCGCCAGGTACAACAACGCTTTACCTCCCTCACCGTCTCTACCCTCCAGAGCCTAAGCTACAGTTGGAGGTCTGAACATCGTCCTAGAAGGATCCACAGGCACCCGAAATTCGCCATAGAGGCACTAGTGAACCAACCGCTCGCCCAAATACTATACCGGGCTCGACAGTGTAGGATATAATAATTTTTAGGTGCAGAATATAGTAAGTCGGGGCAAGGTCTGAGAGGAGACGGCATAAAGGTGACAATCAGGTGAGTCAGGTCGTGTCATATCTGATTCAGGTCATATCGAGTAAAGCATCCAATTTGGGTCGATACAGGTTCAGGTCGTGTCGCTATTGGGTTGGGTAATTTCGGGTTAATTGATCTGGCGGACCAGGTCGGGTTTGGAACAAGTCATTATCGGGTCTAGTTAGTTTATCATATTACTTCAATATTTTTCTGTTTAGGTTTTTTATTGTTATTTGCTGTAATTACTTTATTATTAAGTCACATGTCAAACCAAACAATAAATCAATCTCAATTAGATCATTTAAAATATTAATACTCCGTAATTGTTTGATCGTCAATATCATCAAATCGGATCGGTTAGGTTGTCTAAATTTTTGAATTCTATCAGATCAACTTTTGCCCGCTCTTAAATGAAGTAGATATTTGGTGTCAAATTCAAAAAAACAACTTTTACTTTATTCTGGAGGAATGTCCCACGCACATCCAATCAAGTGAATCGCGTCTGCGTCTCCCACATGTGTAAGCAACATCAGGTCCGCACATGTGAGTTCTGTGTGACATCCTAACTCAACCTTCAAAATTTTGAAATCTCCCTAAACAAAAACACACACTCTCTCTCCTCCACAAAAAAAAAGACGTTTGAAGAAGAATCAATCAGTTGAATTGAATCCTACTAATCTACTTACTGTAGCCTTCTACTGAAAGTACATCGCAGCTTATACGGACTATTTCTCACTACCCATTTTCACTTTCATGGGTTTTCTTTGAATCATTACAACAGTAAAAGCCCGAATTAGAGAGAGAGAGAGCATTCAAGTTTTGGTTGGGGAGTGAGTGTCTGAACGATAGAAAGAGAGAGGAAAAAAACAAAAAAACTAAAGAAATTAAGATGAACAATAGACAAAATCAAAGATCCGGGGTTTCAACTGCTCATCACCAGAGACAGTATTCTGATAATTTTTTGGATAATGGCTTTTGGGGTCAATCCAATGCTGCTCAACAGGTTAGATCTGATTTCCTATTTGCATTCAGATTATTGTTGTGTAATAGTTTGTTTTTGGGTTCTTAAGATTTAATCTTTACACTCTACTTAAAGCTGTTGCATATTTTATTCTACATTTGCAGTTTCTTTGTTTTTTTTCCCTTGTTGAATCTTTACTGGCATTTGAGTTACGTATTGTTGATCATAGATGTGGGGTGATTAATTTGGTTCTGATTATAGTTTGTAGTGATTTGAGGATAAATGATTCTTATTCTTAAGTAAATGAATGATTTTCAGCTTAAAGTTTCTGTAGGTTTAGATAGTGGAGCTGGTTGTTGGTAGTGATTGACTACTGGGTTGTATTTGAGTTAGATACTCGCTGTTTGTAATTGGAGTTGAGTGTTTCTGGTTGGCCTTACTTCAACTGCAACTTATTTATGGATTAAAGTTTGTGAGTTCACTAGGTTTTGGAGTGATACGACTTCTTAGGGGATGCTTAGCTCATCATATTGCAGAAAATGTCATATTCCTTCAGTTGATGACTTGAAGTACTGGTGAATGCAGGACTATGGCTATTATGGACAAGCACCAAGAGATACTAGAAATGGACAGAGGGGGTTTGGCGGAGGTGGGGAGTATTACACGGAGCAATCTACGCCACCAGTGAATCCTTCGCGGATATCAAGAAAAAACAGTGAGGGGCAGATTTCGTCGAGTGAGTTCAGTCCTGGTCTGTTGGATCTCAATTCTCATGATACCGAGCTTCTAACTGAGGTAAGTTAAAAGAATTGTCTCTTTTATGGTTGTTTGGTTACTGCATTGTGTAACTTTGCTCTTCAATGCTGCCTAATAATGGCTATAGTAACAAAAAGTAAGGGGGCCAATGTGTGGTAGTGGTTTGAATCCTTGGCTGCATGTCTTCATGTTTAAAATAGCCACCACTCAATCATAATGTTAAGGAGGATCAAATTATGCAACACATGCCCTAATTTTATGAGCGTTTAAAATAAGCTCAAGCCACATCTATTCCTTAATTATACACTAGTTTGTTGCTGTTGCATAAGGTTGAAATCATCTGGCTCATCATAGTGTTTGGATACATGAAGAGGAAGTAATTGAAATGAATGAACAGAAGGGAAGGGGCAGGGTGCGAAGGTAAGAGAAAGGAGGGGAGAGGAGGGGGGAATGTTCTTCAATATATTCTATGTTAGAGTGATTTTGATTTGTCATGGAGGGAAAAAAACATCTCTCTATTTCCCTCCTTCTCCGTTCCCGCTCATACCTATTTGCATAGCAAACAATAGAAATAATATCCCTCCCTCCCTTTCTCTCCAAATTCCTCCATCCACAGAGAGATGTATGAAAAAATTGTATAACAACGTGGGAAATCCACTCTTCGATGTTTGATTTGTGATTTTGTTTCATATGTTGAACCATAATCCATTTTGATTATGAATTCATGTCGACCTAATTGTGCATGAAATTTGAGTTCATGAGTCCAAGTACAATAGCACAAGTTCTACTTTACAATAGCAGTGGTTGTTCGATAAAATAACACAAAAAACTAGCTAAGATAGTTCCTTTATCTTTTTTAGTCCAGAAGTCTCAATACAAGAGCAACGTTTCTTTCATAAAATAGCACAAGTTACAAAAAATAGCACAAAAAACCAGAAAAACACGCGTGATTCGCACACTGCGAGAGGGTCACTTGTGTGTTTTTTTCTTCAACCCCTTCTTTTGTTGCTTAGTGCCAGATCTTGCCTTTGATATCGTGGTCCAACGGTTGATATTGAGACCTAAGGACTCGAAAATATAGAGGGAGTCACGTGATCCTAATTCTATCTTTATGTGTAGTATGTATGTATGTATGATATTGAAACCCAAGGACTCAAAATATAGGGGGAGTCACGTGATCCTAATTCTATCTTTATGTGTAAAATATAGGGGGAGTCACGCGATCCTAATTCTATCTTTATGTGTATGTGTGTTTGTGTGTGTCTCTCTCTCTCTGCGCTTGTGCGTGCATGTGTGCCTTCACGCAACTTCTGATTTTGATGGACTAATGTCACATTAAAGTGCTGCAGTCTACTAAGAATTATAGGAATGACTTTTGCCCAAACATTGAGCTGATAAATTGCCATCGATAGTAAATAGATAACTCGTTTTGAGTGGCTGAGGTGAATTATTAGTATTAACAGCTTATTGTGATGCGTTTAGCTACTCACCAACACTAACATCAGAGCCTTAGTCCCAAAATGATGCATACCTACTCATTTAGTAATATTTATATTGTCTTTTAATCGAATTGACCTTGTCAATTCAAGACGACATCCTTGGTGCATGATGTTTGTTGATGATATAGTATTGATTAATGAAACGAAGGACGGGGTTGAAAGGAATGCATATGCTAAGATGGATGTGTGGGCATACAAGAAAGTATTGACTTAAAAATGAGATGATTAAGGAGAAAGTATGAGTGACCCCTATAGAGGATAAGTTGATGGAGAATCGAGTAAGATGGTTTGTGCACGTGAGATGGAGGCTGGTTGTTGCACCTACTTGAAAGATGGAGAGAGCATGGGTTGGTGCGGGGCCGAGGAAGACTTAAACAAATTTGGATATGAGTGATTGAGAACGATATGAAGTTTCTTGGGATTTGAGAAGTTATGGTGTTGTATAGGACGACGTGCAGTGACTGAGTTTCTTCTTTAGCTTGATTTTTTTTATTATTATTAACGCTTTCCACGTAGTTTTGAGTTTGGAACTGTATATTATTACTAGTATTATTATTTCATTGTTCGCCCTTCTAATATTTCTACTCGTACTACTTATTACTCCAATTATGGTGTAGTATGTTTTATTTTGGTAACGACTTGACGACTTCAGATAATTATTCTTGTTAGCCGACCCAAGGGACTAGGGACTAAGACTCTGATGTTGTTGTCTTTTACACTGCAGGTGCCTGGTCCTGGCCAGTACACCAATTCTTTTTATCCATCATTTCAGAGCAGAAGCTTTGATGACATGGAGCTTCCGACTAGTAAGGCTGGAATTAGTAGGTCCCGTGGCTTGCAAGAAAACAATGTTACGAAAAGTATTTCAGTGGACAAGGATAAAATTAGCGCTGTTGCAAAAATTAAAGTTGTGGTATGACTTTTTCATTCAGAAATTCTTAGTTCATTATCCAAGATGTTTTGCTTACCTGTTTAGAGCTTTTTTAGATGAATTTATGAACAGTGGTTCCACTGCTCGTTTAAAAAGGCCTGGTCTACAAAATAACTTGACTATTAGAACATAGATCCTACTTATTTATGATAAGTTAAATGATCTGCCAGTATAGGTAGTCTCTTGAATGACCATTTTGTCACATTAGTCATAGAACATGACTCCTCCGGTAAGTGAAATACACTGAAGTTAAAGAATCAATGACAAAGCATGCTTAGTTTGGGCTTGGATTGATGAAGAAGTTGCATTTTTGGGTAGACTCGTTATCATTTCTCATTTTGCATGCATGACCAGGTTCGGAAGAGGCCGCTTAACAAAAAAGAGCTGGGAAAAAATGAGGAAGACATTATCGAGACAAATTTCAATTCATTAACAGTTTACGAAACTAAATTGAAGGTATCCCTTTCACGCGACTTTGAATATCTTTCTTTCTTATTCAAGTCTTCAGTTTAATTTCAAGCATTTTAAATTTCGCTCCAATCTACCGATGGCAGATTTTCACCATTATCACATGTCGATGTCTAAAAAATCTGGTGCGGAAATCACTCAATGTAAAAAAATAGTTTGATCATTCTGTCTTCCCCCTTACTCTTCTTCTTGTTATTTGCTCTGTCTGCTCCAAAACAGAGAATTGAATTATAGATTAACATATGGGAAAATTCACCTTCTCTGCCATTCTTGTTTGAGCAGTAACAATCTAACTATTTACGGTTAAGAGTCACACTCGAAAAAGAGGATTGTATAATAGATTACTGCATGGGAAACACCTCCTAAGTCATTCTTGCTTGAACATCAGCAATCTAACCATCCAAGTGTCAGACCCTCTATTTTTTTTTAAATTACAAATGTGTACATGCTTAAATCAGTTTTTTTTCAATGGTCAAAGGTTTCAAATTGACCTCAAAAAGCTAAATATGAAGAACATTTTGAAATAGCGGTTGTATTACATTTCTTCTAAACCTCTGTTGATTGAGTGTTGTTGGCTACTATGCATTTATGCTCAAGGAGAAAGTGGTCAACTTGCTTTCCATCTGACTGCTTGCTTGCATTTTGTGTGTGTATGATTACGGTGGCTGATTATAGATAGCTCTCATGGATCGTGCATTAGGGTTTCTTTTTTCTTTTCAATTATGCATGAGAGATGATGATGCTACTGCGGACTAATTATGTGGATACAGGTTGATCTTACAGAATATGTTGAGAAGCACAACTTTGTATTTGATGCAGTGCTAAATGAGGAAGTTTCAAATGATGAGGTGAGAGGAAGAAGGGATAATCAGTAATAGTTCTTTCTATTATTTTCTCAAACTTTTGTTGATCTTTGTATCTCTCAGGTCTACCGTGAGACTGTAGAACCAATAGTGCCTATAATTTTTCAACGGACAAAAGCAACATGCTTTGCTTATGGACAGACAGGTAATATTTTGGTTCAGGTTGATGTTTATGCAGCTATATATTTTGTTGAAGAACTATGGGTTTTAAAGGATAACTCTGTGGGTTTATGTGTTTGCAATTCCAATGGAACACAAGACTCACTATTTTTTGGCTTTGAAATGTGATGAATTTATGGAAATGACTCATTAAACTCTCTATTCTTCTTGCTTCATAAAGTAGGAAAAGTTATTGCATTTTATGGTGCAATTTCTGTCACGGATAGGTAAGGTTGGGTACATCCAAACCTGCTTTACCTGGCCTCACGTGGAGCCATCGAAGCACCGGGTTGATGTTATTGTTGTGAAAGGTTGCTTTTACAGCTTTCAGGCTGGTAATTTCTGCATGGTAAACTTTTAACTCCAGCTTCCAGCAGTTTAGTGGCTTCATTCAGCTGGAAATTATATTCAACATTTTCGACCTTATTATAAAGTATAAGGGCGCTTTTTTGGAGGGTCAAAATTTGGAGCTGACAACGTAGGGTAAACTTCAAAGTTGAAACTAGGTTGTGAAGGAAAAAGAAGAAACCAATGGGTATACAGTCATAAAGAACAACCCAAGGATTTTTGCAATAGTTGGCAGTAATCAAAATTTCCATACTCTTATCATCTGACTTTTTTTCCTTGGTGAATTTCGACTTCCAAGGCATCCTCTTTGTGGATCTGACTGTTTAGTCAAATGTGTTATTGCATGACCGTGTCATAAAGAACAACCCAAGGATTTTTGCAATAGTTGGCAGTAATCAAATTTCCATACTCTTATCATCTGACCTTTTTTTCTTGGTGAATTTCGACTTCCAAGGCATCCTCTTTGTGGATCTGACTGTTTAGTCAAATGTGTTATTGCATGACCGTGTATATATATATATATATATATATATATATATATATATACTGTATATTTTATGGACAACTTTTTGATTTAAAAAATGAAAAAGTTTTTGACGTTCTGACCACTGTATAGTGATCAGTTAGTGTTGTCATTTCTTTTCTCTCTTTTCATTTTAGTATGTATTTGCAACAGACTGTTGCAAATGATTTAAATGATTTCATGTCTATACCACAGGATTAGTATTATGGATTTATTGCTTCATGTTGTCATTGTTGTTGTTGTTGACACATGTCTCTGCTTTCGTATGAATCAGCAGAGAACCACCATATTGAAGCTCCGTTCTTTTCTTGGTGATATCCTCTGTACTGTCAACATTACACTATAACTTATGTGTCCCTCTTTCAGGAAGTGGGAAGACTTACACAATGAAACCGTTGCCACTTAAAGCATCCAGAGATATTTTGCGGTTAATGCACCACACTTACAGAAATCAGGGTTTTCAGCTATTCTTTAGCTTTTTTGAGATATATGGGGGAAAGCTGTTTGATCTCCTCAATGAGCGGAAGTGAGTGTCCTCATTCACAACAACTTTCAATATGTACATGATGAATCAGATCTCTCTCTCTCTCTCTCTCTCTCTCCATTGTCTTTGGTGGTCCCTCCCTTTATATTATCGTTAATACCCCGTGCAAAGTTGCACAAATATAAATAAAAAAATTATATAGATGATCTTATTTGGATATTCAACCTTTAACATAAAAAATTATAATATGGCGAAAAAGTATACGCATAAAATCAACCTGAAATATATATATACATATATACATGAAAATCTATGCGAAGACACATGTTCGACCCGTATCTAGTATCTTGTTCACACTCGTATCTCGTACGTTTGATACCATTGTTAGTTGAGTTAATTAGTTTTAGCTTATGTTTTCTAAAACAATCTAAAATTACTCTTCGTAGGACTTAATTTAATATATGAATGGTAACACAACATTTCAGGAAATTACGAAGAAAAAGTAGGCTTCTAATTATAACCGCCTCATGAAAGTCAAAGCGTAACATTAAAAACAGAGTGTCACTATTATTTCATAGTAAAAAAAAATCTTAATTGATGATTACTCGTATACAAAGTGTTCTTACACTAGTCGTGTAATAATGTAATACGTAAAATGTCTTATATCCTCAAATTTCAATATTCACATGAAATTTTGTTCGCTATAAAGTACGATCGGTTAGATGAAATTTATATTAATATTTTCATAACTAATATCCCATTTTTATAATAGATTATTATCAGTTATCGATAACACTATACTCCCTCCAGTTTTATATGTTTGCCCCGTACTTCATTTTTGGCAGGTTTTTTATGTTTGCCCCATTTCTCCACTTTCCTTTTTGGTCTAACTTTTTTTTTACCACTTCATCCCTACAAAGTTACATATTATACTCCCTCTCTTTTGAGTCTTAAAACACTCTTAAGACTATAAACGTAAGTAAATTATACCACATCAAAAAATTATACTTCCTTCGGTCACTATTTTTTGGCCAATTTATCAAAATAACCCTCACAAATATTAAGGTAATGAAGAAAAAAATAGTGACCGGAGAGAGTATATTAAGATGATGGAATTCTATTATATAAATAAAAATAACCATTTCTCCAAATTATGATGAGGTGATGAAATTCTATATTATAAATAAGACTAATCATTCGTCTTTAGATATAAGGAGAAAAATTATCCTTCGTTCTTAAATATCAATAAAAAACTTTTAAGTCTTAAAAAGTCTCTTAATAAGACTACAAATTTAAGCAAAAATAATCTCACATCGAAATATTATAATAAGGTGATGAAACTTTATATTATAAATAATACTCCGTAATAATCATGTGCTCTTAGATACTAATCAAAAATCTTTTGAGTCAAAGTATATTCCGTATTAAGACTATAAACTTATAAAACTATCCCACATTCGAAAAATTATAAAGTTTCATCAAACACAAAACTTTTGAGTCTTAAAAAACTTGTTAAGAGTATACACTTAAATAAAAAATTATAATAAGGTGATGAAATTCTATATTATAAATAAAACTAATAAAGAAAAATTCTTTAGACATCAACCAACTTAAGTAATTCTTCCACAACGGTTATGAATTTCTATTAAATAAAAGTAATCATTGTTTTTAAATATCAACTACCAAAAAAAACTTTTGTTTTTTAAATTATGATGAGGTCATGAATTTGTAGTCTTATTTTTTGATTTGTTTTTAAAAAACTTTTGAGTTAAAAAAATGTCTTAATAAGACTACAAACTTAAAATTATCTCACATCGAAACAATTAAAATAAGTTACGGTGATGATTCTATACTATAAATAAGACTACAAATTTTAGTTAAATTATTCCACATCGACAAATTTTAATAATTTGATGGATTTCTATATTATAAATAAGACTAATTATTTGTTCTTAGATATCAATCAAAATCTTTTAAGTTTTAAAAACTCTTAAGACTATAAATTTAATTAAATTATCCCACATCGAAAAATTATACCCTCTCGTTTGAGTTTTAAAACACTCTTAAGACTATAAACTTAAGTAAATTATCCCACATAAAAATTATACAACGAAGAGAGTATAATAAGACGATGAAATTCTCTTATATAAATAAGACTAATCATTCGTCCTTAGATATCAACTAAGACTATATAGTTAAAGTATAATTATCCCGCATCGAAAAATTAATATGGGTTGATGGAATTCTATTTATTATAAATAAGTGTTGTCAATTAAACAAACGATTTGGAGAAGAACAATTTTTTAGAGGAAGATTTTTTTTGTTTGTTATTATTGATGATGATGCTTGAGACTACAACAGCTATATAAAGAAAACAACTGACTCCTACTTTTCCTGCTTCCTCTAATTGACTCCACTAATGACTCCACTAAAGTCTAAAACATGATCAACCATCATGCTCTACAAACTTGATCTCAACTTAACTGGAAGCAACAACAATAACTGAATGATAAACTCCTAAGACTCAATGACATTAGCTAACTGACTTTAACTGAATGTGTTGAATCACATTTCAACACCATCCCTTGATTCAAACATCCGGACTCCAATCCTCTCCATGAAGAATTGATGCTTCGCTTGAGTTAGACCTTTTGTGAACAAATCAGCATTCTGCAAGTTTGTTCCACAGAACTTCAATTCAACACTCCCATCACTTACCAAGTCTCTTATGAAGTGATGTTGAACCTCTATGTGTTTGGTCCTGGCATGGAATGCAGGATTTCTTGTCATTGCTATGCTTGACTTGTTATCACACCATAACTCTGTTGCACCTTTCTGCTTATACCCAGATCAGTTAAGAGTTTTCTTAACCAAAGAGCCTGTCTGGCTGCTGCTCCTGCAGCTACATACTCTGCCTTAGAGGATGACAGGGCCACAGTCTCCTGTTTCTTTGAGCTCCAGGTTATTGCACCAGTTCCAAGACTGAACACTGACCCAGATGTACTCTTCCTGTCATCAATGTTTCCTGCCCATTCACTATCTGTGTAGCCCATAAGCTTGAACTTTTCTGACTTGGAGTACCAGATTCCATACTCTGATGTTCCAGCCACATACTTCAGAATCCTCCTTGCTGCACCAAGATGTTGCTTGCTTGGATTATGCAAATATCTTGACACAACACTCACACAGTAAGATATGTCTGGTCTAGTGTGTGTTAGATAATTCAATCCACTAACTAAACTCCTGTACAACTTCTCATCAGCACTTGGAGTTCCATCATCTCTTTGGAGTTTGTCGTTGGTGTTCATTGGAGTAATAGCAACAACCTTTTCGTCCATGTTGAATTTCTTCAATAGATCTTGGGCATACTTTCTTTGATGCTGAAATATACCATTGCTTCTTTGCTTAATCTCCAGACCAAGAAAGTAACTGCAGCAGACCCAAGTCTGTCATCTCAAATTCACTCATCATTCCCTGTTTGAAGTCTTCCAGTAGCTTTGTGGATGAACTGAAGTAGATAATATCATCTACATACAGACATATTACTAGAAACCCATAACCTTCTTGCTTCTTGATGTATAGAGTGGGTTCATTCTCACTTCTTTTGAATCCATCTCTTGTGAAGAAGTGATCTATTTTGCTGTACCAGGCCCTTGGAGCCTGTTTCAATCCATACAATGCCTTTTTCAATCTATACACCTTTTGTTCTTCCTTTTCTTTGATGAATCCCTGAGGTTGCTCCACATAAACCTCTTCTTGTAGCTCACCATTTAAGAACGCAGATTTAACATCAAATTGGTACACAGGAAAGCCAAATTGCGCAGCTAATGCAAGTATGACTCTCACTGTCTCAAATCTTGCAACAGGTGAGAATGTCTCACCATAATCAATTCCCTCAAGCTGTGCGTACCCCTTTGCTACTAACCGAGCCTCGTGCTTCTGGATTGACCCATCTGAGTTGTATTTGGTCCTGAAAACCCATTTCAGACCAATGACATTCTTCTGAGTTGGTAAGTCCACCAATTCCCAGGTTTCATTCTTTTGGATGCACCTGATTTCCTCCTGCATTGCAGACTGCCACTCAGTCTGATTCTGTGCTTCAGCAAAATTGGAGGGTTCTGTGACTACCAATGCAAAGCCACATGTGCTGTAGATATCATTCAGGGATCTCACACCCCTTGGACCTGTATCTTCTTCTGAATCAGAGTATTCAGGAGGTGACCTTTCATGATTTTGTGGAGTGAATTGAGGGGAGTTCTCCACATTGTTTTCCTGAACTTGTTCATCAGAATTTTCAGGAGTGAAAATTCTATGAATCTCCTTGTCTCCAGACTTCTTTTCCCAGTCCCATTGACTCTCTTCATCAAACACCACATTTCTACTAATAATAACCTTAGCATTAACAGGATCATAGAGCCTATATGCTTTTGATTGAGATGCATAACCAATAAAGATGCATTTTGTGGATTTCTCATCTAACTTGGTTCTCAAATTGAGCAAAGAATATGCAACACAACCAAAAACTTTCAAGTGACTAACTGTAGGCCTTACCCCTTTCCATACTTCATATGGAGTTTTGTTTGCCAGAGCCCTTGTAGGAGAAATGTTTAGCAGAGATACTGTTGTTGCAACTGCTTCACACCAAAAAACATTTGGCAGCCCCTTGAACCATAACATACTCCTAGTCATCTCCACCACAGTCCTATTTTTTCTCTCTGCCACCCCATTTTGCTGTGGTGAGTAGGGTGCTGTTAGCTCTCTCTTAATCCCATGACTCTCACAAAATTCATTGAACTCTTGTGAGACAAATTCTCCTCCTCTATCAGTTCTTAGAGTTTTAATTCTTTTTCCACTCTGATTTTCAACCATTGCCTTAAATTTTTTGAAATTCCCAAATGACTCACTCTTGGTTTGTTGAAAATAGACCCAACTCATCCTGCTATGATCATCTGTGATGAGCAGAAAATACTTACTCCCACCTAACGACTCAGTATTCATTGGCCCACAGAGATCAGCATGTAACAAACCTAGACACTCATTTGCTCTCCACAAACTCTCATTTGGGAATGATCCTCTACATTGCTTTCCTTGAGTGCAACTTTCACAGAATGACATAATACCTAGTTTAGGCAATCCATCTACCAAATTCTTATGACCTAAGAACTTTAGACTCTGCATATTCAAGTGCCCATATCTTAAGTGCCACAACTTTGCAGTGTCATCACCTTTCACTGTCAAAGCTTTGCCTACCTTTTTTGCTAAGTCTAAGGAAAACATCCTATTCTTGCCCATAATGGCCTCAGCAATGACCTCATTGGATTTTTTGTCCTTAACTACACAAGACTTATTGTCAAAGGCAAGAGACAGACCCGAGTCTAACAACTGACCCACACTCAATAAGTTATATGCCAAAAGTGGTACATACTGAACATTGTACAACAGTTTAGTATTACCTGACTCAGTTTTGACACCAATTGTACCAATCCCCTCCACATTCAGTTGTTTGTCGTCTCCTAACCTCACTTTACTCTTCTTGGATTCATCCAAATCTTTGAACAAGGCTTTGGTACTTGACATATGATTGGAGCAGCCACTGTCAATGTACCATACACCTTGTACCTTGTCTTGTGTCTCTGAACTTGTGAGAAAGAGCCTTTCCTCCTTTTCTGCAGCAACATTGGCTTGCTGATCAGATTGGACTCCTTCTTCATCTCTTTCCTTCTTCCAGCAGTTGGCTTGTTTGTGGCCAGGCTTCTTACAGTAGTAGCATTTCAGGGGACTCTTTGTTCCCTGACTCTTCTGCTCTTGACTCTCAGCTGATTGGCCAGAGGATCTACCTCCTCTTCCCCTAGAGCCTCCTCTTCCTCCTCTACCTCTGCCACCTCTGCCTTGGTAAGTTGATGACCTCCCTTTGAAAGAATCATCCTTGACCTGCAGTGCTTTTTCTTCTCCTTGCTCAGAGTTTCTTTTGATCCTTTCTTCATGTGAAAGAAGTGACCCTACTAGATCATCAAATGTATACTCTTCAAGATCATTTGATTCTTCTATAGCAGCCACAATATGATCAAATTTTGCTGTGAGACTCCTCAAAATTTTCCCCACAACTTGTTCATCTTCCATCTTCTCTCCATATGCCCTTATCTGTTGCACCACCCCAGACACTCTAGACAAGTAGTCTTGTACAGACTCTTTGTCACCCATGAGAGCTGTCTCAAACTCTCGTCTCAAAGACTATAGCCTAACCTTGACTACCTTTTTATCGCCTACATATCCTTTCTTGAGGATATCCCAGGCTTTCTTTGAGGTGGTTGCTGATGCAATCTTTGAGAAGATTTCTTCATCCAAGCCTTGCTGAATGATGCCTTGGAGTCTTTCTTTCTCTTCTCCTTTAGTTGTGCATCAGGGTCATTTGTTTTTGAATCAACAAATCCCTGATCAACAAACTCCCACAGTTCTTGAGACTTGAAAAGAGTTTTCATTTTCAATTCCCAAAACTGAAACCGTACACCAGTGAAGACAGGCACTGAGAGACTATTGGAACTCGATCCATTAGTGGACACGATGAAACAATTCCAGAAAACGAGCCTGAATGCTCTGATACCAAATGTTGTCAATTAAACAAACGATTTGGAGAAGAACAATTTTTTAGAGGAAGATTTTTTTTGTTTGTTATGATTGATGATGATGCTTGAGACTATAACAGCTATATAAAGAAAACAACTGACTCCTACTTTTTCTGCTTCCTCTAACTGACTCCACTAATGACTCCACTAAAACATGATCAACCATCATGCTCTACAAACTTGGATCTCAACTTAACTGAAAGCAACAATAACTGAATGATGAACTCCTAAGACTCAATGACATTAGTTAACTGACTTTAACTGAATGTGTTGAATCACATTTCAACAATAAGTATAATCATTTGTCTATAAATAAAGTTTCTTAATTAGACTATATCTAAAGTTAAATAAACTTAAGTAAAATTATCCCACATCGAAAAATTATAATAAGGTGAATTTTTTTTATTATATAAATAAGAGTAATCATTCTTCCAAAATATATAATAAGATGATAAAATTCGATTATATAAATAAAGAGTAATCGTTTGTCCTTTTAACTTAGATATAAAAACAAACTCTTTTAATTCTTAAAAATAGCTCTTAAAACTATAAATTTCATTAACTAAATTATACCACATCAAAAAATTATGATGAGGTGATGAAATTTTATATAATAAATGATTAATCTGTTGTTTTTAAATATCAAACGACAATCTTTTGAGTCTTAAAAAACTTTTAAAAAGACTACAAACCAAAAATTATCCCACATCGAAAAAATTAAAATAAGGTGATGATTCTATATTATAAATAAGAGTAATCGTACGTTTTTCTGGCTCATAAAAGCAGATCTTAAGACCATAAACCTTGGGTAAATTATCCTACATCGAAAAATTATGATGAGGCGATAGAATCTTATATTATAAATAAGACTAATCTTTCGTTCTTTTGAGTTTTAATCAACAAAAAAACTTAATAAGACTAATCAACAAAAAAACTTTTGAGTTTTAAAAAATCTCTTAATAAGAGTACAAACGTAAAATTATTTTCACATCGAAAAATTATAATAAGGTGATGAAGTATTATAAATAAGAACAATCATGTGTTCTTTTGAGTTTTAAAATGAGCTCTTAAGACTATAAACTCAGCTGAAATTAAGTTTGATTACTAATATCATCAATGACATAGTTTGATTAAGCTTCTTATTTAACGAATGTACATCATCAATGTAATTAAGTCAACTAACCCGTGCAGCGCACGGGCTTTAATCTAGTTTTATATTATAAATAAGAGTAATCATGTTTTCTTTTGAGTTTTAGACTATAAGCTTAGCTGAAATTAAGTTTGATTGATTACTAATATCATGTGATCATCTTATTTATTATAATGACATAGTTTGATTAAGTTTCTTATTTAACGAATGTATATCATCAATGTAAGTAAGCCAACTAACTCGTGCAGCGCACAAGCTTTAATTTAGTTTTACTCCAATTTATAACCGTAAGAGTTGTTATAAGACTCAAAAGATTTTCCGTTAATATCTAAAACGAATGATTTCTCTTATTTATGATATAGTATGGAGTATAAGATTTCATCATCTCATCACAATTTTTCGATCTGATAATTTTACTTAAATCTATAGTTTTAAGAACTTTTTTTGGGGCTCAAAAGATTTCTGATTGATATCAAAAGACGATGAATACTTTTACTTATATAATAGAATTTCATTCATCACAATTTTTTGATGTGGGATAAGTTTACTTCAATTTATAGCCTTAAGGGCTCGCTTGGGATGAGGGTAATGATTCCGGGGTAATAGAGCAAAAATGAACTAGAAATGGAGGAGCTTGTTGCTTGGTTGTGGTATTTTATGGTGTAAAAGAGATAGGAGGGAGGAATAATTACCTCCATTGGGGGTAATGCATTACTTGGGGTAGAGGGGAGTAATGTTTCCCCAAATAGGCTAGATTACCTTCATTTTCTCCATTTATGCTTAGCATCATCACTACTCTTCGTCATTTTCTAGTTCATTTTTGCTCTATTATCCCCAGAATCATTACCCCCATCCCAAGCGAGCCCTAAGAGGAGTATATTATAAGACAAGTTTTTTGATTAATATCTAAAAACGAATAATTTGTCTTATTGATGATGTAGAATTTCAGTTGCATAGGCATGGACACGGACACGGACACGAAGATGTATCGGACACGGGACACGGCGTTTGAAAATTCATAGGACGCGGACACGTCAGGAAAAAAAACAATATACATATTTAAACAAAGAGAATTTGAAGATTTTATACCTAAAATAAAATATAGGTTTGGTTACTTAAACTATCACAATTATCGTAAAATAACAAAACAAAAATTAAAGTCTTATAAACTCAAAGTTAAAATCAAATCTTAAAAACCCAAACACTTATACTACTTTAATATAATAATTAATTAATTAATTATTTATTTAGTCTTAAGTTGAATGTTTATAGTATCAAGTAAACGATATAAACATATAATATTGTTGTTTTATTTAAAGTCCAAAAATTCGTAAACAACGCTAAGTGTGGTGGGCCTATGCAAAGAATTAAATGAATGGGAGAGAGTATGAATCGTGTCCGAAAAGTCTCAAAATAACATGACACGTCTCTAAATAAATTAAAAAATCGGACACGGTTTTTCAGGTGTCCGAGACATATTGTCGTGTGTCCGACGTGTGTCGGTGTATCATCATAATTCATGTGAGATAATTTTACTTAAATTTATAGTCAAAAGCTCATCACCTCATCATAATTCAAACGATTTTCGATTTGGGATAATTTCACTTACGTTTATACTCTTAAAAGTTCTTTTAGAACTCAAACGATTTCAGGTTGAGATACGAATGATTTCTCTTAATTACTAATAATTCAATCCACTTACTATAATTTTTCGATGTGAGATAATTCTACTTGAATTCAAGTCTTAAGAATGCTTTTTAAGACTCAAAAGATTTCTCGTTAATATCTAAAGACGAATGATTGCTTTTATTTATATAGTCGAATTTCATCACCTTATTATAATTTCTCGATTTGGTATAATTTTACTTAAATTTATAGCTTTAAGAGTTTTTTTAAAGACAATTTTTTTTGGTTAATATCTAAAAATGAATGATGTCTCCTATTTGTGATATAGAATTTTGATATGCGATAATTCTACTTAGGTATAGTCTTAAAAAATCTTTTTAGAATTCAAAGATTTTTGGTTAATATCTAAACACGAATGATTTATCTTTTCCATCAACTTACGAATCCTAAGAGCATTTGTAGGACTCAAATTTTTTAGCTGAATCTAAGGACAAATGATTATTTTTTATAATATAGAATTTCATCACCTCACCATAATTTTTCAATTTTCAATTTTCGATGTGAGACAATGTTAGGATAATTGTAATAAGAAAAGAGTTTGTTTTTATATCTAATTTAAGGACGGAAGATTACTCTTGTTTATAATAAAATTCGATCACCTTAGTTGGACGAATAATTACTCTTATTTATATAATATAATTTCTTTACCTTATTATAATTTTTCGATGTGGAATCAGGTGAGTCCTTCTATATATATTGAGTTCATGAGTCCTCCTGGATTAGGGTTAGATGAATGTTACTCCAATGTATGACTAATGTCACTCTAACATATGACTAATGTTACTCCAACAACTCATCACATTCACTGGATTAGAGGTAGATGAATGTTATTCCAACGTATGACTAATGGTACTCTAAAATATGACCAATGTTGCTCCAACAATGGTACTTTGGTTTAGTATAGAGTTTTATTTGTGTTACTCTAATAGATATTCTCCAAGTAATTTTGTTACAAACATGATACTCCAAATATTCTCATCCATCCATTGAATTATCTTCCAATGGATGATATAAGGACTTAGGGACTCAAATATATAGAAAGACTCATCTGAACCCACTTATATATATTGATTGTCTTTGGTAGTCAACCAATGTCAACTCTGTATTATATTTTCTTACAATATGCAATAGAGTGATAGACATACTTGGTATTCTTACACATGTCTGGAGGAATTAATGGTCAAATTTGAGGAACAGTGCTCATCACACTATAGTTAAATGGGGATAATAAATGTGGTACTGAACTTGGTCCCCGATTTTCAGAAAGCTCTGCATGAGGGAGGATGGAAAGCAACAAGTCTGCATTGTGGGACTGCAAGAGTTTCGAGTATCAGATGTGGAGATGATCAAGGAACTCATAGAAAGAGGAAATGGGTCTAGAAGTACAGGAACTACTGGTGCTAACGAAGAGTCCTCTCGTTCTCATGCCATACTTCAGCTTGCTATCAAGAAGTCGTCTGATGGTGCTGAATCCAAACCTCCACGACTTGTTGGCAAACTCTCTTTCATTGATCTTGCTGGTAGTGAACGTGGTGCAGATACGACAGACAATGATAAGCAGACCAGGTAACACATGTTTGTCAATATTTTTTTTTTCTCCCTTATGTGGAGTCTGCTTATTTTCCACTTTCTAGTGGTAATGTGGTATTGACCTATCAGCCCATAGAACATAAGAATCGATGCATGACTGCCTGCAGTACTTTAAACAGTCGGTTATAGAATTTTACTACTTGTTACTTGTCCAGAAACATGACAAGCTCGTGTATGGTCTCAGCAACTGAATTTCATCAACACTATATCCAACTTCCATCTATTTTGGTCTCCATCACTCCAGTTACAATGATCTCAAAAACTGAAAATCATAAAAGAAAGTTTTCTACTTTGGTTCCTATGTGGTAATTCCTCTTTAAAACCCACATTCTACACAGATCGCATTTCAGTATTCAAGGTTAATAAATTTCTCATTTTTGTGGCCTGTTGTATTTTTAGTTATATTATACTTGAGGTCTTCAAATTCAAGAGAACTAAAACCTCAGGCCACCTAAGTGAATGTCATGAACTGTTAGGGCACTGCAGTGGTTAGTAGAATCAACATGGAGGAGTTTACTCAAATCTCTCATCACTTTTGTTGTTTGCTCAGGGACCTTCAAAACCAGAATAGCTGTTTGGCTTAACTTACTTGCCGGATTAATATAAGTTATCTTATTTCTAATTCTTTCGTCCCATCCCCTCCCTCGCTTCCCCACAATTTTTTTTTTCAAACAGAGGGCAAGGCTTTGTGGTTCTTGTTAGCCAACTCAAAGCATTTTGGGAGTAAGTCTAGAATAAATAAATCCCTATAGTAATGAGTGGTCCCAAAATGTATCCATTATGCAGTGTATCACATCATGTAATAAATGTTGCACAAGCATTATATGGCATCTGTGAAGTTATCTTAGTATCTCATTCGGACTGACTGCTGTTTCCATATATGGGTATCTTATGATTAATAGTGAGTTAGTGGTAGACTATAGAGGATAGAGATTAATAGTGAGTTAGTGATTAATAGTGATTAATAGTGGTAGACTATAGAGGATAGAGGATAGTGATTAATAGTGAGTTAGTGGTATCTTATGATTAATATGGTATCGGAAGTATTTAGTGGATAGAGAGTTTGATTATAATCTGCCCTATATCATTGTACTCCTAGCATAGACTATAGAGCATACTGTGCTGATTTCTTCTTCATTTTTGTGGTAGACCTTACCGCTTTTCTTAGATACTTGTTTGTCTCCAATTACAGGATAGAGGGTGCTGAAATCAATAAAAGCTTGCTTGCACTGAAAGAATGTATAAGAGCGCTTGACAATGATCAAAACCATATACCTTTCAGAGGAAGTAAACTAACTGAAGTGCTGAGGGATTCTTTTGTTGGCAACTCAAAGACAGTTATGATTTCTTGTATTTCTCCAAGCTCAGGCTCATGTGAACATACTCTTAACACCCTAAGATATGCTGACAGGTAACCTCTTTATTTAACACTACAAGTTTATAACAATGGCGCCTCAGAGTCTCAAAGGCTCTCTCAAAAGTGAGGTAAGGGGGTCACTTTTATGCAAACCCCTGCGTTAAAGGCTCAAAAGAGGTTTCTTTTGGACGACCAATGACGAAAATAGCAGTGAGCATTGCACTGAATGACTGATTCGTCAGAGTTGATAGAAGCGTAGTCACTATAACGAGTCTTTTTTTTGGTGAAAGGTAAGCATTATATTAATCAAGCACAAGGAATTACAAAGCGTAATCACTAAACATACAACTGGCTTCATGTGAGGATTACCACCAGACCTACTCCAGAAAATCCATTTAACAACCCGTCAAACTTAGTTAATTTGGTAGGAGCTAAAACAAGACTCCATCTAATTCTAAGTTCTTCCTTAATAATCTTCACCAATGTATCTGGTCAAATGCTGAAATGTTCAAGTTTACAAGAGATCCTGCATCTCCATACATGATACACTAAAGAATAGTTTTGATCGAAACTGATGCTGCTGCAGCCACTACTTCCAGGGCTTCTCATGCGGTATATCATAACGAGTCTTTTTATTCCATCATAATGAAAACCAAGGAACAAGAACACTCTATTTTTATTGGAACATCATTAGTGTAGTAAAACCAGGGCTTTCACAAGTGGAGTTAGGTGGTTGGATGTATGCAACCTTACTCCGTTGTTAACAACAAAAAAACTATTTCTAATGACCCATAATGAAGATGAGCCAAGGGTCAAATTATTACTCTGACTCGCCTCAGTTTTAAGATTCTGCCACACGACTTTTACAGTATTATTTGTTGTAATATTCAAACTCAACTCAACTCAGACTCTATATCATCCCGCGGACTCACCTCAGAGTTTACTTTTAGCTCTATTTTTTATTTTCCCAACTTCTAAAGAAAAAAAAAACAAAAAAAACAAGTTCACATATGTCAATCATTTATTTGATGACATCCCTAGAAAAGTGTGGCAAGACTCATGTATTGTCTTAAGTTGAGTCTTGGATTTTATAGACCCAACTTAAAACTTTGCCACACTTTGGTAGTTCATTGTGAGTGTTAGGACTAGACTCACATGTCGTGAGACAGAAGCTGAAGACTACAAATAACCTTAACCTAAGAATTGCACTAGATGACTTCTTCACAATACAAAAGAGCAATTTTGTTTAATCCACGAGAATTTAAAACCATAGCACTGTGATTTTTTTTAACACCAAGGAAATATACTATATGTGTCAGACTTCTAACTGCGATTTTGCCTAACACATATATCTCCAATTCTGAGAAGGGTGAAGAGCCTCTCAAAAGGAAATGGCCCAAGGAAGGATATTTTGCTTTCCACGGCAAACCTGAGGGAATCAGTAACTTTACCATTGTCCTCTGGCACTCCAGCAATGCTCAAGGATGACAGCAGTGATTTGTGGTCTCAACCTACCGAGAAGGAGGACTATGAAATTCAGGAGGAGACGTATGACCAACCGAAAGTAACACGGAGGAAGAACGGAAAGGTTGAGTTGTTTGCCTATACTTCTGAGGAGAAAGTCAGCACTGCCAAGGGTCAGACAAAATGGAAAGATGTGTCCAAAGTTGATGCTAAAAGCCTTGACTCGGACGACGATGATCTCAGTGACCTGTTACAGGTATATATCATACAGAGCAGTTGTTAATGTTCCATGTAATTCAGATATATCTTCCCTTCACCAATTGGGAGATTTGAGGGATACATTGCAAATACGGTGCAGGGTCAGGTTTTATTTGGAAAGTTATTTCACCTGATTTCTTAAGATTGATTAATCATTGTCCATTTTTCAATGGTTATCACATGTATTGTTATTTCTATGCGTTGCGTTGCTCCAATGTAGCAAATATATCGTGGGTTCTGTTTAAATCTTGTTAGGGCGTGAAAATGATGAGTATATTAGCAACAGATGGAGTACCAACCTAGATAAACAAGCCTAAAGTGTTGATCATGACATTATAAATTTAATTACAGGAAGAGGAAGATCTAGTAAATGCTCACCGGAGGCAGGTTGAGGAAACTATGGATATCGTAAAAGAGGTCTGTATATCTCTATCTACTAGCTCCCGACATGAATATCCATACTTTTTAAACAGAGGTGCAAAAGTTACACAGTGTTTCTTATGTTGCATGCTTAGTGAGAAGAACTCGAATCGTTGTAATCTTTGTGCGGGTTAATCTGTTGAATGTTTAGATTCCTAAAAAATTGGGTGTAATTACAGGAGATGAATCTATTGGTTGAAGCGGATGAACCAGGAAACCAGCTAGACAATTACATCACTAGATTGAATACCATCCTATCCCAGAAGGCTGCCGGTATAGTAGAGCTCCAAACCCGCCTGGCTAATTTCCAGCGACGACTCAAGGAGCATAATGTCTTGGTCTCATCACCGGCCTACTGAATTATTGTAGGGGCTTCTTGAAGCACACCTCAACTAATCATTTGTCTTGAAACACAACTCAGTCCCATGTTGGTCTACTGGCATTTGCTAGATGATATATTGGGACCGGTTTAATGGAGATGACTGCAGATTGTCGAAGGGGGATTCTATATCGATCATTTTCCTTAGAAAAGAATGAAATCATACGGCAGCCCTCATGGACTATCGTGAGTCAGGCTTGCATAAGATCATCTATTGTATAATTCTGACAACTATGTTTCATTTTTCTTGGTTGATTATAAAGACAGATTAAGATACTGAAAAGGTTGACATTTCCTGTACACATCTGGTTTCGACATAGTCCTTTCCTTTATATATTAAAGAAGACACCAATGGAAGTGAGGTGGCACAATGTGATTTCAGAAGTGTTCTCTTACCTCTTAATCAATTTTCTTTTATTAGAAAGTTATTGAAGTTATTCAATGTTAAAGAATTCCCCCATACGGAGCAAGAGGATAGAGGATTCTAGAAAAGTGATGTGGTGTCAACACCTCGTTCAATATTTTTCATCTTAATTTATTTTTTTGGTAAAATGTGAGTATATTGCCAAAAAAACAATCAATCCAATTTACATCAGCAGGATTCTATGTATTCCAAACCATCACACAAGCCTAGAACACACATACATGACTCATTAAGACATAAAGACTCAAATCATCTCCAATGAAGGTTACTTGCAGTAGTCTTCCCTAGAGATCTTGCTGTCAACTCTTTTTTGATGGACTTTGCCACCAATCGTCTAAGGATACTGACATCTATTCTAGGTCCATTCCTCTGCATCCATGTATAATAGTAACAAGCATTCAGCACCATTGCATCAGTTTTCCACCTGATATCGTTCTGATTTCCATGTATTAGCCCCTGCAAGTCTTGAATATGACCATACCATTGGCTGGCTTCCTGTCTAATTCTTCTGTTATACGAGCAAAGTTCAAATATGTGTTCAATTGTCTCTACTTCTTGCCCACATAAGCAGCAAACATCATCCTCACAACATCTAATCATGTAGAGTTTATCTTTGGTGTTCATGCCTTTATTCAAAGCCAACTAAGTAACAAAGGAATGTTGGGGTATGTTCCAGTTGTTCCATACCACCTTAGCCCAGTTTTTATCAGGAAGTTTGCCCCTAATCCAGTCATTCCCTTCCTTAACCGAGTAACTAGCAGCTGATCCTTTCCAGACCCCCTGCTGATACCAATTCTTCATAATATCCTTCACTTTACAAATGTGCCTCCAAGACCAATTGTCTCCTTGTTTAGGGTTGTATGTACTCCAATCGTGACCTTTAAGGTACATTTGGTTTACCCATCTCACCCAAAGTTTTTCAGGTTGTGTGTAAATCCAATCTGCCAACTTAGCCATTGCAACATGGTTTCAATTTTTAACAAGCTTTACCCCAAACCTCCTTCTCTTTTAGGCACTGTGATCCTCTCCCAGGCAACCAAAGGCACCCTTGAATACTCAGTTGAGCTGGACCAGAAGTAATTCCTACATATTGCTTCCACTCTCTTAATAATGCTATTAAGGAGGATGAATATTGAAGCCCAATAACAGTGAAGAGCATTCAGAACAACATTGATTAGAGCGAGCCTTCCTGCATATGACAATTTTCTTGCCCCTAGACTCCTTATCCTTGCTACAATCTTGTCAATAAGCAAACTACATTCTTTCTTGGACCATCTCCCTGGTTTAATTGGTATACCAAGGTACCTAAAAGGCATAGTTTCCTTGGTAAAGCCAGTTACACTCAGGATATCCTGCATAAGCTCCTCAGTCATACCATTAAAATACACCTCTGATTTCCCATTGTTATTCTGCAGTTCTGAAGTATTTGAAAATGTAGCAAAAGCTTTCATGATCAGAAGAATAGATTGAGCATCTCCTTTGCAAAAGAGGAGGAGGTCATCAACAAACATCAAATGGGTTAATCTCATCTTCTTGCACATAGGATGATACTGAAATGGCCATTTAGTAGTAGGACATTTGATCGTTCTTGATAAATAATCCATGCAAATACTAAATATCAGAGGAGATATTGGATCTCCCTGTCTTAGCCCTCTTCTTCCTCTAAAGTAGCCAAAATTATTTCCATTTATTGAGATTGTATATGTAGGAGTTGATATGCACCTCATAACCTGTTTGATGAACAATGGAGGGAATTCCAAGGCCTGCAGCATCTGCTCTACAAATTCCCACTTAACTGAGTCATATGCCTTCTGCAAATCAATCTTGAATAGGCATCTGGCAGAAGTCCCTTTCCTGTCATACATTTTAACCGAATCTTGACATATCAAAATATTCTCAACTATTGATCTTTCCTGGATGAAAGCCCCTTGAGTGTCTTCTATAATCTCTGGTAGCACCCCTGATAGTCTGTTGCACATAAGCGTAGAAATGACTTTGTAAATGGTGTTGCAACAAGCTATGGGCCTGAATTAAGCTACAGATGTAGGTCTCTTAACTTTGGGGATTAGTGCCAAAGTAGTGGAATTGATTTGCTGTAGTAGCTCTCCTGTCTAAAAAATTTCCTTTACTGCAACCCCAATATCCCCTCCAACAATCTCCCAAGCCTCTTTATAAAATCCACTGGTGTAACCATCAGGACCTGGAGCCTTGTCTTGAGGTGCATTAAAAAGGACACAATGATCAGGACTACATATCTTTCCTTGATTTATAATACTCTTCCTGACAGGCTGAACCTCCTTTGAACTTCCAAGAAAATTCTGGTGAACTACACATAATGTCATTACTATCTTGGAGCTGCACAACCCTGTTCTTATTCTGTCTCTGCTTTATACAGGAGTGGAAATACGCTGAATTTGTGTTGAGCTTTGAGCTTTCTGTTGCAGAAAGCTAGTCCCATTTTTCTGCAATTCTCTCACTTGATCCATCAATTTAATCTCTTCTGAAATAAGTCTTGATGTGAGTTAATATGAACTTTGAAACAAAAACGTGAAGAATGATAGTATTCTGAATTGAACGTAACAAAAGCAACAAAACAGAATGTAAGGAGGGTTTGTGAGTATGATAGAACCGTAACCAAGGGATAATATGCTTAGTGAAGTAGACCTATACTTCAACAAAGCGGGTGCTAAATCAAACACGCGATTGAAGTAGCGAGTTTAGAGCTTGTAACGCGACTAACTCTAGACTTTGTCTTGTAAGCAACAAGGACGTAAAAGAAAGCAATGCTTTACTCAGTTTTGTGTATAAATCTTGTGTGTAATATGTGTCTTATTCATTCAAGTTGATGGCTATATATAGCCTACAAAGTGACCCTAAACCCGGTTGGTTAAGGGTGATAATAACAAAGTTCTAATGGTGACAATAACAAAGCTTAGGAGCTAAAAACAAAGCTTAAAGAGAGCATTAAGACGCGGCACACTATGTGAACTAGGAGCTAAGAACAAAGCTAACAAGACGTGTACACTATGTGAACACAATCAGCCTTAATCATCCTCTTAACTCCGGTGCACTCCCCATGCTTGAATGAGTGTGAACCCAAGTTAATGCCTTCATGAGACCTTGACTATTTGCTCTTTTATTCGATTCACACACGAGCTAGCTCACCAATTGAAGTAGGCACACTACTAAGCTGGTAGGAGGTGCTAGTGTGGCTGAACTAGAACCATTAGGAGCTAATGTGACTTCATTGAACTCTTTAGTAGCTTCTTCATTCGGATCAAGTCTAGCATTCTGCATATCTCCCATCAGCAACTATTCTTGTATTTGTTCTAGTTTCCTAGAAGCTATATTAGTTTGAGTCTCAATATCAGCATAGCATTCCACATTCAATCTCTTCAATACTGGTTTCAGCCTCTTTAATTTCTTCACAATAGAGAACATAGATGTTCCTTTGATGCTATACTCCAAACTTGCTTAACTAAGTCCTTGAAGGAAGGAGCAAATCCCCACATATTGTAGTATATCACTTTACTGTTGGTGGACTTTGGTTTTTATATTTATGCATTTGGTCTTCCACGGGTGACCCAATCTAAATACGTTCATTTATGTATTCAATAATACACTGTTTGCCATATATTATTGTTCTTGTGCTTGTATCTTCTTTGTTTTCGCTTTGATCTTCTAATTTGTCGATGAGTTTGTTGTTCTTGCCCAGACCATTTTTATCTGTATTTTTATTTATTGTGCACTTATGCTTGCTTTAAATTTACATGTTTCACATTTTTTTTGGTGAAAATGTGAGGAGATTTTATTTATATACCAAAAGATTTAGGAAGCCATATACATATCAAGGCAAAACCTCAGAAATCACTCCCTTAGGGAGGAATAAAGACTACAAAAGTTGTAAAACAATGTTATTTAGAGCTAAAATCTCGTTTGGAGAGAGCCTCTGCATTAGCCCCTAGCTCTAACTATGATATCTTCTTGAATGTCCTTGACAACTCTGTCAGGCTTGTGTAAGTAACCTTCTAGGTGAGCCTTGTTTCTACTCATCCATATGGAATGATGAGAAACAGTAAGGGTCATGGCCTAGAGCTTGGGAAGAGGAAGTTTCATTCCAATCCGTCCCTTAAGCGCAGCTCTAATATTGCTACTATACTCACACTGAAGTGTGAGATGAAATATGTTTTCCACCCCAGTATTACATAAGCAACAAAGAGCATCAGTACTTAGTCCAAATTTGTAGAATTTCTCTTTAGTATTCAGACCTTCATGGGCAATGATCCAGGTAATAAGGGAGTTTTTAGGTATATTCCAGCCACTCCAAACAGCTTATGCCATTGATTTTCATCATGCCTTCATAATAGCCATTTATAACCTCTCGAGATGGAGTATCCTTGAGGATCAGTTACCCATTTGTTATGTAGAAAACCATCTTTCATTCTGTCATTTGTTTTGCATATGGACCTCCAATTCCACGAAACATCGGCATGAGGGGTATAGTGATGCCAATCCCTCCATTTCAAGTAGGTTTGGTTGATCCATTTAATCCAAAGTCTATCTCTTTTTCTCATATATCCAATTAACCAGTTTCCCCACTTCTTCAGTATTCCAAATAGAAGCTTGTTTAATCCCAAGGCCACCTTCACATTTAGGTAAGGTAACCTTGTCCCAAGCTACCAAAGGAACCCTAGAGTACTCAGAGCTCCCTTCCCACAAGAAGTTTCTGCAAATAGACTCAATTCTCTTGACAACTCCCTTTGGGATAAAGAAGATAGTATCCCAATAATTATACAATGTGTTCATCAACACAGAGTTAATAAGCACTACCCTTCTAGCATAAGAGAGTCTTCTGGTTTCCATGCTCCTAATTCTTTGTAGACACTCGTATTTTGCCTGCTAGTGTCTATAGCAGCTTCCAACAAAACACCCGATGATGATCGGACGTAAACATGTTTTAATACGCTCGAATACGGACTCGGAATCAATAGTATCCGACATGGGCTTTTAACGAAGTACAAATCTCATAAAACTGACCTCAAATTCAGGCCCAGTGGGTCGTTTCTAATAAAATAAGACTAATTTGGGTCAAAACCGACACCGGAAATAAAACCATCTTTTAGCAACTGAGTCAAAACCCGGTCAAAGTCGAATCCCGAGACGAAACCAGCCTCACGCAGCGTCCAAATACACAAAATGAATCAAGTCACAACAACCAAACCAATCAAATCCAAACCTTCCCCATTTATCTCCAACCCTTTCACACCCGGTCAAAGGCACTCGGTCGAGTGCCATAAGCCCACTCGATCGAGTGCACCTACAAATACAACCGGACCGCTCCAAACTGGGCACTCGATCGAGTGGCTCTATGTGCACCCTCACAACTCAACATTTCAATATCTTTTTCACCCATTCAACCTTTATCATATATCACCACAACACATCTTCTACAACACATACAAACCTTTGAACTTGGCTTCAAACTCACACACACATACATACAATCAAACCCGAGATCAAAACTCGTCAAAGATCGAGAGAAAAACTAGTCAAATCCTCTCCCCAATCATACACACCATAACTTGCCTACAAATCTCGACGTTCCCGTGCCTAAGCCATAGACGAGCCCGTTTCCGAGAGACTAAAGCATGTAGGTTGAGGGTGTAAATTCAAATCCCGATATTCCTTCTTCTCCCTTCTCTTTATCGTTTTTTTGGTATATATATATATATTATTTATATTAATTAATTATACTAACTCTAACATTTCAATTTCGTTACTAACATTTTAATTTCGTTACTAACATTTTATATTTTTGCAATCTAACATTTTATTTATGTACTCTAACAACTAACATTTTAATTATTGTTTATTTACATTCTGTTTTTTTGGTGAGAATGTGAGTATTATTATGTCATTCACAAATCATTTACAAAGCGGGAATCCGGCTCATAACAAAATCGGAGTCACTACGCAATCGAGTTACAAAAGTTTGTTTAAGTACTTTGCCTCCCTAAAGTTAACAGTTGTACTCAAAATTTCCCTTGCCTTCATCTTGATATCGTCTTGGATGGTTTTGGTTAAGATCTCCGGTCTCATAATAACCTCTTCTATTCTCACTTTATTTCTGGCCATCCAAATGTTATGAATCAAGGCTGTGGTCACCATGGTCACTTTATTTACATTCTGTTATAATACTAATACCGCGTATAATAATCTAGTATACAAAAAATAATTTCGGGTCGAACATGTCTAATTATGAATTCCGCCTAAAGTTCGTTTAATTCCTTTACAAGTCGTAACAGTGGTGGTATCCTTTCGAGGAGCGCCGCCCTAAACACTTAAGGGCATAACGCGATCGCAGTAACATGTAGTTAAACGTGTCCGATGCCATTTTTGGGATTAGAACGAAACCCGTTGACGCCGAATTAATTGTCACACGATCCGAAAGGATTGATTACGACATTATGACGCGGAGGGAATCAATATTCGTTCTAGTCCGATCAAATTCAATTTTTCGAAATTCGCTATAAATACTAGATATCGGTTCTATAACCGAACGTCGAGTATAGCGAGCCCTCCGAGAGTTAAACTAATATAAATCGAACAATATTTATATTAGTATAATTACATATCGACTCAAAACAATAAAATTGGGAAATGGGTAATTTTAACAAAACGAGTCCTTCCTCGTACAGGGGCACTCGATCGAGTGCCATAGCTCACTCGATCGAGTGACCCCCTCAAAAGCAGGCAGCGGGTCCTCACGAAAGGCACTCGATCGAGTCCCTCCCATGACTCGGTCAAGTGGCCTCCATCACGCTTAACCGTGAGCCCCCTAAATAACGTAATCCTAATCAAATTCTTTTTACGACTTTTTAGTCATCACGTGTAAAGTCCATCACGTGCTTATGCTTCCAAAATCCATACATCACATTTTATTTTATTTTCATCATTCTTACGACTTTGAGTGGTGTCTTGTGCAACTAATCTAGTATCGATGACTCTTTAGTCGTATCCGATACTCGATAAGTCGAGACATTTCTAATCCACGATGATAAGTCGGGACGGGACAAGACTACGAGACTTGGGATCGAGCTAGCTTCACGCTTGGGTCCCACACGCTAAATGCGCATTAAGAGTCCGTTTAATACACAATATAATGTGTACTTGATCGTAGCTCATCCATTTCTTCAATTTACGGTCTAGCTTACATTTAATATTTACGGGTCCGTTTATAGTTGATGTTTACCGTTTCTAATCCCTATTTATATCCGCTTGTTGTATTGTGAATTCCGGGTTGTATTTCCACCCGTGTAATTTGTAATTTATTTACGAGCTTTTATTTTCGATGTTTACATTTATCGCACTTAAATGAACATCACATGCTAACCACTTCGACGATAATCCAAGATGCATTAAAATGACGTAGTTCAAACATATGTCACATGTTTAGCCAAAACACTGTTTGCATTTCATTTTATCAATTACTAGCGCGCGTATTAGAAAATCGATCGATATCTTAGTAGAGGCCGCTATGTGCGGGCGGGGTTGGGTGTCCTTTGTGGGCTTCCGAACACGTACCCTCAACCCTTACTCAGAACCTCGGTTTCCGGATGTCGAAACCGTTGGTGCACGAGAGTCATTCAATATACGATACCCGATAACATCGAAGTGGGCCGTACTTGTGCACGCTCCACCGAAATATAGAGTGGGTTCGAATGAGCCCGAACTACCACAAAGTTCGGTGGCGACTCCTAATTCGATTTAAATTTCAACCCGAGAACTATCTCACATGGGAAACATTTTGCCGCCCAAACCCACGCGTTGCCGCGTCTGGGTGGACCTATGTCATGTTCACAATTTGGCGACTCCGCTGGGGAAGACTGATGTACAACTTGTCATCGGGATCTTCAGAGTGAGACTCGAGGAGAAATCGTTTGGTTAGTACAATACGCGGTTAGTTTTACAGTTCATGCATAACCTCATTTTTACCCGGGTCGGTTACTTGTGACTGACGTCCCGCTATACCGTGATATATTCCGAATTGGTTATGTCAAGGTGTTCATGGCTAATTCGTATGGGTTTCGCGGCATGTCCTTATACAAATTGGTAAGGGAGTCCGTCCCGATTCTCGAAAAGGCCATGCGCACTGGTATAAACCCTATTTCGACCGACCGAGACTTAGTGTAAAGCATACATGGAGTCGTCTTAATGCTTGCGTGACTATGTGCTACTTGGTTTCCGTGTCGTTTTCAAAAAACCGTCCTTTCAAAAAATGCATCTTTTCAAAAATATCCAATTTTCAAAAAACTCAGAATGCTGCCAAAATTTAAACTTAAGATTTGACTCAAAACAAACCTATTTTTTTTAGTCGGCATGCTGTCCATTTCAATATTCAAATTTCTGATCCCTATTCGATTTTCGAATTTTCAAAATTCCATTTCGATTTTCGAATTTTCAAAAATCCATTTTCATTTTCAAATCTTCAAAATTCCATTTCGATTTTCAAATCTTCGAGATTCCATTTCGATTTTCAAATCTTCGAGATGTCGTTTTCAATTTTCAAATATTTGAGATGCCGTTTTCGATTTTCAAATCTTCGGGATCCCGTTTTCGATTTTCAAACTTTTGGAAATTCATTTTCAATATTCGTATTTTCAAAATTCCAAAATATTCAACTTTTTAAAATGCGAATTTTTTCGCAACCATTGCAACATTTCAAATGCTCGGTTCTGTCGGCATGCTGCCAATTTCAAAAGTCAGGGCCGTCCTCCAAATTTTTCAGAATTCAACCTCTTTTCAAAAACCTTCCTTATTATAAGACCTACCGTAATCCGTGTGTCGAGTCTTTTCATAATTCGTCGAAGGTCTATAGCGTCGAAACTCCGTCGATCCTACATCACGGATTTATTCCCCATCCTAGTTCGCCTTTTTTCTAAAGGCATAACCAACCAACACAAGTCATACACTCGTAAATTGAAGGTTCGTCTAAACACTCGAGTCCTAACTAGAAAGTCCCACGCGATTTTTCTCTCCGACAGGACGGTCCCCACGACCTTTCCTAAGGGAATTTCGCCCATCTTTCAATCCGTTAGTCGAGTCATCCCAATTCAAGAATCTTTTAACTTAAGGGTCTACCCTAATACCAAGGCCGTCCATATTCAAGTCAAGTCAAGGGTCTCTAGCGTCGAAACTCTGCCGATCTTATATCGCAAGTTTCCTCCCTTACCCCGTCTGCCTTTCCTCGAGGCCGAGTCAACCTTTTACAAGGCATAACCCTATAACAGAAGGTTCGTGATCCTTACATCTAAGGGTCACTCGTTCGATACTCGAGTCTTAACAAAAACTTCGATCACACTCGGGGGCTGCTCTTCAGCAGAGCGGTCAATCACGGTTGCTCTAAGGGTCATGTCTTACACGTGTTGTCTCACGTACCCCACTTTTGAATCACTTAGATGTCACACCATCTGAGTCCTATCAGAGTTCTCGGTCTCACTCGGGGGCTACCCTTCAGCAGAGCGATCAATCACGGTTGCTCTAAGGGTCATGTCCTACACGTGTTGTCTCACGTATGCCACTTTCGAGTCACTTAGATGCCACACCATCTGAGTCCTATCAGAGTCTTTAGTCTCACTTGGGGGTTATCCTCCACCCGAGCAGTTGACCACGGTCACCTTAAGGGGTACCTTACGTTCATCCTACACCGGCGTCCTTATGATGCCTTCTTTGAGTCGTACATATGCTACGAGCACTCGATTATCCTAAAGGTTTAGGTCGCCACGGTTGGTCCGAGCATGCGATGCGATCAAACACGATTGCCTCTGATCCGAATGAAGAAGCTACCAAAGAGTTCGATGAAGTAACACTAGCTCCTAATGGTCCTAGTCCAGCCACATTAGCACCTCCTTCAAACATAGTAGTGTGCCGACTTCAATTATGGAGCTAGCTCGTGTGTAAGTCGAATAAAAGAGCAAATAAGTCAAGGTCTTATGAAGGCATTAACTTGGCTTCACACTCATTCAAGCATGGGGAGTGCACCGGAGTTAAGAGGATGATTGAGGCTGATTGTGTTCACATAGTATGCCGCGTCTAAGTGCTTCTTGTTAGCTTTGGTTTTAGCTCCTAGTTCACATGGGTGCCGCGTCTTAATGCTCTCTTTAAGCTTTGTTTTTAGCTCCTAAGCTTTGTTATTGTCACCATTAGAACTTTGTTTGTATCACCCTTGACCAGCCGGTTTTAGGGACATTTTGTAGGCTATAAATAGCCATCAACTTGAAGGAATAAGCACACAATATTCATACACAAGATTTATACACAAAACTGAGTAAAGCATTGCTTTCTTTTACGTCCTTGTTGCTTACAAGACAAAGTCTAGAGTTAGTCGCGTTACAAGCTCTAAACTCGCTACTTCAATCGCGTGTTTGATTTAGCACCCGCTTTGTTGAAGTATAGGTCTACTTCACTAAGCATACTATCCCTTGGTTACGGTTCTATCATCCTCATAAAACACCTTACATTCTGTTTTGTTGCTTCTTTTCATTTCATTTCAGAATACTATCATTCTTCACGTATTTGTTTCAAAGCTCATATTAACTCACATCAGCCTCATTGTTGGATTCACTCTCGTGCAGCTTGAGTCTCATGGTCGAGTCCAAGCCAGGGTCGTTACCTTGTCTAGGTCAACGTTCGAGTATCCCGGTCCGAGAATCTTAGTCATTCTCGTCGCGTCGGGCCGTGTCTAGTTTGACTCGCTCTCTTGCATTTGCGCAAAGCCGAGTTTAGGCGAGTCGTGGCCCCTGTCGTTTTCTCCAATCAAAGACGTTACATAAAAAAGAAACAACTAACCGAGCATCCAAAAGTCCGGATTTGATTCGAGTCTAAGTTTGAGTCCGAGTCTAGGATACCCTACATCCTCATTTCCAAATCAAAGTCAGAGTCAGAGTCAGAGTCAGTTGCATTCTGTCTTCTTCTCTAATTCAACAAAATCAGCTTTTCTATCGTCTCTCATACATGCTTACCTTATGTGTTTCCGAGAACATGATGAACACCATCATACACTGTGAGGACATGCACGTGACTATTATAGGCACCTCTATAATGATTTCAGGGAACTGAGACCCGTGTTTTCCTTTACCTGTTCCATGTCTGGCATAGAAAGTCACATAACTACCCCTAGCAGGAGCGATATTGAATCCTATGACAAATCTAGGTAGTCTCCTAGTTTGGGTTCAAGACGGGAGGCAAACCCATTTCCCACAATAAACACCCCTCCAATAAGACTGAACAATCCCTACCTTAGGCGTTAATCTGACCAGAAGAAAAAAGAAGCATCGTGACTCTATAGACGTGATGCCAAAAATACCCAACTTGGGACGATGTTTCCACCAAGTTTGCTCAGAATTATGATGACAATACCGAGACCCAAACCACCATGTTTATTGTAGAGTACTCCACCGCGAGTTGCACTCACACAAACACCAACTATATATGCTCAGACCTTACAAAGGCTTAGCTCCAAAAGTCTAATCCAGCTGATAGGCCAAACCCCAGATCCACCCACAAATGGACGCCACAGATCCGGGAATACCCGTGCCTATTGCCAACACCATAGGGGGTATAGGCAAAAAAAAGGAAGCTAGACAAAAAAAATCAGAAGTCCAAGGAAAAAGCAAAAGGCCAAAATAAAAGAGGTGGCCATGATAAAAAAGAACTCTCGATATCCCTTGACCAGATACGGTCAATCCCTTGACCAGGGCACGGTCAACTCAAATGAAGAATCCCATGACCGGGGCTAAGAGGTCAACCAAAAAATTCAAAAAACCATGACCACGGTTAGCGGTCAACTCAAGTGAAAGTCCATTGACTGGGGTACGGTCAATTCAAAAATTATCGATGCCCATATCATCAAATAGAAGGGTGACAATTGAGTTGGTCAGCTAACACCACATTTAGCCTTTCCACATTACAACCCTCAAGACCTTCTCGAGACTTAAGCTAAGAGACAGCCCGAAATTTCGAGGATTCAAGCTCTATAGGATACACCCTAACCATTAAGGCCAGACATGAAAATCAGATCCCGCATTATCAAACCTACCCCGATCGAAGTTCGAGTCATTTTTACTCGACTTCCCCCTTTCCTACCACGTTGCAATACCTTACCCTCGAAGCCTTAGCTCCACAAAATTGAGCTCCAGATTTCGCATCATCAAAGCCACTTACGTCCTAGCTCCACATTTCCAAAAACATCCAAACCAGTTACCAGCCCCAAACACGGGAACTCAACTTGCGGTCGGCATAGAACATGCCCAAATAGTTCACACCACCTCTAGGGGCTACCCCGGAGAACACTCACAGTCACAGGATCAACATCCTAACTGTTCTAGCCCTTTGATCAAGACATCATTGAGATTGCACCTAGCCTACACCATCACTATGGCCAGTTACACACAAAGCCCTAATAAACTAGGCACAATAACATATCTTTCAATCCCCTGAACTACGGCTTGGTTTGATTTCACTACACGTGAATACGTAGGCAGCCTTTCAACAAGGGCACAACCACCCATATTGACACAAAAATTCAAAAGCACCATCATTCCTATGACTACACTGTCATGTTCTCAACAGTTAGCTTTGTCGTCCTTGGGGCTTCTCTTGAGCAGAAATTCTCCATCCACTCACAAAATCCAGATTTTTCAAAAAACTAGCCGCCTTTCTATATTGTGTCCTAATACTCGGCTCAGTTGAAGACGGAAATCTGTCAGGAACTCGAAGCGACACCCACTTTGGGAATGTACCCCAAAACCAAAAAAATTCAAAAGAGCACTAGACTATAGCACTTCTACTGCAAGTTCAGTCCTGCAATAACAGTCTCATTACAGACTACAACAATCATCGTATAACATACCTTTCCCATTTCGATGTTCGACCGTGTCGCCACTCGCCTAGGCTATGGAATAGCGCAGCTCAAGAGTCTTGTCATCTTAGGTGGCCCACCTCCTTACCGAGTCACGGTCCAATCCCTCGAGAGTCCAAGTCGTGTCTGTCAACTCGTCCTGTCGCGTCCAGAGTTGAGTCTGTCGGTATACCTCTCTTCATTCAAGCTTTGAGATTTGCAAAACTTAGCAATTTGAGAAAATCCTTTTCGACAAGGTCAAATTTCGGTCTATTTAAACTACAAATTTATTTTCTAACCCTTTCAATTTTGAAAACCTATCTCCTAGCACGTGAGTTGCTTTCAGGACTTCGATTTCAAAATGAAGCAAAAATAATTTTCCCCAGCGCAAGTCAGTCTATAGATGCTAACTGCATTTCCTATATGCTATCTTGCTATCTGCTATATCTGTTATCTCTGCCTACGTATCTAACATTTCAGGTACCAACTTGTGCTTCCCAACAGAACATCAAAGGCTGTGTTTTTCCTGGAATACTACATCCAAGATGGGATGCGTCTGCAAACAGGCACACTCAGGGCTTCAGAAGCAAGTCCCCGCGCAGCTCCTTTACTCCCCAGCGGGAAACCCGAGGCGGTGTTTCTCCTAAAATATTACATCCAAGATGAGATGTGTCTGCAAACAGGTACACCCAGGGCTTCAGAAGAAAGTCCCCACGCATCCAAGATGGGATGTATCTGTAAACAGGTACACCCAGGGCTTCAGAAGTAAGTCCCCGCACAGCTCCAAGATGGGATCTGCATACATGTTCACCCATGATTTCAAAAGCAGGTCCCCAAGGAGCTATCCCAGATAATAGAACTCAGGTATGATTTCTATCTTATGGCTAGTGAGCCCTTTCACGCAAGTCTAATGGACTATAAACGACCCGACCGGAAGGCTGCTAGGTCGTAATCCTCGATTGGCCTGGTGGCTACTCTGACCAGAAGCATGCATTCATGGGTTGCAACAAGCCGCTGATTTAGGAGTCACAAACCTCCGTGTCCATGGTGACTCATCTCTAGTCATAAACCAAGCTCTCCAAAAATGGAAGACTCGGAACGCCAACCTCGTAGCCTATCAGGTGCGAGTAAGGGTTCTCGAAAAACAATTCCAAAAAGTAGAATATATTTATCTACCCCGGGAAGAAAACCAATTTTCGGATGCACTTTCCAAATTAGCATCCTTATTGAATATCCTGGAGCACCTGACTAGCATGCCGATTTGCATCGAAAGATGGTCCGAGCCAGCATATATCCACGCCATTCAAGACATCAAAATAATTGATCCGGAACCTCGGTATCAGGCTGTTCTAACCTACTTGACGACAGAAGAATATCCTCTGGGAACTGAAAACCGGGCCTTGAAAACCCTGCGGAGACTGGCAACCCAGTTCCTCCGAACGGACGACAGACAGTTATATAAAAAGACGGCACAGGGGGCTCTCCTCCTATGTGTCGACAAAATACAGGCCGAGAAGGTTATGGCCGAAGTGCACAACGGTGAATTTGGTCCGCATATGAACGTCCAGATGCTGGTCCGAAAAATTATGAGGCTCGGATATTATTGGAATAGTATGGAGACCGACTGCCAGTTATATGTCAAACACTGTCATAACTGCCAGATTTTTGCCAACGTTTAGCATAATGGCGTAATCCCTATTATACACCATGACATCACCATGACCATTTTCGACGTGGGGAATTGATATAATTGGGAAAGTAAACCCTTCCGGGATGGGAGGTCACTGTTTCATTTTGGTGGCTATCGACTATTTTACCAAATGGGTCGAAGCCGAGTCATACCAGATCTTGAATGGCAAGTTGCTAAGTTCATCCAAAACAAGATTATATGCCGGTACGGGATCCACACGAGTTCATCAGTGATCACGGGACGCATTTCCAAGCCGAAACCGCTACTTTGCTAGCCAAGTATAAAATCCAAAGGCATACATCTTCGCCTTACCGTCCCTAAACAAATGGAGCGGTAGAGGTGATCCGAATCAAGAAGCCACTAGTCCAAGTAAGGAAGTTCTAAAGAGCTCAACTAAAGAATACTAGCTCGTACTTAAGCTTAGGCCAGCTAGATTAGCAATAATAAGAAGTCATCTTCAATAATGGAGCTAGCTCGAATTTGAGCTGAATAAAGGAGCAACTAATCAAGGTAAAGTGAAGACATTAACTTAGGGTCACAATCATTCAAGCATGAGTAATGGACTGAAGTTAAGAAGGTCTTAGAGCTGGTTGTATTCTCATGGTGTACACGGTCCAAAGGCTCTCTTGTTAGCCTTGTTTTTGGCTCCATGTTCACACCTTTGCCGCGCCTCATTACTCCTACTCAAGCTTTGTTTTCATCTCCATGTTCACACAAGAAGACCACGGCTGGTTACTCTTCTTCAAACATTGTTTTTAGCTCCAAGTTTACATTAGCTTTGTTATTAGCTCCCTACTTTGTAATTAGCTCCATGTTCACATAGTTTTAGCCTTGTTTTTGTCACCCTAAACCAACCGGTTTAAGGGCTCTTGTAGGCTATAAATAGCCGGCCATTTTGAAGGAATAGGATCATCCAATTTGCAAATTAAAAACCCAAGTAAAAGTTAAGCTTTGAGCTTCCTTTTGTTTCGTCTTTGTAGTTTACAAGACAAAGTCTAGAGTGAGTCGCGTTACAAGCTCTAAACTCGCTATTTCAATCGAGTGTTTGATCTAGCAACCGCTTTGTTGAAGTATAGGTCTACTTCACCTAGCATACTATCCTTTGGTTACGGTTTATTCATCCTCAAACTATCTTTACCTTCTGTTTTGGTTACTTGTTTCACGTCCATTTCAGTTTACTAATCATACCTCTCATTCTTGTTTCAAAGTTCATATCAACTCACATCATTAGTGGTATCAGAGCTTTGGTCATCCATTTGGACGTAAGCATGGCAGGAGTGTTGAACTTTGAAGATCCTACCTTCCTGGAACAACTAAAGAAGGCATTGGAGAACTTCCAGCCCAAGAATTCTCGCTTCCAACCAAGGAGGGAACTGGTGGATAGGATCAAGGTAAATGAACTCCCCGAGTTTAATGGTGGTACTGATCCTGAAGCTTACTTGGAGTGGGAAAGAAACATAGAGAAGCTCTTTGACTTCAAGGATTTGGAGGACGAAGAGAGGTGCAAATACGCCATCCTAAAGCTAAGCAAAGGGGCTTCCCTTTGGTATGAAGGGCTTAAGGTACAACGCACCAGAAGTGGAAAGGGTAAGATTACTTCTTGGGAATCCTTAAAACGTAAACTACGTAAGAGGTATGTCCCAACTACGCACAAATTATCCTTATACAAAAAGATTGCTAACCTTGTGCAAGGTAAAATGAGTGTTAGTGAATACATAGAGGAATTTGAGAACCTGGTTTTAATGGGAGAAGTAGAGGAGAATGAAGAAATAAAAATGGCTAGGTTCTTACGTGGATTAAATCGTAGTATAGCCAATACAGTTGATTTGTGTCCTTATTCTGATTTTGATACATTGTGTGGATTATGTCTAAAAATCGAGGCACAAGGGAAAGGAAGACATGAGGGTGAATCTAGTAAGAGTCACACTTGGTCACGAACAGATGATAGCAATAGAGTCAATCCTACTAGTTCTAATCAACCCCTTTTTGTTAAGACTAACCCAGCACCCCCACCTCAATCCAACCCCAAAACAACCACTGAAACAAGTCTATCTAAGGTACGTTGTTTCAAATGTCAAGGGTTTGGTCACTTCAAAAACGCTTGTCCTAACAAAAGAGTTGTGACCTTAAGGGAAGTAATCACAGTTAGGGATGAGTTATGGGAGGAGGAACAACGTATAGGGGCTGTTTTTAATGTTAATGAGGGAGAGGAAGAAGAGGAAGAAGATATTGAGGCTTATGAACCCCCGGCTTATGACACACTCCTAGTACTACGTACTCTACATACTAACCCAATTCAACAAGACACTGAACAAAGAGACCAACTGTTCCATACTAAGTGTCAAGTTAAAGATAAGTGGTGTAGTCTAATCATCGATGGAGGTAGTTGTACCAACGTTGCCTCAACTGAAATGGTGGACAAACTAGGTCTAGCTACTACTAATCACCCTAACCCTTATGCTTTACATTGGTTAAACAACGGGAACAAGGTAAAGGTCACTAAGCAAGTGAGGGTTGGATTAACCATGGGTTCCTACGTTGATGAGGTTTTGTGTGATGTAATTCCTATGGATGCTTGTCACATACTATTAGGCCGTCCTTGGCAGTTTGATAGGGACGTAGTTCACCATGGGAGGAGGAATGAGTATGAATTGAATGATAAAGGGAAGAGAATTATACTCAAACCCATGGCACCTCAAAGCGTGTGTAGCATGTTAGCAAATAGAGTCGGAAAACCCAGCCTCTCAATGTTTGCTAGTAAAATTGTAGAAGAACATACTCTAGAAGAAGGAGAGTCTGGTGCCACCAAAGAAGAACCAATTAAGATTAAGAATGGCAGTAAAGGGACGCCATTTGAAGAGTGGCAAAAGGAACAAGGTGTTGTTATCTCTAATGGAACGCCCTCCTATATGATGCCTAGGAAAGATCCTGAGATCTTAAGGTATGTAGAAGGTAATGGCAAAGACATGGTTTACACGTTGTCTTGTAACAACGCGCATACAACCAGAATTGGAATGGAGAATTGGAAGGACTACTACTCCATGGAGACTGAAGTACTGGCCAAACACAAGACTAACTCTTTTAGTACTTTTGATGAGCTTATTTTGCAGGTGAGACTTCCTTCTAAAGGAAACCTCCCTTGCGCCCCAAGGCATTCTAATTCAGGATACATAATGAGAACAGCCTACAAGGGAGAGCACAACAAAAACAGAAGTACAAGGCCCTTCATAACAGATGACTTGTCTTTGGCTAACGTAAGTATGAAGGAGTTCCCAAACCAAGGAAAGAGCAAATGGAAGGCACAACCAGAAGTTCCGCACAAAGGTAATCACAGAACTTACAAGCTGAAGTTGCCGGATGGGTATGGAGTTCAAGCCACCTTCCTAAAAGAAGAACTTCTTCTATACCTTGATAAAGATAACATTTCAGAATTGAGGACAATTCCTTGTCAAGGGGGAGGAGATGATCCGAATCAAGAAGCCACTAGTCCAAGTAAGGAAGTTCTAAAGAGCTCAACTAAAGAATACTAGCTCGTACTTAAGCTTAGGCCAGCTAGATTAGCAATAATAAGAAGTCATCTTCAATAATGGAGCTAGCTCGAATTTGAGCTGAATAAAGGAGCAACTAATCAAGGTAAAGTGAAGACATTAACTTAGGGTCACAATCATTCAAGCATGAGTAATGGACTGAAGTTAAGAAGGTCTTAGAGCTGGTTGTATTCTCATGGTGTACACGGTCCAAAGGCTCTCTTGTTAGCCTTGTTTTTGGCTCCATGTTCACACCTTTGCCGCGCCTCATTACTCCTACTCAAGCTTTGTTTTCATCTCCATGTTCACACAAGAAGACCACGGCTGGTTACTCTTCTTCAAACATTGTTTTTAGCTCCATGTTTACATTAGCTTTGTTATTAGCTCCCTACTTTGTAATTAGCTCCATGTTCACATAGTTTTAGCCTTGTTTTTGTCACCCTAAACCAACCGGTTTAAGGGCTCTTGTAGGCTATAAATAGCCGGCCATTTTGAAGGAATAGGATCATCCAATTTGCAAATTAAAAACCCAAGTAAAAGTTAAGCTTTGAGCTTCCTTTTGTTTCGTCTTTGTAGTTTACCAGACAAAGTCTAGAGTGAGTCGCGTTACAAGCTCTAAACTCATTATTTCAATCAAGTGTTTGATCTAGCAACCGCTTTGTTGAAGTATAGGTCTACTTCACCTAGCATACTATCCTTTGGTTACGGTTTATTCATCCTCAAACTATCTTTACCTTCTGTTTTGGTTACTTGTTTCACGTCCATTTCAGTTTACTAATCATACCTCTCATTCTTGTTTCAAAGTTCATATCAACTCACATCAAGAGGCAGCTAATAAAAACAATTGTCACCATACTTGAAAAAATGGCTGATAATTATCGGGACTGGCCCGATAAAATACCTTTCGCCCTGTGGGGATACCGAACGTCAGTCCGCACCGCAACCAGTGCAACTCCCCATTATTTAACATATGGGATGGAGGCAGTCCAACCAGTCGAGTTGGAAATACCGTCTCTCAGGATTTTACTAGAAAGCCAAGTGTTCGAAGCTGATTAGGTCCAAGCTCGATACAACTCGCTAATTCTTTTGGACGAATGGCGGTCCCGGGCCCTCAACAACATTCAAATATACCAAAAAAGGATACAACGAGTCTTCAACAAAAGAGTTAGGCCCAGAAATATCAAAGAAGGGGATTTGGTTCTTAAATCCGTTCGAGCGTTACTACCAGTTGACCCAAGGGAAAAATTCAAACCCAATTGGGCTGGGCCATATCTGGTAAAGAAGGTTCTATTAGGAGGAGCAGTGATGCTGACAGATTTTGACGGAAAAGAATTCGTTAACCCGACCAACTTGGACCAGCTGAAGCGCTACTATCCCTACACCTTATCTCAATGTCATTTGCAAAAGTTCATAAATTTTTTTCTAAATAAACTTTCAAAATTATAAGCAAGTCAATAAGTTAGGATTATTTATCCTACTGTCGCGCGCGCCTCGAACTAATAGTCTCGGTGTATTTCGAAATTGCAAAACAAATCTATGCCAGAACTATGTTTGGTTTGATTACACTAATTGTGGATACGTAGGCAGTGTAACAATCCGGATTTTCGATGACTTAATTTAATAGATAATGCGGAAGATTATCTAAGTCATTTAATTATACAATATCAGAGTATGTTTTAGAAATCCGGATCGCTACGGATCCATTACAAAATGCGACTATAAATATTACATAGTCTAGAATTACTAGTAAAGAAATATAAATTGTCGTTTTACACTACTTATTTTTATTACAATCCTTCCTCGATTTCCCCCCCATCGTCTATTACCTGCAAAAAAAATAAAACAGTGGACGCTGAGCGGGACAGCAACCAAACCGTTCTTCTAACATCACTTTATACACATAAGACAATCATGTGACTAACAAATATCATGCTTACAGAAATATTAAAGGATATCACTTGACAAATAGTTTCCCTTAATTCAGTTAGCAAGCATGTGAGGTGATGAAAAACGGTAAAGTTTTTAAAGATGGAACGTTGGCAGCCATTTGATTTTTAAAAGATTTGTTTTCACATAAACAGATTAATACACGAGTCGTGGCTCCTAGTACCACCGCTACACCCTATTGACTTGCATCTCACCAATAAGAGTAACCGTGTTACCAACTCGTAGACCGAACTGATCTTATGAGGTTTACATCTCACCCATAAGACTCAATTGGGTCGGACTTCAATTATATTATATGTTTATTCAAACGGGGCTCTGGGTGGAATGAAAGCTGATGATTACATTCTCTGCATCAACAAGAGGGTACCCGCAGTTTTCAGAATCCTGTTCTGCCCCCGCTACCTAGGTAGTAATACTGATCAAGTACTTGTCTATATATGCGCACATACCCTACACAGACTCTTGAACCGCAGCTCTCACTGTCATAGGACGACTACCTTAAACACTAGGTCGACTCTTTGACCGCAGCCTCCGAGTCTACTTTTCATTACAAGTGCAGTCGATGACATCTCAATGACGTATCCAACACAAGCTATCCGGACCCCAGACTCGCATTGTAAACTTTATATAAAAGTCACCCGTGATCAAGTAATATTTTATTTGGTGACCTTTATTAATTATTGGTCGGACTCATTTGAAACAGTCAAATTACCAGATTCTTACTTTCGAGGTGACAGTGTTATACTTTAATCCTCAATTGTCACTTGAAACATTTTATTCCAAATATCGTACAACATTTATTTGAGAAGGTACATTATTTCTAAATACGTTATTTTGGATATAAATGTTTATTTATTTCGTTGAGTCCTTATATATATATATATATATTTTGCATTTGTTTATAAATTTAAATTTAGGAAATATAGATTTAAAATTTAATAGGGTCACAAGACATGTGTTGTCCTACTATTTGTCCATTTCTAAAAATAACCTTTAAACAAGTTTTCTTTATTTTAAACTTATTTTTAAATTGGAATTGTTTTAAATAAGGTTTTATTAAGATAGACTAAGGTATAATAAAATACTATTTGTGACTTAAGGTTTCCGAAAAGTATATATTAAGTCATACTTAATTGATTTTGGAGATCTTGACGTTTCTATACATTTAAAACGCATTTTTTTAACGATTTTACACTTCTTTAATTTATATAAAAATTAAAGTTAAATAAAATATATTTTTTTAAATTTTATAGTTTCTGAAAATTTATTTAACAAGTCATATTTTAATAATTTTATATTTTTCAAAGTTTTAAACTAGTAAACACGATTTTTATCAAAACTCGATTTTAAGTAATATATTTGTAAATTACGTTTGGTGATCTAAAAATCGATGAAAAATTATGAAAATTTGCAGGACATAAATTTGAATTGTAATTAGAATTACCATATTTTTTTCCAAATTTTTAAAGTGATAAAATAATTTACGTAATTCCTTAAAACCTAAATAATGAAAATTTCATAATTAAATTTCTACTTATCTAAAAATTATGAAATTTGACGTGGTACTACTTGTAATACTTATGAATGTCGGGTAAAATTTTCAAAGTAAAATAAATTCATTTAGTATATCCGATGTAACCTTTAAAGTTTCCATCTTCTTAAAATGAAATAAAATGTGATTAAAACAAAATGTTTTTGTATGTTACCCACTTACACATTGTTACAAAATATAAATAAGTACAAATAATACCAAAATAAAAATATGAACAAAAACCATAATACACCAAGTAATTAATTAGCAAGAAATGTAAAACAAAAGTAAAGTGGAATATAATGCAATTAATAAACAATACATAAATAATAAAAAAAATGAAGAGATACCAAAAACAACAAAAATTGATTTTATTCTTTATAGGTTCTTTTAACCATTTTTATCTATTTTCTTTTATATAACAAAAATTAAAGTGATGAGAAATTTTAATAGTGGAACTTTCGTCAAGGCATTATTTTAGTCATAAACGAAACTACATACGAAAATTAAATCGAAGTCCGCTACAAATACATTTCGGTCCCATAGTAACTCTACGTCCTCTAAATCAAATTTACTATAAGTCTTATAACCAAAATAAAAAGCATTAAAATTAATCATATAACATTTTTATATATATTACTTAGTTATGTTAGTCATAAAATAAGCCTAAATATTAAACTAAGCATATTACTATATTAGTAACATAAATATACTTATATATAAAAAGGATGTTAGAAGAAAAGCTTGGTTACCTTATTAGCTACTATTTAATAACGATATTAAGAACTAAAGATTGTCGGGATCGATAATATCGTCGAAAATCGGAAGGTCTTCTCCTTCAAAATAAATGTTCCTTAATAAAGGTTGGCTTGTGAGTTTGTTTATGAGGATGGAGTTGTAGTATTAGAATTGAATAAGAAGTAAGAAGTAATATGTAAAATGGTAGAAATGAAATGAATGAGGGTAAGTACTAAGTAGTAAAAGTGAACGTAGTAATTGAAGTACTAATGGGTATTATATGAAATAAACAATGGGAGTGGAACAAATATCTCAAATTCTTAGCATGTAGTAAGTTTAGGACGTGAGTGTGAGAGGCTCAAATGGGTCAGTTTCCAGTCTTTCAAAATTCGTTCCATTTTACGTAAACTTGCTATCGAGAATTTATATTTTAATAACCTCGACTGTTTTATAACTAGAAAACTAAAAACGTTTTGAAAATATCGATAATTGAATTTTAACACGAGTTAAGATAAGCTCGCTTTTTCTCGAAAATTGAAATATAAATTTTACGGAATAAAATAACGGAACCCGTAATATTTACTTTTGAAACAGAAATGGTGTTACGATGTGCAAAACAGACGATGAATAGTAATAAGGACAATAATTTAAAAGTAATCATTACTTGTTGAAAACTAGCCTAAGTAGACTACATGTCACATTTACGGGCGTTGTTCCGTCGTTCATTTACGTTTCGCGTAACCGGGTCTCGAAATATTATTTTAACAATTTGATAAATCATTCTTATTTATTGCTAGACGGAAAATTATTTTAAATTGTCGGGACGACATGTTACTATTCATAAAAATGGTTTATCGTATTTTAAACTCGACTTAACGAAAGTTAAGATGTTAATAATTCGATAAATAAATTCATATGTTTTTATAAAGAAATAATTTTTAAGTTGACGAAAGAAAATATTTTTATTCACGAAAATAATTTTTCAAGTGTTAAACTTGGTTTAAATAAATGTTTAAAATTTTAACATTGTTCTAAAAATGCGGGGTGTTACAGTCCACCCTCCTTAAAACAATTTCGTCCTCGAAATTTCCGGCATAACTTAGGCAACAAACGTGGTTTAAGACACTACGAAAAAAAAATGTTAGAATTTCTCTCGCACGGAAGCCTTGGCTCCTAAATGGCTTGCTTGCATATTTGACTCTCCGCAAATGTTTTACAAAGGGTGCACATCCCAAATTAATATAGTAGGTATTATTGATCAACGGTAGATTCTGAATTCCCATATAATGACACAATTTAATCTCGACTCATTCTCAAGATTTGGTTTATGGTTTGTTCTATCTCCAAAATGTTGTGATGTCTATTTTCCTTAAAATCGAAAGATGTTGTCTCGTGGATAACGTTAGTTTCTCTTAGTGTATAAATTTATTAAGCAATAAGGTTGTCCTAATTTTCACACAAGCTCTAGGTGTTCGTAGGCTAGGGTACTTTTGGGTCTAGAAGGACACTTCCCTTGTATGTTTCAAAACATAGATTATACAAAAGTTCAATGTTTATGACAACATTAATATTTCCCATGAACAAGGTTGATTTCTTAAGGTTAATCCTCAAGTGCTTTCGTCGGTCACGACAAGGTTAATCCTGAATTCTCATGTTGGATTTTTAGAGTTCTTAAATTCAAAATTATCACTTTGTTGTTTTATTCCTCAAATTAAACAACGGTTAAATCTTAAATTCTTCAGATCAAAAATTTCTTGGTTCACAAGTGTCCTTTTGATTTACAAGTATGACACTTAAGGTTTGTAATATTATCAACCATTATTCACACAAAAGTGGTTCTCCAAAATAGATACGGTATTTCTAGGGATTCTCAAAAATATATTGTATTTAAATCAATCAATCAAATCAGATTCTAGAGATCCGACAAAGTATGTTGAACATAGAATTCCTCAAAATGCATTTCGATGTTTACAATGATAATCCTCAAATAAGTTCAATCGATGATCATTCTCCTTAATATTATCAAATACTAGCTCCATAAATAGAAGATATTAATCTCTTGAACATTTACTCGACCTCCAGGGTATTCTCTCTCTGGTCTAAGTCTCGCGATAGGTTAATGTTATGAAAGATTAATATGTAAGACACATCTAAAAACATAACTTATGGTTCTCATTCTATAAGTGTTTTAAAGTCGACCAAAGGTCAGGTAAGTAAAAACAAATACTAGGTTAGTAGAGTTCTCGGCCAAGATTCATACAACGATTCCGGTTGAAATCCTACTAGTATATAGTCCATGATTATGATTCTGTATACGAGTTTCTTGGTGACATCCTTTGACAATAACTTGAACAGGTTCATCTTGTTGCAGTTTGTCCTTCTGTCAGGTCTTGTGGAGTTGTTCCCTTGTTTCTTGCGTTCTTGGTGCGACATCTACTCGTGTTAGGATCATATCGTAATATAAAGATAAAGGTTCTAACCAGGAATTATACCATGGTCTGTGTAGGGAAGTCTGGTTAATGTTTACTCTGTGTAGGTAAGTCTGGTTAACCAGGAATTTACTTTAAGGGCTTGTATGAAGGTAAGGTTAGCTAAAGTACCGAGTTTAGGAAGCAAAGTGAACGACATACAAATTAGAAGTGGTATTAATAATGAATGTTTATGAAAAATTATTAATAGAATGACACTACAGATCACTCTATCATAAGACTTCTCCTTGATGATGGCAGAAGATGAAGTTGAATTTTGTCAAAAAGAAATTTAATCAAGGTTTGGGTTATGGAGAGCATATGTGAAGTGAGAATCAAAGATACAGGGTTGTAATATCTCAAATAGGAGAATAAAGTTGAGATAAGTTACTTCGAAGAATATATAATAGATCAATAGGTTGATTGAAAGTAACTAGAATTCAATACCAATGGTAAGGGTTTGAGGTTGACTTAGGTTCATTTATGATACGAAGTCGGGCAAAGAAATGACAGCACGACTTCAAGCGATCAATAAGATAAGAACAAAGTATCATAAGAAGAGCATTGATGATCAAGGAATGTCTTGGTTTAAGGAGTGAAGGGGAATGATGTCTAATCACAAAAAGTGGAGATAGTATGAAATGATTTAGTATGAGAGAGAACATAACACATCAATCATGAACCATTTTGATAAGGTTACTCGAGATAAGTTGGTCGTAAAAAAAATCTATATATATTCCATAAGGTTAGGGGTTTTCATACTTCTTCAATGTTGTGTATAAATCTATTAGCAATTCAGACCTCAATTCATGACAATAATACTTCATAATATCTTTAAAAGAAAATGAATCATTATATAATCAAAGGTTCCTAAATTAGAACGATCCATGATACATATCAACAATACTCAATACTAACTTATATCCTCAAAGTATATAGATGATACTATACCAAGAGTTCATCACTCTACTGTCGCTTCAAGCTGCTTCTCTATTTTCCATTGTTAAAGATTCATGGGTTGCGTTTTATATCATTAAAATCTACGTAAGCTTGATCTCTCAAATTGATGCGAGTTCATTTTGCACCGTTGTTTAACCAATGCAAAGCATAAGGGTTAGGGTGATTAGTAGTAGCTAGACCTAGTTTGTCCACCATTTCAGTTGAGGCAACGTTGGTACAACTACCTCCATCGATGATTAGACTACACCACTTATCTTTAACTTGACACTTAGTATGGAACAGTTGGTCTCTTTGTTCAGTGTCTTGTTGAATTGGGTTAGTATGTAGAGTACGTAGTACTAGAAGTGTGTCATAAGCCGGGGGTTCATAAGCCTCAATATCTTCTTCCTCTTCTTCCTCTCCCTCATTAACATTAAAAACAGCCCCTATACGTTGTTCCTCCTCCCATAACTCATCCCTAACTGTGATTACTTCTCTTAAGGTCACAACTCTTTTGTTAGGACAAGCGTTTTTAAAGTGACCAAACCCTTGACATTTGAAACAACGTACCTTAGATAGACTAGTTTCAGTGGTCGTTTTGGGGGTAGACTGAGGTGGGGGTGCTGGGTTAGTCTTAACAATAAGGGGTTGATTAGAACTAGTAGGATTGACTCTATTGCTATCATCCATCCGAGACCAAGTATGACTCTTACTAGACTCACCCTCATGTCTTCCCTTCCCTTGCGCCTCAATTTTTAGACACAACCCACACAATGTATCAAAATCAGAATAAGGACACAAATCAACTGTATTGGCTATACTACGGTTTAATCCACGTAAGAATCTAGCCATTTTTATTTCTTCATTTTCCTCTACTTCTCCCATTAAAACCAAGTTCTCAAACTCGTCTATGTATTCACTAACACTCATTTTACCTTGCACAAGGTTAGCAATCTTTTTGTATAAGGATAATTTGTGCGTAGTTGGGACATACCTCTTACGTAATTTACGTTTTAAGGACTCCCAAGAAGTAATCTTACCCTTCCCACTTCTGGTGCGTTGTACCTTAAGCCCTTCATACCAAAGGGAAGCCCCTTTGCTTAGCTTTAGGATGGCGTATTTGCACCTCTCTTCGTCCTCCAAATCCTTGAAGTCAAAGAGCTTCTCTATGTTTCTTTCCCACTCCAAGTAAGCTTCAGGATCAGTACCACCATTAAACTCAGGGAGTTCGTTTACCTTGATCCTATCCACCAGTTCCCTCCTTGGTTGGAAGCGAGAATTCTTTGGCTGGAAGTTCTCCAATGCCTTCTTTAGTTGTTCCAGGAAGGTAGGATCTTCAAAGTTCAACACTCCTGCCATGCTTACGTCTAAATGGATGACCAAAGCTCTGATACCACTAATGATGTGAGTTGATATGAACTTTGAAACAAGAACGTGAAGTAGGATTAGTATTCTGAAATGGAACGTAAACAAGTAACCAAAACAGAATGAAAGGATAGTTTTAAGAATGAATAAACCGTAACCAAGGATAGTATGCTAGGTGGAGTAGACCTATACTCCAACAAAGCGGGTGCTAAATTGATGTGAGTTGATATGAACTTTGAAACAAGAACGTGAAGTAGGATTAGTATTCTGAAATGGAACGTAAACAAGTAACCAAAACAGAATGAAAGGATAGTTTTAAGAATGAATAAACCGTAACCAAGGATAGTATGCTAGGAGGAGTAGACCTATACTCCAACAAAGCGGGTGCTAAATCAAACACGCGATTGAAGTAGCGAGTTTAGAGCTTGTAACGCGACTTACTCTAGACTTTGTCTTGTAAACAACAAGGACGTAAAAGAAAGCTTAGCTTTACTCAGGTTTTTGATATGAAAATTGGATGTCTTATTCATTCAACTAAATGGCTATATATAGCCTACAATCAGACCTTAAACTTGGCTGATTAGGGTGACAAAAACAAAGTTACAGCCATGTGAACAAGGAGCTAATAACAAAGCTAGGAGCTAATAACAAAGTAATGTAAACTAGGAGCTAATAACAAAGTAATGTGAACAAGGAGCTAATAACAAAGCTAAGAGAGCATTAAGGTGTGGCTGGTGTGAACATGGAGCTAATAACAAAGCTTCATTTGGACGTGCACACCAAGTGAACACAACCAGCTTCAAACGTCATCTTTAACCCCGGTGCTTTCCCATGCACAACTGACTTGTTCGGACCATAACTTTGTCAATACTTGTTCAATGAGCCTTCATGAATAGTCATTGGAAAGATAAGCTCGAAATCTATCTCCTCCATTTTGAATGACTACGAAATTCCAAGTATAACTCGAGATATGGACTGATCAAAACAATGCTGCAAAATGAACTCGCATCAGAAATTCCCATGCACAACTGTCTTGTTCGGACCATAACTTTGTCAATACTTGTTCAATGAGCCTTCATGAATAGTCATTGGAAAGATAAGCTCGAAATCTATCTCCTCCATTTTGAATGACTACGAAACTCCAAGTATAACTCGAGATATGGACTGATGAAAACAACGGTGCAAAATGAACTCGCATCATACTCTCCTTCTTTGAAAAAGAATTGTCCTCAATTCTTGTAACAAGTATCCCACCTGGATCAAATACAAAATTTGTTAGGATCAACACATCCTTACTCCAAATAGACATAAGTGTGGGTAACGTTGGTATCACGGCTCGACCCCAAGCTCGACTCCTTTTCAAGTAGGTGTTGTTTTGAATGCTTGTGAACTCTACTTTGCTTATCGTGAACAAGGATGGATCAGGTATCTTTTGTTGCTTCTCAAAGTATTCCACAAGCTCAACCCCCTTACTCTCCATGCTTGTTTTGATTAAGATCAGAATTTGTTTCTTCTTGCACAACCCGTTTGGTTGAAGATGATACTCGTCAAAAACAGGTGGTAACGTTGGATCAAACACCAAACTTTCCTCGTAAGTTTTTTCAAACGAGAAAATTCCAGCCATCTTCTTTTTTTTTTTTTTTTGAATAGTACTACGTGAACAGTACTAATTCGTGAACAGTTTTTTTTTTTTGAAAATAAATCGAACTTCAACAAGAACCACGAAACAATCAAAACCGATTAACCCTCGAACTACCCGCACGAGTTTAACCTTTGAATTCCAATCGCAATCAGAAATTCAACTAACAACTTGGCTTTGTCACTCCTTGGACCGTCTTGATTTTAAGAAAAATCAAGAGTTGTAGCTCTGATACCACTAATGATGTGAGTTGATATGAACTTTGAAACAAGAACGTGAAGTAGGATTAGTATTCTGAAATGGAACGTAAACAAGTAACCAAAACAGAATGAAAGGATAGTTTTAAGAATGAATAAACCGTAACCAAGGATAGTATGCTAGGTGGAGTAGACCTATACTCCAACAAAGCGGGTGCTAAATCAAACACGCGATTGAAGTAGCGAGTTTAGAGCTTGTAACGCGACTTACTCTAGACTTTGTCTTGTAAACAACAAGGACGTAAAAGAAAGCTTAGCTTTACTCAGGTTTTTGATATGAAAATTGGATGTCTTATTCATTCAACTAAATGGCTATATATAGCCTACAATCAGACCTTAAACTTGGCTGATTAGGGTGACAAAAACAAAGTTACAGCCATGTGAACAAGGAGCTAATAACAAAGCTAGGAGCTAATAACAAAGTAATGTAAACTAGGAGCTAATAACAAAGTAATGTGAACAAGGAGCTAATAACAAAGCTAAGAGAGCATTAAGGTGTGGCTGGTGTGAACATGGAGCTAATAACAAAGCTTCATTTGGACGTGCACACCAAGTGAACACAACCAGCTTCAAACGTCCTCTTTAACCCCGGTGCTTTCCCATGCACAACTGACTTGTTCGGACCATAACTTTGTCAATACTTGTTCAATGAGCCTTCATGAATAGTCATTGGAAAGATAAGCTCGAAATCTATCTCCTCCATTTTGAATGACTACGAAATTCCAAGTATAACTCGAGATATGGACTGATCAAAACAATGCTGCAAAATGAACTCGCATCACAAATATCATCACACGATTCCTCAAATGGTGTTCTTCTCATTCATATTCGTTCTCAATCTAATTCCATATAAATCAAACCTCAGTGATCATTACATCTACACACTTTTAGGTTCATTAAAATTTCATAATCCTAGTGAATGAGTCTCAAATTTCACGAATCATATGTTTGACCTAGGTTCTCTTCAAATTACCTAGTATATAGGTCTGATCTTGATCCGAATCAAGGAGCTACCAAAGAGTTCATTAAAGTCACCTTAGCTCCTCATAGTCTTAGTTCAGCCACACTAACACCTCTTGCCAGTTAGTAGTATGCCTACTACAATTGACCCGAATCAAGAAGCTACTAATCCTAGTAAGGAAGTACTAAAGAGCTCAACGAAGTAATACCAGCTCCTACTTAACTATAGTCCAGCTACATTAGCACTAATAAAGAGTCGTCTTCAATTATGGAGCTAGCTCGAGTTTGAGCGGAATAAAGGAGCAAATAGTCAAGGATATATGAAGGCATTAACTTAGGTTCACACCCATTCAAGCATGGGAATTTCTGATGCGAGTTCATTTTGCAGCATTGTTTTGATCAGTCCATATCTCGAGTTATACTTGGATTTTCGTAGTCATTCAAAATGGAGGAGATAGATTTCGAGCTTATCTTTCCAATGACTATTCATGAAGGCTCATTGAACAAGTATTGACAAAGTTATGGTCCGAACAAGTCAGTTGTGCATGGGAAAGCACCGGGGTTAAAGAGGACGTTTGAAGCTGGTTGTGTTCACTTGGTGTGCACGTCCAAATGAAGCTTTGTTATTAGCTCCATGTTCACACCAGCCACACCTTAATGCTCTCTTAGCTTTGTTATTAGCTCCATGTTTACATTACTTTGTTATTAGCTCCTAGCTTTGTTCTTAGCTCCTAGTTCACATTAGGCTTAAGCTTTGTTTTTGTCACCATTGTACTTTGTTATTGTCACCCTTGACCAGCCGGTTTTAAGGGTCTTGTAGGCTATATATAGCCACCCATTTGAATGAATAAATCATCCAATTTGCATAACAAAAACTTGAGTAAAGCTGAGCTTTCTGTTTCGTCTTTGTAGTTTACAAGACAAAGTCTAGAGTGAGTCGCGTTACAAGCTCTAAACTCGCTATTTCAATCGAGTGTTTGATCTAGCAAACCGCTTTGTTGAAGTATAGGTCTACTTCACCTAGCATACTATCCTTGGTTACGGTTTATCCTTCCTTAAAACTATCCTTTCTTTCTGTTTTGGTCACTCATTCACGTTCCATTTCAGAATACTAATCCATCTTTACATTCTTGTTTCAAAGTTCATATCAACTCACATCAGATCTCCCTTAATTTTGATTTCTTTGATTTCCTCAGTTACAAGTTAAAACTCCCAAATTTTTCAGTGATCCTTTATCATCCATCCTCAAAGCTATTAATTTAAGTCATAATACTTAATCACATCGTTCGATTCCCTAATATTTATGAGCTCTTATCAACCAATTATATTTACACTTAATATCAACAGAGTACTAAATCAAATCATTTGTAAGAGTTAACCAAAGGGTAAAGGTTAGTGATCCATCATGGTTGGTTTAAAAAGATAGGGAAGAGTACATTTGACCCATTATACTATTGTGCTATAGGGACATGAGTATGTCGATGGTGTGTAGGTTTTACAAGCTTTCTATCTAAACCTTTAGCAAAATAGTACAATGGTATTTTAAACTCGTCCCACTTAACATAAAATCCGTTAGGTGGTCGTTTCCCTTGCCACCAATCTTTATATTTATCCCCAAGAAAATCTACAGCAAAAAGGGTTTTCCATTCATCAGGCACTTTGGCATAACGAAATCCTAACTCCATATCTCTGCACCAATACCCATGGGCAGCTACTGTTCCTTCATAGTAGTCTGGTCCAAATCTCTTAAAACTGACGTTAGCGTCTAATAGTTGGCTTCTCTTACTAATCAATTCGTATTCGAAGGGTTTGAAATGAAACTTAAACTCTTGGGCTTTATTAATCCAGTTGGTTTGCTCATCTATTCTGGCATATTCTGCGGCCTTCTTTGCGGCTAGCCATTTGTTAAACTTGTTTCTCCTTTCAGGGGTCATGTCCAAGTTTTGGTTAACTGGCTTCATTAGGCTGTAAATGATCCTCAAAAGTTAAAAATAAATTCTCCAAAGTTTGGTAATGTGATATTCTAAGATAAGGTTACGTAAAATCTAATTCTTCAAATATGACTCTACCTCTCGCTCCCTCACATGATTCTAATCCGGAATACTTTGAAAATTAAGAAAGAAACAAAATTACTGTTTTCGTAAATAATAACAATTTTTTATGAGAAGAAATAGATAAGAGCGAAAATAAATAAAGCGATAACGAAAAGGATTTTTTTTTAAAAACAGAACGACATATATATATATAGACATATCATGCATCTATAGTTAGCTGATTGACACGCTTCAAAAGAGCGGTGTTCCACCACTGGTCCTATACAAAATTATGCCAAACTATGGCAAAAGCCTAAGTGGTGAACACAGTACAACTAGGATATGGCTGTTATATATAACTACAGCTATCTAGTCCTCAAAAGGGGTGTTATCCATAACGATACAAGCTCTAGTCAGAAGGGGGTGGCATCTCTTCGGGATCCACATCGATCACCTCAGATATGGCCGCTTCACTAGCGATCCTCAGTGCCACCAGGCCTGCCTCGAAATCCCTGAAATGGCTGGCCACCAGAGGGTAGGAAAAACGGGCTGAGTAACCCGGTAGTCCTGCCGCACGGTGCAACTCCAACTCCCGACGGTACCTAGAGCGGGTGAACTCCCAGTCTCCAGTGGTAGGAAGGGTGGCGATCAATGCACATCCCCTGCGCACCTGGCAGGTAATGTACAACGAGTTCACCTGAACCCCATAGTAGCCAAAGTACGACTCCAGAAACGTAATGTGGGAGTCTACAGTCTCCAAAGCTGGATGGAAAGCGTAAAGTTTCGGGGCTAATGGAGGGTTCGCCATCAACCTATTATTGATGAGGTCGAAAGGGTTAATAACGATTCAATTTTTTTTTTTTTTTTGAAGGCTCTAGTCTTAGAAGGGTTTGGTAGAGTATAGTGGCCTTAGAGTTTGGTTCTCCTTACATCGCTATCTTAACTAGCGAGCCGACACTACACTTTACACATAAATTAGCAAACAACTTAACAAAAGTTCACAGGTAAGCGTTTCCCCACTTTACTATTTTCTACCCCGATAAATTATTTGGTAGGATCTTAATTGTTTCTATGTGAATCTCTCATTTTAGTGGCCTAAAGTTGTTTTTAGTAATTTAGTAAGTCTACCCAGGCGCGCTCCTCGTTAGGTAAATGAAGTTTAATCCTCATTTACGGTCACAAGGTCGCTCTGATACCAATTGTAACAACCCGGATTTTCGATGACTTAATTTAATAGATAATGCGGAAGATTATCTAAGTCATTTAATTATACAATATCAGAGTATGTTTTAGAAATCCGGATCGCTACGGATCCATTACAAAATGCGACTATAAATATTACATAGTCTAGAATTACTAGTACAGAAATATAAATTGTCGTTTTACACTACTTATTTTTATTACAATCCTTCCTCGATTTCCCCCCCATCGTCTATTACCTGCAAAAAAAATAAAACAGTGGACGCTGAGCGGGACAGCAACCAAACCGTTCTTCTAACATCACTTTATACACATAAGACAATCATGTGACTAACAAATATCATGCTTACAGAAATATTAAAGGATATCACTTAACAAATAGTTTCCCTTAATTCAGTTAGCAAGCATGTGAGGTGATGAAAAACCGTAAAGTTTTTAAAGATGGAACGTTGGCAGCCATTTGATTTTTAAAAGATTTGTTTTCACATAAACAGATTAATACACGAGTCGTGGCTCCTAGTACCACCGCTACACCCTATTGACTTGCATCTCACCAATAAGAGTAACCGTGTTACCAACTCGTAGACCGAACTGATCTTATGAGGTTTACATCTCACCCATAAGACTCAATTGGGTCGGACTTCAATTATATTATATGTTTATTCAAACGGGGCTCTGGGTGGAATGAAAGCTGATGATTACATTCTCTGCATCAACAAGAGGGTACCCGCAGTTTTCAGAATCCTGTTCTGCCCCCGCTACCTAGGTAGTAATACTGATCAAGTACTTGTCTATATATGCGCACATACCCTACACAGACTCTTGAACCGCAGCTCTCACTGTCATAGGACGACTACCTTAAACACTAGGTCGACTCTTTGACCGCAGCCTCCGAGTCTGCTTTTCATTACAAGTGCAGTCGATGACATCTCAATGACGTATCCAACACAAGCTATCCGGACCCCAGACTCGCATTGTAAACTTTATATAAAAGTCACCCGTGATCAAGTAATATTTTATTTGGTGACCTTTATTAATTATTGGTCAGACTCATTTGAAACAGTCAAATTACCAGATTCTTACTTTCGAGGTGACAGTGTTATACTTTAATCCTCAATTGTCACTTGAAACATTTTATTCCAAATATCGTACAACATTTATTTGAGAAGATACATTATTTCTAAATACGTTATTTTGGATATAAATGTTTATTTATTTCGTTGAGTCCTTATATATATATATATATATATATATATATATATATAAGTGGGATCTTTTACCCTATGTCATATTTCATACATTTTACCTTACATTCACAACCATTAGATATAAGTATATGAAGGGCTAAGATTAAAACTTGAAATAAAAAAGTAAGCATCAAACCCCTACCCAAACAGTATACGTAAAACCAAAACCACTCAATCAAATTTCTCTCACCAAATCAAAACCCTCTTAAGATTGAAATCAAATCGCAAAATCAAAACTCTCACGAATCCTTTCACTTAAATCACGCCCAATCTTGCATTCAATCAGGTATTTCAATCGAATTTCGCTGCTATATTGTTCAATTTGTTATATATGATTTCAGTCTATTTTGTCTATTGTATTTTTTATTTTGTGCTTTATTTTGTACTTCAATCGTATTTTTTACGGTTTCAGTCTATTTCAGTTTTAGAATTTGTGTACTGTATGATTTTTTTTCAATTTATTTAGTATTGTTCAACTTAGTATTGTACAATTCTTTTTCAATTTATTTAGTACTGCGTTTATCAGTCTACGTTATTCTTTTTTTTTTTCAATTTATTAGTCTACGTTATTAGTCTGCATTTTTTTTCAAATTTTTTGAACTTAGAATTTACTGCGTTTCAATATTAGGGTTTGTTGGTTTTCGTGTTAATTCGTTGAGTTTTTATGGTTTACTGAACTTGTTATTGTAAAACTTGAATATGAACAATGAAATACTTGAATATGAACATTGAAATAACTACATATTATTTCATAGCATGAATTTCTGGTTTTGGTACATTATTATTACTATGAAATACCCAATTATTTTATTATGTTATTCCAGTTATTCTATACTATTGTTGCAATTATTCTATATTATTCTTGAATTTATTTCATTATATTAGTTACTATGTTTTATAATCAGGGTTATTTTATAGTGTTTTTATAGTTATTCTATAGCACATATGTGATTATTGTACTTCAATTTTTTTGTACTATAACTAACTCCTCTTTGTTGTTGTCTTTCAGTGAAGTTTCTTTTGTTGGATGCACCATCAATGATATGCAAGATGTTTCATCCCAATACAATAACGCGAGTTATTCGTTACAATAACTGAGTTTCTACATTGGCTTAATAACTACGTAAAATCAGATAACATTATTTTTAAACTGCTTATATTTGAGTGTCAGCCAAATATAACAACATGAGATATTCGTTATAATAACTGAGTTTCTACTCTAGAATAACCACACGTAAAATCATATAACATTATTATAAAGTTAATTATATTTGAATTTCATCTCAATACAATAACACGATTTATAATAACTGAGTTTCTACATTGGAATAACTACGTAACATCAGATAACATTATTCTATTATATTTGAGTTTCATCTCAATACAATAACACAAATTATTCAATACAATAACTGACTTTATACATTGAAATCATTACGTATGTACATTGAAATAACCTGATAACATTATTCTCAGTAAACAATTGAGTTAACTATAAAATAACTACGTTTATTCATTAAAATAATCTTGTTTGTACATCGAAATAACTATAAAAATCTGAGAAAAAATGCTTTGGGATTTAGAGAGTTTTAATCTCAGCTCTTGATCATGTGAGATCTAATGGCCACAATCAAGAGGTAAATTGTACAAAATTTGACAAATGTACCAGATCCTGCCTCTCTATATATATATATATATATATATATATATATATATATTTTGCATTTGTTTATAAATTTAAATTTAGGAAATATAGATTTAAAATTTAATAGGGTCACAAGACATGTGTCGTCCTACTATTTGTCCATTTCTAAAAATAACCTTTAAACAAGTTTTCTTTATTTTAAACTTATTTTTAAATTGGAATTGTTTTAAATAAGGTTTTATTAAGATAGACTAAGGTATAATAAAATACTATTTGTGACTTAAGGTTTCCGAAAAGTATATATTAAGTCATACTTAATTGATTTTGGAGATCTTGACGTTTCTATACATTTAAAACGCATTTTTCTTTAACGATTTTACACTTCTTTAATTTATATAAAAATTAAAGTTAAATAAAATATTTTTTTTTAAAATTTTATAGTTTCTGAAAATTTATTTAACAAGTCATATTTTAATAATTTTATATTTTTCAAAGTTTTAAACTAGTAAACACGATTTTTATCAAAACTCGGTTTTAAGTAATATATTTGTAAATTACGTTTGGTGATCTAAAAATCGATGAAAAATTATGAAAATTTGCAGGACATAACTTTGAATTGTAATTAGAATTACCATATTTATTTCCAAATTTTTAAAGTGATAAAATAATTTACGTAATTCCTTAAAACCTAAATAATGAAAATTTCATAATTAAATTTCTACTTATCTAACAATTATGAAATTTGACGTGGTACTACTTGTAATACTTATGAATGTCGGGTAAAATTTTCAAAGTAAAATAAATTCATTTAGTATATCCGATGTAACCTTTAATGTTTCCATCTTCTTAAAATGAAATAAAATGTGATTAAAACAAAATGTTTTTGTATGTTACCCACTTACACATTGTTACAAAATATAAATAAGTACAAATAATACCAAAATAAAAATATGAACAAAAACCATAATACACAAAGTAATTAATTAGCAAGAAATGTAAAACAAAAGTAAAGTGGAATATAATGCAATTAATAAACAATACATAAATAATAAAAAAAAATGAAGAGATACCAAAAACAACAAAAATTGATTTTATTCTTTATAGGTTCTTTTAACCATTTTTATCTATTTTCTTTTATATAACAAAAATTAAAGTGATGAGAAATTTTAATAGTGGAACTTTCGTCAAGGCATTATTTTAGTCATAAACGAAACTACATAACGAAAATTAAATCGAAGTCCGCTACAAATACATTTCGGTCCCATAGTAACTCTACGTCCTCTAAATCAAATTTACTATAAGTCTTATAACCAAAATAAAAAGCATTAAAATTAATCATATAACATTTTTATATATATTACTTAGTAATGTTAGTCATAAAATAAGCCTAAATATTAAACTAAGCATATTACTATATTAGTAACATAAATATACTTATATATAAAAAGGATGTTAGAAGAAAAGCTTGGTTACCTTATTAGCTACTATTTAATAACGATATTAAGAACTGAAGATTGTCGGGATCGATAATATCGTCGAAAATCGGAAGGTCTTCTCCTTCAAAATAAATGTTCCTTAATAAAGGTTGGCTTGTGAGTTTGTTTATGAGGATGGAGTTGTAGTATTAGAATTGAATAAGAAGTAAGAAGTAATATGTAAAATGGTAGAAATGAAATGAATGAGGGTAAGTACTAAGTAGTAAAAGTGAATGTAGTAATTGAAGTACTAATGGGTATTATATGAAATAAACAATGGGAGTGGAACAAATATCTCAAATTCTTAGCATGTAGTAAGTTTAGGACGTGAGTGTGAGAGGCTCAAATGGGTCAGTTTCCGGTCTTTCAAAATTCGTTCCATTTTACGTAAACTTGCTATCGAGAATTTATATTTTAATAACCTCGACTGTTTTATAACTAGAAAACTAAAAACGTTTTGAAAATATCGATAATTGAATTTTAACACGGGTTAAGATAAGCTCGCTTTTTCTCGAAAATTGAAATATAAATTTTACGGAATAAAATAACGGAACCCGTAATATTTACTTTTGAAACATAAATGGTGTTACGATGTGCAAAACAGACGATGAATAGTAATAAGGACAATAATTTAAAAGTAATCATTACTTGTTGAAAACTAGCCTAAGTAGACTACATGTCACATTTACGGGCGTTGTTCCGTCGTTCATTTATGTTTCGCGTAACCGGGTCTCGAAATATTATTTTAACAATTTGATAAATCATTCTTATTTATTGCTTGGCGGAAAATTATTTTAAATTGTCGGGACGACATGTTACTATTCATAAAAATGGTTTATCGTATTTTAAACTCGACTTAACGAAAGTTAAGATGTTAATAATTCGATAAATAAATTCATATGTTTTTATAAAGAAATAATTTTTAAGTTGACGAAAGAAAATATTTTTATTCACAAAAATAATTTTTCAAGTGTTAAACTTGGTTTAAATAAATGTTTAAAATTTTAACATTGTTCGAAAAATACGGGGTGTTACAGGCAGCCCCTCAAAAGGGCACAACCACCGCAATAATGAAAAGACAGGAACGATATTCACTAATAAATATGTCTTTTATTATCAAAAAACCCGATAAACTCGGGAATTTCAAATTACATCACACAAAAAAAAACAAACGAAAAAAAGCACACTACAAAAATAGTAATAATATTTAAATAATAAAAATTAAGGAGACAGATATTTAGAGCATCTTGCCCTTGCCTTTGTCTTTTGGGTCACGCGGAGCCTGTGGTCGCCGGAGCGGGGGCGAGTATTCCCGAATCACAAGGGGAACTGATAACACGTAAATTTAGACCGTTTTACCCCCTATTTTCACTCGTATTTGACTCGATTTTGTGTGCTTTAACGTCAATATAACTCATTTTTGACTATATTTCGTATTTTCTAGTTTGAATTTGGTTTTTTTTGTATTTATCGTCTTTTTCGTAGAATTTGGTACTGTTTTTTTTGTGTTTTTTTCTTATAGGTACGTGTTAGTGAATAAAGAGGCGAGTTGAAGAGAGAGGAACCAAGTCAAGAGATCGAGTCAAACCCCAAGTCAAACCCGACTCACTTAACTCATAACCCATCTCACCCTTATACTCCACATCACTCATTTACCATCAATCCATCTACCCAATTACCAACCCATATCCCATTTCCCATATCAACATATAGGGCCGAATTACAATTACAACCCAACAACTCAAACCAAAACATTTACAAGTCAAGGTCCACTTGACCTTGACCTTGACCCATTACCCAAACCAAACTCCCCAACTCCCTCTATTAACCGACAACCACCGACCACTTTCGCCGGAGCTCCGACCAACACCCTCCGTCACCTTTTCCACCATACCCGACACCGGCAGCACCCTCACCTCCACAACCAGCCGCGACCCACAACCACGCACCACCGCCGGCATCATCTCCCTCCTCCATACTCTGGCGACTCAACTCCGTCGACCACAGCCAACAAACCCCTCCGGCGCACCACCATCTCCACCTGACCGCCGGCGAGCGCGCAGCAGCAAAGCAGCACCACCGCGCCTCTGCTCCGACCCCAGGTCCGTTCTCCTTCTCCCCATCTCCGGCGAGCGTCGCACGCCAGCAACAACAGCAGCTCTGGCGCAACACCGAACAACAACGCCGGCAGCCTCATCGCCGCCTCCTTTTCCCGACCAACAAGACAGCAGCAGCGGAGCAACACCAACAACACGACATCTCCCTCTTTTTTTCGGCGCCTTTCGCGGGCGTCGACATCAACTCCGGTGTCGACCTGGCTCGACCCGGATAAGAGTTCGGGGATTATAAATCGACATTTGAATGGAGACTGGAGGAATTTAATTGGAATGGACGGGTGAGATCTAACTTGGGTCGAGACTTATAATCGAATTGGGATGTGTGAAGCTGTCGATGTGTGGGATGATTTATCACCCTATGAAGTGATCGGGCGAAATTGGGATTACCGCAGAGCAAAATTTTGCCCGGTGGTGAGTTATGCAAAACCGCGGGGCGAACTTTCACCGGATGAGAATCATAGGGCGAATTGCAGTTTATGGGTATTGAACTATTGGGCTGCCACTTATTGGGCTTAGAGGATTAGGGTTTTGATACTCCATCTTCTCTCCTCTATATATATGTAACCCCTCGTTTTTTAGGGGGAGGCACTCCACCACTCTACGATAACACTACCTAAGCCATCACACATTAGTAGATTATTAGTAAATTATTAGTAGATTATTATTAGTTTTTAGTAGATTAATTAGTAGGGAGATTTTTAGATGGTGACAATCCAAAAATCTCCACCTATTCTAGATCTAACTAGTTCTCCCGTTTGCAATTTTTATTGAAGATTCTTGAAGATTTTCAAGGGATTAGTGACAAATCCATTCTCAACTTCATCAAGCTTCTTCCTTTTTTTGGTAAAATGTGAGTATATTGCCAAAAAATATCATTGAGTACATTTACATCATAGGACCTTTACGTCCTGACTATTACTTCACTATTTACGACAAAATAACAAAAAATACTAGAAATCGCATACTAGCTATTCCATTGAATCAGATCTCGAGCCTTCTTCCCCATGGCTCTACCAGTAATTTCTTTCTTCATCCTTCCGGCCTTAATAACTTCAGTTCATAACAGGCTTCATTCCTTTGCCTCCAGACATGGTAATAGTATGCATTTTGGACCATTGCATCAGTTTTCCATCTAATATTATCATGGTTTGCATCAGCTAACATCTGCAAAGAACAGGTCACCCCATACCAAGCCACAATTTCAGTCTCAATTCTGCTTGATGCGAGTTCATTTTGCACCGTTGTTTTCATCAGTCCATATCTCGAGTTATACTTGGAGTTTCGTAGTCATTCAAAATGGAGGAGATAGATTTCGAGCTTATCTTTCCAATGACTATTCATGAAGGCTCATTGAACAAGTATTGACAAAGTTATGGTCCGAACAAGTCAGTTGTGCATGGGAAAGCACCGGGGTTAAAGAGGACGTTTGAAGCTGGTTGTGTTCACTTGGTGTGCACGTCCAAATGAAGCTTTGTTATTAGCTCCATGTTCTCACCAGCCACACCTTAATGCTCTCTTAGCTTTGTTATTAGCTCCTTGTTCACATTACTTTGTTATTAGCTCCTAGTTTACATTACTTTGTTATTAGCTCCTAGCTTTGTTATTAGCTCCTTGTTCACATGGTTGTAACTTTGTTTTTGTCACCCTAATCAGCCAAGTTTAAGGTCTGATTGTAGGCTATATATAGCCATTTAGTTGAATGAATAAGACATCCAATTTGCATAACAAAAACTTGAGTAAAGCTGAGCTTTCTGTTTCGTCTTTGTAGTTTACAAGACAAAGTCTAGAGTGAGTCGCGTTACAAGCTCTAAACTCGCTATTTCAATCGAGTGTTTGATCTAGCAAACCGCTTTGTTGAAGTATAGGTCTACTTCACCTAGCATACTATCCTTGGTTACGGTTTATCCTTCCTTAAAACTATCCTTTCTTTCTGTTTTGGTCACTCATTCACGTTCCATTTCAGAATACTAATCCATCTTTACATTCTTGTTTCAAAGTTCATATCAACTCACATCATTAGTGGTATCAGAGCTACAACTCTTGATTTTTCTTAAAATCAAGACGGTCCAAGGAGTGTCAAAGCCAAGTTGTTAGTTGAATTTCTGATTGCGATTGGAATTCAAAGGTTAAACTCGTGCGGGTAGTTCGAGGGTTAATCGGTTTTGATTGTTTCGTGGTTCTTGTTGAAGTTCGATTTATTTTCAAAAAAAAAAAAAAAAAAAAAACTGTTCACGAATTAGTACTGTTCACGTAGTACTATTCAAAAAAAAAAAAAAAAAAGATGGCTGGAATTTTCTCGTTTGAAAACACTTACGAGGAAAGTTTGGTGTTTGATCCAACGTTACCACCTGTTTTTGACGAGTATCATCTTCAACCAAACGGGTTGTGCAAGAAGAAACAAATTCTGATCTTAATCAAAACAAGCATGGAGAGTAAGGGGGTTGAGCTTGTGGAATACTTTGAGAAGCAACAAAAGATACCTGATCCATCCTTGTTCACGACAAGCAAAGTAGAGTTCACAAGCATTCAAAACAACACCTACTTGAAAAGGAGTCGAGCTTGGGGTCGAGCCGTGATACCAACGTTACCCACACTTATGTCTATTTGGAGTAAGGATGTGTTGATCCTAACAAATTTTGTATTTGATCCAGGTGGAATACTTGTTACAAGAATTGAGGACAATTCTTTTTCAAAGAAGGAGAGTATGATGCGAGTTCATTTTGCACCGTTGTTTTGATCAGTCCATATCTCGAGTTATACTTGGAGTTTCGTAGTCATTCAAAATGGAGGAGATAGATTTCGAGCTTATCTTTCCAATGACTATTCATGAAGGCTCATTGAACAAGTATTGACAAAGTTATGGTCCGAACAAGACAGTTGTGCATGGGAATTTCTGATGCGAGTTCATTTTGCACCGTTGTTTTCATCAGTCCATATCTCGAGTTATACTTGGAGTTTCGTAGTCATTCAAAATGGAGGAGATAGATTTCGAGCTTATCTTTCCAATGACTATTCATGAAGGCTCATTGAACAAGTATTGACAAAGTTATGGTCCGAACAAGTCAGTTGTGCATGGGAAAGCACCGGGGTTAAAGAGGACGTTTGAAGCTGGTTGTGTTCACTTGGTGTGCACGTCCAAATGAAGCTTTGTTATTAGCTCCATGTTCTCACCAGCCACACCTTAATGCTCTCTTAGCTTTGTTATTAGCTCCTTGTTCACATTACTTTGTTATTAGCTCCTAGTTTACATTACTTTGTTATTAGCTCCTAGCTTTGTTATTAGCTCCTTGTTCACATGGTTGTAACTTTGTTTTTGTCACCCTAATCAGCCAAGTTTAAGGTCTGATTGTAGGCTATATATAGCCATTTAGTTGAATGAATAAGACATCCAATTTGCATAACAAAAACTTGAGTAAAGCTGAGCTTTCTGTTTCGTCTTTGTAGTTTACAAGACAAAGTCTAGAGTGAGTCGCGTTACAAGCTCTAAACTCGCTATTTCAATCGAGTGTTTGATCTAGCAAACCGCTTTGTTGAAGTATAGGTCTACTTCACCTAGCATACTATCCTTGGTTACGGTTTATCCTTCCTTAAAACTATCCTTTCTTTCTGTTTTGGTCACTCATTCACGTTCCATTTCAGAATACTAATCCATCTTTACATTCTTGTTTCAAAGTTCATATCAACTCACATCATTAGTGGTATCAGAGCTACAACTCTTGATTTTTCTTAAAATCAAGACGGTCCAAGGAGTGTCAAAGCCAAGTTGTTAGTTGAATTTCTGATTGCGATTGGAATTCAAAGGTTAAACTCGTGCGGGTAGTTCGAGGGTTAATCGGTTTTGATTGTTTCGTGGTTCTTGTTGAAGTTTGATTTATTTTCAAAAAAAAAAAAAAAAAAAACTGTTCACGAATTAGTACTGTTCACGTAGTACTATTCAAAAAAAAAAAAAAAAGAAGATGGCTGGAATTTTCTCGTTTGAAAACACTTACGAGGAAAGTTTGGTGTTTGATCCAACGTTACCACCTGTTTTTGACGAGTATCATCTTCAACCAAACGGGTTGTGCAAGAAGAAACAAATTCTGATCTTAATCAAAACAAGCATGGAGAGTAAGGGGGTTGAGCTTGTGGAATACTTTGAGAAGCAACAAAAGATACCTGATCCATCCTTGTTCACGACAAGCAAAGTAGAGTTCACAAGCATTCAAAACAACACCTACTTGAAAAGGAGTCGAGCTTGGGGTCGAGCCGTGATACCAACGTTACCCACACTTATGTCTATTTGGAGTAAGGATGTGTTGATCCTAACAAATTTTGTATTTGATCCAGGTGGAATACTTGTTACAAGAATTGAGGACAATTCTTTTTCAAAGAAGGAGAGTATGATGCGAGTTCATTTTGCACCGTTGTTTTGATCAGTCCATATCTCGAGTTATACTTGGAGTTTCGTAGTCATTCAAAATGGAGGAGATAGATTTCGAGCTTATCTTTCCAATGACTATTCATGAAGGCTCATTGAACAAGTATTGACAAAGTTATGGTCCGAACAAGACAGTTGTGCATGGGAATTTCTGATGCGAGTTCATTTTGCACCGTTGTTTTCATCAGTCCATATCTCGAGTTATACTTGGAGTTTCGTAGTCATTCAAAATGGAGGAGATAGATTTCGAGCTTATCTTTCCAATGACTATTCATGAAGGCTCATTGAACAAGTATTGACAAAGTTATGGTCCGAACAAGTCAGTTGTGCATGGGAAAGCACCGGGGTTAAAGAGGACGTTTGAAGCTGGTTGTGTTCACTTGGTGTGCACGTCCAAATGAAGCTTTGTTATTAGCTCCATGTTCTCACCAGCCACACCTTAATGCTCTCTTAGCTTTGTTATTAGCTCCTTGTTCACATTACTTTGTTATTAGCTCCTAGTTTACATTACTTTGTTATTAGCTCCTAGCTTTGTTATTAGCTCCTTGTTCACATGGTTGTAACTTTGTTTTTGTCACCCTAATCAGCCAAGTTTAAGGTCTGATTGTAGGCTATATATAGCCATTTAGTTGAATGAATAAGACATCCAATTTGCATAACAAAAACTTGAGTAAAGCTGAGCTTTCTGTTTCGTCTTTGTAGTTTACAAGACAAAGTCTAGAGTGAGTCGCGTTACAAGCTCTAAACTCGCTATTTCAATCGAGTGTTTGATCTAGCAAACCGCTTTGTTGAAGTATAGGTCTACTTCACCTAGCATACTATCCTTGGTTACGGTTTATCCTTCCTTAAAACTATCCTTTCTTTCTGTTTTGGTCACTCATTCACGTTCCATTTCAGAATACTAATCCATCTTTACATTCTTGTTTCAAAGTTCATATCAACTCACATCATTAGTGGTATCAGAGCTACAACTCTTGATTTTTCTTAAAATCAAGACGGTCCAAGGAGTGTCAAAGCCAAGTTGTTAGTTGAATTTCTGATTGCGATTGGAATTCAAAGGTTAAACTCGTGCGGGTAGTTCGAGGGTTAATCGGTTTTGATTGTTTCGTGGTTCTTGTTGAAGTTCGATTTATTTTCAAAAAAAAAAAAAAAAAAAAAACTGTTCACGAATTAGTACTGTTCACGTAGTACTATTCAAAAAAAAAAAAAAAAAAGATGGCTGGAATTTTCTCGTTTGAAAACACTTACGAGGAAAGTTTGGTGTTTGATCCAACGTTACCACCTGTTTTTGACGAGTATCATCTTCAACCAAACGGGTTGTGCAAGAAGAAACAAATTCTGATCTTAATCAAAACAAGCATGGAGAGTAAGGGGGTTGAGCTTGTGGAATACTTTGAGAAGCAACAAAAGATACCTGATCCATCCTTGTTCACGACAAGCAAAGTAGAGTTCACAAGCATTCAAAACAACACCTACTTGAAAAGGAGTCGAGCTTGGGGTCGAGCCGTGATACCAACGTTACCCACACTTATGTCTATTTGGAGTAAGGATGTGTTGATCCTAACAAATTTTGTATTTGATCCAGGTGGAATACTTGTTACAAGAATTGAGGACAATTCTTTTTCAAAGAAGGAGAGTATGATGCGAGTTCATTTTGCACCGTTGTTTTGATCAGTCCATATCTCGAGTTATACTTGGAGTTTCGTAGTCATTCAAAATGGAGGAGATAGATTTCGAGCTTATCTTTCCAATGACTATTCATGAAGGCTCATTGAACAAGTATTGACAAAGTTATGGTCCGAACAAGACAGTTGTGCATGGGAATTTCTGATGCGAGTTCATTTTGCACCGTTGTTTTCATCAGTCCATATCTCGAGTTATACTTGGAGTTTCGTAGTCATTCAAAATGGAGGAGATAGATTTCGAGCTTATCTTTCCAATGACTATTCATGAAGGCTCATTGAACAAGTATTGACAAAGTTATGGTCCGAACAAGTCAGTTGTGCATGGGAAAGCACCGGGGTTAAAGAGGACGTTTGAAGCTGGTTGTGTTCACTTGGTGTGCACGTCCAAATGAAGCTTTGTTATTAGCTCCATGTTCTCACCAGCCACACCTTAATGCTCTCTTAGCTTTGTTATTAGCTCCTTGTTCACATTACTTTGTTATTAGCTCCTAGTTTACATTACTTTGTTATTAGCTCCTAGCTTTGTTATTAGCTCCTTGTTCACATGGTTGTAACTTTGTTTTTGTCACCCTAATCAGCCAAGTTTAAGGTCTGATTGTAGGCTATATATAGCCATTTAGTTGAATGAATAAGACATCCAATTTGCATAACAAAAACTTGAGTAAAGCTGAGCTTTCTGTTTCGTCTTTGTAGTTTACAAGACAAAGTCTAGAGTGAGTCGCGTTACAAGCTCTAAACTCGCTATTTCAATCGAGTGTTTGATCTAGCAAACCGCTTTGTTGAAGTATAGGTCTACTTCACCTAGCATACTATCCTTGGTTACGGTTTATCCTTCCTTAAAACTATCCTTTCTTTCTGTTTTGGTCACTCATTCACGTTCCATTTCAGAATACTAATCCATCTTTACATTCTTGTTTCAAAGTTCATATCAACTCACATCATTAGTGGTATCAGAGCTACAACTCTTGATTTTTCTTAAAATCAAGACGGTCCAAGGAGTGTCAAAGCCAAGTTGTTAGTTGAATTTCTGATTGCGATTGGAATTCAAAGGTTAAACTCGTGCGGGTAGTTCGAGGGTTAATCGGTTTTGATTGTTTCGTGGTTCTTGTTGAAGTTCGATTTATTTTCAAAAAAAAAAAAAAAAAAAAACTGTTCACGAATTAGTACTGTTCACGTAGTACTATTCAAAAAAAAAAAAAAAAAAGATGGCTGGAATTTTCTCGTTTGAAAACACTTACGAGGAAAGTTTGGTGTTTGATCCAACGTTACCACCTGTTTTTGACGAGTATCATCTTCAACCAAACGGGTTGTGCAAGAAGAAACAAATTCTGATCTTAATCAAAACAAGCATGGAGAGTAAGGGGGTTGAGCTTGTGGAATACTTTGAGAAGCAACAAAAGATACCTGATCCATCCTTGTTCACGACAAGCAAAGTAGAGTTCACAAGCATTCAAAACAACACCTACTTGAAAAGGAGTCGAGCTTGGGGTCGAGCCGTGATACCAACGTTACCCACACTTATGTCTATTTGGAGTAAGGATGTGTTGATCCTAACAAATTTTGTATTTGATCCAGGTGGAATACTTGTTACAAGAATTGAGGACAATTCTTTTTCAAAGAAGGAGAGTATGATGCGAGTTCATTTTGCACCGTTGTTTTGATCAGTCCATATCTCGAGTTATACTTGGAGTTTCGTAGTCATTCAAAATGGAGGAGATAGATTTCGAGCTTATCTTTCCAATGACTATTCATGAAGGCTCATTGAACAAGTATTGACAAAGTTATGGTCCGAACAAGACAGTTGTGCATGGGAATTTCTGATGCGAGTTCATTTTGCACCGTTGTTTTCATCAGTCCATATCTCGAGTTATACTTGGAGTTTCGTAGTCATTCAAAATGGAGGAGATAGATTTCGAGCTTATCTTTCCAATGACTATTCATGAAGGCTCATTGAACAAGTATTGACAAAGTTATGGTCCGAACAAGTCAGTTGTGCATGGGAAAGCACCGGGGTTAAAGAGGACGTTTGAAGCTGGTTGTGTTCACTTGGTGTGCACGTCCAAATGAAGCTTTGTTATTAGCTCCATGTTCTCACCAGCCACACCTTAATGCTCTCTTAGCTTTGTTATTAGCTCCTTGTTCACATTACTTTGTTATTAGCTCCTAGTTTACATTACTTTGTTATTAGCTCCTAGCTTTGTTATTAGCTCCTTGTTCACATGGTTGTAACTTTGTTTTTGTCACCCTAATCAGCCAAGTTTAAGGTCTGATTGTAGGCTATATATAGCCATTTAGTTGAATGAATAAGACATCCAATTTGCATAACAAAAACTTGAGTAAAGCTGAGCTTTCTGTTTCGTCTTTGTAGTTTACAAGACAAAGTCTAGAGTGAGTCGCGTTACAAGCTCTAAACTCGCTATTTCAATCGAGTGTTTGATCTAGCAAACCGCTTTGTTGAAGTATAGGTCTACTTCACCTAGCATACTATCCTTGGTTACGGTTTATCCTTCCTTAAAACTATCCTTTCTTTCTGTTTTGGTCACTCATTCACGTTCCATTTCAGAATACTAATCCATCTTTACATTCTTGTTTCAAAGTTCATATCAACTCACATCAATAAGGCATCCAATTTTCATGTCAAAAAACCTGAGTAAAGCTAAGCTTTCTTTTACGTCCTTGTTGTTTACAAGACAAAGTCTAGAGTAAGTCGCGTTACAAGCTCTAAACTCGCTACTTCAATCGCGTGTTTGATTTAGCACCCGCTTTGTTGGAGTATAGGTCTACTTCACTAAGCATACTATCCTTTGGTTACGGTTTATTCATCCTTAACTATCCCTACATTCTGTTTTGGTTACTTTGTTTACGTTCATTTCAGAATACTAATCCATCTTCACGTTCTTGTTTCAAAGTTCATCTTAACTCACATCAGGTGCACTCCCCATGCTTGAATGAGTGTGAACCCAAGTTAATGCCTTCATGAGACCTTGACTATTTGCTCTTTTATTCGACTCACACACGAGCTAGCTCACCAATTGAAGTAGGCACACTACTAAGCTGGTAGGAGGTGCTAGTGTGGCTGAACTAGAACCATTAGGAGCTAATGTGACTTCATTGAACTCTTTAGTAGCTTCTTCATTCGGATCACATAACCACTCCTACATACACCCTTTCATTGAATGGAAGCAATTTTGGCTATTTCAAGGGTAAAAGGGGCTTAAGGCAAGGGGACCCAATGTCTCCGCTAATATTTAGCATCTGCATGGAGTACTTAACAAGAACATTAAAATTTGCTACGTCTACTTGGCCTTTCCAGTACCATCCTTTATGCAAGGAGATGAAACTGACTCATTTGATGTTTGCGGATGACTTATTTCTTTTTTGTAAAAGCGAACCGAGCTCCACTATCCTTATGATGCTTTTACTACATTTTCCAATACCTCAGGGCTGCAAAAAAACAATAACAAGTCGGAGGTGTATTTCAATGGCATGTCGGATACTCTAATGCAAGATATTCTGGATGTTACTGGGTTCAGCAAGGGGAATATGCCCTTCAGGTCCTCGGTATCGCTATAAAACCAAGAAGAATTTCTAACAAAGAATGTGTGATGCTAACAGACAGGATCGTGGCAAGAATAAGAAGTCTAGGAGCAAGAAAACTATCATATGCCGGGAAATTAACTCTCATAAATTCAGTTCTGAATACTCTACACTGCTATTGGGCATCCATCTTTATCCTACCAAGTAGCATTTTTAAGAGAGTGGAGGCAATTTGTAGGAACTTCTCCTGGGCAGGCTCAGCTGACTACAAACGGGTTCCTCCAATCGCCTGGGATAAAGTCACGGTTCCTAAAAAAGAGGGCGGATTGGGCATTAAAAATATTAAAGCCTGGAACCAGGCTGCCATAAAGCTCGTTAGTTGGGTTCATTCTCACCCCGAAAAACTTTGGGTTCGATGGGTGAATCAAATCTATATAAAGGGGCACGAATGGAGCAATTACAGACCAAAACAAGGGGATAACTGGTCGTGGAAACAGATATGCAAAGTGAAGGACACAATGAAGGAAGCTAATCGACAGGTGATGTGGGATACGGAAAAATATACAGTTAAAGAGGGCTACAACCTACTGAGAAGTAAGCAAAGCGAGAAAAACTGGGCAAAAGTGATATGGAACAATTGGAATATACCTAAGCATTCTCTAATCACTTGGATGGCATTGAATAAAGGCATGAATACTAAAGAAAAGCTAGCAAAAATAGGATACATAGCTGATAACACATGCTGCCTCTGCGGTGAGGAAGAGGAAACGATCAAGCATATATTCGAGGAGTGCGAATACAGCAGCAGTGATGCGAGTTCATTTTGCACCGTTGTTTTCATCAGTCCATATCTCGAGTTATACTTGGAGTTTCGTAGTCATTCAAAATGGAGGAGATAGATTTCGAGCTTATCTTTCCAATGACTATTCATGAAGGCTCATTGAACAAGTATTGACAAAGTTATGGTCCGAACAAGACAGTTGTGCATGGGAATTTCTGATGCGAGTTCATTTTGCAGCATTGTTTTGATCAGTCCATATCTCGAGTTATACTTGGAATTTCGTAGTCATTCAAAATGGAGGAGATAGATTTCGAGCTTATCTTTCCAATGACTATTCATGAAGGCTCATTGAACAAGTATTGACAAAGTTATGGTCCGAACAAGTCAGTTGTGCATGGGAAAGCATCGGGGTTAAAGAGGACGTTTGAAGCTGGTTGTGTTCACTTGGTGTGCACGTCCAAATGAAGCTTTGTTATTAGCTCCATGTTCACACCAGCCACACCTTAATGCTCTCTTAGCTTTGTTATTAGCTCCTTGTTCACATTACTTTGTTATTAGCTCCTAGTTTACATTACTTTGTTATTAGCTCCTAGCTTTGTTATTAGCTCCTTGTTCACATGGCTGTAACTTTGTTTTTGTCACCCTAATCAGCCAAGTTTAAGGTCTGATTGTAGGCTATATATAGCCATTTAGTTGAATGAATAAGACATCCAATTTTCATATCAAAAACCTGAGTAAAGCTAAGCTTTCTTTTACGTCCTTGTTGTTTACAAGACAAAGTCTAGAGTAAGTCGCGTTACAAGCTCTAAACTCGCTACTTCAATTGCGTGTTTGATTTATGATGTGAGTTGATATGAACTTTGAAACCAGATTGAGAGATATGATTAGTATACTGAAATGGACGTGAAACAAGTAACCAAAACAGAAGGTAAAGATAGTTTGAAGATGAATAAACCGTAACCAAAGGATAGTATGCTAGGTGAAGTAGACCTATACTTCAACAAAGCGCTTTGCTAGATCAAACACGCGATTGAAGTAGCGAGTTTAGAGCTTGTAACGCGACTTACTCTAGACTTTGTCTTGTAAACAACAAGGACGTAAAAGAAAGCTTAGCTTTACTCAGGTTTTTGATATGAAAATTGGATGTCTTATTCATTCAACTAAATGGCTATATATAGCCTACAATCAGACCTTAAACTTGGCTGATTAGGGTGACAAAAACAAAGTTACAGTAATGTGAACAAGGAGCTAATAACAAAGCTAAGAGAGCATTAAGGTGTGGCTGGTGTGAACATGGAGCTAATAACAAAGCTTCATTTGGACGTGCACACCAAGTGAACACAACCAGCTTCAAACGTCCTCTTTAACCCCGGTGCTTTCCCATGCACAACTGACTTGTTCGGACCATAACTTTGTCAATACTTGTTCAATGAGCCTTCATGAATAGTCATTGGAAAGATAAGCTCGAAATCTATCTCCTCCATTTTGAATGACTACGAAATTCCAAGTATAACTCGAGATATGGACTGATCAAAACAATACTGCAAAATGAACTCGCATCAGAAATTCCCATGCACAACTGTCTTGTTCGGACCATAACTTTGTCAATACTTGTTCAATGAGCCTTCATGAATAGTCATTGGAAAGATAAGCTCGAAATCTATCTCCTCCAATTTGAATGACTACGAAACTCCAAGTATAACTCGAGATATGGACTGATGAAAACAACGGTGCAAAATGAACTCGCATCAAGCAGAATTGAGACTGAAATTGTGGCTTGGTATGGGGTGACCTGTTCTTTGCAGATGTTAGCTGATGCAAACCATGATAATATTAGATGGAAAACTGATGCAATGGTCCAAAATGCATACTATTACCATGTCTGGAGGCAAAGGAATGAAGCCTGTTATGAACTGAAGTTATTAAGGCCGGAAGAAGTGGCCGGAAGGATGAAGAAAGAAATTACTGGTAGAGCCATGGGGAAGAAGGCTCGAGATCTGATTCAATGGAATAGCTAGTATGCGATTTCTAGTATTTTTTGTTATTTTGTCGTAAATAGTGAAGTAATAGTCAGGACGTAAAGGTCCTATGATGTAAATGTACTCAATGATATTTTTTGGCAATATACTCACATTTTACCAAAAAAAGGAAGAAGCTTGATGAAGTTGAGAATGGATTTGTCACTAATCCCTTGAAAATCTTCAAGAATCTTCAATAAAAATTGCAAACGGGAGAACTAGTTAGATCTAGAATAGGTGGAGATTTTTGGATTGTCACCCTCTAAAAATCTCCCTACTAATTAATCTACTAAAAACTAATAATAATCTACTAATAATTTACTCATAATCTACTAATGTGTGATGGCTTAGGTAGTGTTATCGTAGAGTGGTGGAGTGCCTCCCCCTAAAAAACGAGGGGTTACATATATATAGAGGAGAGAAGATGGAGTATCAAAACCCTAATCCTCTAAGCCCAATAAGTGGCAGCCCAATAGTTCAATACCCATAAACTGCATTTCGCCCTATGATTCTCATCCGGTGAAAGTTCGCCCCGCGGTTTTGCATAACTCACCACCGGGCAAAATTTTGCTCTGCGGTAATCCCAATTTCGCCCGATCACTTCATAGGGTGATAAATCATCCCACACATCGACAGCTTCACATATCCCAATTCGATTATAAGTCTCGACCCAAGTTAGATCTCACCCGTCCATTCCAATTAAATTCCTCCAGTCTCCATTCAAATGTCGATTTATAATCCCCGAACTCTTATCCGGGTCGAGCCAGGTCGACACCGGAGTTGATGTCGACGCCCGCGAAAGGCGCCGAAAAAAAGAGGGAGATGTCGTGTTGTTGGTGTTGCTCCGCTGCTGCTGTCTTGTTGGTCGGGAAAAGGAGGCGGCGATGAGGCTGCCGGCGTTGTTGTTCGGTGTTGCGCCAGAGCTGCTGTTGTTGCTGGCGTGCGACGCTCGCCGGAGATGGGGAGAAGGAGAACGGACCTGGGGTCGGAGCAGAGGCGCGGTGGTGCTGCTTTGCTGCTGCGCGCTCGCCGGCGGTCAGGTGGAGATGGTGGTGCGCCGGAGGGGTTTGTTGGCTGTGGTCGACGGAGTTGAGTCGCCAGAGTATGGAGGAGGGAGATGATGCCGGCGGTGGTGCGTGGTTGTGGGTCGCGGCTGGTTGTGGAGGTGAGGGTGCTGCCGGTGTCGGGTATGGTGGAAAAGGTGATGGAGGGTGTTGGTCGGAGCTCCGGCGAAAGTGGTCGGTGGTTGTCGGTTAATAGAGGGAGTTGGGGAGTTTGGTTTGGGTAATGGGTCAAGGTCAAGGTCAAGTGGACCTTGACTTGTAAATGTTTTGGTTTGAGTTGTTGGGTTGTAATTGTAATTCGGCCCTATATGTTGATATGGGAAATGGGATATGGGTTGGTAATTGGGTAGATGGATTGATGGTAAATGAGTGATGTGGAGTATAAGGGTGAGATGGGTTATGAGTTAAGTGAGTCGGGTTTGACTTGGGGTTTGACTCAATCTCTTGACTTGGCTCCTCTCTCTTCAACTCGCCTCTTTATTCACTAACACGTACCTATAAGAAAAAAACACAAAAAAAAACAGTACCAAATTCTACGAAAAAGACGATAAATACAAAAAAAACCAAATTCAAACTAGAAAATACGAAATATAGTCAAAAATGAGTTATATTGACGTTAAAGCACACAAAATCGAGTCAAATACGAGTGAAAATAGGGGGTAAAACGGTCTAAATTTACGTGTTATCAGTTCCCCTTGTGATTCGGGAATACTCGCCCCCGCTCCGGCGACCACAGGCTCCGCGTGACCCAAAAGACAAAGGCAAGGGCAAGATGCTCTAAATATCTGTCTCCTTAATTTTTATTATTTAAATATTATTACTATTTTTGTAGTGTGCTTTTTTTCGTTTGTTTTTTTTGTGTGATGTAATTTGAAATTCCCGAGTTTATCGGGTTTTTTGATAATAAAAGACATATTTATTAGTGAATATCGTTCCTGTCTTTTCATTATTGCGGTGGTTGTGCCCTTTTGAGGGGCTGCCTGTAACACCCCGTATTTTTCGAACAATGTTAAAATTTTAAACATTTATTTAAACCAAGTTTAACACTTGAAAAATTATTTTTGTGAATAAAAATATTTTCTTTCGTCAACTTAAAAATTATTTCTTTATAAAAACATATGAATTTATTTATCGAATTATTAACATCTTAACTTTCGTTAAGTCGAGTTTAAAATACGATAAACCATTTTTATGAATAGTAACATGTCGTCCCGACAATTTAAAATAATTTTCCGTCAAGCAATAAATAAGAATGATTTATCAAATTGTTAAAATAATATTTCGAGACCCGGTTACGCGAAACATAAATGAACGACGGAACAACGCCCGTAAATGTGACATGTAGTCTACTTAGGCTAGTTTTCAACAAGTAATGATTACTTTTAAATTATTGTCCTTATTACTATTCATCGTCTGTTTTGCACATCGTAACACCATTTATGTTTCAAAAGTAAATATTACGGGTTCCGTTATTTTATTCCGTAAAATTTATATTTCAATTTTCGAGAAAAAGCGAGCTTATCTTAACCCGTGTTAAAATTCAATTATCGATATTTTCAAAACGTTTTTAGTTTTCTAGTTATAAAACAGTCGAGGTTATTAAAATATAAATTCTCGATAGCAAGTTTACGTAAAATGGAACGAATTTTGAAAGACCGGAAACTGACCCATTTGAGCCTCTCACACTCACGTCCTAAACTTACTACATGCTAAGAATTTGAGATATTTGTTCCACTCCCATTGTTTATTTCATATAATACCCATTAGTACTTCAATTACTACATTCACTTTTACTACTTAGTACTTACCCTCATTCATTTCATTTCTACCATTTTACATATTACTTCTTACTTCTTATTCAATTCTAATACTACAACTCCATCCTCATAAACAAACTCACAAGCCAACCTTTATTAAGGAACATTTATTTTGAAGGAGAAGACCTTCCGATTTTCGACGATATTATCGATCCCGACAATCTTCAGTTCTTAATATCGTTATTAAATAGTAGCTAATAAGGTAACCAAGCTTTTCTTCTAACATCCTTTTTATATATAAGTATATTTATGTTACTAATATAGTAATATGCTTAGTTTAATATTTAGGCTTATTTTATGACTAACATTACTAAGTAATATATATAAAAATGTTATATGATTAATTTTAATGCTTTTTATTTTGGTTATAAGACTTATAGTAAATTTGATTTAGAGGACGTAGAGTTACTATGGGACCGAAATGTATTTGTAGCGGACTTCGATTTAATTTTCGTTATGTAGTTTCGTTTATGACTAAAATAATGCCTTGACGAAAGTTCCACTATTAAAATTTCTCATCACTTTAATTTTTGTTATATAAAAGAAAATAGATAAAAATGGTTAAAAGAACCTATAAAGAATAAAATCAATTTTTGTTGTTTTTGGTATCTCTTCATTTTTTTTTTATTATTTATGTATTGTTTATTAATTGCATTATATTCCACTTTACTTTTGTTTTACATTTCTTGCTAATTAATTACTTTGTGTATTATGGTTTTTGTTCATATTTTTATTTTGGTATTATTTGTACTTATTTATATTTTGTAACAATGTGTAAGTGGGTAACATACAAAAACATTTTGTTTTAATCACATTTTATTTCATTTTAAGAAGATGGAAACATTAAAGGTTACATCGGATATACTAAATGAATTTATTTTACTTTGAAAATTTTACCCGACATTCATAAGTATTACAAGTAGTACCACGTCAAATTTCATAATTGTTAGATAAGTAGAAATTTAATTATGAAATTTTCATTATTTAGGTTTTAAGGAATTACGTAAATTATTTTATCACTTTAAAAATTTGGAAATAAATATGGTAATTCTAATTACAATTCAAAGTTATGTCCTGCAAATTTTCATAATTTTTCATCGATTTTTAGATCACCAAACGTAATTTACAAATATATTACTTAAAATCGAGTTTTGATAAAAATCGTGTTTACTAGTTTAAAACTTTGAAAAATATAAAATTATTAAAATATGACTTGTTAAATAAATTTTCAGAAACTATAAAATTTTAAAAAAAAATATTTTATTTAACTTTAATTTTTATATAAATTAAAGAAGTGTAAAATCGTTAAAGAAAAATGCGTTTTAAATGTATAGAAACGTCAAGATCTCCAACATCAATTAAGTATGACTTAATATATACTTTTCGGAAACCTTAAGTCACAAATAGTATTTTATTATACCTTAGTCTATCTTAATAAAACCTTATTTAAAACAATTCCAATTTAAAAATAAGTTTAAAATAAAGAAAACTTGTTTAAAGGTTATTTTTAGAAATGGACAAATAGTAGGACGACACATGTCTTGTGACCCTATTAAATTTTAAATCTATATTTCCTAAATTTAAATTTATAAACAAATGCAATATATATATATATATATATATATATATATATATATATATATATATATATATATATATATATATATATATATATATAAAAGGACTCAACGAAATAAATAAACATTTATATCCAAAATAACGTATTTAGAAATAATGTATCTTCTCAAATAAATGTTGTACGATATTTGGAATAAAATGTTTCAAGTGACAATTGAGGATTAAAGTATAACACTGTCACCTCGAAAGTAAGAATCTGGTAATTTGACTGTTTCAAATGAGTCTGACCAATAATTAATAAAGGTCACCAAATAAAATATTACTTGATCACGGGTGACTTTTATATAAAGTTTACAATGCGAGTCTGGGGTCCGGATAGCTTGTGTTGGATACGTCATGGAGATGTCATCGACTGCACTTGTAATGAAAAGCAGACTCGGAGGCTGCGGTCAAAGAGTCGACCTAGTGTTTAAGGTAGTCGTCCTATGACAGTGAGAGCTGCGGTTCAAGAGTCTGTGTAGGGTATGTGCGCATATATAGACAAGTACTTGATCAGTATTACTACCTAGGTAGCGGGGGCAGAACAGGATTCTGAAAACTGCGGGTACCCTCTTGTTGATGCAGAGAATGTAATCATCAGCTTTCATTCCACCCAGAGCCCCGTTTGAATAAACATATAATATAATTGAAGTCCGACCCAATTGAGTCTTATGGGTGAGATGTAAACCTCATAAGATCAGTTCGGTCTACGAGTTGGTAACACGGTTACTCTTATTGGTGAGATGCAAGTCAATAGGGTGTAGCGGTGGTACTAGGAGCCACGACTCGTGTATTAATCTGTTTATGTGAAAACAAATCTTTTAAAAATCAAATGGCTGCCAACGTTCCATCTTTAAAAACTTTATCGTTTTTCATCACCTCACATGCTTGCTAACTGAATTAAGGGAAACTATTTGTTAAGTGATATCCTTTAATATTTCTGTAAGCATGATATTTGTTAGTCACATGATTGTCTTATGTGTATAAAGTGATGTTAGAAGAACGGTTTGGTTGCTGTCCCGCTCAGCGTCCACTGTTTTATTTTTTTTGCAGGTAATAGACGATGGGGGGGAAATCATTGATAAAGTAGTATGCATGTGGTATTTATATGCAGCTAGTGAAATCAAATAAGGTAATATTTGTTAAATTGATAGCTTAATAACGTAAAAATAAGTGAGGTGAGAAATCTATACGTTGCATATGATTTAACTATGTTTAATGCTTATGCACTTTAATATAATAATTATTATGTAATTAAATATTGCTTAGTGGACGTCTCCACATTTTTGTAACTGCACAATACAAATATAAGGCAAATGTAATTATTGGTGTGATTATTATTTTCATCATCATCTAATTAAATGTTTTGAGGAATTTATATCGGTATATTACCATTCATATTCAACTCCAATTAGTCTAAGCCAAATTCATAATTCTCATCCTAGTAAAAAGAGAATACGAAAACACACCTTAATTATGTGCATACAGTGATGAATATTACTCCATTAGCCTCTGTGAATTGGCCAGCAATTCATATGAGTGACTATAATACTTGTCAATAAATACAAATATGGCAGAAATGTAATTGTTATTTTGACGGTTATCATCAGTCATTTTTTTGTATTTTGATGCTTGAACTATCTAAGATCCTTATGTACTTTATTATTATATTTATTATTTAGTTAAATGTTGTTTGTAATGGTCTAATACAAATATGTGACAAATTACCATCTAAGATGCTTATGCACTTTATTATTATATTTATTATTTAGTTAAATGTTGTTTGTAACGGTCTAATACAAATATGTGACAAATGTCTTAATTATTGATTTAATGTCTTAATGAGCATAAAACTTCAAGGTTTTTTGAAAGCTATTTTATAATGCATTATTATATTCATTATCTAATTAAATACCATTTAATGTCTTAAAGAGCAGACAATTGAAAGGTTTTTTGAAAGCTATATTATGATGCTAATTAGACAACCTCAGGTAATACAAAAGTAACACAAAACGGGTATTTTCGTAGTCTTTTTTAAATGGCTGATTTTTACAGTAATGGTGATAAGGTGGAGGTTTTTTTGATGAAGAGGGCTCCGTGGGTGCTTACTTTAGTGCTACTACTCTATATACGGCGGGAAATGCTTTTGTGTATGTTGCTTTTGATGATCTCCTGTCCAACGATAGTTAGTCGTTCTTAAGAGGTTTTGTGGATGCGCATCATGTACGTCCATGCCCGCGTCACATTTCCAGTACTAATTTTAGTACCGATGATTTGGTCGAAGTGCACTTGAGTGATGGTTGGTGGATTGGATGAGTAGTTCACTTTTCTGTAGTAACTGGAGATTATGTCGTTCTTCTAGAGTTTAATGCTGAGCTCTTATGGTTCCATGTCTCCAATATAAGGCTTCATCAAGTGTGGGAAGGTGGTAAATGGGTCATTGTGATAGATTAGTTGTTAATGATGTTTCTTGTTTAGTGGCTCCTTTATTGTTTTACTAAGTTGTTTACGAAAGTACTCTATGAAGGTTAAGTAACCTTCTTTTAGACCTTGTCTTCAATAATGTAAGCTTAGAAAGTTACACTGTAGGTATGGTATGAAACAATGGAATTTATCTAAATGAATCAGCACGTTTAATGTTGGATGTGAAACCATGAAATGCAATCTGTTAATTAGTAGCTGGTAGATGAATGCGAAAAAAATATTCATGTAAGAAAACAATACCTATTCGCCGCTAACCATTCATCAAAAGAATAGATGTGTGATGGCATCTCGATAACTTCATAGGGGCGTATAATGTGAAGTGTCAAGAATGATAACTTCGCTCGTGTAAGCATCCCTATTCCTGCGTCAAGATAGAAATTACGCGAAAGCATAATGGTTGACCTATTGCCTTTATCCACAAATATTGGTACATATCGAGTTGATAATCTACAACTAAACAAAGCATGAATAAACTGAGTCATCGTAGATCAACGACACACGTGACAATCAATGGGTAGAAAGGTGCTCATGTAAACTTGAATTGTCATGGTACGCTAAAAAATGGTATATTCATGACATCATATACGCTTTTTTTATTAATCAGATTCAAAACATGAAAAACCATCCAAGAAAAAGTTTATTGGTTAAAGGCCTGCAAAAATTTACTTAAAAATGACAATTTTAGTTTCATTGCGTCCATGTTCTTCATGTTCAATATCGTTGTTAGAGATTGTAATACCCTAGAAATTCTAACGCAATACAGTGGGGGAAACACTGTAGAATTTGGATTAAAACACACTAACAAACTATATCTTATTAAAAGAAATGGTAAGTCAATACAAATGCCTCTTTTTACAAAAGGACTAAAAAGGAAATACTCCAAACAGGTTAATATATATCCATAAATCATGAATGAAGAAAGAGTAGGATCCACTCTACTCGCTAGCTCACACCTAGAACCCAGCGGCAAATACCTGTCATGTTATAAACATAACAGCTACGTCACTGGGGAGTAACTCGGACGTTCTCCCAGCCATATTATATCATATGGAAAATAATAGTTTTATTATATCAAAATATTTAAAAAGAGAAAACATTAAAAACGATATAATAAAAATAAGTTTCAGCGAAACTTAAAGCACTTGCCAACCTGTAAGTCAAAATCAATCGATAATAATAATATTCAAATATAGCGTTATGGAAATTCGATCGGTGTGCACAAGGCTAGACTTATATTACTCTAACCACACTTGTCTTTATTCCATAACTCCAAAACAGTCATTATCGATATAAAAAAAGTTATAATCATTATAAATAATATGAAGATAAAAGGAATAAACATTTTATATTAAAAGGGAAACTTTTTATAAATTGAAAGTTACTAATTTTAGAAACTTACTTAAAATAGAAATAGTTTTTGTAGAAAATACGTAAGTTATTAAAATAAGTGAAATGTATAGAAATAGTATTTCTAACTAAATTAACATTTTATTATTATCGTCGTTATCGTAACTTTAATATATTTCTGAATTCGTTACTCAAAATATAAATAAAATATAAAAAGTCAATATATGAAACATAAGCCAAAATGTGATAGAGTTATAATGATGTCATAACGGAAAGAATAAATATGCTAGGAGAATAGCGGGTGTTACAACAGAACTAAAGCGCATGGCCCCGTGCGCCCTGAAAGTCAGGCGCAGGGCCCCGTGCACTCTGAAAGTCAAGCGCAGGGCTCCGTCCACCTCAGTTCTCAGGCGCGAGAGTTGATCCGCCTAGGCCTATGGTGTTCAGGACCAAAGCGTAATGCTAGCTTGATCCCAAGGCCTTGGGAAGTTTCGTCCCAACTCATCCTAGCTAGGCCCTATATTCGACGAACACCGTTTCCGACTAGGAAGTCGTTAGTGTTAGCATCTGAAGGTGATTAGCTCAAAGTTCCAAAATGGAAGAAAAGAAAATGTGATTAGGAATAGTTATTTAATGGAATGTCGTATAAATAATACGTCATGACTTAGACGTATCGACTTACATTGCGAGCATGATTACCTAAATGAAACATTCATCGTTGTTTGACCATTTTAATAGTCCATGATTCTTAGTTTTATTTCTCAACAGGTACTCGTGTTTTAGACCGTCTTGCTTTATGATTTGAATCAATATGTCGACCTATTACGAATATCGGAACCTTCCACATTACGGCATCATTGTTTGGCTATATGGGCCATACGATGCTTGGATTGGCGTCATTAGGTTTCGTATTCGGTTGATGCTTGATGATCCTTTGTGTTTGACGTTTGGTTATAGAACCGGTATCAAATGATCAAAAGGAATGTGCATGTTACCGAAAATAGACAGCGAACGAATCTACGATCACGTCATAGCCACAAGATCAGGCACACGCCATGAGGCGCCTTGATACACGAGCGCAGGGGGTCACATGCTTCCATTCTAAAGGCGCCACAACCCTCGCGCTCTGGTTGGCTGTTATGCAGACTTTTGGCAGATTCGATTATCGAATGCGTTTGTTTGAAAAAGTTCGATTTGCCACGACGAATGTTAAATCCTTTGCACTATTGACATTGTCGCTTGGCCATTTGGCTTTCGATGTTCAAATGGTGTCATCGGATACTCGCTCAAAATTGATAATAACTCGTCATTGCAAGCATTAAGTCCTTTCCATTTCGGCATCGTTGTTGGCCGACAAGGCCTACGATGCTCGATTTAGCATCATCGGACACTTACTCGGGTCATTTTGAAAAATAGTTTTGATTATTAGTATACGACGACATTAGTGACAATAATATAAATGCGATAATTAAAGTTAGATGTTAGCATACGGAAATGTAAAAGTTAGTATACGAGAAATTAAATGTTAGTAGTCAAAATGCGACAAATAAAAGTTAGTAGTATTAGATGCAAAATAGTAAATAGAGTAAGGATTAGAATTGGAGTTTGAACACCCTCAACCTACATGTCAAATGTCTCGAAGTACGGCTCGGCGGAGTATCAGTATGGATACGGGGAGGCTTTCGGATGTGAAAAGAGTTAGGGCGTTTTTAGAGTTGTGTGAAGCTTAGTATGCAAAGTGCAAAAATGCCCGAGAGAAGGATCCCCTTTATGATGAGCCGGGGTCATGTATATAAGGGGACTTCGAGTTTTGAAATGCGTTTAGCGTCAAAACCTAATTCTGATTTCGACATAGAGGCGTAGGAAGGCTGGCGCCTTGATCTTGGAGCCCATCATCTGGCGCGCTGTGGACACCAACACCCGCGCATCGATAGGGTATTTCCGCGGCGGCCACCCACATGGCCCATGGGGAGGCCGGTCCGATCCCTCGTTCAGGGCAATGTGTCGGACCTCAATTTGGTGGATGATTTGTGGGTTGTACTAGATAGATGTATGAGCGCATCTACGTTTCTGTTGAAATCGATCGAGAAGTGACCTCTTGCTTAGGCGATTTTGGGACGAACTCGAGGCACCATGGGCAGGGCTTCTTCGCCAGAATCATCAAGGCACGCTCTCATCACTAGGAGGAGGACTAAGGCAAATTCGAAGGGAACGTCTAATGCAACTATGAATACTAAGAAAGGTCATGATCTGGACGTATTGGGGAAGCAAAAATCCATGCAGGGCATTATGGGGGGCATTCCCGCGTATAATCTTGGCTCGGATGATGATGGCTTCATACGGGATATTGATAAGGAATTGGAAAATGATCAGGATGAGGATGTGATGTGAGTTAGAATGAACTTTGAACAAGTGATTTGGAGATTGATAGTAAATTGAAATGAACGAAACAAAGCAACGAAATCAGGTTGAAATAGTTGCTGTAAGTGATGAAAGAACGTAACCAAGGATAGTGTGCTAAGTGAGATAGACCTACCTCAACAAAGCGGGTGCTAATTCAAACACTCGATTGAAATAGCGAGTATAGAGTTTGTAACGCGACTTACTCTAATACTTTGTCTTGTGAACTACAAAGACGAAAAGGAAAGCAAAGCTTAACTCAGATTTTGTTTGATGAAAGTTGAATGCTTTATTCATCAAGTACTTGGCTATTTATAGCCTACAACTCAACCCAAGGATGAGGCTAACCAGCAAAGTCAAGCCTCATAAAGTGGGTGACAAAAACAAAGAAAGGGAAATGAACTAGACTAGAACTAAATAGCTAGATACAATGAATAAGTGAGAACAATCAGCCTACTTTCCATGCTCCAAATCAGATGCAAGGCCCTTGTTTGCTCGAGTAGTCTTGATTAAACGGACTTGAAAATAGAAGCTCTTCTCCTCGGGAATTTATTGAAAGCTTTAAAGAAAATCGAGGCAAAAGAAACAATTCCATCAAAGAATTTAACAGCAGCGTTTTTCAATGCACAGCTGACTTGTTTGGGGCATAACTTCGTCAATACTTGTTCAATGAACCTTCATGAGCAGTCATTGGAAAGATAAGCTCGAAATCTATCTCTTCCATTTTGAATGACTACGAAATTCCAAGTGTAACTCGAGATATGGACCGATCAAAACAACGCTGCAAAATGAACTCGCGTCAGGATGATAAGGAGAATACTGATAAGGGAGGAGAAGAGCACGCGCAAGGGGAATGGATCCAAGTGACAGGACATAAATATAGTCCTAAGAAGCCTGATGCAACACCACCCATCCTACGATCAGAGAAGGAGGATGTGGACGAGGAAATTCAGTTTTGGTAGAGTGATATATATGGATTTGTTGTAGGGGCTAACCCTCCTTGGCAAGTCTTAGATGGTTTACTTCGTAGAATATTGAAGCTTCATAAAATTACAAAGGTGTCATTCATGCCTAATGGAGTTTTTGTTGTTTGATTTGAAACTAAAAAGATGCAGCAGGATGTTTTGAATGAGGGTATAACATGTTTAACAAGAGGATGTTTAATAATCAAAGCCTGGCATCCAGACATAAAGCTTGAAAAGGAGGATGTTGAAATTCTACCTTCGTGGGTTAAAATTCAGCATTTGCCTCTGAAATTCTGGGGCAAGAGCCTTGAGAAGATTGTTGGAATAATTGGAAAATTTGTGAGAAAAGATGAGCCAACAGAGCAAAGAACTAGGTTGGGCTTTGCGAGGGTGCTTGTGGAGTTGAAGGTGAGACAACATCTACCTAAGAACATTCAATTCATGGATGAAAAAGGAGAAATACTGAGCTTTGATGTTGATAACGACTAGAAACCTATCATGTGTGGAAAATGCAAAAGGATGGGCCATGACAATGGGGAGTGTAGGAGTAATCAGAAAGAGATGGTGCAAAAGACTGTTTGGCGAGAAAAAATAGCACAGGTACAGGTCCAAATGAAGAGTAGTGCACTAGTAGAAAAGACCAGTGCACCTGTTCAGTCCCAAAGCATTGCACCAGTGGTGAAAGAAAAGATCAGGGCACCTATTCAGGAAACTCAGAGCTTAGGGCGTCTGTTCAGGAAACGAAAAGATCAGGGCACCTGTTCAGTCCCAACACCTGGGGAGGCAAGGATACTGGCAATTTAGCAACGGCACCAGCTACAAAAAGGGCATAATTTCGTCATATTTCATCTACATCATGACACTAGTATGAACTTACAAAAAGGGCATGATGTGAGTTGATATGAACTTTGAAACAAGAATGTAAAGATGGATTAGTATTCTGAAATGGAACGTGAATGAGTAACCAAAACAGAAAGAAAGGATAGTTTTAAGGAAGGATAAACCGTAACCAAGGATAGTATGCTAGGTGAAGTAGACCTATACTTCAACAAAGCGGCTTGCTAGATCAAACACTCGATTGAAATAGCGAGTTTAGAGCTTGTAACGCGACTCACTCTAGACTTTGTCTTGTAAACTACAAGGACGAAACAGAAAGCTCAGCTTTACTCAAGTTTTAATATGCAAATTGGATGTCTTATTCATTCAAAATGGCCGGCTATATATAGCCTACACAAGACCCTTAAACCGGCTGGTTTAGGGTGACAAAAACAAAGTTACCCTTATGTGAACAAGGAGCTAATTACAAAGTTGGGAGCTAATAACAAAGTAATGTAAACATGGAGCTAATAACAATGCTTGATGAAGAGCTTTCAGCCGTGGTTCCCTTGTGAACATGGAGATGAAAACAAAGCTTGAGCAGGTAGTAATGAGGCGCGGCATCTATGTGAACATGGAGCCAAAAACAAAGCTAACAAAGGAGCCTTTAAACGTGCACACCATATGAACACAATCAGCCTCAAAAACCTTCATAATTTCAGTACTCTTCTCATGTTTGAAAGAGTGTGAACCCAAGTTAATGTCTTCATTTTACCTTGATTACTTGCTCCTTTATTCAACTCAAACTCGAGCTAGCTCCATAGTTGAAGACGACTCTTTATTAGTGCTAATGTAGCTGGACTATGTTTATGTAGGAGCTAGTATTCTTTAGTTGAGCTCTTTAGAACTTCCTTACTTGGATTAGTAGAGAAAAGATGAGCCAACAGAGCAAAGAACTAGGTTGGGCTTTGCGAGGGTGCTTGTGGAGTTGAAGGTGAGACAACATCTACCTAAGAACATTCAATTCATGGATGAAAAAGGAGAAATACTGAGCTTTGATGTTGATAACGACTAGAAACCTATCATGTGTGGAAAATGCAAAAGGATGGGCCATGACAATGGGGAGTGTAGGAGTAATCAGAAAGAGATGGTGCAAAAGACTGTTTGGCGAGAAAAAATAGCACAGGTACAGGTCCAAATGAAGAGTAGTGCACTAGTAGAAAAGACCAGTGCACCTGTTCAGTCCCAAAGCATTGCACCAGTGGTGAAAGAAAAGATCAGGGCACCTATTCAGGAAACTCAGAGCTTAGGGCATCTGTTCAGGAAACGAAAAGATCAGGGCACCTGTTCAGTCCCAACACCTGGGGAGGCAAGGATACTGGCAATTTAGCAACGGCACCAGCTACAAAAAGGGCATAATTTCGTCATATTTCATCTACATCATGACACTAGTATGAACTTACAAAAAGGGCATGATGTGAGTTGATATGAACTTTGAAACAAGAATGTAAAGATGGATTAGTATTCTGAAATGGAACGTGAATGAGTAACCAAAACAGAAAGAAAGGATAGTTTTAAGGAAGGATAAACCGTAACCAAGGATAGTATGCTAGGTGAAGTAGACCTATACTTCAACAAAGCGGCTTGCTAGATCAAACACTCGATTGAAATAGCGAGTTTAGAGCTTGTAACGCGACTCACTCTAGACTTTGTCTTGTAAACTACAAGGACGAAACAGAAAGCTCAGCTTTACTCAAGTTTTAATATGCAAATTGGATGTCTTATTCATTCAAAATGGCCGGCTATATATAGCCTACACAAGACCCTTAAACCGGCTGGTTTAGGGTGACAAAAACAAAGTTACCCTTATGTGAACAAGGAGCTAATTACAAAGTTGGGAGCTAATAACAAAGTAATGTAAACATGGAGCTAATAACAATGCTTGATGAAGAGCTTTCAGCCGTGGTTCCCTTGTGAACATGGAGATGAAAACAAAGCTTGAGCAGGTAGTAATGAGGCGCGGCATCTATGTGAACATGGAGCCAAAAACAAAGCTAACAAAGGAGCCTTTAAACGTGCACACCATATGAACACAATCAGCCTCAAAAACCTTCATAATTTCAGTACTCTTCTCATGTTTGAAAGAGTGTGAACCCAAGTTAATGTCTTCATTTTACCTTGATTACTTGCTCCTTTATTCAACTCAAACTCGAGCTAGCTCCATAGTTGAAGACGCTCTTTATTAGTGCTAATGTAGCTGGACTATGTTTATGTAGGAGCTAGTATTCTTTAGTTGAGCTCTTTAGAACTTCCTTACTTGGATTAGTAGAGAAAAGATGAGCCAACAGAGCAAAGAACTAGGTTGGGCTTTGCGAGGGTGCTTGTGGAGTTGAAGGTGAGACAACATCTACCTAAGAACATTCAATTCATGGATGAAAAAGGAGAAATACTGAGCTTTGATGTTGATAACGACTAGAAACCTATCATGTGTGGAAAATGCAAAAGGATGGGCCATGACAATGGGGAGTGTAGGAGTAATCAGAAAGAGATGGTGCAAAAGACTGTTTGGCGAGAAAAAATAGCACAGGTACAGGTCCAAATGAAGAGTAGTGCACTAGTAGAAAAGACCAGTGCACCTGTTCAGTCCCAAAGCATTGCACCAGTGGTGAAAGAAAAGATCAGGGCACCTATTCAGGAAACTCAGAGCTTAGGGCATCTGTTTAGGAAACGAAAAGATCAGGGCACCTGTTCAGTCCCAGCACCTGGGGAGGCAAGGATACTGGCAATTTAGCAACGGCACCAGCTACAAAAGGGCATAATTTCGTCATATTTCATCTACATCATGACACTAGTATGAACTTACAAAAAGGGCATGATGTGAGTTGATATGAACTTTGAAACAAGAATGTAAAGATGGATTAGTATTCTGAAATGGAACGTGAATGAGTAACCAAAACAGAAAGAAAGGATAGTTTTAAGGAAGGATAAACCGTAACCAAGGATAGTATGCTAGGTGAAGTAGACCTATACTTCAACAAAGTGGCTTGCTAGATCAAACACTCGATTGAAATAGCGAGTTTAGAGCTTGTAACGCGACTCACTCTAGACTTTGTCTTGTAAACTACAAGGACGAAACAGAAAGCTCAGCTTTACTCAAGTTTTAATATGCAAATTGGATGTCTTATTCATTCAAAATGGCCGGCTATATATAGCCTACACAAGACCCTTAAACCGGCTGGTTTAGGGTGACAAAAACAAAGTTACCCTTATGTGAACAAGGAGCTAATTACAAAGTTGGGAGCTAATAACAAAGTAATGTAAACATGGAGCTAATAACAATGCTTGATGAAGAGCTTTCAGCCGTGGTTCCCTTGTGAACATGGAGATGAAAACAAAGCTTGAGCAGGTAGTAATGAGGCGCGACATCTATGTGAACATGGAGCCAAAAACAAAGCTAACAAAGGAGCCTTTAAACGTGCACACCATATGAACACAATCAGCCTCAAAAACCTTCATAATTTCAGTACTCTTCTCATGTTTGAAAGAGTGTGAACCCAAGTTAATGTCTTCATTTTACCTTGATTACTTGCTCCTTTATTCAACTCAAACTCGAGCTAGCTCCATAGTTGAAGACGACTCTTTATTAGTGCTAATGTAGCTGGACTATGTTTATGTAGGAGCTAGTATTCTTTAGTTGAGCTCTTTAGAACTTCCTTACTTGGATTAGTAGAGAAAAGATGAGCCAACAGAGCAAAGAACTAGGTTGGGCTTTGCGAGGGTGCTTGTGGAGTTGAAGGTGAGACAACATCTACCTAAGAACATTCAATTCATGGATGAAAAAGGAGAAATACTGAGCTTTGATGTTGATAACGACTAAAAACCTATCATGTGTGGAAAATGCAAAAGGATGGGCCATGACAATGGGGAGTGTAGGAGTAATCAGAAAGAGATGGTGCAAAAGACTGTTTGGCGAGAAAAAATAGCACAGGTACAGGTCCAAATGAAGAGTAGTGCACTAGTAGAAAAGACCAGTGCACCTGTTCAGTCCCAAAGCATTGCACCAGTGGTGAAAGAAAAGATCAGGGCACCTATTCAGGAAACTCAGAGCTTAGGGCATCTGTTCAGGAAACGAAAAGATCAGGGCACCTGTTCAGTCCCAACACCTGGGGAGGCAAGGATACTGGCAATTTAGCAACGGCACCAGCTACAAAAAGGGCATAATTTCGTCATATTTCATCTACATCATGACACTAGTAACTAAATAATAACGATTTCATAATTTCGTCATATTTTGTTAATTTATAATTTTAACTCAAATAGTACTTTAGATATAATCGAGATTTATATACTCATTTAATAAATTAATTTTCGTTTTACGATTTATACTAATAAACTAGAAGATAGTCGTTTTGTTTGAAATACATTTTTGGTTGACATTATTTTCACTAATAATTTCTTATTTGTTTCCGAATGACTATTTTTAGTAAAATTAGTATTATTTACAAATAAAAACTAATTGTTAAAAATAGTTTGAAACCTTTGTAAATCTCTTTTCATTTCTAAAACTCGTTGACTTGATTAATTTTGATATCATTTTTTCTTAAAACATCTCTGTAACATCCCGTATTTTATAATAATATTTTATTCGGAAAGTTATTTATTTAAAATAATTATTTTCATGTTTTATAATCATACACATTCCATATTTTACTACCTCCTTTATCCGTTTTAGATTATTGTCTCGTTTTGACTCACTTTTAATGAGTTAAAATATCCGTACACGATTTGATTATTTTAAAATGATACCCACTTTTCCTATATTGCTTCTGCAAGCGTTTTATCGTTGTCCAACCCAATTTCTAATTGAATGACCCATTGTATGAGCTAATAGACCCTAAGCCCATTTATTAATCACCTTATAAAAAGATGTTAACCTAGCAAGCAACTAGGTCGTTTGATTTTCTTGTGCGTGAGTTTTGCCGCAGGTCTTCTTCCCTTCTTCTTTTTGTTTTCATTCATCTATCATTTCTCCAATCTCATACATAAATTATATTTTCATAATCTTGGCTCTTTTCTCTACAATACATTCATCTCCAAATAATTTTATTAGATTTATTTTCATGAACCTTTAGACCTACCTTTAAGGTTTCTTATTAAAGAAAGAGATGTCATTCTTTTGGGCAATTTCGAAACATGATTTGTGAAGTGCAATTTCTATCACATGGGTTTCAGTTTTTACATTCTTTGAAGTTGATTTACGGGAATGGTGACACGTGTTGGAGAAAAGGTTTTGTTTGTCGCGTTCTTCATGGTGTTTCTTATTAATGTTTATCACTAATTGCCAAAAGGTAACTAGATGTGATTCTTTTCGTGTTTATGCATTTTGAATGTGTTGTGTGATTTTAATGATTTGTAACATGATTTAATTGATTTGTGTTGTGTCTTTATTCATGATTTAAAGAGTCTAATTAATTAGTATGTTAATTGAATGATTTATTACCACCGTTAGATCCATTTCGACATCTAAAAATTCGTACGTGAGTCGCTGGGCCTCTTCGTTCAGAGATGCTAGGGCTGTTTCATCGATGGCTTTAGGGATCCAACACTATGTATGAGATGACTTGTCCTATCATCACCCGATCTTATCTTGAGTGAAGTTCATATAACTTTATTGGAAAGTTACAATACAACTTCACTTAAGGTTAAGGTAACTTCAATGCAGGGTTATAGTCTCGTTGGGGCTCAATTTAAGTGACTCCTCGAGGTTATGATCAAGGTTAATATAACCTTAGTTGAGGTTTACGTAACTTTATTGTAAAGTTGATGTGCAACTTCACTTGAGGTTAATGCAACCTTATCATAATTTCACGAAGGTTAATGCAACCTCACGAGGTTGTAACAAGGTTAATGTAACCTTACTTGAAGTCAACGTAACTTCAATGGGAAGTTACGATACCCTTCACTGGAGGATTACGTAACACCGTTACGAAGCTAAAATCTCACTGAGGTTAATGTAACCTCACAAGGTTATAGTCGAGGTTAATGTAATCTTAACTTGAAGTTGACGTTATAGTGATTATACTATGACATCACACCTTCGGGTTGACGTTATATACATAACTTCACTCTAGTAGACAAGGTTAATGTAGCCCTGATCCGAATGAAGAAGCTACTAAAGAGTTCAATGAAGTAACACTAGCTCCTAATGGCCCTAGTCAAGCCACATTAGCACCTCCTACTAGCCTAGTAGTGTGCCTTCTCCAAACAGTAAGTTAGCTCGTATGTGGGACGAATAAAGGAGCAAATAAGTCAAGGTCATATGAAGGCATTAACTTGGGTTCACACTCATGATTGGGGGCTGGCTTTGTTCACATAGTGTGCGCGTCTGAATGCTCTCCTCAAGCTTTGTTTTTGGCTCCTAGTTCACATGGGTGCCGCGCCTAAATGCTCTTTGTTAGCTTTGTTTTTAGCTCCTAAGCTTTGTTATTGTCACCATGTAACTTTGTTATAATCACCCTTAACCAGCCGGGTTTAGGGTCATTTGTAGGCTATATATAGCCATCTACTTGAATGAATAACACACATTATACACAAGATTTATACACAAAACTGAGTAAAGCATTGCTTTCTTTTACGTCCTTGTTGCTTACAAGACAAAGTCTAGAGTTAGTCGCGTTACAAGCTCTAAACTCGCTACTTCAATCGCGTGTTTGATTTAGCACCCGCTTTGTTGAAGTATAGGTCTACTTCACTAAGCATACTATCCCTTGGTTACGGTTTATTCATCATCACAAACTATCCTTACAATCTATTTTGTTACTTTGTTTACATTCATTTCAGAATACTATCATTCTTCACGTTTTTTTTCAAAGTTCATATTAACTCACATCATTAGTGGTATCAGAGCTTTGGTCTTCCTTTAGACGTAAAGCATGGCAGGAGTAGTGAACTTTGAAGACTCTAGTTGCTTGGAACACCTAAAGAAGGCGTTGGAAAACTACCAGTCCAAGAAGTTCAATGGCGAAGCTGATCCTAAAGTCTACTTGGAATGGAGGAAGAACAATGTATAGGGGTTGTATCTAAAGAAGAAAAGGAAGAAAGAGAGGACTATGGACTCCCAACGTATGGTAATGTTTTAGTACTACGTACACTTCATGCCAACCCCATCCCACACAACACCGAGCAAAGAGATCAACTCTTTCACACTAAATGTCTAGTTAACCATAAATGGTGTAGTTTGATCATAGATGGAGGTAGTTGCACTAATGTTGCCTCTACTGAAATGGTAACTAAGTTAGGCCTAACCACCACTAATCACCCTAGACCGTATGCATTACATTGGTTGGATGATGGTAACAAAATAAGGGTCACAAAACAAGTGAGGGTAGGTTTAACCATGGGGTCTTATGTCGATGAAGTTTTATGTGATGTTATTCCTATGGATGCTTGTCATATACTTTTGGGACGTCCTTGGCAGTTTGATAGGGATGTAGTACACCATGGGAGGAAAAATGAATACGAGTTAAGAGATAAGGGAAATAAAATCGTTCTAAAACCTATGACTCCCCAAGCTGTTAGGGCTATGACAGCCAACAAAACTAAGAAGCCTAACCTTACCATCTTTGCTAGTGAGAGTGAAGTAGAACAGGCTTTACAAGGGGGGGAACGTGTCTTTGTCATGGTGGCTAGAGAGGAACCCTTAGTAGTTGAGAATGGGCTTGGAGGAAAGCCATTTGAGGAGTTGTTACACGAGTTTAAGGATGTCTTCCCCAAGGAATTACCGGTTGGTTTACCACCTATTAGAGGTATAGAACACCAAATCGACCTCATTCCAGGAGCAGCCTTACCCAATAAGGCAGCCTATAGGTGTAATCCAGAGGAGACTAAGGAATTACAAAGACAAATTGATGAGTTAATGAGTCGAGGTTATGTTCCGGTCCTCTTAGTACCTAAGAAAGATGGGACTTGGAGAATGTGTGTGGATAGTAGGGCCGTTAACAACATTACCATCAAGTATAGATTTCCTATTCCAAGGTTGGATGATATGTTGGACGAGCTTCATGGGGCAGTGATCTTCTCCAAAATTGACCTAAGAAGTGGGTACCATCAAATCAGAATGAGAGAAGGAGATGAATGGCAGACAGCGTTCAAGACCAAACATGGACTCTATGAGTGGACGGTCATGCCATTTGGTCTCACCAACGCTCCAAGCACATTCATGAGGCTAATGAACGAAATACTCAAGGCCTACTTAGGTCGCTTTATTGTGGTTTACTTGGATGATATTCTTGTGTATAGCAGGTCTTTGGAGGAGCATATGGAGCACTTGAGACTACTATTTACAACACTTCGCAAGCAACAACTTTTTGGGAAGGAGAAGTGTGCTTTCTTTGTGGAAAGTGTAGTGTTCCTTGGCTACGTGGTGTCCAAAGATGGAGTATCCGTGGATCAAACCAAGGTGGAATCAATACGTACTTGGCCAATCCCTTCCACCATTACAGAAGTAAGATCATTCCATGGTTTGGCTTCCTTTTACAGGAGATTCATTAAGGACTTTAGCACTATCACAAGTCCTATCACCGCATGCTTGAAGAAAGGCGCGTTTGTTTGGTCCAAAGCTGCCCAAGAAGCTTTTGAAGCCATCAAGGAGAAGTTGTGTTCCGCTCCTATCCTTGCCCTTCCTGATTTCTCTCAACCATTTGAGGTGGAATGTGATGCTAGTGGAGTAGGAATTGGTGCTGTTCTCGTGCAAAATAGGCGCCCCATTGCCTACTTTTCAGAGAAACTCAATGGAGCAAGGCTAAACTATTGCACCTACGACAAGGAATTCTATGCCATAGTAAGAGCTCTTGATCATTGGAGTCATTATCTTCGTAGTAACCATTTTATTCTCCATTCAGATCATGAATCCCTAAAGTACATCAATGGCCAACAAAAGTTAAGTCCAAGGCATGCCAAGTGGGTGGAATTCTTGCAATCCTTCCACTTCTCTTCAAAGTACAAAGATGGTAAAAGTAACGTGGTGGCTGATGCACTATCCCGCCGCTACACTCTATTATCTACTTTGGATGTTAGATTGCTCGGTTTTGAAACTCTCAAGGATTACTACAACAATGATGCTGATTTAGGTGAAACTTTCACCAAGTGCAAGGAGGGAGCCTTTGACGAATTTGTTTTCCAGGAAGGATTTCTCTTCAAAGGGAATCGACTTTGTGTACCCAAGCATCCCATTAGAGAATTGCTGGTTAGGGAAGCTCATGGGGGAGGATTGGCGGGTCATTTTGGCATCACAAGAACCTTGAAGGTCTTAAAGGAACACTTCTTTTGGCCAAAGATGCAAGGGAGTGTCCAACATGTAGTAAGCAAGTGTGTGACCTGCCAATTTGCCAAAAGTTCTTTCAAACCCAGAGTCTACATGCCCTTACCCACTCCTAATAGACCGTGGGAAGATGTGTCCATGGATTTCATTGTGGCCTTGCCAAGAACAGCTAGGGGGAAGGATGCTATCATGGTGGTGGTAGATCGGTTTTCAAAAATGGCTCACTTCATTGCTTGTCACAAAACAGATGATGCTAGCAATGTAGCTGACTTGTACTTCAAAGAGGTGGTACGTCTCCATGGAGTACCCAAGTCCATTGTCTCTGATCGTGATTCAAAGTTCCTTAGTTATTTTTGAAACACATTATGGAGGAAGGTGGGAACTAAGCTCTTGTTTAGCACTTCTCATCATCCACAAACAGATGGGCAAACCGAAGTTACCAATCGCACTTTGGGGACATTGTTAAGAGGCCTTGTGAGCAAGACTCAAAAGGATTGGGATGTCAAGCTTGTCCACGTTGAATTTGCTTACAATCGCTCTCCTACTTATGCTACCTCTCACTCTCCTTTTGAGGCCGTGTACGGAATCAATCCTTACATGCCCTTGGACCTGATTCCTCTACCTAAAGATGAGTTAGTCCATAAAGATGCGGAGTCAAAACTGAAGGCTATGATAAAACTCCACGAGCAAATTCGATAAAGGATCAAGGAGGTAAATGAAGCTTACAAAAGAAGGTCCAACAAAAACAGGAAACCAAGACTATTTCAAGAGGGTGACTTAGTATGGGTTCACTTGAGAAAAGAGAGGTTTCCAAGCAAAAGGAAAAATAAGTTGATGCCACGGGCAGAAGGTCCTTACAAGATCATATCAAAGGTGAACGACAATGCGTACAAAGTGGAATTACCGGATGATTATGGAGTTCATGCCACGTTCAATGTGGGAGATCTTTCTCCTTATCTTGATGATGATGGCATTTCAGAATTGAGGACAATTCCTTTTCAAGGGGGAGGAGATGATCCGAATGAAGAAGCTACTAAAGAGTTCAATGAAGTAACACTAGCTCCTAATGGCCCTAGTCAAGCCACATTAGCACCTTCTACTAGCCTAGTAGTGTGCCTTCTCCAAACAGTAAGTTAGCTCGTATGTGGGACGAATAAAGGAGCAAATAAGTCAAGGTCATATGAAGGCATTAACTTGGGTTCACACTCATGATTGGGGGCTGGCTTTGTTCACATAGTGTGCGCGTCTGAATGCTCTCCTCAAGCTTTGTTTTTGGCTTCTAGTTCACATGGGTGTCGCGCCTAAATGCTCTTTGTTAGCTTTGTTTTTAGCTCCTAAGCTTTGTTATTGTCACCAGGTAACTTTGTTATTATCACCCTTAACCAGCCGGGTTTAGGGTCATTTGTAGGCTATATATAGCCATCTACTTGAATGAATAACACACATTATACACAAGATTTATACACAAAACTGAGTAAAGCATTGCTTTCTTTTACGTCCTTGTTGCTTACAAGACAAAGTCTAGAGTTAGTCGCGTTACAAGCTCTAAACTCGCTACTTCAATCGCGTGATTGATTTAGCACCCGCTTTGTTGAAGTATAGGTCTACTTCACTAAGCATACTATCCCTTGGTTACGGTTATTCATCATCACAAACTATCCTTACAATCTATTTTGTTACTTTGTTTACATTCATTTCAGAATACTATCATTCTTCACGTTTTTGTTTCAAAGTTCATATTAACTCACATCAAGCCCTACCTTAACCTTGAATACTAATACACGTTAGATGTTCAGGGTTATAGTTCGTTAAACCTTAACCCTATCACTATTGAAGGTTATAGTTAGTTATGTTATAACTTCATTATGTTATCGTTGTTTGATTACTACTATACTCGTTCTTCTAGAACAATCAGTTATATTGTTCTACGTTTGAGTCGTGATGTTTATCACGGATGATTAATACTTGGTATAGTCAGTTACACTATCTAGGGCCTGATTTTCCCTGGCATAATCAGTGACACTATATTAGGTCTGATTACTACATCGTGCAGTCAGTTACACTGTACCATGTAGAAGTCGTGAGGTTGCTCACGCAGTTGGCAGTCAGTTACACTGTGCAACGTACATGATGGTTAGTGATATAGATGACGGTAGTATCAGTTACATACTATCGGAATGAACCAATACTGCTCGTAAGAGGTTTAATTGGTCTAGGTTCGGTGGGTCCAGATTCGTCAGTTACACGTTCTGGATTCTTGTGTGTCGTTTGACGTACAGTTACTGCGTCGAAAGTTCTGGTCAGGTGTAGACACCCGCATTTTGACTGCCAGGTGTCTATGGTAGTCTCCGACAAACACCCGATGATGATCGGACGCAAACGTGACTTGGTATAATCGGATTTGGGCTCGGAATCAATAATATCCGACATGGACTTTTAGCGGAGTAATAATCTCACAAAACAGACCTCAAATCCAGGCCCAGTGGGTCGTTTCGAGCAAAATAAGACTAATTTGGGCCAAAACCGACACCAAAAATAAATCCCGTCTTTTAGCGACCGGGTCAAAACCCGGTCAAGGACGAACCCGTCATACAAACCAGCCAAGTTCAGCTTCTAGAAGTTGGCGCCCAAATCAGAATTCAAAAAGCAAAATCAAATCAAAAAGTCAACCCTCCCAAAATTAACTCAACTCACCCAACTCACTCACTCTATAATACACCCAAAAACCCTATTCATTTTTCAGTTTTTTTAAGAGTTTTGAAAGCTGAAAAAAGAGCCTTTACAACCCTGATGTGAGTTAAGATGAACTTTGAACAAGTTGTATGGAGGTTGATAGTATTGTGAGATGAACGAAAGATAAGTAACAAAACAGAATGTAGTGATTTGTTTGTAAGGATGATAGAACCGTAACCAAGGGATAGTATGCTTAGTGAGGTAGACCTATACCTCAACAAAGCGGGTGCTAATTCAAACACGCGATTGAAATAGCGAGTATAGAGCTTGTAACGCGACTAACTCTAGTACTTTGTCTTGTAAGCTACAAGGACGAAAAGAAAAGCTTAGCTTTACTCAGTTTTGTGTTATGAAGATTGAATGCCATTATTCATCAAATTGATGGCTATATATAGCCAACAAAACGATCCCAAACCAGAATGGTCAAGGGTGATACAAACAAAGTTTAAGGTGAAACAAACAAAGCTTAAGGAGCTAAAAACAAAGCTAAAGAAAGGAACTTAGACGCGGTACACATGTGAACACAATCAGCCTATTAACTCCGGTGCACTTCCCTTGCTTGAATGAGTGTGAACCCAAGTTAATGCATCCATATGGTCTTGACTAATTGCTCTTTTACTCGGTCCAAGTACGAGCTAGCTCAACATTTGGAGAAGGCACACCAATAGACTTGAAGGAGGTGCTAAGGTGGCTGGACTAGGACCATTTGGAGCTAGTGTGACTTCATTGAATTCTTTAGTTGCTTCTTCATTCAGATCATCTCCTCCCCCTTGAAAAGGAATTGTCCTCAATTCTGAAATGCCATCATCATCAAGATAAGGAGAAAGATCTCCCACATTGAATGTGGCATGAACTCCATAATCATCCAGCAACTCCACCTTGTAAGCATTGTCGTTTACCTTTGATATGATCTTGTATGGACCTTCTGCTCGTGGCATCAACTTGTTCTTCCTTTTGCTTGGAAGCCTCTCCTTTCTTAAGTGAACCCAAACTAAGTCACCCTCTTGGAAAAGTCTTGGCTTCCAGTTTTTGTTGGATCTTCTTTTGTAGGCTTCATTTACCTCCTTGATCCTTTCTCGAATTTGCTCGTGGAGTTTTATCATGGCTTTAAGTTTTGACTCCGCGTCTTTGTGGACTAACTCATCCTTAGGTAGAGGAATCAGGTCCAAGGGCATATAAGGATTGATTCCATACACGGCCTCAAAAGGAGAATGAGAGGTAGCATAAGTAGGAGAACGATTGTAAGCAAATTCAGCGTGGGCAAGCTTGACATCCCAATCCTTTTGAGTCTTGCTCACAAGGCCCCTTAGCAACGTGCCTAAGGTGCGATTGGTAACTTCGGTTTGTCCATCTGTTTGTGGATGATGAGAAGTGCTAAATAAGAGCTTGGTTCCCACCTTCCTCCATAATGTGTTCCAAAAATAGCTAAGGAACTTTGAATCACGATCCGAAACAATGGATTTAGGTACTCCATGGAGACGCACCACTTCTTTGAAGTACAAGTCGGCTACATTGCTAGCATCATCTGTTTTGTGACAAGCAATGAAGTGAGCCATTTTTGAGAACCGGTCTATCACCACCATGTTAGCATCTTTCCCCCTAGCTGTTCTTGGCAAGGCCACAATGAAGTCCATGGACACATCTTTCCATGGTCTATTAGGAGTGGGCAAGGGCATGTAGGCTCCTGGTTTGAAAGAACTCTTGGCAAATTGGCAAGTCACGCACTTGCTCACTACATGTTGGACATTCCCTTGCATCTTTGGCCAAAAGAAGTGCTCTTTTAAGACCTCCAAGGTTCTTGTGATGCCAAAATGACCCGCTAATCCTCCCCCATGAGCTTCCCTAACCAGAAATTCTCTGATGGGATGCTTGGGTACACAAAGTCGATTTCCCTTGAAAAGAAATCCTTCCTGCAAAACAAACTCGTCAAAGGCTCCCTCCTTGCATTTGGTGAAAGCTTCACCAAAATCAGCATCATTGTTGTAGTAATCCTTTAGAGTTTCAAATCCAAGTAATCTAACGTCCAAAGTAGACAATAGAGTGTAGCGGCGGGATAATGCATCAGCCACCACGTTACTTTTACCATCTTTGTACTTTGAAGAGAAATGAAAGGATTGCAAGAATTCCACCCACTTGGCATGCCTTGGACTTAGCTTTTGTTGGCCATTGATGTACTTTAGGGACTCATGATCTGAATGGAGAATAAAGTGGTTAGTACGAAGATAATGACTCCAATGATCAAGAGCTCTTACTATGGCATAGAATTCCTTGTCGTAGGTACAATAGTTCAGCCTTGCTCCGTTGAGTTTTTCTGAAAAGTAGGCAATGGGACGCCTATTTTGCACGAGAACAGCACCAATTCCTACTCCACTAGCGTCACATTCAACCTCGAATGGTTGAGAGAAATCAGGAAGAGCTAGAATAGGAGCGGAACACAACTTCTCCTTGATGGCTTCAAAAGCATCTTGGGCAGCTTTGGACCAAACGAATGCACCCTTCTTCAAGCATTCGGTGATAGGACTTGTGATGGTACTAAAGTCCTTAATGAACCTTCTGTAGAAGGAAGCCAACCCATGGAATGATCTGATCCGAATGAGGAGACTAAGGAGTTCAATGAAGTGACACTAGCTCCTCTTAGCTCAAGTCAAGCCACACTAGCTCCTCCTACTAGCTTAGTGGTATGTCTTCTCCAAGTACTAAGTTAGCTCACAAGGGAGCTGAATAAAGGAGTAAAGAAGTCAAGGTTGATTATGGGCTGATTGGTTACTTCGTTTTTAGCTCCATGTTCACATGGTGTGTACACTCAAGCTTTGGTGTTGGCTCCATGTTCACACAAGACTACACGGCTGGTGCAAGCTTTGGTTTTAACTCCCTAGCTTTGGTTTTAACTCCTTGTTTACACTAGCTTTGTTTTTAACTCCAACCTTGTATTTAGCTCCTAGTTCACATTAGTCTAGCTTTGTTATTGTCACCCTTAACCAACCGGTTTTAAGGGTCTTGTAGGCTATAAATAGCCGGCCATTTGAAGGAATAAAGATCATCCAATTTGCAAATTAAAACCCAAGTAAAAGTTAAGCTTTGTGCTTTCTTTGTTTCGTCTTTGTAGTTTACAAGACAAGGTCTAGAGTGAGTCGCGTTACAAGCTCTAAACTCGCTATTTCAATCGAGTGTTTGATCTAGCAAATCGCTTTGTTGAAGTATAGGTCTACTTCACCTAGCATACTATCCTTTGGTTACGTTTTATTCATCCTCAAATCATCTTTACTTTCTGTTTTGGTTACTTGTTTCACGTCCATTTCAGTATACTAATCATATCTCTCATTCTTGTTTCAAAGTTCATATCAACTCACATCATTAGTGGTATCAGAGCTTTGGTCATCCATTTATACGTAAGCATGGCAGGAGTTGTGAGCTTTGAAGAATCAAGCATCATGAGTCTTTCTAAGTCCCATGGCGCATCTGTTCCTGAAGTCTACTTGGGAGAAAGAGAAGATGAACTCCCAACGTTTGGTAAGGCCTTAGTATTACGTACACTTCATGCTAATCCTATCCCACAAAACACCGAACAAAGAGACCAACTTTTTCACACAAAATGTCTAGTTAATACCAAGTGGTGTAGTTTGATTATTGATGGGGGTAGTTGTACTAATGTGGCGTCTACGGAAATGGTAGCTTAGTTAGGTCTCACCACCGCTAATCACCCTAAACCGTATGCTTTACATTGGTTGGATAATGAGAACAAGATAAGGGTCACTAAACAAGTAAGGGTGGGTTTAACCATGGGTTCCTACGTTGATGAGGTTCTATGTGATGTTATACCTATGGATGCTTGTCATATACTATTAGGCCGTCCTTGGCAGTTTGATAGGGACGTAGTTCATCATGGGAGAAAGAATGAATATGAATTAAGGGATAAGGGAAAGAAAATCGTTCTAAAACCCATGACTCCCCAAGCTGTTAGAGCTATGACCTCCAGCAAGAACAAAAGACCCAACCTCACCATCTTTGCTAGTGAAAATGAAGTAGAGCAAGCTATACAAGAGGGGGAACGTGTATTTGTCATGGTAGCTAAAGAGAAACCCGTAGAAGTTGAGAATAGACTTGGAGGAAAACCATTAGAGGAGTTGTTACACGAGTTTAAGCATGTCTTCCCCGAGGAACTACCCGTTGGTTTACCACCTATTAGAGGTATAGAACATCAAATCGACCTCATTCCAGGATCAACCTTACCCAATAAGGCTGCCTATAGGTGTAATCCGGAAGAAACTAAGGAATTACAAAGACAAATAGATGAGTTGATGAGTAGAGGGTATGTGCGGGAGAGCCTTAGTCCTTGTGCTGTTCCAGTTCTTTTAGTACCTAAGAAGGATGGAACATGGAGAATGTGTGTAGATAGTAGAGCCGTTAACAACATCACCATCAAGTATAGGTTTCCTATTCCAAGGTTAGATGATATGTTAGATGAGCTTCATGGGGCGGTGGTCTTCTCCAAAATTGATCTAAGGAGTGGTTACCATCAAATCAGAATGAGGGAGGGAGATGAATGGAAAACCGCTTTCAAAACCAAACATGGACTATATGAGTGGACGGTCATGCCATTTGGTCTTACCAACGCTCCAAGCACGTTCATGAGGTTAATGAACGAGGTACTTAAGGCCTACCTAGGTCGCTTTATTGTGGTTTACTTGGATGATATACTTGTGTATAGCAGGTCCTTGGAAGAACATATGGAACACTTGAGGCTACTCTTCACCACACTTCGCAAACAACAACTTTTTGGGAAGAAGGAGAAGTGTGCCTTCTTTGTGGAGAGCGTAGTATTCCTTGGCTACGTAGTATCCAAAGGAGGGGTATCAGTTGATCAAACCAAAGTGGAATCCATACGTACTTGGCCAATCCCTTCCACCATTACAGAAGTAAGGTCTTTTCATGGTTTGGCTTCTTTTTACAGGAGATTTATCAAGGATTTCAGCACTATCACAAGCCCCATCACCGAGTGCTTGAAGAAAGGCGCATTTGTTTGGACCAAAGCTGCCCAAGAAGCCTTTGAAGCCATTAAAGAGAAGCTATGCTCCGCTCCTATCTTAGCCCTTCCTGATTTCTCTCAACCATTTGAGGTGGAATGTGACGCTAGTGGAGTTGGAATTGGAGCTGTTCTTGTACAAAACAAGCGCCCCATTGCCTATTTCTCAGAGAAACTCAATGGAGCAAGACTGAACTACTGCACTTACGACAAGGAGTTCTATGCCATAGTAAGAGCTCTTGATCATTGGAGTCATTACCTACGTACTAACCATTTTGTTCTTCATTCAGATCATGAATCCTTAAAATATATCAATGGTCAACAAAAGCTAAGTCCAAGGCATGCCAAGTGGGTAGAATTCTTACAATCCTTTCACTTCTCTTCAAAATACAAAGATGGAAAGAGTAACGTAGTAGCTGATGCACTATCACGCCGCTACACTTTACTATCTACTTTGGATGTGAGGTTGCTTGGATTTGAAACTCTAAAGGACTACTACAACAATGATGCTGATTTTGGTGAAACCTTCACCAAATGCAAGGAGGGAGCCTTTGATGAGTTTGTTTTGCAGGAAGGGTTTCTTTTCAAAGGAAACCGCCTGTGTGTACCCAAGCATCCCATTAGAGAGCTACTGGTTAGAGAAGCCCATGGAGGAGGATTAGCGGGTCATTTTGGCATTACAAGAACGTTGGAAGTCTTAAAGGAGCACTTCTTTTGGCCAAAGATGCAAGGGAGCGTCCAGAATGTGGTGAGCAAGTGTGTGACTTGCCAATTTGCCAAGAGTTCCTTCAAGCCTGGAGTTTACACGCCCTTGCCCACTCCTAGTAGACCATGGGAAGATGTATCCATGGATTTCATTGTAGCCTTACCAAGAACCGCTAGAGGAAAAGATGCTATCATGGTGGTAGTAGATCGGTTTTCAAAGATGGCTCACTTCATTGCTTGCCACAAAACAGATGATGCTAGCAATGTTGCTGACTTATACTTCAAGGAGGTAGTGCGTCTACATGGGATACCCAAGTCCATAGTCTCTGATCGTGACTCAAAGTTCCTTAGTTACTTTTGGAACACATTATGGAGGAAGGTGGGAACCAAGCTCTTATTTAGCACTTCTCATCATCCACAAACAGATGGACAAACTGAGGTTACCAATCGCACCTTGGGAACGTTATTAAGGGGCCTTGTAAGTAAGACTCAAAAGGATTGGGATATCAAGCTTGCCCATGCTGAGTTTGCCTACAATCGCTCCCCCACTTATGCTACTTCTCATTCCCCTTTTGAGGCTGTATATGGGATCAATCCTTACATGCCCTTGGACCTGATTCCGCTACCAAAAGATGAGTTAGTTCACAAGGATGCGGAGTCCAAACTAAAGGCTATGATCAAACTCCACGAGCAAATACAAGAAAGGATCAAGGAGGTCAATGAAGCATACAAAAGGAAGTCCAACAAGAACAGGAAGCCAAGACTTTTCCAAGAGGGTGACTTAGTTTGGGTGCACTTGAGGAAGGAAAGGTTTCCAAGTAAAAGAAAGAATAAACTGATGCCACGAGCTGAAGGACCTTACAAGATCATATCCAAGGTAAATGATAATGCTTACAAGGTAGAATTACCGGATGATTATGGAGTCCATGCCACGTTCAACATAGGGGACCTTTCTCCCTATCTAGATGATGATGGCATTTCAGAATTGAGGGCAATTCCTTTTCAAGGGGGAGGAGATGATCCGAATGAGGAGACTAAGGAGTTCAATGAAGTGACACTAGCTCCTCTTAGCTCAAGTCAAGCCACACTAGCTCCTCCTACTAGCTTAGTGGTATGTCTTCTCCAAGTACTAAGTTAGCTCACAAGGGAGCTGAATAAAGGAGTAAAGAAGTCAAGGTTGATTATGGGCTGATTGGTTACTTCGTTTTTAGCTCCATGTTCACATGGTGTGTACACTCAAGCTTTGGTGTTGGCTCCATGTTCACACAAGACTACACGGCTGGTGCAAGCTTTGGTTTTAACTCCCTAGCTTTGGTTTTAACTCCTTGTTTACACTAGCTTTGTTTTTAACTCCAACCTTGTATTTAGCTCCTAGTTCACATTAGTCTAGCTTTGTTATTGTCACCCTTAACCAACCGGTTTTAAGGGTCTTGTAGGCTATAAATAGCCGGCCATTTGAAGGAATAAAGATCATCCAATTTGCAAATTAAAACCCAAGTAAAAGTTAAGCTTTGTGCTTTCTTTGTTTCGTCTTTGTAGTTTACAAGACAAGGTCTAGAGTGAGTCGCGTTACAAGCTCTAAACTCGCTATTTCAATCGAGTGTTTGATCTAGCAAATCGCTTTGTTGAAGTATAGGTCTACTTCACCTAGCATACTATCCTTTGGTTACGTTTTATTCATCCTCAAATCATCTTTACTTTCTGTTTTGGTTACTTGTTTCACGTCCATTTCAGTATACTAATCATATCTCTCATTCTTGTTTCAAAGTTCATATCAACTCACATCATTAGTGGTATCAGAGCTTTGGTCATCCATTTATACGTAAGCATGGCAGGAGTTGTGAGCTTTGAAGAATCAAGCATCATGAGTCTTTCTAAGTCCCATGGCGCATCTGTTCCTGAAGTCTACTTGGGAGAAAGAGAAGATGAACTCCCAACGTTTGGTAAGGCCTTAGTATTACGTACACTTCATGCTAATCCTATCCCACAAAACACCGAACAAAGAGACCAACTTTTTCACACAAAATGTCTAGTTAATACCAAGTGGTGTAGTTTGATTATTGATGGGGGTAGTTGTACTAATGTGGCGTCTACGGAAATGGTAGCTTAGTTAGGTCTCACCACCGCTAATCACCCTAAACCGTATGCTTTACATTGGTTGGATAATGAGAACAAGATAAGGGTCACTAAACAAGTAAGGGTGGGTTTAACCATGGGTTCCTACGTTGATGAGGTTCTATGTGATGTTATACCTATGGATGCTTGTCATATACTATTAGGCCGTCCTTGGCAGTTTGATAGGGACGTAGTTCATCATGGGAGAAAGAATGAATATGAATTAAGGGATAAGGGAAAGAAAATCGTTCTAAAACCCATGACTCCCCAAGCTGTTAGAGCTATGACCTCCAGCAAGAACAAAAGACCCAACCTCACCATCTTTGCTAGTGAAAATGAAGTAGAGCAAGCTATACAAGAGGGGGAACGTGTATTTGTCATGGTAGCTAAAGAGAAACCCGTAGAAGTTGAGAATAGACTTGGAGGAAAACCATTAGAGGAGTTGTTACACGAGTTTAAGCATGTCTTCCCCGAGGAACTACCCGTTGGTTTACCACCTATTAGAGGTATAGAACATCAAATCGACCTCATTCCAGGATCAACCTTACCCAATAAGGCTGCCTATAGGTGTAATCCGGAAGAAACTAAGGAATTACAAAGACAAATAGATGAGTTGATGAGTAGAGGGTATGTGCGGGAGAGCCTTAGTCCTTGTGCTGTTCCAGTTCTTTTAGTACCTAAGAAGGATGGAACATGGAGAATGTGTGTAGATAGTAGAGCCGTTAACAACATCACCATCAAGTATAGGTTTCCTATTCCAAGGTTAGATGATATGTTAGATGAGCTTCATGGGGCGGTGGTCTTCTCCAAAATTGATCTAAGGAGTGGTTACCATCAAATCAGAATGAGGGAGGGAGATGAATGGAAAACCGCTTTCAAAACCAAACATGGACTATATGAGTGGACGGTCATGCCATTTGGTCTTACCAACGCTCCAAGCACGTTCATGAGGTTAATGAACGAGGTACTTAAGGCCTACCTAGGTCGCTTTATTGTGGTTTACTTGGATGATATACTTGTGTATAGCAGGTCCTTGGAAGAACATATGGAACACTTGAGGCTACTCTTCACCACACTTCGCAAACAACAACTTTTTGGGAAGAAGGAGAAGTGTGCCTTCTTTGTGGAGAGCGTAGTATTCCTTGGCTACGTAGTATCCAAAGGAGGGGTATCAGTTGATCAAACCAAAGTGGAATCCATACGTACTTGGCCAATCCCTTCCACCATTACAGAAGTAAGGTCTTTTCATGGTTTGGCTTCTTTTTACAGGAGATTTATCAAGGATTTCAGCACTATCACAAGCCCCATCACCGAGTGCTTGAAGAAAGGCGCATTTGTTTGGACCAAAGCTGCCCAAGAAGCCTTTGAAGCCATTAAAGAGAAGCTATGCTCCGCTCCTATCTTAGCCCTTCCTGATTTCTCTCAACCATTTGAGGTGGAATGTGACGCTAGTGGAGTTGGAATTGGAGCTGTTCTTGTACAAAACAAGCGCCCCATTGCCTATTTCTCAGAGAAACTCAATGGAGCAAGACTGAACTACTGCACTTACGACAAGGAGTTCTATGCCATAGTAAGAGCTCTTGATCATTGGAGTCATTACCTACGTACTAACCATTTTGTTCTTCATTCAGATCATGAATCCTTAAAATATATCAATGGTCAACAAAAGCTAAGTCCAAGGCATGCCAAGTGGGTAGAATTCTTACAATCCTTTCACTTCTCTTCAAAATACAAAGATGGAAAGAGTAACGTAGTAGCTGATGCACTATCACGCCGCTACACTTTACTATCTACTTTGGATGTGAGGTTGCTTGGATTTGAAACTCTAAAGGACTACTACAACAATGATGCTGATTTTGGTGAAACCTTCACCAAATGCAAGGAGGGAGCCTTTGATGAGTTTGTTTTGCAGGAAGGGTTTCTTTTCAAAGGAAACCGCCTGTGTGTACCCAAGCATCCCATTAGAGAGCTACTGGTTAGAGAAGCCCATGGAGGAGGATTAGCGGGTCATTTTGGCATTACAAGAACGTTGGAAGTCTTAAAGGAGCACTTCTTTTGGCCAAAGATGCAAGGGAGCGTCCAGAATGTGGTGAGCAAGTGTGTGACTTGCCAATTTGCCAAGAGTTCCTTCAAGCCTGGAGTTTACACGCCCTTGCCCACTCCTAGTAGACCATGGGAAGATGTATCCATGGATTTCATTGTAGCCTTACCAAGAACCGCTAGAGGAAAAGATGCTATCATGGTGGTAGTAGATCGGTTTTCAAAGATGGCTCACTTCATTGCTTGCCACAAAACAGATGATGCTAGCAATGTTGCTGACTTATACTTCAAGGAGGTAGTGCGTCTACATGGGATACCCAAGTCCATAGTCTCTGATCGTGACTCAAAGTTCCTTAGTTACTTTTGGAACACATTATGGAGGAAGGTGGGAACCAAGCTCTTATTTAGCACTTCTCATCATCCACAAACAGATGGACAAACTGAGGTTACCAATCGCACCTTGGGAACGTTATTAAGGGGCCTTGTAAGTAAGACTCAAAAGGATTGGGATATCAAGCTTGCCCATGCTGAGTTTGCCTACAATCGCTCCCCCACTTATGCTACTTCTCATTCCCCTTTTGAGGCTGTATATGGGATCAATCCTTACATGCCCTTGGACCTGATTCCGCTACCAAAAGATGAGTTAGTTCACAAGGATGCGGAGTCCAAACTAAAGGCTATGATCAAACTCCACGAGCAAATACAAGAAAGGATCAAGGAGGTCAATGAAGCATACAAAAGGAAGTCCAACAAGAACAGGAAGCCAAGACTTTTCCAAGAGGGTGACTTAGTTTGGGTGCACTTGAGGAAGGAAAGGTTTCCAAGTAAAAGAAAGAATAAACTGATGCCACGAGCTGAAGGACCTTACAAGATCATATCCAAGGTAAATGATAATGCTTACAAGGTAGAATTACCGGATGATTATGGAGTCCATGCCACGTTCAACATAGGGGACCTTTCTCCCTATCTAGATGATGATGGCATTTCAGAATTGAGGGCAATTCCTTTTCAAGGGGGAGGAGATGATCCGAATGAGGAGACTAAGGAGTTCAATGAAGTGACACTAGCTCCTCTTAGCTCAAGTCAAGCCACACTAGCTCCTCCTACTAGCTTAGTGGTATGTCTTCTCCAAGTACTAAGTTAGCTCACAAGGGAGCTGAATAAAGGAGTAAAGAAGTCAAGGTTGATTATGGGCTGATTGGTTACTTCGTTTTTAGCTCCATGTTCACATGGTGTGTACACTCAAGCTTTGGTGTTGGCTCCATGTTCACACAAGACTACACGGCTGGTGCAAGCTTTGGTTTTAACTCCCTAGCTTTGGTTTTAACTCCTTGTTTACACTAGCTTTGTTTTTAACTCCAACCTTGTATTTAGCTCCTAGTTCACATTAGTCTAGCTTTGTTATTGTCACCCTTAACCAACCGGTTTTAAGGGTCTTGTAGGCTATAAATAGCCGGCCATTTGAAGGAATAAAGATCATCCAATTTGCAAATTAAAACCCAAGTAAAAGTTAAGCTTTGTGCTTTCTTTGTTTCGTCTTTGTAGTTTACAAGACAAGGTCTAGAGTGAGTCGCGTTACAAGCTCTAAACTCGCTATTTCAATCGAGTGTTTGATCTAGCAAATCGCTTTGTTGAAGTATAGGTCTACTTCACCTAGCATACTATCCTTTGGTTACGTTTTATTCATCCTCAAATCATCTTTACTTTCTGTTTTGGTTACTTGTTTCACGTCCATTTCAGTATACTAATCATATCTCTCATTCTTGTTTCAAAGTTCATATCAACTCACATCATGATCTCACTTCCGTAATGGTGGAAGGGATTGGCCAAGTATGGATGGATTCTACCTTGGTTTGATCAACGGATACTCCATCTTTGGACACTACATAGCCAAGGAACACCACACTTTCTACAAAGAAAGCACACTTCTCCTTCTTGCCAAAGAGTTGTTGCTTGCGAAGTGTTGTAAATAGTAGCCTTAAGTGCTCCATATGCTCCTCCAAAGACCTGCTATAAACAAGAATATCATCCAAATAAACCACAATGAATCGACCTAAATAGGCCTTGAGTATTTCATTCATTAGCCTCATGAATGTGCTTGGAGCGTTGGTGAGACCAAATGGCATGACCGTCCACTCATAGAGCCCATGCTTGGTCTTGAAAGCTGTCTTCCACTCATCCTATTCTCTCATTCTAATTTGATGATACCCACTTCTTAAGTCGATTTTGGAGAAGATCACAGCCCCATGAAGCTCGTCCAACATATCATCCAACCTTGGAATAGGAAATCTATATTTGATGGTAATGTTGTTAACGGCTCTACTATCCACACACATTCTCCAAGTTCCATCTTTCTTAGGTACTAAGAGGACTGAAACAGCACAAGGACTAAGGCTTTCACGTACATAACCTCGACTCATTAACTCATCAATTTGTCTTTGCAATTCCTTAGTCTCCTCTGGATTACACCTATAGGCTGCCTTATTTGGTAGGGCTGCTCCTGGAACGAGGTCGATTTGGTGTTCTATGCCTCGAATAGGTGGTAAACCAACTGGTAATTCCTCAGGAAAAACGTCCTCAAACTCATGTAACAATTCCTCAAATGGCTTTTCCCCAAGCCCATTCTCAACTACTAAGGGTTCCTCTCTAGCCACCATGACAAAGACACGTTCCCCCCTTGTAAAGCCTGTTCTACTTCACTCTCACTAGCAAATATGGTAAGGTTAGGCTTCTTAGTTTTGTTGGCTGCCATAGCTATAACAGCTTGAGGAGTCATGGGTTTTAGAACGATTTTCTTTTCCTTATCCCTTAACTCGTATTCTTTTTTCCTCCCATGGTGTACTACATCCCTATCAAACTGCCAAGGACGTCCCAAAAGTATATGACACGCATCCATAGGAATGACATCACATAAAACCTCATCGACATAAGACCCCATGGTTAAACCTACCCTCACTTGCTTAGTGACGCTTACTTTGTTTCCATCGTCCAACCAATGTAGTGCATATGGTCTAGGGTGACTAGTGGTGGTTAGGCCTAATTTAGTTACCATTTCAGTAGAGGCAACATTTGTGCAACTACCCCCATCAATGATCAAGCTACACCATTTGTTGTTAACTTGACACTTAGTGTGGAAGAGTTGATCCCTTTGTTCAGTGTTGTGTGGGATGGGGTTGGCATGGAGTGTACGTAGTACCAAAACAGTATCATACGTTGGGGGTTCATAGTCCTCTCTTTCTTCATCCTCTTCTTCCTCTCCCTCATTAAACACAGCCCCTATGTGTTGCTCCTCCTCCCACATCTCCTCTCTAAAAGGCATGATTTCTCTTAAGGTAACGACTCTCTTATTAGGACACGCGTTTTTGTAGTGACCAAAGCCTTGACACTTGAAGCAACGTACCTTGGACAAACTAGTTTCAGTGGGTGTCTTATTTGTGGGTTGAGTCGGGTTACTCTTAATGACAAGGGGTTGATTAGTGTTAACTGAATTTGTCTTGTTACTCCCCTCACCTCGTGACCAAGTATGACTCCTACTAGACTCATTTTCATACTTAGTTTTCCCTTGAGCCTCAATTTTTAAACATAACCCACATAAAGTATCAAAATCAGAATATGGACATAAATCAACCGTATTAGCAATACTACGATTTAACCCACGTAAGAACCTAGCCATTTTTATCTCTTCGTTTTCTTCTACTTCCCCCATTAGTACCAAGTTCTCAAATTCTTCAATGTACTCACTAACACTCATTTTTCCTTGTACGAGATTAGCAATCTTTTTGTATAAGGATAACTTATGTGTAGTTGGAACATACCTCTTACGTAGCTTACGTTTTAAGGACTCCCAAGAAGAAATCTTACCCTTTCCATCCCTGGTGTGTTGTATCTTCAGCCCTTCATACCAAAGAGAAGCCCCTTTGCTTAGCTTCAGAATTGCATACTTGCACCTCTCCTCGTCCTCCAAGTCTTTGAAGTCAAAAAGCTTCTCCATGTTTCTTTCCCATTCCAAATAGACTTCAGGATCAGTACCTCCATTGAACTCAGGGAGTTCGTTCACTTTGATTTTGTCCACTGGTTCTCTTCTTGCTTGGAAACGAGAATTCTTGGGCTGGTAGTTCTCCAATGCTTTCTTTAGGTGTTCCAAGAAGTTAGGGTCGTCAAAGTTCATTACTCCTGCCATGCTTTACGTCTTTAGGAAGACCAAAGCTCTGATACCACTAATGATGTGAGTTAAGATGAACTTTGAACAAGTTGTATGGAGGTTGATAGTATTATGAGATGAACGAAAGATAAGCAACGAAACAGATTGTAGTGATTTGTTTGTAAGGATGATAGAACCGTAACCAAGGGATAGTATGCTTAGTGAGGTAGACCTATACCTCAACAAAGCGGGTGCTAATTCAAACACATGATCGTCAAATCCAAAGAACGGGACGGTCACATCACCGCCCTAAGAAAATTCTTCACTCGATTGCGCAAATACATGAGGCTAAACCCTCAAAAGTGCAGTTTCGGGGTAACGTCAGGCAAATTACTGGGTCATATCGTTAGCCAACGAGGTATCGAGGTCGACCCCGCTAAAATCAAAGCCATCACCGAGATGCAAGCTCCTAAAACCGAAAAAGAAATAAGGAGATTCCTCGGGAAAGTCCAGTATATTAGTCGATTCATTTCCAAACTGACCATGGTGTGTGAACCAATTTTCAAGAAACTGAAAATAGGGGAACGGATACTATGGGATGACAAATGCCAAGCTGCTTTCGACAAAATCAAGGAAATTATGTCTGCTCTGCCAGTCTTAATGCCGCCTCAGCCCGGTTTGCCTCTGTCGTTATACCTAACAAAGACCGAGACAGCCATGGGGGCTATGCTGGCTCAGACGGTTAACTCCGAAGAAAGAGCCATCTATTACATCAGCAAGAAGTTTTTAGAGTATGAGTGCAAATATACCATGCTCGAAAAGACGTGTTTGGCTTTAGTCTGGGCCACCAAGAAGCTTCGGCACTATATGCTCAGCTACTAGGTCCATGTTCTATCAAGGATGGATCCAATCAAATACCTCTTCGAAAAACCCATCCTCAATGGCCGAATTTCTAGATGAACTCTAATGTTGGCAGAGTTCGACCTAAAATTTGTGCCATTAAAGGCCATTAAGGGACGGGTGGTAGCTGAATTCCTCGCTGACAGTCCAGTAACCGAAGAAGGACACACCGACACCTGGTCCTTCCCAGACGAAGATATTTTCCATACCGATGCCGAGACGTGGGATTTATACTTCGATGGAGCATCTAATTTTCGAGGGTTTGGAGTCGGGATCCTCTTGATCTCACCAAGAGGGGAGCATACTCCCGTCTCCATCAAACTGGACTTCGATGTTACCAATAATGCAGCAGAATACGAAGCATGCATTTACGGGCTACAAGCCGCCGCCAATCTGGGGATCACAAATCTCCGGGTACATGGTGACTCATCCTTGGTCATTAACCAAGCACTGCAAAAATAAAAAACTCGGAATGCTAATGATGTGAGTTAATATGAACTTTGAAACGAGAATGTGAAGAATGATTAGTATTCTGAAATGAATGTAAATAAAGCAACAAAAACAGATTGTAAGGATAGTTTGAGGATGAATAAACCGTAACCAAAGGATAGTATGCTTAGTGAAGTAGACCTATACTTCAACAAAACGGGTGCTAAATCAAACACGCGATTGAAGTAGCGAGTTTAGAGTTTGTAACGCGACTAACTCTAGACTTTGTCTTGTAAGCAACAAGGACGTAAAAGAAAGCAATGCTTTACTTAGTTTTGTGTATAAATCTTGTGTGTTTTATTCATTCAAGTTGATGGCTATTTATAGCCTACAAATCGTCCCCAAACCAGAATGGTCAAGGGTGATACAAACAAAGCTAGGGTGATACAAACAAAGCTACAATCAGCCTACTAACTCCTGTGCACATCCCTTGCTTGAATGAGTGTGAACCCAAGTTATTGCATCCATATGGTCTTGATTATTTGACTTGTAAATCAGATTAGAGCAAAGTATCCACTAGCTCTTTTATTGAAAGTCGATACAAAAGAAACAGTCCCGTCAAATAACTTCTGCGAAATTCCCATGCACAACTGACTTGTTCGGACCATAACTTTGTCAATACTTGTTCAATGAGCCTTCATGAATAGTCATTGGAAAGATAAGCTCGAAATCTATCTCCTCCATTTTGAATGACTACGAAATTCCAAGTATAACTCGAGATATGGACTGATCAAAACAACGCTGCAAAATGAACTCGCATCACATGCACGACTGACTTGTTCGGACCATAACTTTGTCAATACTTGTTCAATGAGCCTTCATGAATAGTCATTGGAAAGATAAGCTCGAAATCTATCTCCTCCATTTTGAATGACTACGAAATTCCAAGTATAACCCGAGATATGGACTGATCAAAACAACGCTGCAAAATGAACTCGCATCAGCTAATCTCGTGGCCTACCAGGCACGAGTAAAGGATCTCGAGAAACAATTCCGGAAGGTAGAATACATATACCTGCCTCGGGAAGAGAATCAGTTTGCGGATGCACTTTCGAAATTGGCATCTCTATTAAATATTCCTGACCACGTGATCAGCATGCCAATTTGCGTCGAAAGACGGTCCGAGCCGGCATATATTCACGATATTGAAGACATTGAGATAACTGATCCCGAACCATGGTACCAGGCTGTGTTAAAGTACCTGACAAACGGAGAATATCCTCCCGGGACGGAAGGTCGAGCCAAGAAAGCCTTACGAAGGCTAGCCACTCAGTTCATCCGTACCGATGACGGACAACTGTACAAAAAGACGGCACAAGGGGCCCTTCTCCTTTGTGTTGACAAGTATAAGGCTGAAAAGGTCATGGCCGAAGTACATGATGGTGAAAACGGCCCACATATGAACGCTGGTCCAAAAAATCATGAGGCTCGGTTATTACTGGAATACTATGGAAGCCGACTGCCAGTTATATGTCAAACATTGTCATAACTGTCAAATCTTTGGCAATGTGCAACATATGCCATCATCTCTGCTTTATACCATGACGTCACCCTGGCCGTTCTCAACATGGGGTATCGACATAATCGGGAAAATAAATCCCTCTGGTACTGGTGGGCACTGCTTTATTTTAGTAGCTATCGACTATTTCACCAAGTGGGTCGAAGCATTCTCAACGCTAAGCATGTCGCCAAGTTCATCCAGAACAAGATAATGTGTCGGTATGGGATCCCACATGAATTCATCAGTGATCACGGGACTCATTTCCAAGCTGAGACCGCAGCCTTGCTGACTAATAAAATTCAAAGGCACACGTCCTCGCCTTACCGTCCCCAGACGAATGGAGCAGTAGAGGCGGCTAATAAAACAATTGTCACCATACTAAAAAAGATGGCTGATAATTACCGGGATTGGCCCGACAAAATACCTTTTGCCCTATGGGGGTACCGGACGTCAATTCGCACCGCAACCGGGGCAACACCATATTATCTAACCTATGGGATGGAAGCAGTCCAGCCCGTCGAGTTGGAGGTACCGTCCCTCAGAATTCTGCTAGAAAGCCAAGTGCCCGAAGCTGACTGGGTTCGAGCGCGGTATGACTCGTTGGTTCTACTAGATGAACGTCGAAATCGTGCCCTCAACAATATCCAAATCTACCAGAAGAGGATCCAACGGGCCTTCAACAAGAGGGTAAGGCCCAGAAACGTTAAAGAAGGGGATCTAGTCCTTAAGTCTATTCGAGCTTTACTACCGGTTGATCCAAGGGGAAAATTCAAACCCAACTGGGCTGGGCCGTATCTGGTAAAGAAAATACTATCTGATCCGAATCAAGGAGCTACCAAAGAGTTCATTAAAGTCACCTTAGCTCCTCATAGTCTTAGTTCAGCCACACTAACACCTCTTGCCAGATTAGTAGTATGCCTACTACAATTGACCCGAATCAAGAAGCTACTAATCCTAGTAAGGAAGTACTAAAGAGCTCAACGAAGTAATACCAGCTCCTACTTAACTATAGTCCAGCTACATTAGCACTAATAAAGAGTCGTCTTCAATTATGGAGCTAGCTCGAGTTTGAGCGGAATAAAGGAGCAAATAGTCAAGGATATATGAAGGCATTAACTTAGGTTCACACCCATTCAAGCATGGGAATTTTGGATGCGAGTTCATTTTGCAGCATTGTTTTGATCAGCCCATATCTCGAGATATACTTGGATTTTCGTAGTCATTCAAAATGGAGGAGATAGATTTCGAGCTTATCTTTCCAATGACTATTCATGAAGGCTCATTGAACAAGTATTGACAAAGTTATGGTCCGAACAAGTCAGCTGTGCATGGGAAAGCACCGGGGTTAAAGAGGACGTTTGAAGCTGGTTGTGTTCACTTGGTGTGCACGTCCAAATGAAGCTTTGTTATTAGCTCCATGTTCACACCAGCCACACCTTAATGCTCTCTTAGCTTTGTTATTAGCTCCATGTTTACATTACTTTGTTATTAGCTCCTAGCCTTGTTCTTAGCTCCTAGTTCACATTAGGCTTAAGCTTTGTTTTTGTCACCATTGTACTTTGTTATTGTCACCCTTGACCAGCCGGTTTTAAGGGTCTTGTAGGCTATATATAGCCACCCATTTGAATGAATAAATCATCCAATTTGCAAATTAAAAAACCTGAGTAAAAGTTAAGTTTTGTGCTTCCTTTTGTCGTCTTTGTAGTTTACAAGACAAAGTCTAGAGTGAGTCGCGTTACAAGCTCTAAACTCGCTATTTCAATCGAGTGTTTGATCTAGCAAAGCGCTTTGTTGAAGTATAGGTCTACTTCACCTAGCATACTATCCTTTGGTTACGGTTTATTCATCCTCAAACTATCTTTACCTTCTGTTTTGGTTACTTGTTTCACGTCCATTTCAGTATACTAATCATATCTCTCATTCTTGTTTCAAAGTTCATATCAACTCACATCACTATCAGGGGGAGCAGTGATGCTAACGGACCTGGACGAAAATGAGTTCGTCAACCCGACCAACCTGGACCAGCTGAAGCGTTACTACCCTTAGCCATTTCTCAATGTCATTAGCCAAATTTATCAAAATCTTTATTTTACAAAAAAAAGCAAGTCAATGAGCTAGAATTATTTATTCTACTGTCACAAAACATCTTGAACCATTAGTCTTGGTGTAATTCGAGATTGCAAATTTACTAAGCCTGAACTACGTTTGGTTTGATTCTGCTAATTGCGGATACGTAGGCAGCCCCTCAAAAGGGCACAACCAATGCAATCGAGAAATGACAGGAACGGTTTAATAATAAACTTTTTTATTAATTCAAAAAAAAAAACCCCGATAAACTCAGGAGATTATAAAATGCAGGAATTCAAAAATACAAAAAAACACACGACCAAAAATAATAATAATACTTAAATAGTAATAAAGCTGAAGGACTCGGCATTCAGGGCATCTTGCCTTTCCCCTTGTCCTTGGCCTCCTTAGCCGTCCACTGGCGACGACGCGGAGGGGAGCGTTCCTGAATCACCACGGGAACCTCTCTGGCTCGGGCTCGCCCGTTTGAGCCCGAATCCTCCATCACCTCGATAGGCCCAAGTCAGGCCCTCACGGCCTCAGGAAGCCGGTCATGCGGACCCAGTCGGTCCCGGGCCGCCAGCCTAGGCCCAAGGCGTCTCTCCAAATCAGTCTGGGGGCTTGGCCGCCCCCGTTTGCTGCTAGAACCGACCTCCTTAGATCGAGTCTTAGTTTGTGACTTAAGACCCAATTCTTCCCGGGCTACAGCTTCAGGAATATCTCCCCCAACGAAGAGATCCCTGTTATCTTTCGCCGTCTCGCGACGAACTAGTTCAAAGGCCTCATCAAGCTTCAAGGCCTTGCGAGCTTTCTCGGACTCCTCAGAAGTCCATTTCTGGTAAGCCCTTGAAACCCAAGCGGATTGGCAAGGGCTGGGTGTAGTCCATGTAGGACGAGTAAACCATCTCTGCAACCAGGTGTCGCACATAGCGTCCGTCAGTTGGAGCGAGACGCTGATAATGGCTTCAGTCTCAGGAATGCGCTGAGACGAACCGAACTGCCTCAGGATGCTGTCCGGGTAAATGTGAACTGTCCAGTCAAGGGACAAAATCACCAAATAGCGAGCTTGGTCTCTCTTGGCCAGCCCCGTCAGCTTAGAAAGAAACCACCAAGCGACGGTCCACCTCATAAAGGGACCCCCGTGGAACACCAGCTCCTCATCCCAGTAAGCTCGGTTTATTAGGTGACTCGAGCTTATCCGCCGCCTTCGGGAGCTAATCTGACTGCTCCGATAGTTGGGAATACTCGGAGGAGGCTCTATGATTGATAGCCGCTCCGACAGCCATATCTGAAAAGAGTACGCGAATTTTATAAGCAACAGAAGGGTTCGCCAGAGGCCACATGACTTAAAAACTTCGGGGATTTCGCGTAAAAAAAAAAACGTGTGAGATGTATACCTGCAAAATGCGGGTACTCCCCGTCAGTGGTCGGGTCGGGTCAAGTCGCCTACCATCCAGACCCATGATAATCTCCCCGGTGGTTAGCCAAGCAGGGCTATGACCAGTCTCCATCTGATCAACCACTCCAATCAACCTAATTTGACCCCTGCACGAGTCAAGTTCCATCAGCCCCTCAAAGACGTAACAGTGCAGCATGCAAAAGACGAACGCCCTACGTCTGTGAGCAGGGGTGGCCCTCACATCCCGGCTATTCATAAACTTGTCGGCCAGGTCGAATAGGGAAACAGTATCTCCCCGCACCATCCTATCTGTCTCGGCATGAGACAGACCCAAGAATTCCCTTAGCCTCCTTCTCGGGTCCGGGTAGAACGAGGGAGTAGCAGGCTGAACAGCTGGGCCCCAACCACCTATGGCTGCGAATTCCTCGGGAAGAGGGCATATCTCCCCCCGTGGTTACGCGAAGACGTGATGGGTAGTATCCCAAAACGACAGACAGGCGTCCAAGAAGTGTGGATCAATTATCAGTCGTTGGAAGGGAAACAGACTGACAATTCCCATCTGGGTCAGCCGAATCTTCTCCTCGTCCCGGAAGTATTGGGACCAGGCAAGAAGCATGGCGGTCAAGTGATCGATACCCATGACAGAAGTTTCTAACTTTCTTGAAAGTCTAAAAGATTTTGAGAAGTATAAAGAAGAATTTGAGTTAGGATGCAAAAAGCTGAAGCAGGGAGACCTATATTTATAATAGGAAACCCCACCTGTAACCCTAACTACCATGCCTCCTCAGCAGACCTGGGCCCTATGCGCGCGCAGGCCTGATTTCAAACAAGAAACCCAGAATAGGAATCAAATTGTCCCGAGCTTTCCTAAAAATTTCCTAAAAAATTTTCTGTGACAAAAATTATGATAACATTCTTTTCAAAAATCGTGGCATTTTCAAAAATTCGGTATCTTTACTCCCCAGCGCGAGTCAGTATTTTGCCTATGTGTTACATACAAATTGTTATGTGTCAAGCATACAGGCACACTCCAGACTTCATGAGCAAGTCTCCACAGAGCTATTTTATCCCCCAGCATAAGTCGGTGATTCCTCCGAGATGCTACATCCAAGGCAGGATGTGTCGGCATACGGGTACACCTACTTCCCCAAAGGCAATTTTGACTCCCCACGGAGCTACCATCATCAGGACAGGTATGATCCTCTGCTTATGGCTGGCGAGCCCTTCACGCAAGTCTACTGGACTATAAACGACCCGACCAGAAAGCTGCCAGGTCGTAATCTGCGATTGGCCTGGTACTCTGACTTTCGCCTTGTCCAAGCCTCAGTCAGAGTGGGGGCTCTGTAGATGATCCGAATCAAGATGCTACTAAGAAGTTCAATGAAGTCACCTTAGCTCCTAATTGATCTTTGTTCAGCCACACTAGCACCTCCTACCAACTTAGTAATAATCCTACTTCAATTGGTGAGCTAGTTCGTGTGTGGGCTGATTAAAGGAGCAATTAGTCAAGGTAATTTGAAGGCATTAACTTGGGTTCACACCATGGCTACATTCACATAGTGTGCACGCTCAAGCTTTGGTTATGGCTCCATGTTCACACAAGGTGCCGCGGCTGATTGCTCTTGGTTAAGCTTTGTTATTAGCTCCTAGCTTTGTTATTAGCTCCATGTTCACATGGTTGTTAACTTTGTTTTTGTCACCCTAACCAGCCGGTTTAAGGGTCTCTTGTAGGCTATATATTAGCCATCCATTTGAATGAATAAGGCATCCAATTTGCATATCAAAAACCTGAGTAAAGCTAAGCTTTCTTTTACGTCCTTGTTGTTTACAAGACAAAGTCTAGAGTAAGTCGCGTTACAAGCTCTAAACTCGCTACTTCAATCGCGTGTTTGATTTAGCACCCGCTTTGTTGGAGTATAGGTCTACTTCACTAAGCATACTATCCTTTGGTTACGGTTTATTCATCCTTAAACTATCCCTACATTTTGTTTTGGTTACTTTGTTTACATTCATTTCAGAATACTAATCCATCTTCACGTTCTTGTTTCAAAGTTCATATCAACTCACATCATTAGTGGTATCAGAGCTTTGGTCATCCTTTAGACGAAAAATGGCTGGAGTATTGAACTTTGAAGACCCTAACTTCTTGGAACACCTAAAGAGGGCGTGGGAGAACTACCAACCCAGGAATTCTCGCTTCCAAGCAAGAAGGGAACCGGTGGACAAGATCAAAATGAACGAACTTCCTGAGTTCAACGGTGGTACTGATCCTGAAGTCTACTTGGAATGGGAGAGAAGCATGGAGAAGCTCTTTGACTTCAAGGACTTGGGGGACGAAGAGAGGTGCAAATATGCAATCCTAAAGCTAAACAAAGGGGCTTCACTTTGGTATGAAGGGCTTAAGATACAACGCACCAGAAATGGGAAGGGTAAGATTTCTTCTTGGGAGTCCTTAAAACGTAAACTACGTAAGAGGTATGTTCCAACTACGCACAAGTTATCCTTATACAAAAAAATTGCTAACCTTGTACAAGGAAGAATGAGTGTTAGTGAGTACATAGAAGAATTTGAGAACTTAGTTCTAATGGGGGAAGTAGAAGAAAACGAAGAGATAAAGATGGCTAGGTTCTTACGTGGGCTAAATCGTAGTATTGCTAATACGGTTGATTTGTGTCCATACTCTGATTTTGATACCTTGTGTGGGTTGTGTCTAAAAATTGAGGCACAAGGGAAGGGAAAACATGAGGGTGAATCTAGTAAGAGTCATACTTGGCCACGAACGGATGAAGTTAGTAAGGTCAATTCTACTAATACTAATCAACCCCTCACTAATAAGAATAACCCCGCAGCCCCACCCCAATCTACTCCCAAAACACCCACTGAAACTAGTCTATCCAAGGTACGTTGTTTCAAGTGTCAAGGGTTTGGTCACTACAAAAACGTTTGTCCCAATAAAAGAGTAGTAACCTTAAGAGAAGTAATCACCATTAGGGACGAAATATGGGAAGAGGAACAACGTATAGGAGCTGTTTTTAATGTTAATGAGGGAGAGGAAGAGGAAGAAGAATTGGAGGCTTATGAACCCCCGGCTTACGACACACTCTTAGTACTACGTACTCTACATGCTAACCCCATCCTACATGACACCGAGCAAAGAGACCAACTATTCCATACTAAGTGTCAAGTTAACAACAAATGGTGTAGTTTAATAATCGATGGAGGTAGTTGTACCAACGTTGCCTCCACTGAAATGGTGAACAAACTAGGCCTAACTACTACTAATCACCCTAACCCTTATGCACTACATTGGTTAAACAACGGGAACAAAGTAAGGGTCACTAAACAAGTAAGGGTTGGTTTGACCATGGGTTCCTATGTTGATGAGGTCTTATGCGATGTCATTCCTATGGATGCTTGTCACATACTATTAGGCCGTCCTTGGCAGTTTGATAGGGACGTAGTTCACCATGGGAGAAGGAATGAGTACGAATTGAGTGATAAGGGAAAGAAAATTGTGCTCAAGCCCATGACACCTCAAAGTGTACATAGCATGCTAGCGAATCGAGTTGGGAAACCCAGCCTCTCAATGTTTGCTAGTAAAAATATGGGAGAACATGCCATAGTAGAAGACGAGTGTGATGCCGTTTTGGTTGCTAAAGAGGAACCAGTTAAGATTGATGATGAGCGTGGATTCAAGACATTGAAGGACGCTTACTCCACGGAGGCTGATGCACTCACCAAATGCAAGGCTACTAATCTTAATACTTTTGATGAACTTGTTTTATAGGATGATCTTCTTCTTAAGGGGAACCATCTTTGTGTCCCAAAGCACCCTATTTCAGAATGTATAACTAGAGAAGATCAAGGAGGAGGAGCAGCTGGATATTGTAGCATGACCAAGACCATAGAGGCGTTAAAAGAACACTTCTGCTTGCTAAGGATACAGGGGAGTATTCAAGACTGTGTGAATGAATACTTACCAAGTCCGGTCTCAAAGAGTCCTTTCAAAACAAGAGAGTACTTGCCACTCTCCGAAACGACTCACCTCAGTGTTGATGAAGGCTAGCAAAAGAAAGAACAGATTGATGTCCCAAGCAGAAGCTCCATACAAGGGAATCAACCATGCTTGCAAGATGAAGTTGCCGGATAGTTATGAAGTTCATGCCACGTCCAAAGTGGGAGATCTTGTTCCTTACCTTGATGAAGAAGACATTTCAGAATTGAGGACAATTCCTTTTCAAGGGGGAGGAGATGATCCGAATCAAGATGCTACTAAGGAGTTCAATGAAGTCACCTTAGCTCCTAAATGATCTTTGTTCAGCCACACTAGCACCTCCTACCAACTTAGTAATAATCCTACTTCAATTGGTGAGCTAGTTCGTGTGTGGGCTGATTAAAGGAGCAATTAGTCAAGGTAATTTGAAGACATTAACTTGGGTTCACACCATGGCTACATTCACATAGTGTGCACGCTCAAGCTTTGGTTATGGCTCCATGTTCACACAAGGTGCCGCGGCTGATTGCTCTTGGTTAAGCTTTGTTATTAGCTCCTAGCTTTGTTATTAGCTCCTAGCTTTGTTATTAACTCCATGTTCACATGGTTGTTAACTTTGTTTTTGTCACCCTAACTAGCCGGTTTAAGGGTCTCTTGTAGGCTATATATAGCCATCCATTTGAATGAATAAGGCATCCAATTGCATATCAAAAACCTGAGTAAAGCTAAGCTTTCTTTTACGTCCTTGTTGTTTACAAGACAAAGTCTAGAGTAAGTCGCGTTACAAGCTCTAAACTCGCTACTTCAATCGCGTGTTTGATTTAGCACCCGCTTTGTTGGAGTATAGGTCTACTTCACTAAGCATACTATCCTTTGGTTACGGTTTATTCATCCTTAAACTATCCCTACATTCTGTTTTGGTTACTTTGTTTACATTCATTTCAGAATACTAATCCATCTTCACGTTCTTGTTTCAAAGTTCATATACCCTCACATCAGTAGACACCCATATTTTGACTGCCAGGTGTCTATGGTAGTCTCCGAAAAACACCCGATGATGATCGGACGCAAACATGACTTGGTATAATCGGATTTGGGCTCGGAATCAATAATATCCGACATGGACTTTTAGCGGAGTAATAATCTCACAAAACAGACCTCAAATCCAGGCCCAGTGGGTCGTTCCGAGCAAAATAAGACTAATTTGGGCCAAAACCGACACCAAAAATAAATCCCGTCTTTTAGCGACCGGGTCAAAACCCGGTCAAGGACGAACCCGTCACACAAACCAGCCAAGTTCAGCTTCTAGAAGTTGGCGCCCAAATCAGAATTCAAAAGGCAAAATCAAATCAAAAAGTCAACCCTCCCTAAATTAACTCAACTCACCCAACTCACTCACTCTATAAATATAACCAAAAACCCTATTCATTTTTCAGTTTTTTTAAGAGTTTTGAAAGCTGAAAAAAGAGCCTTTACAACCCTCAATCATCCTACATCTTCTACCCTAATCCACATAAACATCCCACACTACAACCCTAAGCAAAAACCATACAAAAAACCGAGCCATTTTGCTCTCAAACAAACCGGCACCCACACACACACATATACACACCATAACTCACGTTCATCCTCGATACTCCGGCGTTCCGTCGCTATTTACGAGTCTATTTCCGAGGCCTATACCAAGCATGTATGTTGAGGGTGTCCTAAACCCCATTTCGATCCTTATTACTTTGTTTCTATTTACGTTTTCGCATTATTTATATTATAATTATACTAGTATCGTAATACTAACACTAACATAACGCTAACATTTTTATTTCTCGTATACTAACTTTATTTTCTCGTTATTAACACTATAATACCGCGTACATATATATATTAATACTAGTATTCGGTTTCAAATACGTTTGACTACGACGATCGCCTAAAGTCCGTCTAATCCCTTTACGAGTAACGACGGAGGTGGAGCCCTTTCGAGGAGCCCCGCCCCAATGTTCTCAAGGGCGTGACGTGATTGCAATCAGTCGTAGTTGAACGCATTCGATCCCATTTCAATTAGTGCGAAACCCGTTGACACGAAAACCGACATCACATAATTCGGAAGGATTAGTTTCGATGTCGTGACGTAGAGGGATACAAATTTCGTCACTAATTCAAAATTCCTAATTTAGCAAAAACATAAATCGAGTAAATAAACCCACATCGGCACGCGATTATAAAAATTGACGATTTTTTTCGACAAATAAAAAATACCCGACCAGACCCCCACGCGAGTCGCGCGACCGGTCAGGCGACTCGCGGGCAGGCCTGTTTGGCCGAGCCCCATTTCCCGTTTTCTCGACTTTCTACCCTTTTCGGTCCTTACATTAATATGCGACTTTCGCGACATATGTCCATATTTCGAGACTCGTTTTTTTTACGACTTTTAGTCAACGCGTGTAAAGGCCATCACGTGAACCCATTTTTCTGAAACTCATGCACATCACGACATTTAAAACGATTTTGATCGACGGTCTAGCACTATTAATTTTATGTCGACGACTCTTTAGTCGTATCCGACACATAATTAATTTAGACCCCATTTTTCGAGGTGATAAGTCGGGACAAGACATCGAGGTTCGAGACCGGGTTAGAATCACGCCTAGGTCTCGAACCTCCGTCCTTTGATTAATATGCAATATAATGCGTAATTAATTAAGGTTAGTCCGTCTAGCTAATTCACGATCTAGTGAGTATTTATTACACGGGTCTTTGTCGAGTCGTGTATTTTGTTTATCACTTTTCTTATTTAGTTTATTATTTCTTTTAATCGTTATAATAATCGTTGTATTGTGAATTTCGGGTTGTATTTCCGCCCGTGTAACTTGTACGTTACTTATTTTCGAGTTTCGTTTATTTACTTGCTTATCGCTTTATAAATGAACCTCGCATGCTAAATCACTTCGACCATAATTAGATGCATTAAATGACGTAATTCACATATAATTCACATGCTTAGCCCGAAAACGCTGTTTGCATATCATTTTATCATTTTACTAACGCGCGTACACGAACACGAACGGTGTCTTAGTAGAGGCCGCCATGTGCGGGCGGGGTTGGGTGTCCTTAGTGGGCTTCCCAACACGTACCCTCACCCCTTACTCAGAACCTCGGTTTCCGGATGCCCGAAACCGTTGGCGCACGAGAGTCATTTTATATACGAAAGCCGGTGTAAACGGTATCGGTATAATAATGCAAAGGGACGAGCCCCATGAACTCTGAAATCGAAGTGGGCTTACTTTGTGTATAGCCCATGACGACATAGAGTGGGCTCGTATGGTTCCGAATAACCACAAAATTCGGTGGCGACTCCAACTTTGACTTAAATTTCGAACCCGAGAACAATCTCACCACGAGATTCATTCGCCTACCAAAACCCGCGCGTGGCCGCGTCGGGGTGGACCTACGTCATGTCCACACCAGGTTTTAGACATATAGTCGTCAGTTACATGCTATACATAGTACCGTGGAGTATCAGTTACATACTTCACAAAACAGAGGGTCAGTTACACGCTCCGTGTCAGAGGGTCAGTTACACGCTCTGACTAGTTAGAGTATCAGTTACATAATCTAGTCGGTGTTCATTCTATATCCTATACGTCTTTGTATGAAGTCTGTGGTTACTTACTCCAACGTGTATGGATGGATACGTAGTATCTATCTTGATCGTTATGATTAATTATGGATGCATTAATTATATGATCGTGTCTTATAACATGTTGGTCACGTGTATTGATATCTTCACATGTCGTTTAATTGTGTTATCTTTCATTATTATTGCTATCCATGTTCAACTTGTTATAACCATGACTGGGAGAAAATCTAGTTGCTCTCCACTGACTGTGGACCCCCCCTTTCAGGTCTTTCAAGATGCTGTTGCATGTGATGATGTTTGGGAAGACCTGTGGAGAGAGACCTTTATTTAAGTTTCTTTTGATTTTCATTTTGAACACTTTCGAATAATGTATTAGTTGAATGTCGAGATAGTGACGATCCGGATTCGGTCGGGTGTTTCCGCCACCTTTGACCCTATATTTCATATTATTTATATTATTATAAGTTTTTAAAATTCCGGGTTGTTACAATCTCTTTTCTAAAATTTATAGTTTTAACTCGATTTCCTAATTATTTTTAAAATACTATATATTGACTTATTATATTTTATTTATATTTTGAGTAACGGGTTTGGAATTTTATTAAAGTTACGATAACGACGATAATAATAAAATGTTAATTTTGTTAGAAATGATATTTTTATGCGTTTCACTTATTTTAATCACTTACGTATTTTCTATAACAATATTTCTATTTTAAGTAAGTTTCTAAAATTATTAAGTTACTATTTATAGAAAGTTTTCCCTTTTAATATGAAATGTTTATTCCTTTTATCCTCATATTATTTATAATGATTATATCTTTTGTTTATATCGATAATGGCTTGTTTTGGAGTTATGGAATAAAGACAAGTGTGGGGTTAGAGTAATATAGTCTGGGATGTACGTTTTTGCCATCAACTGTAAGGCTGGTGTGTCCTTATGGGGCACATTTGGTCGTTGAACTAGGTGTAGTTTTGCCCAGGAGAGTTTATGTTTTGACCTTAAGCTAGATATCGCATCGTGTTAGTCGTCGTTAGCTGAACTAGACATAACTGTTATCTAGGAGGGGTGTGCACTGCTTAAACCAGGACCTCGCTGCACGCAGTCCTGTTATGGTTGAGTTAACTAGTTAGAGACTGGATTCTGTTATGAGTTAAGTCTACAGTTCTCGAAGCTAGTTTCCAGTATTATCCCTACTGAAAGTCTAGCCTTGTGCACACCGATCTAATTTCCATAACGCCATTTTTTTATATTATTTTTATCGATTGATTTTTGACTTGCAGGTTGACAAGTGGTTTAAGTTTCGTTGAAAACTTATTTTTATTATATCGTTTTAATGTTTTCTCTTCTTAAATATTTTGATATAATAATACTATTATTTTTCCATATGATATAATATGGCTGGGAGAACGTCTGAGTTACTCCCCACTGATGTGGTTGTTATGTTTATAACAAGACATGTGTTTGCTGCTGGGTTTTGGGTGTGAGCTAGCGAGTAGCATGAATCCTACTCTTACTATTCTGTTATTTCTGGATTTGTATATATACCCTTTAAAGGAATTTTCTTTTTAGCCCTTTTGTAAAAAGTGATCTTTGTATCGACTTACCATTTCTTTTAATAAGATATAGTTTGTCAATGTGTTTTAATCCCAACTCTAAAGTGTTTCCGCCACTGTATTGCGTTATAATTTTTAGGGGATTACAAGTTGAATGTCGAGATAGTGACGATTCGGATTCGGTCGGGTGTTCCTCCACCATTGACCTTATTATTTATACTATTTATATTATTAAAATTTTTTAAAAATCCGGGTTGTTATAGCTGGTATCAGAGCGAACACGCTCCCAACTCTCGCTTAGTAATAAAGAATAACTTGATTTAGTAATTAAGTTAGAGTAAATGGGGGTAGAAACAACTAAGGATTTATTTGTTTATGTCTTAGTGTTTCATATTGTTATTAATCGTATTACATGTTTTGATCGTGTACTTGCTTCTTTATACTTTAATGTTTTGTCTCGTTATTAATTGTGTTACTTGTGTTGTTCATGTTTTTGATTGTTTATGTCTTAATGTCTATCGTTATTAATTGCATTAAGTACGTGGTTTATGTAATGACTTTTTCAAGCATTCTTTGTTTATATAAATCATGGTTATTTTTGAAAAGAAATGTTTGATTAATGTTACATATCTATCGTGCGTTTGGTTATGTGTTTGTAAAAACTCTAAGTCCTAGATAACTTGAGCTTTACTCTTCTCGTACTGTTATCCTTTTGGATCACTTGGTGGTGTCATCTCTTCTTAAGGTAGGTTCGAGAGTTTTCCCCTTTTGACTTGGTCTTGAGTTAATAAGTTAGAATTGATTGTGTTTGAAGATGTTCAAGTATGAAAGAAAAGAGGGATTATTATCACGAGTTTGGTCGCAAAGAAGTCTCATTTAGGATTAAAGGTTCTTAGATGAGGTTTCCTTTGGGATTTGAGGTCCTTGAGATGTAGTTTACATTGGAAATAGAGATTTGTATGACGATGTTTTTTTTGGATTATTAGTGTTAAGTCCTTTTATTTTGAGAAAATCTTTATTGATGACATTGAGTGTTTGTGTATGGCGTAAGATTTACGACTATGGTTTCATGATTTTACAAGGAATGAGAGACCTGATGGATAAATTTATCTTATGGTATATTATTTAGCTTATGCCTTTAATTAAGAGAATTATTAAATTTGCCTTAAGGAAAATAGGTTATGTGGGTTATTTGTGGATTAAGAATATGATGATGGTATTGAATTGAATGTTACTGTGGATTTTAGATTAAATAATTGTGAATTTTTGGGAAGTATGCTTGTCGTTAATGAGAATATCATATTCGAGGAGTAAGGACCATTAATGGCAATCAGTGTGTGATGAAAAAAAATTATGATTTATCTACTGAGGAGTTATTTAATGATCATACCTTTTAAGGACCGAGTGAAATTGAAGAAATAGGACTTATGAAGTTGTGAAATGTTAAAGTTTATAGCATCAATTAGTAAATGACCATATTGAATATGGAGATAAGTGTGGACATGACGTAGATCCACCCCGACGCGGCCACGCGGGGTTTGGGTAGGCGAATGAATCTCGTGGTAAGATTGTTCTCGGGTTCGAAATTTAAGTCAAAGTTGGAGTCACCACCGAATTTTATGGGAATTCGGAACCGTTCGAGCCCACTCTATATCGTCATGGGCCATACACAAAGTACGGCCCATTTCGATTTCAGAGTTTATGGGGCTCGTCCCTTTGCATTACGATACCGATACCGTTTACACCGGCTTTCGTGTATAGAATGACTCTCGTGCGCCAACGGTTTCGGGCATCCGGAAGCCGAGGTTCTGAGTAAGGGGTGAGGGTACGTGTTGGGAGCCCACTAAGGACACCCAACCCCGCCCGCACTTAGCGGCCTCTACTAAGACATCGTTCGTGTTCGTGTACGCGCGCTAGTAAAATGATTAAATGATATGCAAACAGCGTTTTTAGCTAAACATGCAAATTATTAGTTAACTACGTCATTTTAATGCATCTTGATTCACGTCAAAGTGATTTAGCATGTGATGTTCATTTAAATAAATAAATGGCAAACATCGAAAATAGAAAACTCGTAAATAAATTTCAAATTACACGGGCGGAATACAACCCGGAATTCACAATACAACGAGCGATAAAATAATAATCGGAATAGAAAACGGTAAACATTAACTATAAACGGACCCGTAAATAGAAAATGTAAGCTAAACCGCAATCGAACAAATGGACGAACTTCGATTAAATACACATTATATTGTGCATTAAACGAAGGACGGAGATATGGGACCTAGACGTGATGCTAGCCCGATCCCGAATCTCGATGCCTTGTCCCGACTTATCACATCGAAAAATTGGCGTCTAAATTAGTCATGTATCGGATACGACTAAAGAGTCATCGACACAAAACTAATTGTGAAAGACATCGATCAAAGTCGTAGAAGTGAATTAAAATGCATGAGTTTTGGAAAATAGGATCACGTGATTGTCCTTGCACGCGACGACTAAGTCATAAAAAAGACGAGGCTTGGATGATGCTTGAAGCTCTCGGTTTATTTTGAACAAAGGGACCCACTCGATCGAGTCATGGCAAGGACTCGATCGAGTGAACCCTTAGAGGAGCTCTGTACGGGTGTTTAATTTGTGTTTAAAAACGACCCATTCTATAGCTTTTATGTTTTTGAATCGAGATGCAATTACGCTAAATATAAATATTGTCCAATTTATATTAGTTTAAATCTCGATGGCTCGTCATACTCGACATTCGGTTATAGATTCGACATATAATATTTAGAGCGAATTTGCAAAACCGAGTTTGATCGGGCTAGAACAAATATCGATTCCCTCCGCGTCATAATGTCGTAATCAATCCTTTCAGATCGTGTGACAATTAATTCGGCGTCAACGGGTTTCGTCCTAATCCAATTTGTCGATGATTCTTTAGAATAATATTTTGAAAGAAATGTGGTTGGACATATTTAACGACGAATCTCCACGATCTATTACGCCCTTAAGTGTTTAGGGCGGCGCACCTCGAAGGGCGCCACCTCCAATACGACTTGTAAAGGGATTAAATAGACTTTAGGCGGAATTCGTAATCAAACATATTCGACCCAAAAATTCGACCGTCGTTGCAAACTTAAGTCCTCGGCATTTTAATATCGTAATTTGGCCTTAAGGCCTACGATCATTAATTTAGCCTCAACGGACGTTGCTCGGATCGTTTTGAAAATAGTTTTGTTAAATAATTATACGCGGTATTAATATTATAACAAAATGTAAATGACGATAATTAAATGTTAGAGGTTAGAATACGATAAGTAAATGTTAGATGTTAGTTGACATAAAATAAAATGTTAGATTGCGATAAATAAAATGTTAGTAGCAAAATTAAAATGATAGTAACGAAATTAAAAATGTTAGTATTAGTGTTAGCACAAAGCTTGAGTGTACACACCATGTGAACATGGAGCTAGAAACGAAGTAACCAATCAGCCCAAAATCAACCTTGACTTCTCTACTCCTTTATTCAGCTCCCTTGTGAGCTAACTTAGTACTTGGAGAAGGCATACTACTAAGCTAGTAGGAGGAGCTAGTGTGGCTTGATTCGAGCTAGTAGGAGCTAGTGTTACTTCATTGAACTCCTTAGTCTCTGATCGTGACTCAAAGTTCCTTAGTTACTTTTGGAACACATTATGGAGGAAGGTGGGAACCAAGCTCTTATTTAGCACTTCTCATCATCCACAAACAGATGGACAAACCGAGGTTACCAATCGCACTTTGGGGACGTTATTAAGGGGCCTTGTAAGTAAGACTCAAAAGGATTGGGATATCAAGCTTGCCCATGCTGAGTTTGCCTACAATCGCTCCCCCACTTATGCTACTTCTCATTCCCCTTTTGAGGCTGTATATGGGATCAATCCTTACATGCCCTTGGACCTGATTCCGCTACCAAAAGACGAGTTAGTTCACAAGGATGCGGAGTCCAAACTAAAGGCTATGATCAAACTCCACGAGCAAATCCAAGAAAGAATCAAGGAGGTTAATGAAGCATACAAAAGAAAGTCCAACAAGAACAGGAAGCCAAGACTTTTTCAAGAGGGTGACTTAGTTTGGGTTCACTTGAGAAAGGAGAGGTTTCCAAGCAAAAGAAAGAATAAGTTGATGCCACGAGCTGAAGGACCTTATAGGATCATATCAAAGGTAAATGATAATGCTTACAAAGTGGAATTACCGGATGATTTTGGAGTCCATGCCACATTCAATATAGGGGACCTTTCTCCCTATCTAGATGATGATGGCATTTCAGAATTGAGGGCAATTCCTTTTCAAGGGGGAGGAGATGATCCGAATGAAGAGACTAAGGAGTTCAATGAAGTAACACTAGCTCCTACTAGCTCGAATCAAGCCACACTAGCTCCTCCTACTAGCTTAGTAGTATCAACTCACATCAATCCCACACAACACCGAACAAAGAGACCAACTTTTTCACACAAAATGTCTAGTTAATACCAAATGGTGTAGTTTGATTATTGATGGAGGTAGTTGTACGAATGTGGCCTCTACTGAAATGGTAGCTAAGTTAGGTCTAACCACTACTAATCACCCTAAACCGTATGCATTACATTGGTTAGATAATGAAAACAAAATCAAGGTCACAAAACAAGTAAGAGTAGGCTTAACTATGGGGTCTTATGTCGATGAGGTTCTTTGTGATGTTATCCCTATGGATACTTGTCATATATTTTTGGGGCGTCCTTGGCAGTTTGATAGGGATGTGGTACACCATGGTAGAAAGAATGAATACGAATTGAGGGATAAGGGAAAGAAAATCATTCTAAAACCTATGACTCCCCAGGCTGTTAGAGCTATGACCTCCAACAAAGCTAAGAAACCTAACCTCACCATCTTTGCAAGTGAGAGTGAAGTAGAACAGGCTTTACAGGGGGGGAACGTGTATTTGTCATGATGGCTAAAGAAAGACCCGTAGAAGTTGAGAATGGACTTGGAGGCAAACCATTAGAGGAGTTGTTACACGAGTTTAAGGATGTCTTCCCTGAGGAATTACCCGTTGGTTTACCACCTATTAGAGGTATAGAACACCAAATCGACCTCATCCCAGGATCAACCTTACCCAATAAGGCTGCATATAGGTGTAACCCGGAGGAAACTAAGGAATTACAAAGGCAAATAGATGATTTAATGAGCAGAGGGTATGTGCGGGAGAGCCTTAGTCCTTGTGCTGTTCCAGTCCTTTTAGTACCTAAGAAGGATGGGACATGGAGAATGTGTGTAGATAGTAGAGCCGTTAACAACATCACCATCAAGTATAGGTTTCCTATTCCAAGGTTGGATGATATGTTAGATGAGCTTCATGGGGCGGTGGTCTTCTCCAAAATTGATCTAAGAAGTGGTTACCATCAAATCAGAATGAGGGAAGGGGATGAATGGAAAGACCGCTTTCAAAACCAAACATGGACTCTATGAGTGGACGGTCATGCCATTTGGTCTTACCTACGCTCCAAGCACGTTCATGAGGTTAATGAACGAGGTACTTAAGGCCTACTTAGGTCGCTTTATTGTGGTTTACTTGGATGATATCCTTGTGTATAGCAGGTCTTTGGAAGAACATATGGAGCATTTGAGACTACTATTCACAACACTTCGCAAGCAACAACTTTTTGGGAAGAAGGAGAAGTGTGCCTTCTTTGTGGAAAGCGTAGTATTCCTTGGCTACGTAGTGTCCAAAGGGGGAGTGTCAGTTGATCAAACCAAAGTGGAATCCATACGTACTTGGCCAATCCCTTCCACCATTACAGAAGTAAGGTCTTTTCATGGTTTGGCTTCTTTTTACAGGAGATTCATCAAGGATTTCAGCACTATCACAAGCCCCATCACCGAGTGCTTGTGATCCGAATCAAGGAGCTACCAATCCAAGTAAGGAAGTTCTGAAGAGCTCAACTAAAGAATACTAGCTCCTACTTAAGCTTAGGCCAGCTACATTAGCTATAATAAGAAGTCATCTTCAATTATGGAGCTAGCTCGAATTTGAGCTGAATAAAGGAGTAACTAATCAAGGTGAAATGAAGACATTAACTTAGGGTCACAATCATTCAAGCATGAGTAGTGGACTGAAGTTAAGGAGCTGGTTGTGTTCTCTTAGTGTACACGGTCAAAAGGCTCTCGTGTTAGCCTTGTTTTTGGCTCCATGTTCACATGGTGTGTACACTCAAGCTTTGTTGTTGGCTCCATGTTCACACAAGACTACACACGGCTGGTTACTCTTGGTGAAGCTTTGGTTTTAACTCCATGTTTACACTAGCTTTGTTATTAGCTCCAACCTTGTAATTAGCTCCTAGTTCACATTAGTCTTAGCTTTGTTTTTGTCACCCTAAACCAACCGGTTTAAGGGACCTTGTAGGCTATAAATAGCCGGCCATTTTGAAGGAATAGGAGCATCCAATTTGCAAATTAAAACCCAAGTAAAAGTTAAGCTTTGTGCTTTCTTTGTTTCGTCTTTGTAGTTTACAAGACAAGGTCTAGAGTGAGTCGCGTTACAAGCTCTAAACTCGCTATTTCAATCGAGTGTTTGATCTAGCAAATCGCTTTGTTGAAGTATAGGTCTACTTCACCTAGCATACTATCCTTTGGTTACGTTTTATTCATCCTCAAATCATCTTTACTTTCTGTTTTGGTTACTTGTTTCACGTCCATTTCAGTATACTAATCATATCTCTCATTCTTGTTTCAAAGTTCATATCAACTCACATCATTAGTGGTATCAGAGCTTTGGTCATCCATCTAGACGTAAGCATGGCAGGAGTGTTGAACTTTGAAGATCCTACCTTCCTGGAACAACTAAAGAGGGCGTTGGAGAACTTCCAACCCAAGAATTCCCGCTTCCAACCAAGGAGAGAACCGGTGGACAGAATCAAGGTAAATGAACTCCCTGAGTTTAATGGTGGTACTGATCCTGAAGTTTACTTGGAGTGGGAAAGAAACATAGAGAAGCTCTTTGACTTCAAGGATTTGGAGGACGAAGAGAGGTGCAAGTACGCCATCCTCAAGCTAAGCAAGGGAGCTTCCCTTTGGTATGAAGGGCTTAAGGTACAACGCACCAGAAGTGGGAAGGGTAAGATCACTTCTTGGGAGTCCTTGAAACGTAAACTACGTAAGAGGTATGTTCCAACCACGCACAAGTTGTCCTTATACAAAAAAATTGCTAATCTTGTTCAAGGAAAAATGAGTGTTAGTGAATATATAGAGGAATTTGAGAACCTGGTTTTAATGGGAGAAGTAGAGGAGAATGAAGAAATAAAAATGGCTAGGTTCTTACGTGGGTTAAATCGTAGTATAGCTAATACGGTTGATTTATGTCCCTATTCTGATTTTGATACATTGTGTGGGTTGTGTCTAAAAATTGAGGCAAAGGGAAGGGAAGACATGAGGGTGAGTCTAGTAAGAGTCATACTTGGTCTAGAACAGATGATAGTAATAGAGTCAATCCTACTAGTTCTAATCAACCCCTTATTGTTAAGACTAACCCAGCACCCCCACCTCAGTCTACACCCAAAACATCCACTGAAACTAGTCTATCTAAAGTACGTTGTTTCAAATGTCAAGGGTTTGGTCACTTCAAAAACGCTTGTCCTAACAAAAGAGTTGTAACCTTAAGGGAAGTAATCACAGTTAGGGATGAGTTATGGGAGGAGGAACAACGTATAGGGGCTGTTTTTAATGTCAATGAGGGAGAGGAAGAAGAGGAAGAAGATATTGAGTCTTATGAACCCCCGGCTTATGACACACTCCTAGTACTACGAACTCTACATACTAACCCAATTCAACAAGACACTGAACAAAGAGACCAACTGTTCCATACTAAGTGTCAAGTTAAAGATAAGTGGTGTAGTCTAATCATCGATGGAGGTAGTTGTACCAACGTTGCCTCAACTGAAATGGTGGACAAACTAGGCCTAGCTACTACCAATCACCCTAACCCTTATGCGTTACATTGGTTAAACAACGGGAACAAAGTAAGGGTCACTAAACAAGTTAGGGTTGGATTAACCATGGGTTCCTATGTAGACGAGGTTTTGTGTGATGTGATTCCTATGGATGCTTGTCACGTACTATTAGGCCGTCCTTGGCAGTTTGACAGGGACGTAGTTCACCATGGGAGGAGAAATGAGTATGAATTGAATGATAAAGGGAAGAAAATCATACTCAAACCCATGGCACCTCAAAGTGTGTGCAATATGTTGGCAAATAGAGTCGGAAAACCCAGCCTCTCAATGTTTGCTAATAAAATTGTAGAAGTGCATAATCTAGACAAGGGAGAGTTTGACGCCACCAAAGAAAAACCCATTAAGATTAAGAGTGGCAGTGAAGGAAAGCCATTTAAAGAGTGGCAACAGGAACAAGGTATTGTTATCTCTAAGGGAATACCATCTTATTTAATGCCTCGTGTAGATCCTGAAGTCTTAAGGTATGAAGAGGGTAAGGTCGAAGGCATGGTTAACACATTGTCTTGTAACCACACGCATTCAACCACTTTAGATACAGGCACAAGTGGGATTGGGAATTGGAAGGACTACTACTCCATGGAGGCTGAAGTGCTTACCAAGCACAAGACTAACTCTTTTGGTACTCTTGATAAGCTTATTTTGCAGGTAAGACTTCCTTTTAAAGGAAACCTCCTTTGCACTTCAGGACATTCTAAGTACATCACGAGAAAAGAGCACAACAAGAGTACGAGGTACTTCATGAGGGATGACTTGTCTTTGGCTAACGTGAGTATAGAGGAGTTCCCAAACCAAGGAAGGAGCAAGTGGAAGTCACAAACAGAAGTTCCACACAAGGGCACCCAAAGAGTTTACAAGCTGAAGTTACCAGATGAGTATGGAGTCCAAGCCACCTTCCTAATAGAAGATCTTCTTCTATGCCTCGATAAAGTTCACGTTTCAGAATTGAGGACAATTCCTTGTCAAGGGGGAGGAGATGATCCGAATCAAGGAGCTACCAATCCAAGTAAGGAAGTTCTGAAGAGCTCAACTAAAGAATACTAGCTCCTACTTAAGCTTAGGCCAGCTACATTAGCTATAATAAGAAGTCATCTTCAATTATGGAGCTAGCTCGAATTTGAGCTGAATAAAGGAGTAACTAATCAAGGTGAAATGAAGACATTAACTTAGGGTCACAATCATTCAAGCATGAGTAGTGGACTGAAGTTAAGGAGCTGGTTGTGTTCTCTTAGTGTACACGGTCAAAAGGCTCTCGTGTTAGCCTTGTTTTTGGCTCCATGTTCACATGGTGTGTACACTCAAGCTTTGTTGTTGGCTCCATGTTCACACAAGACTACACACGGCTGGTTACTCTTGGTGAAGCTTTGGTTTTAACTCCATGTTTACACTAGCTTTGTTATTAGCTCCAACCTTGTAATTAGCTCCTAGTTCACATTAGTCTTAGCTTTGTTTTTGTCACCCTAAACCAACCGGTTTAAGGGACCTTGTAGGCTATAAATAGCCGGCCATTTTGAAGGAATAGGAGCATCCAATTTGCAAATTAAAACCCAAGTAAAAGTTAAGCTTTGTGCTTTCTTTGTTTCGTCTTTGTAGTTTACAAGACAAGGTCTAGAGTGAGTCGCGTTACAAGCTCTAAACTCGCTATTTCAATCGAGTGTTTGATCTAGCAAATCGCTTTGTTGAAGTATAGGTCTACTTCACCTAGCATACTATCCTTTGGTTACGTTTTATTCATCCTCAAATCATCTTTACTTTCTGTTTTGGTTACTTGTTTCACGTCCATTTCAGTATACTAATCATATCTCTCATTCTTGTTTCAAAGTTCATATCAACTCACATCAGCTTGAAGAAAGGCGCATTTGTTTGGACCAAGGCTGCCCAAGAAGCCTTTGAAGCCATTAAAGAGAAGCTATGCTCCGCTCCTATCTTAGCCCTTCCTGATTTCTCTCAACCATTTGAGGTGGAATGTGACGCTAGTGGAGTTGGAATTGGTGCTGTTCTTGTGCAAAATAAGCGCCCCATTGCCTATTTCTCGGAAAAACTCAATGGAGCAAGGCTGAACTATTGCACCTACGACAAGGAGTTCTATGCCATAGTAAGAGCTCTTGATCATTGGAGTCATTACCTTCGTACTAACCATTTTATTCTCCATTCAGATCATGAGTCCCTAAAATACATCAATGGCCAACAAAAGTTAAGTCCAAGGCATGCCAAGTGGGTAGAATTCTTGCAATCCTTTCATTTCTCTTCAAAGTACAAAGATGGAAAAAGTAACGTAGTAGCTGATGCACTATCCCGCCGCTACACTTTACTATCTACTTTGGATGTGAGGTTGCTCGGATTTGAGACTCTAAAAGACTACTACAACAATGATGCTGACTTTGGTGAAACCTTCACCAAATGCAAGGAGGGAGCCTTTGATGAGTTTGTTTTGCAGGAAGGATTTCTGTTCAAAGGAAACCGCCTGTGTGTGCCCAAGCATCCCATTAGAGAGCTACTGGTTAGAGAAGCTCATGGAGGAGGATTAGCGGGTCATTTTGGCATTACAAGAACTTTGGAGGTCTTAAAGGAACACTTCTTTTGGCCAAAAATGCAAGGAAGTGTCCAGCATGTAGTGAGCAAGTGTGTGACTTGCCAATTTGCCAAAAGTTCTTTCAAACCCGGAGTTTACACGCCCTTGCCCACTCCTAACAGGCCATGGGAAGATGTATCCATGGATTTCATTGTAGCCCTACCAAGAACCGCTAGAGGAAAAGATGCTATCATGGTGGTGGTAGATCGGTTTTCAAAGATGGCTCACTTCATTGCTTGCCACAAAACGGATGATGCTAGCAATGTTGCAGACTTATACTTCAAGGAGGTGGTACGTCTCCATGGAATACCCAAGTCCATTGTCTCTGATCGTGATTCAAAGTTCCTTAGTTATTTTTGGAACACTCTATGGAGGAAGGTGGGAACCAAGCTCTTATTTAGCACTTCTCATAATCCACAAACTGATGGACAAACCGAAGTTACCAATCGCACTTTGGGGACGTTGTTAAGAGGCCTTGTGAACAAGACTCAAAAGGATTGGGATGTCAAACTTGCCCATGCTGAATTTGCCTACAATCGCTCTCCTACTTATGCTACCTCTCATTCTCCTTTTGAGGCCGTGTATGGGATCAATCCTTACATGCCCTTGGACCTGATTCCTCTACCTAAGGATGAGTTAGTCCATAAAGATGCGGAGTCAAAACTAAAGGCTATGATAAAACTCCACGAGCAAATTCGAGAAAGGATCAAGGAGGTAAATGAAGCATACAAAAGAAGGTCCAACAAAAATAGGAAACCAAGACTTTTTCAAGAAGGTGACTTAGTTTGGGTTCACTTGAGAAAAGAGAGGTTTCCAAGCAAGAGGAAGAATAAGTTGATGCCACGAGCAGAAGATCCTTACAAGATCATATCAAAGGTAAATGACAATGCTTACAAAGTGGAATTACCGGATGATTATGGAGTCCATGCCACGTTCAATGTAGGGGACCTTTCTCCCTATCTTGATGATGATGGCATTTCAGAATTGAGGGCAATTCCTTTTCAAGGGGGAGGAGATGATCCGAATGAAGAGACTAAGGAGTTCAATGAAGTAACACTAGCTCCTATTAGCTCGAGTCAAGCCATACTAGCACCTCCTACTAGCCTAGTAGTATGCCTTCTCCAAGTACTAAGTTAGCTCACAAGGGAGCTGAATAAAGGAGTAAAGAAGTCAAGGTTGATTATGGGCTGATTGATAACTTCGTATTTAGCTCCATGTTCACATGGTGTGTACACTCAAGCTTTGTTGTTGGCTCCATGTTCACACAAGACTCCACGGCTGGTTACTCTTGGTGAAGCTTTGGTTTTAACTCCCTAGCTTTGGTTTTAGCTCCATGTTTACATTAGCTTTGTTATTAGCTCCCTACTTTGTAATTAGCTCCATGTTCACATAGCTTTAGTCTTTGTTTTTGTCACCCTAAACCAACCGGTTTAAGGGCTCTTGTAGGCTATATATAGCCGGTCATTTGAAGGAATAAAGATCATCCAATTTGCATAACAAAAACTTGAGTAAAGCTGAGCTTTCTGTTTCGTCTTTGTAGTTTACAAGACAAAGTCTAGAGTGAGTCGCGTTACAAGCTCTAAACTCGCTATTTCAATCGAGTGTTTGATCTAGCAAACCGCTTTGTTGAAGTATAGGTCTACTTCACCTAGCATACTATCCTCGGTTACGGTTTATCCTTCCTTAAAACTATCCTTTCTTTCTGTTTTGGTCACTCATTCACGTTCCATTTCAGAATACTAATCCATCTTTACATTCTTGTTTCAAAGTTCATATCAACTCACATCATTGTCTCTAATTTTTGAAAATTTATAAAAAGACAAATTTTATAAATTTTTGCAAATGACATTGAGATTGGGTTTATGGGTAGTAGCGCTTCAGCTGGTCCAAGTTGGTCGGGTTGACGAACTCATTCCCGTCCAAGTCTGTCAGCATCACCGCTCCTCCTGATAGGACCTTTTTGACTAAGTATGGCCCAGCCCAATTGGGTTTGAATTTTCCTCTTGGGTCAACCGGTAGTGAGGCACGAACCGATTTTAGGACTAAATCCCCCTCTTTGATGTTTCTGGGCTTAACTCTTTTGTTTAAAGCCCGTTGGATCCTCTTTTGATATATTTGGATATTGTTGAGGGCCCGGGACCGCCGTTCGTCCAAAAGAACTAACGAATCGTATCGGGCTTGGACCCAATCTGCTTCCGGTACTTGGCTTTCAGGTAAAATACAGAGGGATGGCACTTCTAACTCAACCGGCTGGACTGCTTCCATTCCATATGTCAAATAATATGGAGTTGCTCCGGTCGCGGTACGAATCGACGTCCGATACCCCCAAAGAGCGAAAGGTATTTTGTCGGGCCAGTCCCGGTAATTCTCAGCCATCTTTTTAAGTATGGTGACAATTGTTTTATTGGCCGCTTCTACCGCTCCGTTTGTTTGGGGACGGTAGGGAGAAGATGTATGTCTCTGAATTTTGTATTTTGCTAGTAATGCAGCGGTTTCAGCTTGAAAATGGGTCCCATGATCACTGATAAACTCGTGTGGGATCCCGTATCGGCATATAATCTTGTTCTGGATAAATTTGGCCACGTGCTTGGCGTTCAAGACACGGTATGACTCAGCTTCGACCCACTTGGTGAAGTAGTCGATGGCCACCAAAATGAAGCAATGACCTCCCGTCCCGGAAGGGTGCACCTTTCCAATTATATCGATACCCCATGTCGAAAATGGCCATGGTGATGTCATTCTATATAATAGGGAAGATGGCATATGCTGTACATTAGCAAAGATCTGACAATTATGGCAGTGTTTGACGTATAATTGACAGTCCGTTTCCATGGTATTCCAGTAATACCCGAGCCTCATGATTTTTCGGGCCAGCCTTTTCGACCTGTACTTTGTCGATACACAGGAGGAGAGCCCTCTGTGTCGTCTTTTTGTATAACTGCCCGTCATCCGTGCGAACAAATTGGGTTGCCAATCTTCGCAGGGCTTTCTTGGCCCGGTTTTCAGTTTCCGGGGGATACTCTCCCGTTGCCAAGTAGTTTAGGACTGACTGATACCAAGGTTCCGGGTCGGTTAGCTCGATGTCCTGGATGGCGTGTACATACGCCGGCTCGGTCCGCCTTTCGACGCAGATTGGCATGCTGGTTATGATGTGAGTTAATATGAACTTTGAAACAAAAACGTGAAGGTTGATAGTATTCTGAATTGAACGTAACGAAAGCAACAAAACAGAATGAAAGGAGGGTTTGTGAGTATGATAGAACCGTAACCAAGGGATAGTATGCTTAGTGAAGTAGACCTATACTTCAACAAAGCGGGTGCTAAATCAAACACGCGATTGAAGTAGCGAGTTTAGAGCTTGTAACGCGAATAACTCTAGACTTTGTCTTGTAAGCAACAAGGACGTAAAAGAAAGCAATGTTTTACTCAGTTTTTTTGTATAAATCTTGTGTGTGAATTGTGTTTTATTCATCCAAATAGATGGCTATATATAGCCTACAAAATGACCCTAAAACCGGCTGATTAGGGTGACAATAACAAAGCTACATGGTGACAAAAACAAAGCTTAAACCTATGTGAACTAGGAGCTAAAAACAAAGCTTAACAAGGAGCATGTGGACGCGGCACCATGTGAACTAGGAGCCAAAAACAAAGCTTGAGGACGTGCACACTATGTGAACATAGCCATAGTGTGAACCCAAGTTAATGCCTTCATAAGACCTTGACTTATTTGCTCCTTTGTTCGTCCATATACGAGCTAGCTCACCATTTGAAGTAGGCACACTACTAAGCTAGTAGGAGGTGCTAATGTGGCTTGACTTGGTCCATTAGGAGCTAGTGTTACTTCATTGAATTCTTTGGTATCTCCTTCATTCGGATCATCTCCTCCCCCTTGAAAAGGAATTGTCCTCAATTCTGAAATGCCATCATCATCAAGATAAGGAGAAAGATCTCCCACATTGAACGTGGCATGAACTCCATAATCATCCGGTAATTCCACTTTCTAAGCATTGTCGTTCACCTTTGATATGATCTTGTAAGGACCTTCTGCTCGTGGCATCAACTTATTCTTCCTCTTGCTTGGAAACCTCTCTTTTCTCAAGTGAACCCAAACTAAGTCACCTTCTTGAAAAAGTCTTGGTTTCCTGTTTTTGTTGGACCTTCTTTTGTATGCTTCATTTACCTCCTTGATCCTTTCTCGAATTTGCTCGTGGAGTTTTATCATAGCCTTCAGTTTTGACTCCGCCTCTTTATGGACTAACACATCCTTAGGTAGAGGAATCAGGTCCAAGGGCATGTAAGGATTGATCCCATACACGGCCTCAAAAGGAGAATGAGAGGTAGCATAAGTAGGGGAGCGATTGTAGGCAAATTCAGCATGGGCAAGCTTGATATCCCAATCCTTTTGAGTCTTGCTCACAAGGCCTCTTAACAACGTCCCCAAAGTGCGATTGGTAACTTCGGTTTGTCCATCTGTTTGTGGATGATGAGAAGTGCTGAATAAGAGCTTGGTTCCCACCTTCCTCCATAATGTGTTCCAAAAATAACTAAGGAACTTTGAATCACGATCAGAGACAATGGACTTGGGTACTCCATGGAGACGTACCACCTCTTTGAAGTACAAGTCCGCTACATTGCTAGCATCATCTGTTTTGTGACAAGCAATGAAGTGAGCCATTTTTGAAAACCGATCTACCACCACCATGATAGCATCCTTCCCCCTAGCGGTTCTTGGTAAGGCCACAATGAAATCCATGGACACATCTTCCCATGGTCTATTAGGAGAGGGTAAGGGCATGTAGACTCCGGGTTTGAAAGAACTTTTGGCAAATTGGCAAGTCACACACTTGCTTACTACATGCTGGACACTCCCTTGCATCTTTGGCCAAAAGAAGTACTCTTTTAAGACCTCCAAAGTTCTTGTGATGCCAAAATGACCCGCTAATCCTCCCCCATGAGCTTCCCTAACCAACAATTCTCTAATGGGATGCTTGGGTACACAAAGACGGTTTCCTTTGAAAAGAAATCCCTCCTGCAAAACAAACTCATCAAAAGCTCCCTCGCATTTGGTGAAAGTTTCACCAAAATCAGCATCATTGTTGTAGTAATCTTTTAGAGTTTCAAATCCGAGCAACCTCACATCCAAAGTAGATAGTAGAGTGTAGCGGCGGGATAGTGCATCAGCTACCACGTTACTTTTACCATCTTTGTACTTGGAAGAGAAATGGAAGGATTGCAAGAACTCCACCCACTTGGCATGCCTTGGACTTAACTTTTGTTGGCCATTGATGTACTTTAGGGACTCATGATCTGAATGGAGAATAAAATGGTTAGTACGAAGATAATGACTCCAATGATCAAGAGCTCTTACTATTGCATAGAACTCCTTGTCGTAGGTGCAATAGTTCAGCCTTGCTCCATTGAGTTTCTCTGAAAAGTAGGCAATGGGGCGCCTATTTTGCACAAGAACAGCACCAATTCCTACTCCACTAGCGTCACATTCCACCTCAAATGGTTGAGAGAAATCAGGAAGGGCTAGGATAGGAGCGGAACACAACTTCTCTTTGATGGCTTCAAAAGCTTCTTGGGCAGCTTTGGACCAAACAAACGCGCCTTTCTTCAAGCATTCGGTGATAGGACTTGTGATAGTGCTAAAGTCTTTAATGAACCTCTTGTAAAAGGAAGCCAAACCATGGAATGATCTTACTTCTGTAATGGTGGAAGGAATTGGCCAAGTACGTATGGATTCCACCTTGGTTTGATCCACGGATACTCCATCTTTGGACACCACGTAGCCAAGGAACACTACACTTTCCACAAAGAAAGCACACTTCTCCTTTTTCCCAAAGAGTTGTTGCTTGCGAAGTGTTGTAAATAGTAGTCTTAAGTGCTCCATATGCTCCTCCAAAGACCTGCTATACACAAGAATATCATCCAAGTAAACCACAATAAAACGACCTTAGTAGGCCTTAAGTATTTCGTTCATTAGCCTCATGAATGTGCTTGGAGCATTGGTGAGACCAAATGGCATGATCGTCCACTCATAGAGCCCATGCTTGGTTTTGAAAGCTGTCTTCCATTCATCTCCCTCCCTCATTCTTATTTGATGGTACCCACTTCTTAGGTCAATTTTGGAGAAGATCACAGCCCCATGAAGCTCGTCCAACATATCATCCAACCTTGGAATAGGAAACCTATACTTGATGGTAATGTTGTTAACGGCCCTACTATCCACACACATTCTCCAAGTCCCATCTTTCTTAGGTACTAAGAGGACCGGAACAGCACAAGGACTAAGGCTTTCTCGTACATAACCTCGACTCATTAACTCATCAATTTGTCTTTGTAACTCCTTAGTCTCTTCGGGATTACACCTATAGGCTGCCTTGTTGGGTAAGGCTGCTCCTGGAATGAGGTCTATTTGGTGTTCTATACCTCTAATAGGTGGTAAACCAACCGGTAATTCCTCGGGGAAGACATCCTTAAACTCGTGTAACAACTCCTCAAATGGCTTTCCTCCAAGCCCATTCTCAACTACTACGGGTTCCTCTCTAGCCACCATGACAAAGACACGCTCCCCCCCTTGTAAAGCCTGTTCTACTTCACTCTCACTCGCAAAGATGGTAAGGTTGGGCTTCTTAGTTTTGTTGGCGGTCATAGCTCTAACAGCTTGGGGAGTCATAGGTTTTAGAATGATTTTCTTTCCCTTATCCCTCAACTCGTATTCATTTTTCCTCCCATGGTGTACTACATCCCTATCAAACTGCTAAGGACGTCCCAAAAGTATATGACAAGCATCCATAGGAATAACATCACAAAGAACTTCATCGACATAAGACCCCATGGTTAAACCTACTCTTACTTGTTTTGTGACCCTTATTTTGTTTCCATCATCTAACCAATGTAATGCATACGGTCTAGGGTGATTAGTAGTGGTTAGGCCTAACTTAGTTACCATTTCAGTAGAGGCAACATTCGTACAACTACCTCCATCAATGATCAAACTACACCATTTGTTATTAACTAGACACTTAGTGTGAAAGAGTTGATCTCTTTGCTCGGTGTTGTGTGGGATGGGGTTAGCATGAAGTGTACGTAGTACTAAAACATTGCCATACGTTGGGAGCTCATAGTCCTTTCCTTCTTCCTCCTCTTCTCCCAAGTAGACTTCAAGATCAGTTTCGCCATTGGATTTAGAAAGTTCGTTCACTTTGTCCACCGGCTCTCTCCTTAGGTTTTCCAAGAAACTAGAGTCTTCAAAGTTCACAACTCCTGCCATGCTTTACGTCTACTGGATGACCAAAGCTCTGATACCACTAATGATGTGAGTTAATATGAACTTTGAAACAAAAATGTGAAGGTTGATAGTATTCTGAATTGAACGTAACGAAAGCAACAAAACAGAATGTAAGGAGGGTTTGTGAGTATGATAGAACCGTAACCAATGGATAGTATGCTTAGTGAAGTAGACCTATACTTCAACAAAGCGGGTGCTAAATCAAACACGCGATTGAAGTAGCGAGTTTAGAGCTTGTAACGCGACTAACTCTAGACTTTGTCTTGTAAGCAACAAGGACGTAAAAGAAAGCAATGCTTTACTCAGTTTTTTTGTATAAATCTTGTGTGTGAATTGTGTTTTATTCATCCAAATAGATGGCTATATATTGCCTACAAAATGACCCTAAAACCGGCTGATTAGGGTGACAATAACAAAGCTACATGGTGACAAAAACAAAGCTTAAACCTATGTGAACTAGGAGCTAAAAACAAAGCTTAACAAGGAGCATGTGGACGCGGCACCATGTGAACTAGGAGCCAAAAACAAAGCTTGAGGACGTGCACACTATGTGAACATAGCCATAGTGTGAACCCAAGTTAATGCCTTCATAAGACCTTGACTTATTTGCTCCTTTGTTCGTCCATATACGAGCTAGCTCACCATTTGAAGTAGGCACACTACTAAGCTAGTAGGAGGTGCTAATGTGGCTTGACTTGGTCCATTAGGAGCTAGTGTTACTTCATTGAATTCTTTGGTATCTCCTTCATTCGGATCAGGTTAGGTGCTCCGGGATATTTAGCAGGGACGCTAATTTGGAAAGTGCGTCTGCAAATTGATTTTCTTCCCGGGGTAGGTAGATATATTCCACCTTCTGGAAGTGTTTCTTTAGAACCCTTACCAGCGCTTGGTAAGCCACGAGATTGGCGTTCCGAGTTTTCCATTTTTGGAGCGTTTGATTGATGACCAGTGATGAGTCACCATGGACTCGGAGGTTTGTTACCCCTAAATCGGCGGTGGCTTGCAACCCGTGAATGCATGCTTCGTATTCGGCTGCGTTGGTCACGTCAAAGTCCAATTTGATGGACAACGGGGTGTGCTCCCCTCGTGGTGAGATTAAAAGAATCCCGATCCCGAATCTTCGAAAGTTGGATGCCCCATCGAAATACAAATCCCATGTTTCAGTATCGGTATGGAATATGTCTTCATCGGGAAAGGCCCAAGTATCGGTGTGGCTTTCTTCGGATACCGGGCTATCAGCAAGGAATTCTGCTACCACTCGGCCTTTGATGGCTTTTAATGGCACAAATTTGAGGTCGAATTCAGCTAACATTAAGGTCCATCTGGACATCCTGCCATTGAGGATGGGCTTCTCGAATAGGTACTTGATGGGATCCATTTTAGATAATACATGTACCTCGTGACTAAGCATGTAGTGTCAGAGCTTTTTAGTGGCCCAAACCAACGCTAGGCACGTTTTCTCGAGCATAGTGTACTTGCATTCGTACTCCAGGAACTTCTTACTAATGTAGTAAATAGCCCGCTCTTCTGAATCGACTGTCTGGGCCAGCATAGCCCCCATGGCTGTCTCGGTCGTTGTTAGGTATAACGACAAAGGTAAGCCGGGTTGAGGTGGCATTAATACCGGCGGTGCAGACATGATCTCCTTGATTTTATCGAAAGTCGTTTGACATTTGTCGTCCCATAGTACCCGTTCTTCGATCTTCAGTTTTTTGAAAATTGGCTCACATACCATGGTTAGTTTTGAAATGAACCGGCTGATGTACTTGATCCAAATCAAGGAGCTACTAAGGAGCTCAAAGAAGTCACCTCAGCTCCTAATGGTCTTAGTCCAGCCACATTAGCACCTACTACCAGCTTAGTAGTATGCCTACTTCAAAAGGTGAGCTAGCTCGTATGTGGGACGAGTAAAAGGAGCAAATAATCAAGGTAATTTGAAGGCATTAACTTGGGTTCACACTCATTCAAGCATAGGGAGTGTACTGAAGCTATGAGGGTGTTTGAGGCTGATTGTGTTCACATGGTGTACACGTCAAAATGCTCTCTTGTTAGCTTTGTTTTTGGCTCCTAGTTCACTTAGTGTGCCGCGTCTAAATGCTCTTCCTTAAGCTTTGGTTTTAACTCCTAGTTCACATAGGTTTAAGCTTTGTTTTTAGCTCCTAGTTCACAATAGGTTTAAGCTTTGTTTTTGTCACCATGTAGCTTTGTTATTGTCACCCTAACCAGCCGGTTTAAGGGTCTTTTGTAGGCTATATATAACCATCTACTTGAATGAATAAATCATCCAATATTGATACACAAAACTGAGTAAAGCATTGCTTTCTTTTACGTCCTTGTTGCTTACAAGACAAAGTCTAGAGTTAGTCGCGTTACAAGCTCTAAACTCGCTACTTCAATCGCGTGTTTGATTTAGCACCCGCTTTGTTGAAGTATAGGTCTACTTCACTAAGCATACTATCCCTTGGTTACGGTTTATTCATCACCACAAACTATCCTTACATTCTGTTTTGTTGTTTTTGTTACGTTCAATTCAGAATACTATCAATCTTCACGTTGTTGTTTCAAAGTTCATATTAACTCACATCATTAGTGGTATCAGAGCTTTGGTCATCCATTAGACGTAAAGCATGGCAGGGGTATTGAACTTTGAAGACCCTACCTTCTTGGAACAGCTTAAGAGGGCGTGGGAGAACTACCAACCCAGAAATTCTCGCTTCCAAGCAAGAAGGGAACCGGTGGACAAGATCAAGGTAAATGAACTTCCTGAGTTTAATGGTGGTACTGACCCTGAAGTTTACTTGGAATGGGAAAGAAACATGGAGAAGCTCTTTGACTTCAAGGATTTGGAGGACGAGGAGAGGTGCAAATACGCCATCCTAAAGCTAAGCAAAGGGGCTTCCCTTTGGTATGAAGGGCTTAAGGTACAACACACCAGGAATGGAAAGGGTAAGATTTCTTCTTGGGAGTCCTTAAAACGTAAACTACGTAAGAGGTATGTTCCAACTACGCACAAGTTATCCTTATACAAAAAGATTGCTAACCTTGTACAAGGAAGAATGAGTGTTAGTGAGTACATTGAAGAATTTGAAAACTTGGTTCTAATGGGGGAAGTAGAAGAAAACGAAGAGATTAAAATGGTTAGGTTCTTACGTGGGCTAAATCGTAGTATTGCTAATACGGTTGATTTGTGTCCATACTCTGATTTTGATACTTTGTGTGGGTTGTGTCTAAAAATTGAGGCACAAGGGAAGGGAAAACATGAGGGTGAGTCTAGTAAGAGTCATACTTGGCCACGAACGGATGAAGTTAATAAGGTCAATTCTACTAATACTAATCAACCCTTCACTAATAAGAATAACCCCGCAGCCCCACCCCATTCTACTCCCAAAACACCCACTGAAACGAGTCTATCCAAAGTACGTTGTTTCAAGTGTCAAGGGTTTGGTCACTACAAAAACGCTTGTCCCAATAAAAGAGTTGTGACCTTAAGAGAAGTGATCACCATTAGGGATGAAATATGGGAAGAAGAACAACGTATAGGGGCTGTTTTCAATGTTAATGAGGAAGAGGAAGAGGAAGAAGAAGGTTGTGAGGCTTATGAACCCCCGGCTTATGACACACTCTTAGTACTACGTACTCTACATGCTAACCTCATTCAACATGACACCGAACAAAGAGACCAACTATTTCATACTAAGTGTCAAGTTAAAGACAAATGGTGTAGTTTAATCATTGATGGAGGTAGTTGTACCAACGTTGCCTCAACTGAAATGGTAGACAAACTAGGTCTAGCTACTACTAATCACCCTAACCCTTATGCACTACATTGGTTAAACAACGGGAACAAAGTAAGGGTCACTAAACAAGTAAGGGTTGGATTGACCATGGGTTCCTATGTTGATGAGGTCTTATGTGATGTTATTCCTATGGACGCTTGTCACATACTATTAGGCCGTCCTTGGCAATTTGATAGAGACGTAGTTCACCATGGGAGAAGGAATGAGTACGAATTGAGTGATAAGGGAAAGAAGATTGTGCTCAAACCCATGACACCTCAAAACGTATGTAACATGCTAGCTAATCGAGTCGGAAAACCCAACCTCTCAATGTTTGCTAGTAAAAATGTGGGAGAACATGCCATGGAAGAGGGCGAGTGTGATACCATTATGGTTACTAAAGGGGAACCAGTTAGGATTGAAAATGAGATTGGATTCAAGTCCTTGAAGGGCTATTACTCCACGGAGGCTGAGGTACTTACCGAGTACAAAGCTGGTTCTCTTGGTACTTTTGATGAGTTTGTTTTGCAGGAAGAACTTCCTTTTAAAGGAAACCATCTTTGTGTCCCAAGGCATTCTATTTCAGAGTATATAACGAGAGAAGCCTACAAAGGAGAGCCCAACAAAAACAGAAAAACGAGACTCTTCCTAAAGGGTGATTTGGCTTTGGTTAACTCAAGAAAGGAGAGGTTTCCAAACAAAGGAAAGAACAAGTTGAAGCCACAACCAGAAGTTCCATACAAGGGAAACAACAATGCTTGCAAGATGAAGTTGCCGGATGATTATGGAGTTCAAGCCACGTTCCAAGTGGAAGATCTTTCTCTTTATCTTGATGAAGATGGCATTTCAGAATTGAGGACAATTCCTTTTCAAGGGGGAGGAGATGATCCGAATCAAGGAGCTACTAAGGAGCTCAAAGAAGTCACCTCAGCTCCTAATGGTCTTAGTCCAGCCACATTAGCACCTACTACCAGCTTAGTAGTATGCCTACTTCAAAAGGTGAGCTAGCTCGTATGTGGGACGAGTAAAAGGAGCAAATAATCAAGGTAATTTGAAGGCATTAACTTGGGTTCACACTCATTCAAGCATAGGGAGTGTACTGAAGCTATGAGGGTGTTTGAGGCTGATTGTGTTCACATGGTGTACACGTCAAAATGCTCTCTTGTTAGCTTTGTTTTTGGCTCCTAGTTCACTTAGTGTGCCGCGTCTAAATGCTCTTCCTTAAGCTTTGTTTTTAACTCCTAGTTCACATAGGTTTAAGCTTTGTTTTTAGCTCCTAGTTCACAATAGGTTTAAGCTTTGTTTTTGTCACCATGTAGCTTTGTTATTGTCACCCTAACCAGCCGGTTTAAGGGTCTTTTGTAGGCTATATATAGCCATCTACTTGAATGAATAAATCATCCAATATTGATACACAAAACTGAGTAAAGCATTGCTTTCTTTTACGTCCTTGTTGCTTACAAGACAAAGTCTAGAGTTAGTCGCGTTACAAGCTCTAAACTCGCTACTTCAATCGCGTGTTTGATTTAGCACCCGCTTTGTTGAAGTATAGGTCTACTTCACTAAGCATACTATCCCTTGGTTACGGTTTATTCATCACCACAAACTATCCTTACATTATGTTTTGTTGTTTTTGTTACGTTCAATTCAGAATACTATCAATCTTCACGTTGTTGTTTCAAAGTTCATATTAACTCACATCAGTACTGGACTTTCCCGAGAAACCCCCTTATTTCTTTTTCGGTCTTGGGTGGTTGCATCTCGGTGATGGCCTTGATTTTAACTGGGTCGACTTCGATGCCGCGTTGGCTAATAATATGGCCAGTAATTTGACTGATGTTAACCCAAAACTGCATTTTTGAGGGTTTAGCCTCATGTTGTATTTGCGTAGTCGGGTAAAGAATTTTCTTAGGGCTGCGATGTGCTCGCTTCGATCTTTGGATTTGACGATCATGTCGTCAACATAGACCTCTACTTCCTTGTGCATCATGTCATGTAGTAGAGTGGTGGCGGTCCGCTGATAAGTCCAAAAATGCAGTTTTGGGTTAACATCAGTCAAATTACTGGCCATATCATTAGCCCAAATGGCATAACGGTGTAACAGTAAGTACCCCAAGGTGTAATGAAGGTGGTCTTACTCATATCCTCTTCTGCCATCTTAATTTGATTGTATCCGGCATACCCGTCCATGAATGATAGAAGGGCATGATCGGCCGTGTTATCCACCAGTATGTCGATGTGTGGCAACGGAAAATCGTCTTTTGAGCTGGCCTTGTTAAGGTCCCGGAAGTCCACACATACTCGCACCTTGCCGTCCTTCTTGGGTACCGGCACGATGTTTGCGACCCAGTCTGGATATTCAGACACTTGTATAAAGCCTGCTTTGATTTGCTTGTCGACTTCTTCTTTGACTTTGAGAGACCATTCGGGCCTCATTCTTCGGAGCTTCTGTTTTACCGGTTTATTCGGTGTTCAGCTATTTCCCGATCTATTCCCGGCATGTCCTTGTAGAACCATGCAAAGACGTCCTTGAATTCCTGGAGGAGGTCTGTGAATTGTTTTCTCTCCTCTGGATCTAAGATAGGCCCAACTTAAGCATCTGGGGCTCTAAAGTGGTTCCCACGTTAATGGACTCGGTTTCATCAATTACCGGATCTCGGGATTCCCTTTGTTCGAGCTGCTCGATCAGATGCGGAGGTAGAGGTACCTGTTCGTCGGGTTTCTCAATGTCATTGCATATAAAATCTTTGAATTGAGAAAGTTTTGGAAATAAGACAAGTCGTAAGCAGAACGGTTTTCGTTATTATTATTAATGGTAAATTTTGAGAAAAGCTCGAAAAGAGCGGCCATCTGCTCGTTGGTCAGTGGCGGGATAGGGAGAGGTCTTGGGACAGGCCCCGAGACCTCAGTGGAAGTGGATAGGGGAAGAGGGGTTACAGACTCGACTCTAGCACCAGACCCTCTAGACTCGAACTCAGGCTCCGACTCAGACTCAGACTCAGACTCAGTATCTGGCATGTCTCCCTCGCCGGTGGTTAGCTTGTAGGTCCGTCCTTGGCTGTCGGTCCACTTGATGGTTTTCCTCCAGGCCCTTTTCCCGGTGTCTACACCGACTTCGGTGATTAGTTTGGTTGGGTCAAACCGATCGCTGCGGAGGATCAGATTGACCAAATCATCTTTTGGAGCGGGGACGGCCTTGTCCTCTCCGAATAGGAGCCCCAGCACGGGCTCGGAGTTGTTTTCCCCTTCCTTGGACTTAGTTTGAACAAGGGTGAATATGTCATCGGGGATGAAATTGCACTCCCGAGCCGTTTTGGTCTCGGGATATGTGATGGTAGGTTGATAGAGGCCCACTTGAATAGCTCCGAAAACTGGAGTGACGAAATAGTCAGTTAACTTCGGGCTATAAGGGCCTATGCAAGTACCCTTGAGGATGTTGATGGCCTTGTGGATACCGGCCCGGACCACATTTTCCGGGGTTATGGCATACCCCTTCCCGAATTGCGATTCACCGTCGTTCAGGACCTCGATAATCATCCCAGCTGGAAGATTTGGCCTCGAGTTAGCTCCCGGTAGATAGCCCAAGTTTTGTAGCATTGTATCGATGCTAGTTCTGAAGTAAGGCCTGAAGAGATATTCCTCTTCAATCATGCCCACGAAGTCAAATCCTCGTGGGTCGGCCCGGCCCGTAGCATTACAGCTTGCTACAGTAATGGGGGTTGCTTCTTAGAGTGATGAAGCCGTCCCGAAGTGGCATTTTAACTTTCCGGTGGAGAGTAGAGGATACGGCCTTGACTGCATGGATCCAAGGCCTTCCTAGGAGTAAGTTAAAGGATGAGGTGACGTCGATCACCTGAAACTCAAGTTCCTTCTCGATCGGACCCGTTATTATTGTCAGCTTAATGGCCCCGGCCACCGGTTTTGGGCTTCCGTCGAAAGCCTGAATAGTTTGTGCCGTCGGGAGATAGTCGGCATCGGTGATGCCGAGGGCCTTAGCGGTCCTCAAAGGTAGGACATTTATGGCGGACCCATCGTCGATAAGGGTCATCGGGAGGTACTTCCCTGATCCGAATGAAGAAGATACAAACCAAGAGTTCAATGAAGTTACACTAGCTCCAAATGGTCCTAGTCCAACCACTTTAGCCCCTCCTTCAAGTCTAGTAGTGTGCCTTCTTCAAGTGCAAAACTAGCTCGTGCAAGCAACTACTTGGACCGAATAAAAGAGCTGTTTTACAAGTCAAATAATCAAGACCATTTGGATGCATTAACTTGGGTTCACACTCATTCATTCAGGAGCTATGCACCGGAGTTTGTAGGCTGATTGTGTTCACATTCTTGCTTTGTCTAAGTTCTTTTTCTTAGCTTTGTTTTTATCTCCTTAGCTTTGTTTGTATCACCCTTGACCATTCTGGTTTGGGACGTATTGTAGGCTATATATAGCCATCAATTTGATGAATAAGGCATTCAACTTGCATAAAACAAACCTGAGTAAAAGCCTTGCTTTCCCTTCTTCGTCTTTGTAGCTTACAAGACAAAGTACTAGAGTTAGTCGCGTTACAAGCTCTATACTCGCTTTTTCAATCGAGTGTTTGAATTAGCACCCGCTTTGTTGAGGTATAGGTCTATCTCACTAAGCATACTATCCTTAGTTACATTCTATCATCCTTAGAACAACCATTACATTCTGTTTTTGTTGCTTGTTTGTCGTTAATCTCAAATACTATCAACCTCCATATAACTTGTTCAAAGTTCACCTTAACTCACATCATTAGTGGTATCAGAGCTTTGGTCTTCCTAAGACGTAAAGAATGGCAGGAGGAGTGAACTTTGACGACCCTAACTTCTTGGAGCACCTGAAGAAGGCGTTGGAGAACTTTCAACCCATGAATTCTCGTTTCCAAGCAAGAAGAGAGCCGGTGGACAAAATCAAAGTGAACGAACTCCCTGAGTTCATTGGAGGTACTGATCCTGAAGTCTACTTGGAATGGGAAAGAAACATTGAGAAGCTTTTTGACTTCAAAGACTTGGAGGACGAGGAGAGGTGCAAGTATGCAATTCTGAAGCTAAGCAAAGGGGCTTCCCTTTGGTATGAAGGGCTGAAGATACAACGCACCAGGGGTGAAAAGGGTAAGATTTCTTCTTGGGAGTCCTTAAAACGTAAGCTACGTAAGAGGTATGTTCCAACTACGCATAAGTTATCCTTATACAAAAAGATTGCTAATCTCGTACAAGGAAGAATGAGTGTTAGTGAGTACATTGAGGAGTTTGAAAACTTGTTGTTAATGGGGGAAGTAGAGGAAAACGAAGAGATAAAAATGGCTAGATTCTTACGTGGGTTAAATCGTAGTATTGCTAATACAGTTGATTTATGTCCATACTCTGATTTTGATACGTTGTGTGGGTTATGTTTAAAAATTGTAGCACAAGGGAAAACTAAGTATGAGAATGAGTCTAGTAGGAGTCATACTTGGTCACGAGGTGAGGGGAGTAACAAGGCAAATCCAGTTAACACTAATCAACCCCTTTCCATTAAGAGTAACCCGACTCAACCCACAAATAAGACACCCACTGAAACTAGTTTGTCCAAGGTACGTTGCTTCAAGTGCCAAGGCTTTGGTCACTATAAAAATGCGTGTCCTAATAAGAGAGTCGTTACCTTAAGAGAAATAATGCCTTTTAGAGAGGAGATGTGGGAGGAGGAGCAACGCATAGGGGCTGTGTTTAATGAGGGAGAGGAAGAAGAGGATGAAGAAAGAGAGGACTATGAACCCCCAACGTATGATACTGTTTTGGTACTACGTACACTTCATGCCAACCCCATCCCACACAACACTGAACAAAGGGATCAACTCTTCCACACTAAGTGTCAAGTTAACAACAAATGGTGTAGCTTGATCATTGATGGGGGTAGTTGCACAAATGTTGCCTCAACTGAAATGGTAACAAAATTATGCCTAACCACCACTAGTCACCCTAGACCGTATGCACTACATTGGTTGGACGATGGAAACAAAGTAAGGGTCACTAAGCAAGTAAGGGTAGGCTTAACCATGGGGTCTTATGTCGATGAGGTTTTATGTGATGTCATTCCTATGGATGCGTGTCATATACTTTTGGGACGTCCTTGGCAGTTTGATAGGGATGTAGTACACCATGGGAGGAAGAATGAATACGAGTTAAGGGATAGGGGAAAGAAAATCGTGCTAAAACCCATGACTCCTCAAGCTGTTAGAGCTATGGCAGCCAACAAAACTAAGAAGCCTAACCTCACCATATTTGCTAGTGAGAGTGAAGTAGAACAGGCTTTACAAGGGGGGGAACGTGTCTTTGTCATGGTTGCTAGAGAGGAACCCTTAGTAGTTGACAATGGGATTGGGGGAAAGCCATTTGAGGAATTGTTACATGAGTTTGAGGACGTTTTCCCTGAGGAATTACCAGTTGGTTTACCACCTATTCGAGGCATAGAACACCAAATCGACCTCGTCCCAGGAGCAGCCTTACCAAATAAGGCAGCCTATAGGTGTAATCCAGAGGAGACTAAGGAATTGCAAAGACAAATTGATGAGCTAATGAGTCGAGGTTATGTGCGTGAAAGCCTTAGTCCTTGTGCTGTTCCAGTCCTCTTAGTACCTAAGAAAGATGGAACTTGGAGAATGTGTGTGGATAGTAGGGCAGTTAACAACATTACCATCAAATATAGATTTCCTATTCCAAGATTGGATGATATGTTGGATGAGCTTCATGGGGCTGTGATCTTCTCCAAAATCGACTTGAGGAGTGGGTATCATCAAATTAGAATGAGAGAGGGGGATGAATGGAAGACAGCCTTCAAGACCAAGCATGGGCTCTATGAATGGACGGTTATGCCATTTGGTCTCACCAACGCTTCAAGCACATTCATGAGGCTAATGAATGAAATCCTCAAGGCCTATTTAGCTCGATTCATTGTGGTTTATTTGGATGATATTCTTGTTTATAGCAGGTCTTTGGCGGAGCATATGGAGCACTTAAGGCTGCTATTTACAACACTACGCAAACAACAACTCTTTGGTAAGAAGGAGAAGTGTGATTTCTTTGTAGAAAGTGTGGTGTTCCTTGGCTATGTGGTGTCCAAAGATGGAGTATCCGTTGATCAAACCAAGGTAGAATCCATCCGTACTTGGCCAATCCCCTCCACCATTACTGAAGTAAGATCATTCCATGGTTTGACTTCCTTCTACAGAAGGTTCATTAAGGACTTTAGTACCATCACAAGTCCTATCACCGAATGTTTGAAGAAAGGTACGTTCGTTTGGTCCAAGGCTGCCCAAGTTGCTTTTGAAGCCATCAAGGAGAAGTTGTGCTCCGCTCCTATTCTAGCCCTTCCTGATTTCTCTCAACCATTTGAGGTTGAATGTGACGCTAGTGGAGTAGGAATTGGTGCTGTTCTCGTGCAAAATAGACGCCCCATTGCCTTTTTTTCAGAAAAACTCAATGGAGCAAGGCTAAATTATTGCACCTACGACAAAGAATTCTATGCCATAGTAAGAGCTCTAGATCATTGGAGTCATTATCTTCGTACTAACCACTTTATTCTCCATTCAGATCATGAGTCCCTAAAGTACATCAATGGCCAACAAAAACTAAGTCCAAGGCATGCCAAATGGGTGGAATTCTTGCAATCCTTTCAATTCTCTTCAAAGTACAAGGACGGTAAAAGTAACGTAGTGGCTGATGCATTATCTCGTCGCTACACTCTATTGTCTACTTTGGATGTTAGATTGCTTGGGTTTGAAACTCTAAAGGATTACTACACAAATGATGCTGATTTTGGTGAAGCTTTCAACAAATGCAAGGAAAGAGCCTTTGACGAGTTTGTTTTGCAGGAAGGATTTCTTTTCAAGGGAAATCGACTTTGTGTCCCCAAACTCCCCATCAGAGAGTTGCTGGTTAGGGAAGCTCATGGGGGAGGATTAGCGGGTCATTTTGGCATTACAAGAACATTGGAAGTCCTAAAGGAGCACTTCTTTTGGCCAAAGATGCAAGGGAGCGTCCAAAATGTAGTACGCAAATGTGTGACTTGCCAATTTGCCAAGAGTTCTTTCAAACCAGGAGCCTATATGCCCTTGCCCACGCCTAAAAGACCATGGGAAGATGTGTCCATGGACTTCATTGTGGCTTTGCCAAGAACAGCTAGGGGGAAAGATGCTATCATGGTGGTGGTAGACCGGTTCTCAAAAATGGCTCACTTCATTGCTTGTCACAAAACCGATGATGCTAGCAATGTAGCCGACTTATACTTCAAAGAAGTGGTGCGTCTCCATGGAGTACCTAAATCCATTGTCTCGGATCGTGACTCAAAGTTCCTTAGCTATTTTTGGAACACATTATGGAGGAAGGTAGGAACCAAGCTATTATTTAGCACTTCTCATCATCCACAAACAGATGGACAAACAGAAGTTACCAATCGCACCTTAGGCACATTGCTAAGAGGCCTTGTGAGCAAGACTCAAAAGGATTGGGATGTCAAGCTTGCACATGCTGAGTTCGCTTACAATCGTTCTCCTACTTATGCTACCTCTCATTCTCCTTTTGAGGCCGTGTATGGAATCAATCCTTATATGCCCTTGGACCTGATTCCTCTACCTAAGGATGAGTTAGTCCACAAAGATGCGGAGTCAAAACTTAAATCCATGATAAAACTCCACGAGCAAATTCGAGAAAGGATCAAGGAGGTAAATGAAGCCTACAAAAGAAGATCTAACAAAAACAGGAAACCAAGACTTTTTCAAGAAGGTGACTTAGTTTGGGTTCACTTGAGAAAGGAGAGGTTTCCAAGCAAAAGGAAGAACAAGTTAATGCCACGAGCAGAAGGTCCATACAAGATCATATCAAAGGTAAACGACAATGCTTACAAGGTGGAGTTACCGGATGATTATGGAGTTCATGCCACGTTCAATACGGGAGACCTTTCTCCTTATCTTGATGATGATGGCATTTCAGAATTGAGGACAATTCCTTTTCAAGGGGAAGGAGATGATCCGAATGAAGAAGCTACAAACCAAGAGTTCAATGAAGTTACACTAGCTCCAAATGGTCCTAGTCCAGCCACTTTAGCCCCTCCTTCAAGTCTAGTAGTGTGCCTTCTTCAAGTGCTAAACTAGCTCGTGCAAGCAACTACTTGGACCGAATAAAAGAGCTGTTTTACAAGTCAAATAATCAAGACAATTTGGATGCATTAACTTGGGTTCACACTCATTCATTCAGGAGCTATGCACCGGAGTTTGTAGGCTGATTGTGTTCACATTCTTGCTTTGTCTAAGTTCTTTTTCTTAGCTTTGTTTTTATCTCCTTAGCTTTGTTTGTATCACCCTTGACCATTCTGGTTTGGGACGTATTGTAGGCTATATATAGCCATCAATTTGATGAATAAGGCATTCAACTTGCATAAAACAAACCTGAGTAAAAGCCTTGCTTTTCCTTCTTCGTCTTTGTAGCTTACAAGACAAAGTACTAGAGTTAGTCGCGTTACAAGCTCTATACTCGCCTTTTCAATCGAGTGTTTGAATTAGCACCCGCTTTGTTGAGGTATAGGTCTATCTCACTAAGCATACTATCCTTAGTTACATTCTATCATCCTTACAACAACCATTACATTCTGTTTTTGTTGCTTGTTTGTCGTTAATCTCAAATACTATCAACCTCCATATAACTTGTTCAAAGTTCACCTTAACTCACATCAAAAGAAGAAGGCACACTAAGGATAGATGACCGTGATGTAAAGGGCCAGATTATGGTTGGGCCCGAACGTCGGTAGATCAGACTCGGAGAAGGTGATGAGTGGGCCTTCTTCCTTGGATTTGCCTTTGAGATAAGGCATAATAGTTGTCATTCAAGAAGATGGCTATATATAGCCTACAAAAGACCCTTAAACCGGCTGGTTAGGGTGACAAAAACAAAGCTACATGGTGACAAAAACAAAGCTTAAACCTATGTGAACTAGGAGATAAAAACAAAGCTTGACAAGGAGCATGTGGACGCGGCACCATGTGAACTAGGAGCCAAAAACAAAGCTTGAGGACGTGCACACTATGTGAACATAGCCATAGTGTGAACCCAAGTTAATGCCTTCATAAGACCTTGACTTATTTGCTCCTTTCTTCGTCCATACACGAGCTAGCTCACCATTTGAAGTAGGCACACTACTAAGCTAGTAGGAGGTGCTAAAGTGGCTTGACTTGGTCCATTAGGAGCTAGTGTTACTTCATTGAATTCTTTGGTATCTCCCTCATTCGGATCATCTCCTCCCCCTTGAAAAGGAATTGTCCTCAATTCTGAAATGCCATCATCATCAAGATAAGGAGAAAGATCTCCCACATTGAACGTGGCATGAACTCCATAATCATCCGGTAATTCCACTTTGTAAGCATTGTCGTTCACCTTTGATATGATCTTGTAAGGATCTTCTGCTCGTGGCATCAACTTATTCTTCCTCTTGCTTGGAAACCTCTCTTTTCTCAAGTGAACCCAAACTAAGTCACCTTCTTGAAAAAGTCTTGGTTTCCTATTTTTGTTGGACCTTCTTTTGTATGCTTCATTTACCTCCTTGATCCTTTCTCGAATTTGCTCGTGGAGTTTTATCATAGCCTTTAGTTTTGACTCCGCATCTTTATGGACTAACTCATCCTTAGGTAGAGGAATCAGGTCCAAGGGCATGTAAGGATTGATCCCATACACGGCCTCAAAAGGAGAATGAGAGGTAGCATAAGTAGGAGAGCGATTGTAGGCAAATTCAGCATGGACAAGTTTGACATCCCAATCCTTTTGAGTCTTGTTCATAAGGCCTCTTAACAACGTCCCCAAAGTGCGATTGGTAACTTCGGTTTGTCCATCAGTTTGTGGATGATGAGAAGTGCTAAATAAGAGCTTGGTTCCCACCTTCCTCCATAGAGTGTTCCAAAAATAACTAAGGAACTTTGAATCACGATCAGAGACAATGGACTTGGGTACTCCATGGAGACGTACCACCTCTTTGAAGTACAAGTCAGCTACATTGCTAGCATCATCCGTTTTGTGGCAAGCAATGAAGTGAGCCATCTTTGAAAACCGATCTACCACCACCATGATAGCATCCTTTCCCCTAGCGGTTCTTGGTAAGGCCACAATGAAATCCATGGGCACATCTTCCCATGGTCTATTAGGAGTGGGTAAGGGCATGTAGACTCCGGGTTTGAAAGAACTTTTAGCAAATTGGCAAGTCACACACTTGCTTACTACACGTTGGACACTCCCTTGCATCTTTGGCCAAAAGAAGTGCTCCTTTAAGACCTCCAAAGTTCTTGTGATGCCAAAATGACCCGCTAATCCTCCCCCATGAGCTTCCCTAACCAGCAATTCTCTAATGGGATGCTTGGGTACACAAAGGCGGTTTCCTTTGAAAAGAAATCCCTCCTGCAGAACAAACTCATCAAAAGCTCCCTCCTTGCATTTGGTGAAAGTTTCACCAAAATCAGCATCATTGTTGTAGTAATCTTTTAGAGTTTCAAATCCGAGCAACCTCACATCCAAAGTAGATAGTAGAGTGTAGCGGCGGGATAGTGCATCAGCTACCACGTTACTTTTACCATCTTTGTATTTTGAAGAGAAATGGAAGGATTGCAAGAATTCCACCCACTTGGCATGCCTTGGACTTAACTTTTGTTGGCCATTGATGTACTTTAGGGACTCATGATCTGAATGGAGAATAAAATGGTTAGTACGAAGATAATGACTCCAATGATCAAGAGCTCTTACTATTGCATAGAACTCCTTGTCGTAGGTGCAATAGTTCAGCCTTGCTCCATTGAGTTTCTCTGAAAAGTAGGCAATGGGACGCCTATTTTGCACAAGAACAACACCAATTCCTACTCCACTAGCGTCACATTCCACCTCAAATGGTTGAGAGAAATCAGGAAGGGCTAGGATAGGAGCGGAACACAACTTCTCCTTGATGGTTTCAAAGGCTTCTTGGGCAGCTTTGGACCAAACAAACGCGCCTTTCTTCAAGCATTCGGTGATAGGACTTGTGATAGTGCTAAAATCTTTAATGAACCTCCTGTAAAAGGAAGCCAAACCATGGAATGATCTTACTTCTGTAATGGTGGAAGGAATTGGCCAAGTACGTATGGATTCCACCTTGGTTTGATCCACGGATACTCCATCTTTGGACACCACGTAGCCAAGGAACACTACACTCTCCACAAAGAAAGCACACTTCTCCTTCTTCCCAAAGAGTTGTTGCTTGCGAAGTGTTGTAAATAGTAGTCTTAAGTGCTCCATATGCTCCTCCAAAGACCTGCTATACACAAGAATATCATCCAAGTAAACCACAATAAAACGACCTAAGTAGGCCTTAAGTATTTCGTTCTGGGTACTAAATGAGTAATTTTTCAAATGTTATTTTTAACTCACGATTTTCTTACTCGACATACTTTTATGATTTAGGTTTTCAGATATAAAGTCATTTTTCAAAAAAAATAAAAATAAGGTTTATTATTTTTAACAAATTAAAAACGAAAACAATACGATTTTCAACACTTTCTTTTAAATCTTTTAAAATACATACACATCATAAAAGTGGACCAAATTTTTATTTGGGATACCTATATTTGTACGTAACTTAACCCCATAAATTTAGATTAAAATATTTTATAAATGTTCTTAAATAAAATCATCTTTTCAAATCTGATCCATTTTAGTACAAATTTTATAAATGAAAATATATATGATTTATTTACATGAAATTTGACGCGCATAAACTAGACATCATCAGGTACCTAATATTTTTTTTTCAAGTCCAAAAACAATGTTTAACATCAGGAAACATATTATTTACACATGTAGTACATAAAATCATACAGTACTAGTTTACGAAATAAATCATTATTAAATATATATATATATATATATATATATATTCATATAAACTTACATTTCATATTTTTAATATATACTAGACATTCAGATCTAGAACTATCATGAAGGAACTTAAGGCTAATTCGAAACGTATTTTACACAGAAAAATCGTAAACATACATCATACATCACAGAAGTCATTTTACAGCACGTATTGTTAAGTGATAAATCAACAAATAGTTAACTTTAAACTTGGTGATCTAATGATTTAGTTCTAAACATGATATTATATGTTAGTTAGAGTCTAAACACTATACTACGAGATTTGAGGGCTAAGAAAAGTTAGGTTACCTTAAGAAAAAATAATTGATTCTACAACATGTAAGAAAACGAAGATCGATGCTCCTTTTCTCTGGTTCATCTTCATAAATTAGTTAGAATGACATAAAAACAAACTAAGTTAGTTGTTATACTATTAAATAAATTTGAAAATAAGTAGTATAAGATAAGAGAAAGAAGGGATTTGAGCTCTTCAAATGGTGGTGTAAGGCTTACGAACTTAGGATTATTTTGATGGTTTTTCTTCGGTCTTTAGAAAGAATTTTGAGGAGGATGTTAGGTGGATGAACATATGAGTTTAAGGATCACATAATGGTGATTATAAGGGCACTTGGTTGTGCCTTTAGTGAGGGAGCAAACAATGGACAAAGAAATGACAATTGCTTCAAATGGGTAGTCATATTTTTGAAGGTACATTACCCTATTTGGTGTTTTTGATTAAAAAAACATTTTTTTGACCCTTGAACTTCAAGGTGACGGTATGGAGTGTGTAAGGATGATATTTTGGAGTTATTTTGGTTCCACAAGGGTTAGAAAAGAAGTACGAAAATCAAAAGTCGAGAAACGATTCGTCGATGACGATTTTCGTTGCAAAGGGGTTGTCCCGTGAAATACTTTTATGATTCACTAATAAAATACAATTTTTAATATGACCATTGTTTAGGTCTTGGAAAAATAATAAAGTTAGGTTTTTGAAACGCCTCAGTCGGAGTTTGTGTGAGAAAATAGGAACCGTTTTACAAAATCGCGCAAAATTGCGATAACGATAGAAATTTAAGTTTTGCAAACAGTGAAGTAAAATAGAAAGGTTCCAAAGGCATGAGAATTGAATATTACTATTTAAAATAGTTTGTCGAGACTCAATTTATTAATATTAATCATTATTAGAAATAACTAAAATGGTCAAAAATACAGGGTGTTACAAATTCCAATAATGCATGTTACCATATTTTCTTTTGCATGTTGTCCACTCCTTGATGTAGGCAGCCTTGTCTATTAGCCCAATCCTCTGTAATTACTCCAAAATAACTAAATTTCACGTATGCGAAATCTATACAATTATACCCCAAAAATTCAATTACGTCACCAAATATACTCCTAAACCGGCCCTACTAACACGTACAAATTACGACCTATCAACATCCGAAACCCGATTTAATCCGAATCGAACCGAAATTGAACTAAACTTTATATAGCCGATTAATACCTGAACCTGAATATATCTGAACTGATAATAATCAAACTAATTGACCTGATTCATAAGTAATTACTCCATTATTTTTATAAAAACATTTTCAATTTAAGGATTTTTTCATTGATCCTTTATTTATTAATGACATTTTGAATTATTAAGTATAAATTGAAAAATATAACAAACATTAAGCCAAATTTTGAATCTTTAACTCAAGAAAATTATTACCCAAAACTCACCTAAACCGATATTGACTCGACCCCACCTACACTCGACTCAAAATAACACAAATTGGTAGAGTGGTTAACCGAAATGAACCCGATTGTTATTGAACTGAAACTGGAAGTAAGGTCGACCCTATTATAACCGAACGGATCTAACCCAATACGAAATCGAAACGAATGAATCACTCGTTTGCCAGTTCTACTCGTCACAATGGTACTATTGTGAAACCAGCGGCTAGCAATTTGTAAGACACTCTCTCTTCTTAGAATCATGTTTAGGGTATCTCATTCTTCACAAAGTTCCTCTTTTTTTTACAAACTGGTAAAGATGTCTTAGGTACACATTCTTCTTTTTCTGAACACTTACAAGAAAAAGAAAAAAATATTCCAGAAGTGGCTCTATGTAGGAGATACCAATCAGTTCAACCGTTGAAATTCTTACAACTGGTACCAGTAGGAAAGTGCGGGACAGGCGTGGCATAGGGCCCAGGCACGACCCAAGCACTCGCAGGAGCTGGACCAGACTCTTTTATCTGGATCTGGCCTTGGCCCGGCCTCGACTCAGGTTGATGGCTGGACTAGGGGTTACGCTAGGCCATATGGCAGGCCACACACAAACTTTCTAGCTGGTTTCTATGAAAGGGCAGGTTAAACAGTGCGTCAGTAACAGAACATGAGACTTTGGAATATTGAAAGAGAAAGTCAACTCAAATTGACCATAAAATTTCTACGGAGTACATCTCTTCACGAGACTTTAGACTGAACTACAGAGTTTACCTTCATGTAGGATTACATCTCATTTAACAGGTTTTACAACTCTACTTGCCTACCTCTAACTCGAATGACACTAATTTTCCGACATTTAATTAGTACACCTTCTTTTGAGATTCTTCAGGGTTGATCCTTCCATGTTGAGCAGATGTCAGCTACTGCTTCGCCAACTGTTAAGTAAAGCCCTTGTGCTCCAAAGGATTCCAACACCTTTGATTGATCTAGCTTTTCAGTTACATTGGCAGCAGGATTTGTCAACACGAGTTGTAACGATTTCCTTTCCATTGTCTTCCTAAGCTCACCTAGAAGTTCAATCCCGCAAGTGTCGATAGATGATACAGCTGCAGGAGAAAAAAATAGCAAATCGGTTAAAAATGTCTTTAACTTCATTAAAAAAAACTAGGACAAAAACACAGGCACATAGTGCTTTGTTTTTTAGCAAATTGCACATTGAATAGTTATTTTATGGTACTTCACTACTTCAAGCCTGTAATATTGTTTACAGTTCCCTGGATTTCGTTCCACGATAAAACTACTTGTGAAAAAAATTTGCTTGAACTCAAATAATCTTACTTGTCATATCCAAAATCACATATTTGATCTCACGCTCATTGTTGGCTTTGACACGTTCCTCCTCTTCTCTAACCCATCTAAGAATCCTGCTTTGATAAGATATCGAAGTTATCATTTTTTTTATCAGTATAAAATTTGTAGTTGAGCAAAATTAGGGAAAACTTCTTTACCTTTCTTGTAAATAAGTCGAGTTTGCAAAGTAGATTGGAGACTCTATGGCGAGGATTATAAAAGATGGAACCCGTTGTGCTTCTTTATATCTTCCAAGGCCCTGGTAGATCTGTGTACCGGGAATGTTTCCTAGTATTGTAGTGTTTGGCCTTGTTACGTTCAGGAGAATCTTGAACACTGATACCCCGACCTGATATTTAACTTGGCGATGAGATTTAATCTTCAAATATACGGAGTAAATGCTATGAATTTAGAGGAAGAGAACTTGAACACATCAACATTCAACAATAGAGTTTACTTACAGAGATAGCAAGACCAAGTGGAACCGAGACAAAAAGTACACCGAAGAAGGAGCTCATACAGGCTAAGAAATCGAGTTTATCGACTTTCCACAGTCGAAAGGCAGCCTGATAGTCAATCAAACCGATCACTGCAGTGACTATGATAGCAGCTAAGATGACAGTGGGCGTGTAATGAAACAATGGCATGAGGAATAGAAGTGTCACTAGAACCGCTGATGCCATGACTACGTTTGATAATGCAGTCTTAGCTCCTGCATTATAGTTCACAGCTGACCGAGAAAATGAACCTGCAAATCATGGGTTTAATAATTAGTCATCAGTGTAACTTCCGAGATTCTGTGTTCTTTTTGGTTTGCACCATCCGGTTGAGCCAAGATCCAAGTCAGGTAGGACTACAAGGGCGCCACAGCTATACCTCCGGAGATTTAACTCTGGTATACAGGGTATCCATCTCTCTAGATCTCTAGTTAAATCAGCTCAACTGTTGAGCCACATCAACTAACCCCTAACTAATTTATTTTAGTCCCCATGTACGATGAGTTGGGAAAGACAATGTACGAGAGATGTGGGGATTGACTCATTGACCCGTATAATTTTCTACCAGAACCCAAATCACATAAATTGAGTCAAGATTCCTCGACGGGTTGGCTCTTCATTCTGGTTGTATCATAAATCCAGATCTGGATGGAAAAGGAATCGGTCTAGCTCGGCCCATTGTCAACCGTATTTGTGAGACATGTTGATGATGCAATATACTGGTAAAAACTGAAAAGGGACTGATTTTAGTACCTGTAGTAACATAGCAGGAAGAGCAAGAACCAACCATGTTCATGAGACCAATAGCCATCATTTCCTTGTTTCCATCAACTTGGTAGTTCTCAATGGCTGCAAATGTTCTTCCAACAGCAATTCCTTCCTACACATCAGAGTGGAAAACTATTCCTTTAACAGCAGAATCAGGATTTACCTAATTCCGCCTATCGCCCTACTATTCGCGAATCGATTCGATCGAATTCCGAATCCGTATCAGAGCGAATTATAATGTTTGGTTACAATTATACCGAATTATACTCTATTTTTAGCGAATCGCAAATCTGGTAACCCTGAGCAGAATCATGTCCATTTATCACGACACGTCAAAGATTACCTTCTGTTGCATGACTAATACAATAAGAGGGATGATAGTATGTCATGTGATTAGACTTACCGTGAGAGCAAGAATGCCGCTAACAATGCCAGTTTTAATTGCAACAGCTAGATATGACCCATGAAAGTACAGCATGTTTGATGAAGGTGGATTAAGTCCCTTGGGCAAATAACCAATCTACAAGTTGAAAATTTTTCATTCTGCATTAGGCCTTGGAGAATAGTACAAATACTGGTACGCAGATTTTTTTTTTAATGCTCAAATTTAAGAAATAAAATCCAGACTTTTCTTACAATTGGGATTTGACGTGAGGTGGGTTTGATAGCAAAAACTATTACAGTGGACAGGATAACCGACATTAGAGGTGCTGCTGCAGATATCCAAAACAGCTTTGGCATTCTAGCACTCTGAAAAAAAAACAAAAAAAAAATATTGGTTTAGGTTTCTTGGATCTGGTCAATCAAGTGATTCTCGAGCAGTGTCTATTGAGGTTTTGTTTCAGATTAGTCATTTTCAGGTACCGATATTCATTTTCGCTGTTGATATTTTCTTGCTAGACCATACAAATTCGATTTATCTACATGTATACCAGGGTTACCTAATTCGGTCTATCACATTGCGAATCAATTCAATCGAATTCTGAATTCGTATCAGAGCGAATTATGATGTTTGGTAATTTGGTTACAATTATACCGAATTATACTCTATTTTTAGTGAATCGTGAATTCGTGATACGAATTCGAATCGAGTGAATCACGTATCTGGTAACGCTGATGTATGTCTTTGGCAGGTTTTCTGATGTATTTGGTCTTAAAGGAACCATTAACTAACAATCAAACAAAACCAAGCAAACTTTAGTTTGTAAGAGCTTGACTTTATCATGATGACAGGAAACCTGGCAACTTACAATTTGTCTTGATCCGAGAAGAAGGAAGAGAAACGTAAAACCCATCAAAATTGTCTGCCACGACCACTGCAATAAAGAACAACAAAGAAAATTGGAGCACAAAATCAGATTAGGAAAATTGTACGTTCTTGACGTTTCAGGCTATAAAAGTACTCCGTACCTCGTTTCTGTACTTAAGAACAGAGGACAAAACAGGGATGAGCTGCATTTGGGTAGTGAAGTGGGTCATCCCCAGTAACCCTTTCAGCTGTTGTAATGACACTATCACTGCTGCTCCAGCCATGAACCCAATCAAGGTTGCTTTTGATAAAAAATCTATTACAAATCCCAACCTGTCATCAAACCATTAGTTCTCATTATTCACTGAAATACAACTTCCATTGCATTATAAATTGATACAAACTCATACGAGACTATTGTAGTGTACAAGGGACTAGTTTCATGATATATTACTCAGTTTATAATATCCATCGTAAACGACTTGATTGTCGTATTCAATTAATCTTAAAATAGTCCTAGACGTTATTAATTGTTTAAAAAATCACTCGATATACTTTAAAAAAACAGTTATTTTAGCATGGTACTCCTCCAATTGAACATCGTCCACCCACTTTCTTTTTGTATTATGAAAACTATTCAATGTAAAAAGAATCGCAAAATTCTACTCCATATATTGAAATGTGACAATGCACTCTGGAATCTGGATATTATAATTAGGTGACAAATTATTTTTTCACCTAACCCATTAGAGAGATACTCCGTTTTATGAATAAACCACAGAACGAGTAACCCAAATGCAAAACTTAGGTACAGAAACTTTACTGGTACAAAATATCTTACGGAATTAAGTTGTTATACCCATTTTTGTAGGTAAAATAGCTTTATTGACTCTTTAATAAATCAAATTCCACCTTTTAAACTTGCATCCTTCAAATATCACAAATTCTTCACTGTAGCCAATATATTCGTTATACTATTATGATAAATGGAGAGGTTATTTAACGATAATAATATCAAATATAGAACGTCTTTCCAAAATAATACCAATTTCAAAAAAATCTGAGAATAATACGTATTATTAGGGTAGTTACACCAGAGTAGCATAACTCATAAGTGACTTTATAACCTGCTACATCAGGTCACCTAATTAATATTTAACCTGCTACTTATCCTCCATCCTCCTCATTAGACCCGGGTAACGGGTGAACCGATTCAGGTTTGGGTCGGGTCAACTTCAGGTCGGGCTACTTTCGTGTTATAATAATTGGGTTGACTTCGGGTCGGGTTCGGCTCATTCTCGGGTTTGCTGTTTTCAATTTTTTTAGGGATATTGACTCGTTTTTTATAATAATAGTCGGTCAGTTTTTGGTTAGCTCGTGTCAATTTGGATTACGGGTTAATCAGCTCTTCACTTTAGGTGTCGGGTCGAGTCGGGTTCGGTTTGACTTATTTGGGTTGGGTCAGTTTTGTCAGGTCTATAATAATATCAAAATTAATGTGTTGATGTTGGTGTAGTATTGTGTTATTAGCTAAATTTTGTGAGGTTGAAGGAAGAGGAAGGCGGAGGACCATTAATGACTTTTAATGCTCCGTACACTGAGCAAGTGAAAATGAGTGAATTAATATGAAATAAATTAAAAGCGAAAAAGAAAGGTGAACGGGTTCTACCGGTAGCTGGTTACATACTACTCCGGTTTAACTATTTTAAAAGTACGTATTACTCTCAGATTTATTAAAATTTGAATTATTTTTTTGAAGACGCTCTATAGTTGGTATTATTATTGTTAAATAAAATTAAAAGTGAAAAAGGAAGGTGGATGAGTTCTATTGGTAACCGGTCACTTATACTGAGTATTATTCTCAGATTTATTAAAATTGATATTATTTTGGAAAGACGTCATATAGTTGGTATTATTGTTGTTAAATAACCCATAAATGGAGTATACTTTTAGATAGAAAATGACAAAACTGCTTTGACCTTATCCATTTAAAGGTTTAATATTTGAGTTGTTATAGCAATATGGCCGAGAACTATTCGTTTATATCTCGTTTTCATTGCTATCTTTCACATTTACTTTTCCAATAAAGGTTCTTACTCTTGAGTTTGTCACCAAGAACTTTATAAGTAAAAGTTCTTCCATTGTCCATGACATTGTCATATAGTTCTTCTTGTTTAAAATTTAAGAACTAAGTTCTTACGTTTATCTAAAAAATTAAAATAATTTGGTTAGAGAAGAAAAATAATAATGGGATCCATTTAAGAACAAAATAACAAATTCTTCCATCTAAAAGTTCTTAGATTTAAATTATTGTGAAAAATGACATGGCATAGGATTCCCTCTACTTTTGATTATTTTCATTGCTTTTCTTATTAAATGTGTCAATATATATAATCTCTTGACCTGACAACAATAAGAATCACGTAACCAAAAGAAAAACTCTTGGATTTCAGTGAAACCATCGTGAATTCGTGACCAACAACGTTTGTACAGGTGAAATATTTGAAGTGTAACACAAGCAAATTCCTAATGACATGTTTGATATATTCCCCTGAAGTTTTCAGAAATTAAGTGACGATTTTGGATTTCTCCTAAACTTAATTTTCAGCTTTATTCTCAAATCTCAAACCAACTTTACAGAATCTAAACCCACTATTAATACTGTAGTATGAAAGAGACATATAGTTTAAATGTAGTATGAACCGAAAATAATTGAAAGACAGTTTTCATAGATACAGAGTACTCCGTATTTAATACTCTTCCTTTCTTTCTTTTTTGGGTCGCTTACGTAAGACTTTCCTTTTTTTATTTTAGATACAAAATACTTGGTTAATATTTATCCATCTTTTTACTTAGTCAACCTCAATCACTTATTTTCCGTCCCTAAAAATGTGACCAAAACTAACAGAAAGATCATACGGAGAAATAGAAAGGAGGGAGTAAAAAGTACTTCGTAAGTCATTAAGTAATGGTTGTATAGAGCAGTCTTAAGTCTCGTTTGGTTAATTTCTATTTCCCGGGAAGTGCAACATCCCATAAATTGTATTTCTGAGAAGTTGTTTGGTTACTCAAAGTGAAAAAATGAGAGACTCAAATTTACCAAGTTGCAATTACGATGTGGGAACTTGCTCACCAACTCCCACCTTCGTGGGTTGCACTTCCCACATCCTGATTTCTTTCAAATGACTTTTTTATCCTTATATAATCATAAATTTCTCACTTTATAAACCTAATTTTTCATTCACTCTCTATTTATTATTTCTCAATCGGTCTAACTACCAATGTCTGAGATGTTTTAATAGAGTTTCAAACTTTAACTAGTAAACTTTCTAGGAAATGCAACTTTCTCCAGAAATAAGTTATCGAATGAACCAAACGAGACTTCATATACTCCTATAAGAAAGAATTAAGGGATAAAAAAGCAGTGTACCTAAGAAAACCAAGAGAAACCTGGAAAACACCGGCAAAAAAGGTAGCAGTAAAAGCAAGCTTAAGATAGAGAATTGGTTCTTGAGTAGGCGATACTACTTCACTAAGCATTGTCCCCATTACTAATGATGCTATTGAAACTGGCCCCACTGCTAAATGCCTTGAACTTCCGAGTATGGAGTATATCAAGGGTGCCACAAAACTTGAATCTGTATGTATTCCCCAAAATAAAATAAATAAATACAGTACTCCGTAATTTTTTTTGCACATGTACCGTAAAAGAGACAAAATAATTAAAAATACTGGTACATAAGGAGTATATCATGTTTACCATGTTGTTTTAATTGGTCTAATAACATGAATACATGATCATCATGTCATTGTCAATGTCTTACCCTCTTACTCCTTTTTGTAAGAGGTTAGAATGTATAGTATGCAACTTTTTCAATACGATTCTTAGATACTCAATGGGGTTGTTTACAAAACAACCATTTTCAAAGGTGAAATGACCATTTATCATCATAATAGACGAGTCCTACCCATTTTCACATTCACTCAATGCAAAAACATGATAGTATACTATTTGTGCTTCCCTCTTTTCTTTTTGTTAAGTAGAGGACCGAGAACACTTACCTTGCTGACTGAAGTGATCCTTGATCATATGAGTACCATATGTAACTCTATCGGCTAAACTAGCTTAATACTCTTATATGCATTCCCTTATTAGTCCATGCAGATATATCAGAAAGAATGACCCAAAAGCAAAACAGATAGTAGAGGATGTATGATTTGAGATAGTGATAATAGATGGACAATCTGATTAACATGATGATACATCCCCCTGTTTCATTATTTGTCATTTTATAACAAATGAACAAGAATGATAGAATTGTTGGTACTAGACTAGTAGTGCTAAAATTTTGATAATATAACTTACATAGTCCAATGATTGGCGGCAAGTTAGCAAGCTTTGCGTAGCTAATTCCCTGTATTCCAAACATTAATTTTAGTTGTAGGTTAGAGTGTGTGTTTATCATAAAGATCATACTCCGTATAATAATAAGATCAGACTACTTTAACTATTCCGTATCAACATTATTAATTTCAGTGAACACATCTACTGGATAGATTAACTTTCTTTACTTTCATGATATCTCTAAACTTGAACTTTTTTCGACCCCTCCCAATGTCTCTCTCTCTCTCTCTCTCAGCATTAATTAACTGCCACTAAAATCATACATCTTTTGCATGTTATAAAGGCCCCTCTTCATCAAAATCGGCATATTCTTGGAATCTTGATTATACGTTTTTCAGAAACAAGTAACCGAATGAAGACGATCCATTAAAAACATTCAACCCACAACGACGTAACAAATTTCAAAGAATTGAAGAAGGATGTTGGCATGTGTTGTGATATGTATGTACGTACCTGAGGAATGGCAAGGCTAGCAATGGTGAGACCAGAAATAAGGTCTGACCTTAAGAGAGTAAGGGAGTAGTTAGGAGCCCATTGAAAAACAGGGAAGAAAAACTGTAAAGCAAGAACGAATTTCTTAAGGGATGTTTGGTTCTTGAATCTGTCTAGTGGATTATCAGGGAAGAATATCTCTGATAACCTCTGCTTCAGTTTCTCACAGCAGCTTCTTTTGGGAGGAAGGCATACTTGGTGTATCTCAAAACACGGATGGTTATTGTTGTTGGTGTTGCCCAATTGCTGGTTTTGGGTTTCGTTTGTTTGGTTTGGAATGCTGATTGTGGTTTCTAGACATGCATAGTTATTATTATCATCGTTAGTATTACTATTATCAGGGCTTGACAGGTCTTCCACTCTATTTACCATTGCTTTGGTGTTTTTTTGAAAGGAAAAGTGTTCTGTTTTCTTTCTTCAATCGGAGTTGGATTGTGTTTGTTCACTTGTTTTGAGGAGGGAGGAATAGGGAGAATGGAAGTGGGATTTATAGGACTTGATTTGAAAAGGGAATGCATGGGTGTATGTGGGGCGTGGGACAATGTGAGTAGAGAAATAAAAATTGATACCGAAATATTCGTCGTATTATTATAAGTGCGTTAAATATTTATTCATTTAAATTGAAAGAAAAATATATTTTTTCTTTCGAAATAATTATTTTGTTTATTACCTAAATAAATAGATAATATTTGATCCGTTATAATAATATGATGGATGATCGGTCGAAAATGTAGTAGGTGTTTGAGTAAAGGGTAGTTTGGTTATTCACTCTTCTCCTAAGTAACTCAAGGGTTGTGGACCAATGAGGTTGGCATCATAATTTTGACACCATATGCTTGCACTTGGAGGGTGACTTATGCTATCATGCAACAATTCACCAATGTGGCCAAATCCGTTGGGGTAAAATGTCAATTAGTCAAAAGAGCTAAATATACGCCTATACACTCGTGTTATGCTCGGTAAAAGAATCAAATGTAGGTTTGTTTCTTCAACCCAGCAGACTTGATAGCTCAAGTTCGAGATTAAAACGGAAATCTAAAGTTGATTTCCAAATAAATTTAACAAATGAAGTTCATTCTCGAGAATATTCTTTTTAATTGAATCATCTTTATACGTTTATTAAAAATACAGTAATCTCTCCATTTGTCTATTTTCTTTTCATTTGTTTTTTTTTATGGTTAGTGTTAACGAACTTTGACCATAAATATATATTGAAAAAATAAAAATGATTTATACATAAAAATCAAAAATTTGTATTTATTATCAAATTATCTTTTATAAAATACCGAAATACGTATAAGTTTCGTCAAAAAAAAGTTTCATTTACTTGTCGAAAAATACGATCAAAATACCGTCTTGGATATTGTGAAAAATTAAATGGGAAGAAATAAAAAAATGGAGGGAGTATGTCGTTATAATTTTAATCAAATGTAAAGAATTGATTGTATTCAATCAAATAAAATTTGGCTCCATATATCGTAACTTTGAGATTGTTCAATTAATTTTAGTCACATTGCCGTATGATTCGAATCTGACACCTATTTCCCAAGATATATAATCTTAACCAACCACTGGGTTAATACATCTTCCGTACACGGTTCAATGAATCAAAATCAAGAGATGATATTTTTTTAAAATGAAGAAACGTCATTAATTGGAAGAGGGAAAAAAACATTATACTTTAATGTCACCTACAAATCGATGAAGAAGAAGAAGTGTATATATAGTCTGGCCTCTTGTTTATTTTTTATCCGAAACGAAATAATTATCTTCTTAATAAAAATGAAATAGATATCAAGAATTCGATACATTACCATAAAAGATACTCCGTACGACCGTACGTAATTAGTAAAGTGAATTATTATTCTGTGAAAAAAATGTAAAGCAACCATTAAATATTAATCTTATCGCAATAGTCTATCCGACTATCCACTAAAACAAAACTAAAGGACAAGAAATAAATATTTTTCATTTCAAACTAAAGGAGAAGAAATACAATTGCGCTTCCTAATCAAACAATTTCATTTCAATCATTAAGACTCGTTCAAGGAATCACAAGATGGACATCATATTGTTACAATTTTTATTTAAAAAATGGGTCCAATATAATGCTTCAACAAGATAATTTTAGGATGAAAAAAAAATATATTTCCTAAGAAAATATTGTTTACCATCAAAACAAATCTTAACATTGGTTCTGTAGACACCTGCATTTGAGATGCTCTGTAACACCCGCATTTACCTAGTAACCTTATCAAGATATCTTCTTTATAAAAGCAAACACCAAAAACCCTTATGTGGCACCCTCCATTACTCTCCATTTGAGAATAAGACTGTTTTTGTATGTTTTGTTTTTCAATTAGTTTTAAGGAGGGTATTAGGATTAGGAGTGTGTAATTCCAATTGAATTACTGCAATTAATGTTGATGCAGAAAACCGATGAACAAAGTGTAATTAAGAGTTTTTGTGTGTGTTAGAATTATAATTAGGAGTTTACCAAACCCAAACCCCTTCAAATTACAAACTGTCAACATTAATTGTTCTTCTTTTTCAAAATCTGGAAAATGTAACACTCTTTACAATACCAACGCAAGTATCAACATCATTTAATATTCACCATAATTTTTTAACCTTCCTCTAAATTGTATTTATAGACCTCATCACAATTGCCAAATCTCGGAGATTTAGTTGATTTAAAGTCCATTAATTTTTTTTTTAATTCAATCAAAATCAATCTGAACATTTTTGTAATTTGATTTGAGGTAGATGATGAAGTGACAGGCTAAAGTCGTATGCCTCAAATTACAATTTATAATCACTTATAACCAACTATCTAAAACAATAGTATAATGGAAATAAGGGTCGAACCCACAGAGAATTGGTTTAACTATAACTGCGTACTAATGTAAAACGATAAATAACTAATTAATTACAGAATAAATAGGGGGTTCTGAATGATTGTCTAATAACTAAAACTAATAAAGATGAAAACTTTAAGTAAATCAAATGATTAAAAGGTCTCGGGTCAAGTACAAATCAACAACTTAATCACAATTGATCATCGAAATCCGGTTCAAATTATTATTTTTGACTACTTTATCGTGAATCATGGATTCTAATCTTTCTTACAAATAACTAATTAAAACGTAATAAGTTCCCTCTAGGGTTTTTCTCTTGAGAGGGTCTGCTCCTAGGTTTTACTAGGAAACGGCCCCTGACTTGTCAGGCGCCAATCATTACCAAACCATCAATCATTGATTCTGTCACGTTGATCTCCTTTTCATCAGGTTTCTCTTTTCCTTTTTCTGTCCCTTGGTGTGTGTGTTCGTGTGCTTGTCGTTGTGCGGTAGGGCTGTGGTTTGCTGTGCAGTTTGTTGATCTTTTGTTTTGTGTTTTTGTTTTGGTTATCTTGTGTGTTCCGCTATGGCTCTAAATTTAATTGATTTAAATGCTGCGGGGGTGGAGGAGAACACTAACGATCAAGATGATAATAGGGTACCGGCGGTCAAATGGGTTGTGGGGGAGGAGGAGGCGGCGGTAGGGAGGCAATCCCAATGTATTGTGGGAAGGTTATGGACGGAACGTCACGTTAATCTCCGGGCTTTGATCGATACCATGATCATGGCTTGGAAACCTAAAGGGGTGGTGGTGGATAGAAAGGCGAAAACTGTAACGTTCAAGTTTGATCTTGAAAGTGATAAAAACCGAGTTCTCGAGGAGCAACCTTGGCACTTTGAAAGACATGTCATGCTTTTGGCAGAACTTCGCAGCGATGTGATCCCTACTGACGTACCACTCTTTTTCTCTCCAAGTTGGGTTCGGATATATGACCTCTCTATCCTTGGGCGTCTTAATGCGGAGAATGCTAGTAATATCGGGAATACTTTGGGACTCTTCGTTAAGGTGGACAACTCTGTTACTCCAGAGATCAACCGGTCGATGCGGCTGAAGGTCATTCTTGACGTCCGGAAACCATTGCAAGACTCTATAATGCTGCGGACTAGAGGGGGAAAACAATGGAGAGTGAAAGTGTGTTACGAGAGTCTACCTATTTTCTGCTACGTGTGTGGCCACTTGGGCCATGGCGAGAAGGATTGTAGTGATAGAAAGGGTCCCATTGGGGAGGGCAGACGATATGGGGATTGGCTCAAAGCTTCTCCTTGGAGGGTGGCGGGTCAGGCTTTGAGCAGAAGTGAGGGGGGGGGGGGAATGGGTGGTGTGCCCGAAGACTCTTTGTGGAGGATACGTCGAAACAAAGCGAAGAGGAGGTTCTAGCGAGAATGGTGGAACAGCTGAGGGGTGTTCACATCAAGTAAACTACGCCTGTTACCGAGGTCCGGGGTAACGAATGTGGACCTGTGAAATGCTCGAATGAGGCTGGGCCGACTTTGGTGGGCATCCAGGGAGAGGTGGGAGGGAGCCATGACGGATCTGAGCTGGTGCAAGGGGCAAAGGGGGGCTTGGTGCGACCACGAAAATTCCTGAAAGTGGTTCGCCCCAACCCGGTGGGAGGGACGAAAGGTAATATTGTGGTTGAGGAAAGGCAGGAAGTAGGGGCGAAACGTAAGTCGGGTGAACCCGTAAGAGAGGATGGTGAGGCGGGCGATGAGGAGTTACGTAAGCGACTTCGAGGAGAGAGGGTTGACATGGAGATGCATACTCAAGTAGCGGTGACTGGCGGAGACCAGCACCGCGAAGAGCAATGAAAATATTAAGCTGGAACTGTCAGGGGTTGGGCAACCCCCTGACGGTTGGCTCCCTCACCGAGCGATGTTGGAGGGAGTGCCCAAACATCGTCTTCGTTATGGAGACGATGATGAGTGGGAGCGATCTCACTACTATTAGGAGTATGTGTGGTTTTCGTGACGGTATTTGTGTGAATAGTCGTGGTCAATCAGGGGTATAGGTATGTGGTGGAGGGATATAGATGCGAATCTTGTCTCTTATGACGACAATCATGTTGTGGTGGAGATACTGGATGCAAATGGGGTGGCTCAATACCGTGCGGCAGGAGTCTATGGATGGCCTGAGCTCTATAACAAACATAGGACCTGGGATTTGATCCGTAGTATCCATCGTGCCTCGCCGGTTCCACTCATCCTCTTTGGTGATTTTAATGAAATTTTGAATCGCGAGGAGAAAGAGGGAGGACGTATTAGAAGTGAGCGATACATTGACGCATTCCGGGATGTGATCGATGATTGTGCGCTCCATGACTTGGGCTATACAGGCAACAAATTCACGTGGCAACGAGGACGCTCTATCCAATGGTTTGTTCGGAAAAGGCTCGATAGAGCTATCGCTTCGAGCGGGTGGAGGGACTTGCACCCGGAGATGGAGGTCGTACACTTTCCAATTTATGCCTCTGATCATGCTTAAATTTTGATTAGACCGAAGGTAACTTTGGAGGTGGGTGGGCGTCGGCGCTCCTTTCGGTTCGAGCCGATGTGGTTATCTGAAGCTCAATGTGGTGAAGTGGTTCATGATTCATGGAGAGGGAGCAGTGGGGCCGGTATTATGGAGCGTATCAACCAATGCTCCGCTCATCTGAGCTCTTGGGCGCGGGGTAAGTTTGGGGATGTGAATAGAAGGCTAAAGCAGGCTGAGGAGAAGCTGACCCGGTGGCAGAGGCAACCGGCATCTGCAAGTATGCTGGAGAATTGTTTACGTCTCTCTGGCGAGACAGCCCGGTTACGTCAGCAAGTTGAAACTTATTGGCATACGAGAGCAAAGGCGAAGGAGCTTAAAGATGGGGATAGAAATACAGCATACTTCCATCATAAAGCTAAGCAACGATGTAAACGGAACATGATCACGGGCATCGAGGATGAAGACGGGGCCTGGCAAACCAGGGTAGAGGATATTGAGCGTGTTGTCTCGTCTTATTTCTCGAACCTCTTCACTACAGGCGGACCGATGGACATTGATGAGGCCCTGAGTTGTGTACCGGACAGATTGACGAATGACATGAATGCTAAACTTGACAGGCAGATAACCGAGGAGGAAGTTCGCCAAGCTTTGTTTCAAATGCATCCTAATAAAGCCCCGGGAGGTGACGGTATGAGTGCTTTGTTCTTCCAGAAGTATTGGGATATTGTGGGTGGGGACGTATGTGATTTTGTGCGTGGTTGGTGGGAGGGTAATGTTGACCTGAGGGAAGTGAATAAAACTGTGGTTGTGCTAATTCCTAAATGTGGGTCACCTCGTAAAATGACGGAATTTAGACCTATTAGTCTGTGTAACGTTATTTATAAGGTGATCTCTAAACTACTGGCCAACAGGCTAAAACCTCTTCTCGACGGTCTTATTTCTGAAAACCAAAGTGCCTTTATCACAGGAAGACTGATTACGGACAATGCACTTATAGCTTATGAGACCTTCCATGCTATGAAACGGGGTGGCGAAGGAAGGGACGGGTCTGTTGCCCTTAAGTTGGATATGAGCAAAGCCTACGACAGAATTGAATGGAGTTTTCTCGAGTCGGTAATGGCGCGGCTGGGTTTCTCGGTGGGTTGGAGGACACGAGTCATGAACTGCGTGACATTAGTGTCGCATACATTCCGAGTCAATGGGAAATTGTTGGGGTCTGTTGTACCGACTCGGGGCTTACGACAAGGGGACCCAATCTCACCGTATCTCTTCCTCCTCTATGCTGACGTGTTTTCATTGCTACTTAGGCGTGCGGCGACGGGTCGGGAGATTAGTGGCATTCGTGTTTGCCGGGGTGCACCTCGAATTTCACATTTATTTTACGCTGATGACTGTATCCTTTTTGCTAGAGCAAATATAAGGGAGTGCTCTACTTTAGCTAATATTATTAGCTTGTATGAACGAGCCTCGGGGCAGAAGATTAACTATACTAAGTCGGAAGTTGTCTTTAGCAAGAAGGTCACGGCTGATCATCGAACTTTAATTAAAGATTTACTCGGGGTACGGGAGGTGGACAAGCATGAAAAATATTTGGGGCTGCCAACGATTATTGGGAGGTCAAAAAAGGAGATCTTCGCGTGTATTAAAGACCGTATTTGGAAGAAGCTTTGAGGTTGGAAAGAACGATTGTTGTCAAAACCCGGCAAGGAGATTGTCATCAAAGCGATTGCCCAAGCTATCCCAACGTACATGATGAGCTTGTTTACTATTCCGGAGGGGCTTATCCAAGATATTCATAGCATTATTGCTAAGTTTTGGTGGGGTTCCACGGACTCCAAACGGAAGATACATTGGTGGTCTTGGGACAAGATGTGTCGGCCGAAGAGGGAGGGAGGAATGGGTTTTCGTAATCTGGCCGTGTTCAACCAAGCATTGCTAGCGAAACAAGGTTGGAGGCTGCTCACGAATCTGGAGTCGCTTGTGGGTCAAGTCTTGCGAGCTAGGTATTTCAAAAACGGGTCTTTTTTAGACGCGAGAAGGGGGCACGACCCTAGCTTTGTGTGGCGTAGCTTATGGAATGCAAAGCCGACCCTCATGGATGGATTACGCTGGCGGGTAGGGAATGGGTAGTAGGAGATCCGCGTTTGGGACAGTGATTGGGTCCCGAGAAATGGTGGTTTTCGGGCTCTCCATCCTAATCTTAATGCTAATCCTGATATGAAAGTTGCAGATCTTATTGATGATAATCGGGTATGCTGGAAGAGTGCTCTTGTATGCTCCGTGTTCAACCCGGCTGATGCGAGGTCAATTCTTAGCATTCCCCTAAGCAAACGCCGGCCTAATCAATTCTAAAAACATTGATGATTTATCTAGGTCCTATTAATCAACTAAAAAGCGTACAACGGGACGTTAAACGGGATCGAAATGAGTGAACCATGGAGTTAGTCGACACTGGAGGTAAGTGTAATCCCGACCTTTTCGCAAAAGCAAAGAGGATTGTCCCAAACATAAAGATATCTTCAAGTAAGGTCACCTATATAGGCACGGGATCCGGTAACCAAGGCCTTATCACTCCATGGGGGGTCAAGATGGTCAAATGCAAACCCCGATGTAAACATCCTAGTAGAAAAAGTGGATTCAAGCTAAAAGATCAATGAATTTTTTGTTTTATTGCCATTCTAGTAGAATAGAGTTCAAAATCAAAATGGGTTGCTAACAAGGGAAGGTGAACACTTGTAAGCAAGTCTCACAATCGGGTTTTCAAAAGCATTTACCTAAACACACTAAACAAAACACAAAAGAACATAACAAAAATAAAAATAAAAACAACTACAAGTAAAGCCAAATACTCCAATCTTCTTCAAATCGTCAACACAACCACAACCACCAATTCCGAAATGTTCACCAAGTGAACCTCCAAAGCATACAAGCCCATACTCTCATGTGAATAAGGGAAGGGGAGAAGAATAAGGGTAAAAAGGTATTACCAAATGGTCTTCACATTTTAATACCTCATGTCCTCATCCTATGAAGTGGGTGGTATTCCTGCAAGAAAGGAGAGAACAAGGCAATACAAGAAAAACACTAACTACAATCCCACAACAACTACTAGAAACAACACAATTACAAATACTCCACCAATCCTCCAACAAGATACAAGCAAACATCACGATCCACAATCCCAAATGGAACAATCAAGCAAAATCTCTTCCAAACTTGATCACTTCCAAATTCTTCATCATCTATCCATGTTGCCTTCTTGTTGGAGATTCTTACAAACAAAAACAAAACACAAAAAGCGTAAATATGCACAAAAAAGCTTGGGTTGCCTCCCAAGAAGCGCGGTTTTGGCTAGGACCACAAAACCTTAGAGTTTATTTGTCTTCAAAGTGTAATCTTCACCATACCCATCAAGGGCTCGGAGGAGTAAGTCAAAGGCTCTAGAAGAGTCTTCAGAAGGGCTCATGTAGCCGAGCCAAGCTATCATGAGAAGCTTCCAAGTCGGAAGCGATAAGTGGTCTTCAAATCCACGATGCCTGGGTTTGTAGTGGTCTCCCGGGTCTTTCCACTTCACAAGTCCAAGCGACCATTTCTTTCCAAAACACCTTCTAGCTTTCCAAAATTTCACAATCACACCACTCAACATGAAAGATGGTTTAGGCTTTAATTCCCCATTGAACTTTTCCATATCTTCTCTATCGGGAATGGAGGAGTCACTAACAATGACATACCAATACATCAATGGTTTTACCACTTTAATCTCAAAGCTATCACCAAAAGAGCCTTCAATTTTCTCATTCAAAGAATTTTCAAATGTGTCATCTTCCTCAACAAATTCTTCATGAGTAGGGGATTCAAAGCATAAAGAGTCAATGGTAGTGAGTGGTTCATCCCAAATACAAGGTTTGGAGAAATCGATCTCAACAATGGTGTCCTCTAAAGGGTGTTCCGCAAAAATCCCCGACACATTGCACATCCCCATATCTTCTTCAAGTTGCGGGCCCATATCCCTAAATCTCAAAACGTCACTTGTCCCCATATCATTGTGAAGGAGAGATTCGAAACTTTTACCGGCGGTTTCTATTTCTCCTAAACCAAAGTTTAGCTCACTAACAAAGGACTCGTGATGTTCTTCAACATTCTCGCACAAGGGCAACTTGATTTCATCATCATTCCAAGACTTAACAACATTTATTACCTCACTCAACTCATCCCAAAGACTCGTATCCTCGACATTCTCGGTTGCATTTTCCATGTGGCAATTTTGAGATTCGAGTTCCTTGTTGGGAGTAAAAGTGGTGATCTCTGTCCTTGATGACAAGATGTTGTCATTCTTACCGATATCTTCAATGATCACTACTTCACCTTGAATGGGTTTCTTGGATTGCCTTTTGGGCTAAGGAAACTTGATGTCCATAGACTTTTCACCATTTTTCATCCCATTAGTGAGGGTTGATTTTTCTTAAATGACCTTGGTGAATGGCAAGGAGACTTTCGCCTTTTCGATCATGTCCACAGATTGGCTACCCTTGATATTTCCTTTTTGAACTTTAGCTTGTTGCGGAAATGGTAAAGTTGGCGCATAGATCGATGGAGGTGGAACATTGGATTCCATCTCCTCAATTGCTTGCTCGGTCACTTGCCTTCTAGCTTCCTTCAATTTTCGATGTTTTTCCTCGGCCTTTGAAACTAACTCAAATTGTTCTCGAATTCCCCGGTTTTGTTTGGGAGACTCTGGAGTAGTGGCATGTGGTGCTTTTTGTTGTTGCAAATTTGGGATTGCCTTGGTACTCAAGTGATTATGAGGGTTTTCAAACTCTTTTCCTTCTCTTTTGATAACAACATGGGCTTGACATGATGGATCCCTTGGGTGTTGAGGTTTACCGGGAAAGTCAAGAGGTGGGTGCACGGGAGCGACTAAGGCTTTGGATGCTTGTCGAGATTTCAGTAGTTCGATCCTTGCCTTGTCTTTTGCATTTTCATTCATCAAATACTCTATTGTTTTTCGGAATTCATTTAATGCATTGTCCCATTGACCGCTTCCTTGACTTTGTTGATAATTACCTTGGTTGCCAAAGAATTGAGAGGGTTCATTGTAGCTTTGAGAGTGTAATCCTTTACGACTTTGATTACCTTGGTAATTCGGGTTTCCTTGATACACTTCGTTGACTAAAGTCTTTCTCATATCAATGGTCGAATCATACCCTTGACCACTACCTTGACCATGTTGATAATTACCTTGAATTCCATAAAAAGGAGAGGGTTGATTATTTCTTTGAAAATTGAATCCTTGGTACCCTTGATTTGGCCCTTGGTTACCTTGATAATTGCATTGATACCCTTGATTAAATCCTTGATTCTGATAATTACTTCCTTGATTATGGTAATTGTTCCCTTGATTTGCAGTTTGATTATGGAAGTCCCTTTGAACATGATAGTTTCTACCTTGATCGTTGAAGTTTTCTCTTTGATAAGGAGGCATATGTGGAGGCATTTTGACAGACCCTTGGTTGAAAAATGTTTGTTGATTGAAATTGAAGGGTCTTTGCTTTGGAGGACGCTTTGCATTCATAGCCTCAAGTTTCTTGGTTAGCTCTTCCTTTTCCAATTGGAGTTTCATTTCATTGGTCATAGGAGAATTTTTATCTCCCATTTTCTTAATAAGCTTGACTTCAACTAACTTCTCTTTTGAAGAGCATACATGTTCAAAAGCATCTTCTTGAGGGAACTCATGGAAGGTATCTAGCTTTTCTTCATCGATCAAGGAATTTTTAAATTCAAACTCATTCGGAATGGTTTCATAGGAAACGGGGGAAGAAAAATCCTCGTGAGTGAGCGGTGAATGTGAATCAAGAGTTGTCTTTTGAAGGCTTTTTGGTGATGGAGGTGATTTGGGAGGTGAATGGGTTGGAGAATTTTCTTGTGGAGATGGTGTTTCTTGTGGATTTGGAGTGATGAGAGAAGTTGTAGAAGGTGAATTTTGTGGAATGAAAGGTGTAAGTGGTGTGGATGTTGGTGATATGGATGGATTTGGAAGGGATGGAAGGATAGTATGTATGGATGGTGGTGTGAGATACGGATGTGGAATCACTCTAGTTGAGATATTTATCGGGAATCTCAAGGCTTGAAATGCCATCTTTGGCTCGGGATTGAACCGAAGAGGCAATAACCTGTTCCTGGCAAACACACTCAAATAGAAGGTGAGTCTTCTAGCACCAAGTGGCACTAGGGTAGAGGGAGAACAATAACCAAACACAAAAAAACTAAAACTCAACTAACTAATCGTCGTCCCCAGCAACGACGCCATTTTGATGCGCGTCAGATTGTCGCCTATCTAACACGATCAAACAATATTTATAAACTCCAACTAACTACTACGTAGTAGCGACAAGTCGGGATCGATCCTCAAGGACGGGCTAGGTAAAGTCGGTCAAGTCTAAGTCAAAAAGTGTTCGGAGTCTATTTTTGGGGTTTTCGGGTTAAGTCTATACTAATCTACATTAAAAGGCTATAAACTATGAAAAGCTAGTCTAATAAGGAGAAGGTGTTAGGGGAAGTCGGGAATCGGAAATCGGGTTCTATTAGCCTCGGAATCGAGTTTTAGTCACAACGTCGATAAGGGAAAATGCCACCTTTCGGTTTCTTCGCCTAACTCACCTATACCCGCTTTCGCGGCGAAAGGGTAAGTCTCAAGTTAAGGTAACTTCTACCCCGAGTTTCCCCATATTGGTAGAAATGAGTCAAGGTCGACCTAGTCGCGATTCTAAGTCAACAAAGACACAAAAACCTCAAAATTGACAAATAAACAAGCAAACAACCCACCAACATCTCTCAATTCAAATAATCCAAGTTCTTCCTCCCTTAACCCCTAACAAGAAATCTACTCACAATGCATAATGAGAACTAATAAAACGATAACTAAGGAGAAATGAACTAAACAAGCCTAATAACCAAATCTAGAGAAAAAGAACAACTAAATTAGATCTAGACGAGAGATTAAATCTAGAATGAAATTAAATCTAACTAGAATTAGGGAGAGGAAGATAAATATACCGACTATGAAGGAAAACGACAATAATAATAAAATAAGGAGAAGCTTGATGAAGATGACAATGGATTTGTCACTAACCTTTTGAAAATCTCCAAAAGAACTTCAATAAAAACTTGATTACACCAAAGATGGAGTCTTTACACTAATTAAAAAGGAAGCTAATTAGATCTAAATAGGTGGAGATTTTTGGATTGTCACCCTCCAAAAATCTCCCTAATAATTAATCTACTAATAAGCTAATAATAATCTACTAATATAATCTACTACTAATTTACTAATAGCTTAGGTAGTGTTGTGGTGGAGTGGTGGAATTGTGGTGCCTTCTTCCTCAAGATTGAGGAGTTACATATATATATAGAGGAGAGAAGAGAGGGATCAAAACCCTAGTCTTCTAAGCCCAATAAGGGAAGCCCAAATGCCCATCAACTAAACTTCACCCTATCCAGTGAAATTTTGCCCTGCGGCTTGACGAATTAATCCCACCGGGTGAAATTTTACCTGGTGAAATTTTCTTCTCATTTTGCGGTTTTTGGCGCTTTTCTCCATCGGGCGAAATTTCACCAGGTGGGCGAAATTTTGCCAGGTCATTTTCGCCCGGTGAACTTCATCGGGTGAAATTTCGCCCGGTGAACTTTTTTGTCCGATATGTCATTCTGGGAGGAACACCGTCGGGCGAAATTTCGCCCGGTCAAATCTCATCGGGTGAAATTTCGCCCTGTGACTTTAGAGGGCTATAACTCTCTCGTTTGAACTCCGATTGGGGCGTGTGATATGTCGTTGGAAAGCTAAGAAAAATAAAATTTCACCTCCAACTAAAATCGCTTCGATCCGAGGTCTAGAACTCTATATATATTCATTTGAAGTTCGACCTCTCCGGTGAAGATGCCCAATGGACTATTGTTTTTCCTTTTCGCTCACGGTTTCACCTCTTGGGTTTGGACTTGTGGTTTGACTCGATCTCTTGACTTGCTCCTCAAGCTTCAATTCGCCTCTTTATTCACGAACACGTACCTAAAAGACAAAAACACACAAAAACAGTACGAAATTCTACGAAAAAGATGATAAATACGAAAAAACCAAATTCAAAATAGAAAATACGAAATATAGTAAAAAATGAGTTATATTGATGTAAAGCACACAAAATCGAGTCAAATACGAGTGAAAATAGGGGGTAAAACGGTCTAAATTTGCGTGTTATCATCACCACATTTAGGGGGTAATTTCTTTTGATAAATAGCCGACAAATATTCACTAACCTTCCCTTTCATAGCTCCCTTCAATTTGTTATTCCTTTTAATAGTACACAATTCTTTCAAGAATTTAGCATATTTAGGAATACTCTTTAAAAGATTAAGAAGGGGAATGTTTACCTCACACTTTTCAAATACCTCGTAGATATCCTTGTCGTGCTCATAACGACGGGTCCTCTTGAGTGCCTCGGGAAAAGGAACATCCGGTTCCGACACCGGTATAGTAGGAGTAATCAACTCCTCCTCTTGCACAATCGGAGTTTTCTCACCTTCCTCGATCACTAACTCCTCTTCTTGAACTATAGCTTTCTTGGCCTTCCTCTTCGGCTTGTCGGCCTTCACTAATTGTCTCCCATTTCTTAAAGATACCGCACTCACGTTTTCCTTTGAAAGAATGGTTTGACTAGGTAGTTTCCCCGAATCTCGAGCCTCCAACCTACCAATGGCGGTCGCCATTTGGCCCACTTGAGTTTCCAAATTTTGAATGCTAGCTTTGTTCTCCGTGTGATTTTGAAGAACTGTAGCTTGAAGGTTGGACATTTGACTCGTAACTGTAGCTTGATTAGCAACTAAGGCACGTATCATGTCCTCAGTTGACATTTGACTACTAGGTGGAGGTTGAGTAGAAACCGTGTTTGCAACTTGTTGCTTAGTAAAGAACTGTTGATTCGATTGACCAAATTGATTACCTTGATTAATTTCTTGGTCGCCTTCCCGATTCCTCCACCTCACGTTCGGGTGATGTCTCCATCCGGGATTGAAAGTGTTAGAGTATGGATCTCATTTTTTGTTTTGCCCAGTTTCCCACACTCCGTTCACCTCCTCTTGACCTTCATACATGTGAGGACAATGTTCACTCGGATGTCCCTCGTTCGAACAAATATTACACACCATAACTTGATTTGTTTTCCTCGACATCATATTTTGGACAAGAGCCGTTAAGCTATCGACTTTATGCTCGATACTCGAGGATGATGAATTACCTATGGCATGCACTCCCCTTTTGGGATATTTTCGAGAAAAATCCCTAGAGCTTTCAGCTAGCTCCTGGATAACCTCTATAGCAGCATCTGGGCTTTTGTTCACGATCGATCCCCCACATGCCGCATTCACCGTTCGGGCATCCTCCACACAGAGACCTCCACAAAAGTACATAACAAGGTCTTGAGGATTGTATCCATGATATGGGCATGTAGCACACAACTTCTTGAAACGTTCCCAGTACTCGTACATCGTCTCACCAACTCGTTGCTCCGCATTACAGATCTGTTTCTTCAATCGGGAAGCTCGAGATGCCGGAAAGTACTTTTCGAGGAACGCCTTCTTCATTTTTACCCACGTATCAATACTTGCCGGTGGCAAGTAATACAACCAATCTCTCGCAAAATCCTTCAATGAGAAGGGAAAGGCCCTCAACTTGAGTTGCTCATCAGTGACGAAAGCCGGTTTCATACTCAAGCAAACAATATGAAAGTCCGACAAATGCTTATTAGGGTCCTCATTGCTTAAGCCATGGAATGTGGGTAGTTGATGGATCAAACCCGACTTCAATTCAAAAGTAGCATTTGCACCCAATGGTGGGTACGTAATGCACAAAGGTTGTTGTGCAAGGTCGGGTGCTCTCAGCTGCTTAATCGTGTTGGCCAATGGTATACGACTCGTCTTCGGATTCGGAAGAAACTTCGTTCACCTCTGGAATAACAAGAATATCGTTATTCAACTCTAGATCCTCGAATTCCTGCGTTCCTTTAACTATTGCTCCTTCTCCGATTCTTCGTGACCTGAAAAAGGTGCGTTCAATCTCTGAGTCGTAAGGCTTGAGCTTCAAGTTAGTACGGGTATTATACATAAACTACACAAAATAAAATAAAATTAGCTATAATAAAAACAAAATTAAAAACCACACTAGAAAACACAAAAAAAATTAATACCAATTCCCCGGCAACGACGCCAAAATTTGACAGGCTAAAGTCGTATGCCTCAAATTACAATTTATAATCACTTATAACCAACTAACTAAAATAATAGTATAATAGAAATAAGGGTCGAACGCACAGAGAATCGGTTTAACTATAACTGCGTACTAATGTAAAACGATAAATAACTAATTAATTACAGAATAAATAGGGGGTTCTGAATGAATGTCTAATAACTAAAACTAATAAAGATAAAAACTTTAAGTAAATCAAATGATTAAAAGGTCTCGGGTCAAGTACAAATCCACAACTTAATCACAATTGATCATCGAAATCCGGTTCAAATTATTATTCTTGACTACTTTATCGTGAATCATGGATTCTAATCCTCCTTACGAATAACTATTTAAAATGTATCCCGTTCTTAATTAGATCTAACTGTTAAACAACCTAAACAATCCAGTTCTAGATTTAATTCAACAGAAGCATTAATAGATAGAGAATTCGACAAAAAGATAAATAAACACATACAATCCAGTTGTGCTATAAATCTATGATAATTGCTCATAAGTCTCAATATCAACGAATCCCGTTCAATAATTAAGTCTTAGATGTTACTCAGTTCAAGTTAATCAACTAATCCTGTTCAATTAACAAAACTAATAATAGAACGATGAAATAGAAAACTAGTTGATCACTCTAGAAATCAATAACAACATTCATATAATTAAACTGAGCAATTAATCAATAATCAAGAATAAAGATTAGAACTTTCAAACTCACAATCAATAATTAAGCGCTTCAATGTCTTGAACCGAGATGAGAAATTAGTTACACATGGTAGGGTTTTTCTTATTCTCTCTAATGTTACGTTCACTTCAATAATAATAATATGAAATAATAGTATCAAAACTAATACTAGTAATGATTATATAAACTAGTATTAATAGTAGTCTAATAATAATAGGAAAGTCTAATAATTACCAAAAGCTAATAATAAAATAAAATAATAAAATAAAATAATCCTAATATTATTAAGCTATTACGGAACCTAAAGCGACTCAAGTTCCGTCTTCAATTTCCAAGTAGCGCGAGTCTGTCGAGACTGTCGGTTCTGTTGCTTCTTCTGGGCTTTCGTGCTTCAATTGGGTAATCCAACGATCAATTAAATCATATAATTATTCTCAAATACAATTAATATCATAAAATGAGAATTCTACTCAATTATCCCCAAAATCATTATTACGTCACCAAATAAACGTCTAACTCGACGCTTCTAACCCGTACTAAATACGGTCTATCATAAAGATATGTTAAAGTGATATGAGGATAAAGATATTATAAAGAAAGATAAAGATAATCCGTCACACCGTGATGCAACGGTACCGTAGTCACTTAACAGACCTGATCTGTTACTAACTCATTGATCCGAATCAAGGAGCTACCAATCCAAGTAAGGAAGTTCTAAAGGGCTCAACTAAAGAATACTAGCTCCTACTTAAGCTTAGGCCAGCTACATTAGCAATAATAAGAAGTCATCTTCAATTATGGAGCTAGCTCGAATTTGAGCTGAATAAAGGAGCAACTAATCAAGGTAAAATGAAGACATTAACTTAGGGTCACAATCATTCAAGCATGAGTAATGGACTGAAGTTAAGAAGGTTTTAAAGCTGGTTGTGTTCTCATGGTGTACACGGTCAAAAGGCTCTCTTGTTAGCCTTGTTTTTGGCTCCATGTTCACACCTTTGCCGCGCCTCATTACTCCTACTCAAGCTTTGTTTTCATCTCCATGTTCACACAAGAAGACCACGGCTGATTACTCTTCATCAAACATTGTTTTTAGCTCCATGTTTACATTAGCTTTGTTATTAGCTCCCTACTTTGTAATTAGCTCCATGTTCACATAGTTTTAGTCTTTGTTTTTGTCACCCTAAACCAACCGGTTTAAGGGCTCTTGTAGGCTATATATAGCCGGTCATTTGAAGGAATAAAGGCATCCAATTTGCATATTAAAACTTGAGTAAAGCTGAGCTTTCTGTTTCGTCCTTGTAGTTTACAAGACAAAGTCTAGAGTGAGTCGCGTTACAAGCTCTAAACTCGCTATTTCAATCGAGTGTTTGATCTAGCAAACCGCTTTGTTGAAGTATAGGTCTACTTCACCTAGCATACTATCCTTGGTTACGGTTTATCCTTCCTTAAAACTATCTTTTCTTTCTGTTTTGGTTACTCATTCACGTTCCATTTCAGAATACTAATCATATCTCTCATTCTTGTTTCAAAGTTCATATTAACTCACATCACTCATCGCCATTAATATTATACGTAGCTTTCACATTTATCTTGGTTATGTTGTAGGTTGTATGTTTGATTCAGGATATGACGATATAGACGGTGATGTTAATTTTTTGTGAAGGGCGGTTTTTTTCTAGATGATGATGAACGAAGATGATATAGTGAATTTCGTAGAGGTATTTTAGATATTAAAGTCCATTAATGTTTTTATAACTATTTGAAAACTTATTTAATTATTTTTGACGATATATTTTCAAACAATGGTATATATGAACTTTTATAAAAGTTTATGACTTTCCAATTGTGATTATTTCTAATTTCGATTATAGTTATAATATTGTGCTATTTTCTAATATTGTTTTCTGATTATTTTTTCTAATTTCTAATTTCGTTTATAGTTATTTTTCTGGTATGGAAACAATCGACCCAAATCGGATTCGGATCTTGGATTTAAGCTTCGGTCTTGTTGACTTTGTCTTGATATTTCTGCCTCTCCTTTTTCTCCCCTAATGGTCGGACCTTCCCGGCGGAGGGGGCCTGTCACTTGCACACAGGGCCTCGGAGAATGTATGAGGGAACCCTCTCCGATGCCTAAGTCAGTCCGTGAATGAACTTGACGGACCTTACTCGTGAGGAGTAAGGTGACGTTTTCTAGAGAGAGATTCTAGTGAGAGAAAATCAATTACCCCCTCTCATGGGAAACAAATTGGTATTTATAGGTTCCCATAAGAGAGAATAAAAGAGAGAGAGAGAGAGAGAGAGAGAGAGAGAGGGGGGGAATGAGTGGATGACACGTGGGAGCGCCCTTTCCACTCGTTTCCTCTTACCTTAGGCAGGAATGAGAAGGCTCTGATCGCCTATCCTGAGCTCGTCATGGGAAAGACCTCTGACGTCTGGCTAGCAGAGGGAGACGCTTTCTCCTCCGGCCGAAGTGGACGTAGCCTAACCCTGACGGGCAGGGAGTCAAGCTTTGAGCTCAAAGCTTGACACGGCCCTCCAGGGGTGCTTCCTGGGGTTATTCTGGGAAGGTTTTGCGGAGCTGCTTGAGTGGTAGGCTCTTCGTGAACTGGGTCGGGTTGGCCCCGGATTCTTATGGCGGCCGACCCATAGCAAGCAACCGACCCCCATCAGTTGGCCCTCGTTGGCGGGGGGAATCAGGGCTCCCCTCGGCAGGCGATCCTTGATCAACATGGTGGGAGGTTGACTTTTGGCTTTTCTTGAATATAATGTCGCGCGCATTCTCTAGGAGGAATGTCTTTAATTGCTTGGAGCATGCAAAGAGTTGGGAAGTTCTCTCCCATGATAACTTCTTGTTCAGAAGTCTCTCGAGCCGTGTGCCTGGCTGACACTTGGCCTCTTATGCGGGGTGATTAATTTATTATTTAATGCATAATCCACTTTCTTTGTGTATAAAGGGTTGAACTCAATCCATTTTTTCCTTGCAAACTTTCGATTACTCTCCTTTGTCTCCTCTTTCTTCGCAATGTCTTGGGTAAGGGATAAGATTCTCCGACAAGGGGTTTTCGCTACCACCTTCCGGTACAGGGGCCGTAGGCGGTTTAAGTACCCTAGACAAGTGCGATCAATCATCCGCCGCAGCAGGCGGACCCACCTCCCCTCTCTTCAGGCATCTGGGACAAGCACTCCTCCCAAGGCCATAAAGCGCCATAGGAAGGCCTTGTCCCCTGCGAAGCCGAAGCCTCGGTACTGCACTCAAGCAGGAGGCTGCTCCCACAAAGGGTGCCATCGGTGTTTTCCTTGGTTACAATCGACCTCCCTGATTCAGGCCCTTCTTCCCCTGCACCGAAGAGGCTAAAGGATGACTTTGGCTACCCTGAGGGTACCAGGTTAGCCAAATTTGGTGAAGACTGGGATCTGAGCAGCTGTCACTCGGGGGACAGCAATGGTCAGGGTTATTCATCTGGCCGTGATGCGTTGGGGAGCAAGGAGGAGGGGCCTGATGACCCAATTGGTGCCTCAGGGAGCTTGGATCGGGGATCTGACGACGGAGGTTGCAGTAGCCCCATGGACTACTCCTTCCTAGGTTCTTATAAGGACTAGGCTTTCCCTGCATTTCCTGACTGCCCAAGCTGAACTTTTAGGCTCCTTTTATTTGTAATTGTCTCAAGGACTTTAACTTATTTTATGTTTCTTTTTTGAATTTCGTACCCTGACTTGTAACTTTGGCATTTTGGACTTTTGCTTAATGAAGAAGTTGATGGGCTCTTTACTTGTTTGCTTTCTCTTTTTTTTTAATTGCTTCTTGGATGACGTGCTGCAATCATTCCTGCTGTCCTTTTGCGTCTTCAAAGACCTTGGGAAGTGATGGATGGGTAGATTGGAATGTGTGACACGTCTGGGGGTTTTATGGGGAAGGTACCTGATAGAAAGGCTTTTAGGGGAGGACCTTTCCACTTCCTTTCCCTATAAAATCACCTCTACCCCCATTATTCCCCCTTTTCAGGCTTTCAAATTCTCACAAACTCCATCTCCTTATTCACTCCCCTTTCTATCGAGCATCTAGACTGAGGATCTCTCCGGCGTTCTTCTCCGGCGGCGTCCAACTAGATTAGAACCCTAACCTCTGAATTCCTTGCCTTTCAATTACTCTTGTTTTTTTGTTTTTCCCTAAATACTATGCCTCGTCGTTGCCTCCAAATCCTGTCCTTTAATGAACCCTCTACTGAGAGGTCGGAGGAGGATATGGGTGGAGTTGACATTGACCTCCCCTCCTCTTCTGCTGGATTGGGGGTTACAGTGGCCAGGGGCCGCCTCAGAGGATAGTGGGGGTGCTAACTCTCCCGACCCTGCCCCGGTCAACATTGTTGACTCGGACCATGAGGCGTTAGAGGTTGACCCTTTCTCCATTGCCGGCAATCTTGTGCCTAGGAGACTGGGGGATGTTTATTATTTGGATAGGGAGAAATATAGGGTTCCCCTGCACACATACCCTGAGCCTGGTCCACAGGAGGTGATAATGGCAAAAAACGCCGCCGAAGCTATTGCAAATTTCTACAACTTTGGGGCGGGGTATTCGGTTATCAATCCTGGGGAAAAGGATACTGTATGCAACTCTTCTGAGAACTGTATAGCTGTCTATCGTAAGTGCTTGGAGTTTGGTCCGCGCTTCCCCCTTGATTCTTTGTTTGAGAAGGCTTTCAGGCACATGAATGTTGCTGACGCCTAGTTGAGCGTCGTAGCTGTCAGGTCTCTAATAGCCTTTGCCTGGGTCTGCCTATTCCTCGGAGATGAGCCTTCAATAGATGCCCTTAGGTTCATAGTTGGCCTGCAGATGGTTTCCTCTGCGGAGGGGAGTGGGTCTCCAGGGTATTTCTCCCTCCTCAGACAGAAAGGTTATTCTTTGGTTTGGTCGGCCATGAATAGCCTGAAGCATTGGATGGATAACTTTTTGTATATTAACAGCGAGGGGGGTTGGAGGATTCCTCGGCACTTCAGGAACCATGTTCACACTCGCCTGGAGACCCGTGAGGAGTATCATCCTGAGGTTGGCAGGAAGGCTTTTGAAGTTAAGCTGAACAACAAAGACAGATCCGTGGTCAAACAGTTTGCCTGCGTAAAGGATAGGAAAGGTGTATTTGGCCCCACGGAGTGGCTCCCTCCTGCAGATGTTATATTGACCGACGAATATCTGACCCCTTTGGGATTGAATCCAGGTCTTACCTCAGGTAGTTCTGGGGGTTTTGGCGCTGATGAACTTCTTTTGGGATATTTTCCGGTGTGATTATTTAGCTTGTTTTATTTGCAGGGTACCAAAAAAACACTTGGACAAAGAAAGAGCTGAAGTGCTTCGGGCTAGATACGGACCGCAGGCCTCTTACTGTCCGTCCTACCCCTCCCCCTGGGTTTAAGAGAGAGAGCCTTATGGGACATGTAAAGAGCATTACAGCAAGCAAGGCAAGGCTTCCTCCTCCTCCCAAGCCGGCTCCCAAGCGTCCTGCACCCTCAACCCCTGCTCTTAAGGAAGCAGAAGGAGGGGGCTATGTCAAAAGCTACCCCCTTGCCGGTTGGCAGGCGTGGGGACACCTCTCCTCGAGCTTGTCCTTCCATGGTGGCGAGGCCCTCCCCTTCTGAAGAAACTGGGGAGTGTCCCCCTTCTCTCCAGGAAAAGGAAGGACAAGGAGTCTGTGGATGCTGACCAGGTGGTGGATTTGGAGGCTAATGCCAACACTCCTCAGCCAAAGTGTCATGCCCCCAATCTTCCGGAGACCTTATTTACTGAGGGAAATGCCGAGTTTAACTTCGTAGTTGGTGAAAGTATTGACGTTTCCGCTCTGTTTTCAGACTCCAACTCCACATCCTTGGACCAGGCTGCCAAGTCCCTGACGCATTCCTGCAATTAGGCAACCCAGTGTTGTGTGCTAAATTTAGACCGTTTTTTCCCTCATTTAGACTCGTTTTTTCCCTCGTTTTGCGAGTTTAGAGTGCGATTATCGCCATATTTTTTTTTTGTACTTCTCGCATTAGCGTCCCTCTTGTGCGTTTTACGTGTTTTTGGTAGTTTTCTATCGATTTTGCACCAAAATCACGATCGAGCTTCCACGAGCACAAGAGAAGGGAATACCGTCCTAAGAGTAAAGCACACAACTTAAAGTTTAAAGTCATCCAATCAATTAACGAAGAATGAGACAAGAAAAGAGGCCAGTGAAATGATCGGGTGAAAGCGAAATTTCACCCGACGGTAAAAATGCCTCCCCGAAGATTTTCCGAGACTCTCCACCTGGTGAAATTTCGCCCGATGGGAAGAAGTGCCAAAAACGCGAAAAAAGGAAGAAAATCTGACCGGGTGAAATTTCACCCGGTGGGAATTATCGTCAAGACCGCAGGGCAAAGTTTCACCCCATGAAGATGCTAAGGGAGATTGTCTCACTAATGAAGCAAGAGTTGGATTTGGGCTTTAGGTTAAATACCCATTAAGAGGATTACTATATGTATGTAACCCTAGATTGTTGCCCGAGGCATCCATTAGCATCCTCCATTAGTGTAGTGTAGCATCATCCACCATTAGTAGAACAATCTAGTAGTAATCTAGTAGTAATCTTCTAAAAATCTAGTAGTTTACATAGTAATTAGTAGTAGATCTACTTAGTTTACATCATCAATTCTCTAGATTACAAGTTTGTAAGAAGATTAGTCAAGCTTTGTTGAAGATTTATGGGTTTATTGAGGAATTAGTGACAAGTTCTTCACTATCTCCATCAAAGCTTCAACCTTTATTCATGCAAACTTCTTATTTCTTGTAGATCTTCATAGTTGGTACATCTCTTTCCACTCTCTTATCTCTAGTTTAGATTTAATTTAGTTTTCTCATTATTATCTAGCTTAGATCATCTTAGTGTAGTTAGTTTCTCTAGATCTTGTTCATGTTGTTCTAGATTATTCTCAAGATTAATTTGTTAGTTTCATAGTTTAGTGGGTTATTGTTAGATCATAGTTTTCTCATCATATTGTTGTTAGTTTCCTTAGATCTAGTTAGTATGCATGCTTTAGATAGTTTCTCCATAGTTAATGTTTTATTGTTCTCCATTATGATTATTGAGTAGATTTCTTGTTGGGGGGGTTTAGGGATGAAGACTTGGACTATTTGAATTTAGGGGTATTGGTGGGTTGCTTGCATGTTGGTTTAACTTGTTTGGGGTTGTGTCATTGTTGTTTTAGTCCGGCCAACTAGACCGACCTTGACTCATTTCTATCAATATGGGGAAACTCGGGGTAGAAATTACCATAACAAGAGACTTACCCTTCTTTGCCGCGAAAGCGGGTTTTTAGGTGGGTTGGGTGAAGAAACCGAAAGATGGCATTCTCCCTTTATCAATGTTGCAACAAAAACTCGATCCCGACCTTCTTACATTCCATATTCCGAATCCCGACTTCTCCCCAACGCCTTTCCCTAGATTAATTACCCCTAGCCATTCTCGTAGTGATTCCTCTAGCATAGACTTGACCATAGACTCGACCTTTAGAAACCCCCCCTCTAGATATCAAACACATCGCTTTAAACTCGTCAGTACATCCATTCCCTGTGGACCGACCTCGACTTACCACGAATACTTGTTTGTTTTTGTGTGTAATCTCGAGTCTTATAAATATCGTTTGATCCCCCGTCCTTCGTTAACGACCGAACCGATTGGGAGGCGATCACCCAGCTCCTCCAACGTTCCTCCCTGGTTTTTCAGGCTTCTTCGGAGTTGGCGGCCCCTAATCGCTTAAGTGACGAGAAGTTAACCACTACCCTTGGATGCTCCCTTTCTCAACGCGTGGCGGAGGTTGAGAGAGATGTTGCTCTCATCAACAATCTGAAGCTCCAACTGTCCAGGTGTGAGAGCGAGCTGGAGGAAGCCAGACGTCAAGCTGCCAACTGGAAGGATCAGGGAGAGAAGGCTATAAAAGAGGCGGCAGACTTGAAGGTGAAATTGGAGCAGGTGATAAGTGTGTTTTGTAGTGTTTATTTCTCGTGTTTGGTCCCGCTTTCTCCTGTGGAATCGCTCTTTAGAGCGGTTTCGAGGCTACTTACGCTTCTTCTAGATTGTTTTAGGTTCCTAAGGCCTATCATGGAGAAATGGAACGATTCCGTCTCATTTCCAGCGTATATGGACCCAATGAAGAAAAGCGACGATGATTCGGTGACTTAGACTCGTTCCCGAGTGCCATGGAGCCCACTTGAGAATATCTCAAGCACCGAGCATCGATAAGAAGCCTAGGAAGAGCAAATAAGGACTCATCACGGTCGGGAAGGACCCATCACGGCCGGGATGAGAAGAAAAGAAAAAACGAGCCCTTGATGGGCCTTCCCGGCCAGGATCACCACCTTCCCGACCGGGATGGGACCCATCCCGACCGGGATCACTACCTTCCCGGCCGGGAAGGGCCCAGCTCGCACTCCTTCGCCTTCTTTCAATCCTCTCACTTATGGAACCCTATATATACCTCCCTCTTGTATTGTTTTAAGAGGAGAACCTTACAAAACCCTAGATAGACATTAGTGTAGCTTAGCTTAGTTTCTCCTTAATCCTTTCTTAATCTTCCTTTAATCTTAGCATAATCTTAGTTAGTTACTCTTGTATTATTGGAATTCTTGAAGAATCTACCAATCTTGACAACATTGGTGGATGTTTTGGGTTTTCTTTATATGCAAGTGTTCATCTTTCCATTTCCTTTCTAGTTGGGTATAATCTCTCTTCTCTTTTTTCCTTTAATCTTTCATAGTTAGTAAAGTTTACATCTTTATCTATTGTTTGTTGTTTCTCTTTGTTTGTTCTTTATAATGAATGTTTTTGTTCTTTTGATGGTTTCTCTAGTTAATGTTAGTTTTAGTTTAATTATGTGTGAGTAGTTTTCCCCTAGGGTTAGTAGGGGGATTGGGTGTGATTAGGGATGATTAGGGTGAGATTGGTGATGCTAGTTGTTGTTTTTGTTGTTTCCTATTGCCTTGCACTCAACATGTTCGATGAAATGCTTGTGAGACTTGAGACGATCACTCCTTGTTTTTCTTGCCTCTTCTCTTGCATGTTCTTTTTTGGTGATAGGTTTGGTTCCTCTACTACGAGCGAGAGCGTGGTGAGGAGACCCCTAGGCCGTTTAAGTAGCGAGAGCCCGAATGTAACCTAGGCTACGAAACCATGCTAGCACCCCCAGATGTCAACGGGTCGTTTTAGGATCGGGTGGAGCCTCACCCGAATCCGCATACTCCACCCGATCCATCCGTCACCCGCTTAACCTTCCACCCAAATCCAATCCATCCGTCATCCGCGGGTGATTCGGGTGGATCAAGTGCTTAATGGATGGAATTTTTTTAAAAAAAATGCAATAACAAGTATACAAATTACAAGATGCGTAAAGTTTTTGGGATTTTTTGGTGATTGGAAATTAAGAAGGAGAAAGAAATCTAAGATAGTGGTCGACAAAGTGATTACGGAAATATTTTATCATGTTTTAGGAAGAAAAAAAAGATACGAGTATACAAATAGAGTAAAATAAATTATTATTTTAATTCAGTCAATTTTTATTTTATTTTTTAATCTATAAACGGGTGGACGGATCGGATGACGAGTGAAAAATCTCCTCCCGGATCCCACCCGATCCATCACCCGATTCATCCGTCATCCGCAAAAAATCCATTTTGTTCGGGTTTTCATCCATTAATTTTATTCGAGTGGATGGATTTTAACCGGGTTCGGATGAAATTGACATCCCTACCCCCGTTTCCCCTTTTGGTCTCCTTAGCATCCATGAACCCGAACTAGCCCTAGTTTCTTCTTATCGATTTACCTCGCTTTTCATTATCATTAGTTGCTTGTTTTGCCTTTTTATTTAATGTTATAGACTTTAGTTTAGTCATTAGTCAATCTTAGTCAATCACCCTAGTTTGTCTTGAACCTGGCCTTAGACCATAGCACCCTCCAGTTTATAACTCCCGTCCCTGAGGATTGACTCGACTTACGCTAGCTACCTAGCTTAGGTTCGTTGATATTACTTTGTCTTGAACCTGGTTTAGTCAATCACCCTAGTTTGTCTTGAACCTGGCCTTAGACCATAACACCCTCCAGTTTATAACTCCCGTCCCTGAGGATTGACTCGACTTGCCCTAGCTACCTAGCTTAGGTTCGTTGATATTACTTTGATCAGTAGGATAGACGACAAACTCCTACCATCAAATTGGCGCTGTTGCCGGGGACGGCGTAGTTTAGACTCTTGTGTGCTTAGTTTTAGATTTTGTTCTTGATTTTTTGTGTTTTCTTCTCCTTGTATATCTCTGTTCTTACTTCTTGTGTGCTTATTTATCTCTTCCTAGTGCCTCAAAAGCACTAGGCTTCTAACGTTTGCTCAAGTGTTTCTAGTTCATTCAATGTATCAAGGCGACGTTATGACAATGCCACATCCAAGCTACCATCAATCTTCATGGGACAATCATGGGACAAACTACCAAGACCCACAATTTTACCAACTATCTCAATCTCATCAACAATTTTATGAACCCCCTTCATATTTCTACCATGAAAGTTGTCAAGGATCATTCCAAAATCCTAACAATTACCAAATACCTTCACATTAACCACAACCAAAAATCCCCAACTTTGAGCTTTGTCAAATGATGATTCAATTGCAAAAGAGTCAACAAGAGATGATGATTCAAATGCAAAGGGACCAAGATGAGTTCATGGCCCAACATCAAAGAGAAAATGAGGTGCTTGATGCTCGAATTAATGCACTCCTAGCTCGTTACACGATGTTGACCACTCGGGCTCCACAACTTGTTGAAGAAGGTTCATTTGGGCAAGAAGATCGGTTGTCTCCACAAGGCAATCAACCCAATTATGAAGCCACGAATGAAGAAGAGAGGGTCAACCAAGGGATCATTGTTGAGAGTTGCTTGGTTGGTGAAGTTATGGGAATAATGAAGAAAGTTGAAAGCATAAGTGAAAATCCAAAGCCAAGTGAAGATAAGACTCCTCTAGACCAAATTGACAAGGTGAGTGAAAATGAAGGCGATACTTGGGAGAAAGAGATAGATGCCTTAGAATTTTCCTTGAATGGGAAGTTAGGGGAGCCTATTGGAGGATTTGGAGATGCTATGCTAGACCAACCCGTCGAAGAAATTAAGGCCGCCCTCAAAGGCCTTGAACTTCTTCATGGTGAGAATTCTAGTAAGAATGATGATGAGGTTTCTCCTAAAGCCTCCAAAGAAGAAAACTTGATGCCTTCACCTCCTTTAGCGCACTTGATTTCGAGTCCCTTGTCTTGTAAGATGGTTGATAAGTTGGATCCTTGTCGGGCGGTGGAAAAGAATTTCACTCTTAACCCCGTAGAAGAAGCAACACCCCTAGGGTATGATCCCCCAAATCATAACGCCAAGCATGACCTTAGACCACTATACCTACCAGATGGTCATAAGAGTTGTTGCTTTGTTGGTTGGAAAGACCCAGGAGGTCACGAGAAACCCGAGCATGAAGATGATCGCTTCTTACCTCCGACTTGGAAGCTTTTGATGATAGCTTGGCTTGGCCACATGAGCCTTCATGAAGATGTTGCTAGAGCATTTGATTTACTCCTCCGAGCCCTTGATGGCTATGGGATCGTAGACGGTGAGAGTATCATGTTGTAAATATCTCTTTCCTCTTCTTTTGAGTTTTTGTATTTGTATTTGTGTGATTGGTTGGTTTGTTTTTAGGATTTGTAAGTTTTTGTGGAGTTCTTGTCATTTGGAGTTTTCTTGAGTGATGTGAGGGAGGGATCTTTGATGTGGTTATTGAGTTTGGTTGATAGGTTTGAAGTGAAGATGAAGAATTAGAAAGGGTTATGGATGATAGAAGCTTTGAAGCTTGGTGGAGGAAGTCGGTTTTTGAGCTTGGTGCAAGCTTTTGGGGACGGGATTTTGGATCCGGAAGTATTATTTGTCTTTTGGGTGGAAATATTGATGAATGAAGGCTTTTTGGCTCGGGAAGCATGTCATCCCGACCGTGATCATTACCACCACGGTCGAGACGAAGTGAGCAACGAATCAGGGGGTACTGACAGGCCATCCCGACCGGGATCAACACCTTCCCGACCGGGATGAGGTCTTCCCAACCGCGATGAGTCTGTCACGACCGGGAAGGACCCCAGCCAACCTCCTTCGCTTTCTTTTCTTCATTTAAGCTCCACCCCACCACTTTATACCCCCTCCTAACCTCCCTACTCACCTTTGCCTCTATCATTTCATCCTTACACATCAATTATACAACTTCATCTCATTTTCTCATCACTATACACCGAGTTTCCCCTTAAATCCCAACCTCACTACACCATTGCAAGCCCGGTACTTCAACCATGCGACTACATTTAGGAAGAAGAGGAATAAAGATGATGAAGACAAGCAAGGTGCCGGTAACGATCATGGAGACGATTGAGTTATTTGAGTTGCTAACCATTTTGGTAGAATGATTCTCTTTTCTTTTCCATCTTTTGTTTGCTTAGTCTTTCTTCGTTTATTCCCCTTCCTTTTATGCTTTTAGTGTTGTGGTGGCCCTCGGGGCCTTGGTGGTTATTGCTCCCGATTCTTGATGACGTGACTACATCAAGAATCCATTGAAAATCCAAATTGACAAGTTCTTTTCACATTTTCTTTATTTTTATTCCCTTTTTGGTAGAATTTAGTCGGATTCGGGCGGAATCGGGGTTAGGTGACTTGATTACACCTAGCCCTCCCCTCCCATTTCCCTTTATTTTCTCCTTTTTATTTCTTCCCCCATCCATATCTTTTCTCGTCTCGGCCTTAGGTGACTTGATTACACCTCGGCCCGACACATTCTACCCTTTCTTCACTTTGATTTTTGATTTTTAGCTTTATCTTCCCTTTTTCTCTCCTTTTTAGTGTCTTCCACACACTACCGATCGAGCATGAGGACATTGCTCGGTTTATATGTGGGGGAGCGATATCTTAGTCTAGATTATTTTTATTTTTCGTAGTTTTTTCGAATTTTTTTTAAAATTCCTAAAAATTTGAAAAATTTCTTAAAAAATCAAAAAGATTTTCTTTTGTGTCATTTTCTATTGTGTCTTTGTGTCGTATATTTGTTGTGTTGTGTGTGTTTTGCCTCCCCATTTTCTTGTAGGTTGCTTGATCGCCGTGAGTTTCAGAAAGCTCTCGACATCCGGTAATATCCTTCTATCTTTGTCTCCTTTTTCCATTTTGGTGTTAGGAGGAGAATTTGTGGTGGTGTGTGCTGGGTGGAGCTTTTTGGAGTTTGTGGATTGATGTGGTTGCTTGCTTGAAAGTTTCGAGGTGGTGTTTGTTTATCTTTTTTGTGTGTGTGTTTGTTTTATTTTGTTTTGTTTTGTTTGTCACATTTTCTTTCGTCTTTGTTTTGTCTTGTATAGTTTGTGAATCTAGTGTAGAAAATGTTTTCGAAACCTGGTTTTGAGGTTAGTGTGCAAGTGTTTACTTTCCCTTTCTAGTAATATGAATCGATTCTTGGACTTTTGTCTAGTAGAATGACTTTAAATCAATAGATTCGTTGGTTTTTTACCTTGAGTCCACCTAGTCAATTAGGGATTTACTGCGGGATTTGCATTTTGACCACCTTGACCACCCACGGAGTGAAAAGGCCTTGGTTTCCGAGTCCCGTCTCTTAGGTGACCATGTTCGAAATTGATTGATTAGTCCAAGTTTCCCCCTTTTTGTGGGTTTGAAGGGAAAGCGCGCGCCCGACATACCCATTTCCCTACCTTCTACACATATCTCACAAATAAGTTGCATTCTTTCGAGGTTTCTATACTTGGTTGTAATGATTGCCTACAATACAAAATTTAGCCAAAAGGGCAAACCAAGTCAAAAGAGAAAGAGAAAGAAAGAAAAAAAAGAAAAGAAAGAAGAAAAAAAAAAGAAAAGGCACAACAAATAAAAAACAAAATAGAAAAGAAGAAAAAAAAATGGCATAGCAAGTCAAAGCAAATTACAAAAGAAGAAAAATGCCAAGAAAATCATTTCACAGAAAAATCTTACCCCTAAAAAATAAGCCTTTTACCGATTGTTATCGTGAAGAGCCTACCAAAGGACCGAGTCCCTAGGAAGGATGATAGCGGTAATGGTCAGCATTCCCTCATTTTGCAACCATTATCCACCCTTTTTACTTGGACTAGTTAGGCTATTTTTGAGCTTGGGACGACCCTCTTGGCTTATCGCTAAAGGAGGCGGGGTTTCACTTTACCTACAGTGTCGACTAACTCCGTGGTTCATCCTTTTTCCATCCCGCCTATCTTCCCGTAGTACGTTCTTAGAAGGTTAGGAGGACCTGGGTAAGTTATCAATGTTTTTATTGCTTTGTTGTCATACTATTAGGATTTTGTCCATTTCGGTTTGTATTATTAGTTTGGGAACGTTGTCACTTGCCTTGAGTCCTTAACCGGTGTTTCTTTCACCGCTTTGTTGAGGGAAGCGGTATTTGTTTCTTCTTGCATGCAACCGTTTGTTTGTTTGTTTGTTTGTTTGTTTGTTTGTTTGTTTGTGTGTTTTCGTGTTCGGTTGTATCCACAGTTTTGTCGCAAGACCTCACTTGCCTTGCGAAGAGCACTTTTCCTCTAAGTGTTCTCGCGTGAGTTGAAGGGCGAAGGGTGCGCTAATACCCGCTCGGTTAGTAGTCTAGTTTCTTTTAGTTAGTAGTTAGTTCGTGCTTACTCGAGGGCGAGTAAGGGTTAAGTGTGGGGGAGTTGATAAGTGAGTTTTGTAGTGTTTATTTCTCGTGTTTGCTCCCGCTTTCTCCTGTGGAATCGCTCTTTAGAGCGGTTTCGAGGCTACTTACGCTTCTTCTAGCTTGTTTTAGGTTCCTAAGGCCTATCATGGAGAAATGGAACGATTCCGTCTCGTTTTAGCGCATATGGACCCAATGAAGAGAAGCGACGAAGATTCGGTGACTTAGACTCGATCCCGAGTCCGATGGAGCCCACTTGAGAATATCCCGAGCACCGAGCATCGATAAGAAGCCTAGGAAGAGCAAATAAGGACCCATCACGGCCAGGATGAGAAGACAAGTAGAAACGAGCCCTTTATGGGCCTTCCCGGCCGGGATCATCACCTTCCCGACCGGGATGGGACCAATCCCGACCGGGATCACCACCTTCCTGGCCGGGAAGGGCCCAGCTCGCGCTTCTTCTCCTTCTTTCAATCCTCTCACTTATGGAACCCTATATATACCTCCCTCTTGTATTGTTTTAAGAGGAGAACCTTACAAAACCCTAGATAGACATTAGTGTAGCTTAGCTTAGTTTCTCCTTAATCTTTTCTTAATATTCTTTTAATCTTAGCATAATCTTAGTTAGTTACTCTTGTATTATTGGAATTCTTGAAGAATCTACCAATCTTGACAACATTGGTGGATGTTTTGGGTTTTCTTTATATGCAAGTGTTCATCTTTCCATTTCCTTTCTAGTTGGGTATAATCTTTCTTCTCTTTTTTCCTTTAATCTTTCATAGTTAGTAAAGTTTACATCTTTATCTATTGTTTGTTGTTTCTCTTTGTTTGTTCTTCATAATGAATGTTTTTGTTCTTTTGATGGTTTCTCTAGTTAATGTTAGTTTTAGTTTAATTATGTGTGAGTAGTTTTCCCCTAGGGTTAGTAGGGGGATTGGGTGTGATTAGGGATGATTAGGGTGAGATTGGTGATGCTAGTTGTTGTTTTTGTTGTTTCCTATTGCCTTGCACTTAACATGTTCGATGAAATGCTTGTGAGACTTGAGACGATCACTCCTTGTTCTTCTCTTGCATGTTCTTGTTTGGTGATAGGTTTGGTTCCTCTACTACGAGCGAGAGCGTGGTGAGGAGACCCCTAGGCCGTTTAAGTAGCGAGAGCCCGAATGTAACCTAGGCTACGAAACCATGCTAGCACCCCCGTTTCCCCGTTTGGTCTCCTTAGCATCCATGAACCCGAACTAGCCCTAGTTTCTTCTTATCGATTTACCTCTCTTTTGATTATCATTAGTTGCTTGTTTTGCCTTTTTATGTCATGTTATAGACTTTAGTTTAGTCATTAATCAATCTTAGTCAATCACCCTAGTTTATCTTGAACCTAGCCTTAGACCATAGCACCCTCCAGTTTATAACTCCCGTCCCTGAGGATCGACTCGACTTACCCTAGCTACCTAGCTTTGGTTCGTTGATATTATTTTGATCGGTAGGATAGACGACAAACTCCTACCATCAGCAGGTCAAGAAGAATGCTGCTGAGCTGGAGAGTCGCCTTGGGGAATATGCTGCTCGTCTGGCCAAGGCTGACTCTGACCTTCAGGAAGCCCAGGGCGAGCTAAAGGCCCAAGGTGATAAGTGGCTCAAGGAGAAAGAGGAGATCATACAGGAGGCTAACACAGAAGTGCAAAAGGCCTTTAAGTCAGGAGCCTCTTCCCCCTCTGAGTTTTGCCTGGAAGTTATTCATGAGATGCTGCTTGATTTTGATGAGGAGTCTTTCGGCGTCCTTTATGCAGCGAAGAATGATACCAGGGCCAATAAGTCGCCTGAGGATGGTCTCGATCTTGACCAAGATGCCCCCACGGCATAGTATACAGGGTTGTCGTCTTCTGAGGGTTCCGGTCCCTATCTTCCTGCGCCTTTGTTTCCTCATTAAATCTGTTATCTTTTGGCGCGCCAAGCCCAGATGTGGTCGGCTGCCGGCCTTGTCATTCTTATTTCTTTGTACTCGGATTTTATTGCTTGCCCTGCAAGCCCTTCATCTGACTTTTCGTTAAATCTATGGATGCTCTATGAATTTTTATTCCTTTAGTGCTGCCTTGTTTGTCTGATATCCGATCTTTAGTGGTGGCAGATTCTAGCCCGATTTGGAACTGGTTTGAATATTTATTAATTTCATCGCTCTGGTTTAGGGGCTTGGCCTGACCTTGACTCCTGATATGGAGTCAGGGGGCTTACCCCCTGCCTGCCCAGAGGTGGGCGAGGAATTTAGCGTTTTCTATACAAGGCTAATTGTGCTTCAATCCTTGTTAGTCCGGCTCGTGGGGCCCGGCCTAAGCCTGACTTCTGATCTGGAGTTAGAGGGTCTGCTCCTTGCCTGCCTAGAGGTAGGCGAAGGACTTAGCGTTTTTTATACAAGGCTGATTGTGTCTCAGTCCTTGTTAGTTCGGCTCATGGTTCCCGACCTGACCCTAACACCTGATCTGGAGTCAGAGGGCTTGCCCCCTATCTGCCCAGAGGCAGGCGGGGGACTTAGCGTTTTTTATACAAGGGTGATTGTGTCTCAGTCCTTGTTAGTTTGGCTCATGGGGCCCGGCTTGACCCTGACTCCTGATCTGGAGTCAGAGGGCCTGCCTCTCGCCTGCCAGAGGCAGGCGGGGGACTTAGTGTTTTTTATACAAGGCTGATTGTGTCTCAGTTCTTGTTAGTTCGGCTCATGGGGCCCGGCCTGACCCTGAATCCTGATTTGGAGTCAGAGGGTCTGCCCCCTGCCTGCCCTAGGCGAGGTACTAATTATTTTTTTTGTTGGGGGGTCTATTTTCCCTGGGTCTTGCAACAGGGGGGCACTTCCCCTATTACCCCCTGCTCGTTTGTGTGTGAAGTGCTAAGCTGAACAGACAACGAGTATGATTCTGGGAGTCTTTTTCATTCCTTGGAACAAAACATAACATTGTGGTCGGAGCCGTCGACATTTTAACTTGATCGTTCTCCGCCGATATTGTTTTTTAGGGAAAAGAAATATTTCAACTTCTTGTTTAGACGTAATATCTCTTTAAGGTGTCTACATTCCAGTGGACAGCTTGCTCCTGGCCTCCAGGGTTGGCAATCCTATATGTCCTTGGTCCCATGATTTGGGTGACCTGATACGGGCCTTCCCAATTTGCACTCAGCTTGTCGTGCTCTCTAGACCTTCCCACTGCATGGGTTTTGCGTAGGACCAGGTCCCCTATCTGGAAGTTCCTCATGTTTACTCTTTTGTTGTAGACCTTTATCATCTTCTGTTGATAGGCCGCGATGTTGGAGCAGGCTTCCTGTCTCACCTCGCTGACCAGATCCAGGGCTTCAGTCATTGCAGCCTTGTTACTGGCCTTTCCAAATTGTTGAGATCGAAGGGTAGAAATGCGTGCTTCGATAGGTAGTAGGGCTTCGGCTCCGTAGACCAGACCGAAAGGAGTCTGCCCTGTTGACTCCTTCCTTGTGGTTCTGATTGACCACAAGACACTCGGGAGCTCATCTGCCCACCTTCCTTTGAGTCCGTCCACCATCTTCTTTAGTCCATTTAGGATATGCTTGTTTCTGCTTCGGCCTGTCCTTTGGTCTGTGGGTGGCAGACGGCGGAGTAGGCAACAGTTATACCGTGGCCTTCCAGCCAGGCCCTTAGCGGGTCGTTGTCAAATTGTCGGCCATGATCGAAGACCAACACCTTTGGCAGGCCATATCTTGTTATTATGTTCCTCCAGATGACTTTTATGACTGCTGGCTCTGTTATATTTGCGACAGCCTCAGCCTCGATCCACTTGGTGAAGTAGTCAATTCCTACTATAAGGAACTTGCTGCCCTCAGTTGCCACATTAAATGGACCCAGGATATCCATCCCCCATTGAGCAAAGGGAATGTGGGACAAGATTGGCCTGAGGTTCTGAACCGGAGCATGTATTACAGGGGCGAAAAGTTGGCACTTTTTGCATTTCTGGGTCAGGCTTCTGGCGTCTGCAAGCATGGTTTGCCATTAATACCCTGCCCTTAGGGCCTTATGCGCCAGCGTTCTTCCTCCTATATGGTGGCTGGAGATCCTCGAATGTATGTCATCTAACACCTCTGTAGCCTGTACTGCCCTCAGGCATTTGAGCAAAGGGGCGGAAAACGACTTTCGGTATAATTCTTCCCCGATTATTATGAACCACGCGACTTTAGCTGGCATTCTCCTTTTCTGGGCTAGGTCTTGTGGTAAGGTTCCGTGCCTTTTGAATTGGATGATTGGGGTCATCCAGCTTTCAGCTTCTGCCTCTTCCATGACACTGAACAGTTGGCAAAGTGTTGTGGATTTTTCCTGTACCACATCTACCCATACTGACCTCCGGATGTCTTGAAGGCTGGAACTTGCCAATTTAGACAGGGCGTCTGCTCGGTTATTTTGTGACCGGGGGACCTGTCTAACTTCATAAGACTTTAGCCCTGACAATTCTGACTTCATATGAGACCATGGTTTGGTCCCTAGCTTCATATTCGTCGTTGATCTGGTTTGCAATGAGCTGCTAGTCTGTGGCTAGAACGACTCTCTCTGCCCCTGTAGCTTTGGCCAGGTGGATTCCTGCCAGGGCAGCCTCGTATTCAGCCTCGTTGTTAGATGCTGGGAAGGTGAACATGAGAGCATGCTCAAAGTCCATCCCTTCAGGGCTTGTTAGCACTACTCCAGCCCCCGCGCCGTTGGCTGTAGATGAGCCATCTGTGTACACCATCCACTTACCATCTGGTGGGTCATCTTCTTCCACTACTACAAAATTACTCATAGACATGACCTAATAGACATAGGTTAAAAGAAAACCCATATCTATTTATAATAGACATAGGTTATTTAAAAAACCTACGTATATAAAAGAGAATATACATAGGTCAAAATTAAACCCGTGTCTATAAATTATAGACATGGGTCAAATTAAAATCCATGTCTATAAAATATGAATAGAAGTGGAGCTTATAAAAACCCATATATATTGAAATAGAAAATTTAATCACCTCTAATCTTCGCCCAAAAACGCAGCCCCTAACCTAACTTTGTGCTCTTCAGCCACGAAGCCCATCTTCTAACTTCAAACTTCAACCTTCAGCCACACTCATCGTTCTACACCTCCATTTCTTTGCAACCTAGCTCCGACCAAGCTCCCACCACTTGTGCTCCCCTGCTTCGACCTCCTCTGTCTCATTCACACCAACTTCGATTATGAGCGATAATACTGGTTCGTCTTCGCAGTTAAGTCCCTCCGACGATACTGGTTCGTATTCTCTTCGCAATTCCCCCTAGATCTATTTCATGTTTCTTTGTATAAATTATTCTGTTAATTTCTTTGATTGTTTGATCTTTTCTGCTGATTTTGTTTGCATTTTTCTGTGATACAATTGATGTTGTGATAGATTAGTTCTGAATTATGTGACAGTATCTTTTTTGGGGGATTTCAATTCGTTTTTATTGATGAATGAAAAGAATTTCTAATTGATGATTAGGTTTGCGGAATTAATTGATTTTTGTAAATATTTAGTATATCCAAAATATCTAGGGTTTGCTGTGTTGATGCGTAGAATATTTAGTATGCTCATATATACTTTTCGGTGTTTTTTATGCATAAAGCACGGAATATGAATTGAAATACTAGTGTATATGCGTTGTTCTCTTACGGTGACAAGATTTTAATGCAGTTGATGTTGAAACTCGAAAATGGCGTGGTTATTCGATGATCTTTAACAGTTCATAGCACCATGTTGTGTTTGATTAAAATCGTCCGATTCATATATACTTTTCGTGTTTTTTTATGCATAAGACAGAATATGATTGAAATACCAGTGTATATGATTTTGATCATGTTTTCCGTCTCTAAGGAGTAACTGAGGGTGTCGAATAGTCAAGAACTTTCTGCATCAAATGGAGCATTATTTCCGAGGCACTAAAGCTACTGTGCATCTCTTGTGCAAGAAGAAGCTGATGAATGTATTGATTTGTCATTACTGGCTGAATAATGATCACAGTTTTAGTTTCATCAATACTCGATTTCTTGTAGCTATCTATATACAATGCTCCATTTGATCCAGAAGGAATTATGGGGTAACGACGTGGATTTACTTCTAGGACAAACTAACATCTTAGCCAATGTGTTGCGAGTATTCATTGCCGTAGTATGTAGAAGTTTGTTTCAGTATTGACATTTGTATATCTGCGAGTGCAGCTCTCTTACAGCTGCAGTGACTTACATCATCGGCCTTCAGTTTGGTCACATTCTTGTACACAAGAAGGTCAGGACTCTTTACTGTGCACCAGTTACATTCTTGTACGACTTGAGAGTTCTAAATATGTCTTTTCGACAATCTATATTAGATGACCCAATCCTCAAGTCATTTAGTTTTGTTGTTATGTTGCTATGTTACGACATATGTTATACTAACTATGATGAGATATAGGATCACAAGGAGCGTCTGCACCGGTGGGCTATGCTTTCAATCAATTGTTCTGTTCTTGGGGCGCTCCTCGCTTTCTTAGGTATGCAGTGACCTGTAATCTTCCTCTTAGTAAACTTGTCATCTACGGTTAACGTTCTTCGTTCTAGGATTTATCTTCTGATATAAACTATTGGGGCCTTGATTTCAGGATTTCCTTTGAACAAATCGCTGTATACCATCAGCTATGCACTAGTCACTTCAGGTGTTGCAGGAATCACTTTTAAAGCTTTGTATTTACTGGTATGTTGGACATTGTAGATCAAGAGTTACATTCACCTTGACTACTTTCCTTATGAATCCAATTTACATCTTTGACTGCTGTTGCTGCTCCTCTATATATCACTGTATGTAGGTAGACGTATGGGGTTACAGACCGGTGTTGTCGATGTTGGAGTGGATGGGAGTTCATTCCCTCAGTATTTTCATCCTTGTAACCTCTAACATTGTTGTTGTTCTACTCCAAGGATTCTATTTCCAAACACCTAACAATAATATTGTAAGCATGACTAACAAAAGCACTTCCCTATTTGTTTCAAGAACTAGTTGTCGGTGTAGGTATTACAGTCTATATTGATGATTGACAGATCCACTGGATTATAAGTTGTTTCAAACACCAATGACGATTGTTTCTTCAGACGACATCCTAGCTCATTCTCCACAGTAAGCACATTTCCTGATTTCTTGGAGAATTTTTTTTCATTCTCTTATTTTATCCTACTTTTATTTATAGTTAGGCTGTGCATATGAATGTAAACCATATGACTAATGATCAAAATCATAAATTATATTCCTAGTAATGCAATACTGTACATATTCCCCCAGTTTTGTTAGGTAATCTGTTAAGGAATGAAAACAACACAACGGTTGGTTAGCAGAAATTTTGCATATATACGGCCTTATGACCATGATACTGAAATGAAATGAAAGATACAACGTATGGGTCGGGGTTGTTCTTTTGTTGATTACAATGTAAAATAAAACCCGTATATCATTATTTTCATATTTAGTACTCCGGTTATGATGTTAATTATCGTATGTAATGAAAAAGATCCATCTACGCGTGATAGTAGTGTTTATTTTGTTTTTGTGAGTGTGGCTCAAGTGTAATTAAATTGGTTGTAGGATTCCAAATATGCCATTCTTTGGGAGGAGGAACAGATTCAGGGATGGGTACTCTGCTGATATAAAAAATTAAGGAAGAGTATCCCGACCGTATGATGATGACATTCTCTGTTTTCCCCTCACCAAAGGTGTCGGACACGGTGGTCGAACCCTATAATGCTACACTTTCATTTTATCAGCTCGTCAAAAATGCAGACGAGTGTATGGTCCTTGATAATGATGCCCTCTACGACATTTGCTTGCGTACTCTCAAGCTCACTAACCCTAGCTGTAAGCACTTATGACCTTTAAATTTTGCTTGCTGTCATCATGTATATGAAAGCCTTCATATTAAGTTACTAACCACCACAACTGGAAAAGTAAAGTAGAGCACTTAAATAGGATTTGACGAGGCCTAGTGATCACCCTGACACAAGGATTACATAAAATGGCTACCACGAGGATTCAAATTTAACCTTGTTTAATTCCACTCCAAAACTAATGTTATGCTTTCAATTGATACTCCCTTTCTTTGTCAAGGGACATGTTATCCCATAACTCTTGGTTTATCCTTGATTTGGAGTTTATTATCGTTATTTAGTATTTGAGTTCCGTGCTTTAGTATTATGTGCGATGATTGAGCATGGTGTATATTGTTTCCGTTATTGATATGAGAAACTGACTCCTAGGATAGTAAAAATGGATTAATATTTTGAGTTGGTCGAGTAATGGTTGATCTCATAGTAAAACTCCTTCATCCCTTTCTTCTGTCTAGTGCAGGGACATCCTTGTAACTTGTGTCTTTTCGAGAAGACCGATTTTCCTCGCTTGTTTATTTATTCGTGTGGTTCATTCAACCGTTAAATCTAACTACTTTCATGCACTTTTTCCTCAGTTTTATGGTTAGGAACCTAAATACCAAGAAATCATCAATATCGGTTTGGGAGATGGAACGACCCATAGAGGTCAAGTGTTAGAAGTTGACGATGAGAAGGCTTCTGGTTCAGGTTAGGATATTTAAATTTTTTGACGATAACCTTACGTTCTTTACTTTTACTGAAGTTACAATGTTTCACGAGAATTTAACCGTTTTTTTCCTTCTAAACTGTTGATTGGTGGTTAATGTAACATCGGGAATTGATAATAAATATACCGTCGTGCAGTGCTGAGGTAAGATCAGAAATCTCTTTCGTTTTAATTTTGTTCACATGAAGCTTCAAATTTCTCGAAATTGAATGTATGCCGAATTATCTATCAATTCACTTTTCACTGTTTTCTTCTATGTGGTTGCATGATGTAATGATCGGACTATTATTTTTCAATAATCACGTTTCTTTTACAGGTCCTGAATACTCTTGTCTCTCTGGATATGCTTAGATATGCCCTCCTATTCTTCCGGAGGCGTACTTGACGGTTTGCCCTGAACCTGTTGTATGGTGTGTGTTTATTGATATGACTAGAATGCTACTCGTAAACATGTTTACAAGTAGTTCGATCAACTCACGTGATGAGGGCAAGGAATTAGGAATTATCTAGTAGTGTAGAAGGATTGGTTGTAAGAAGATATTTAATTATTGATTCTTCATGTACTTATGTAGTTATATATAGTATCTAGTATTGTAGAAGGAATGCTACCATTTAGTACATAATATTTTTCTAAGTAGCTGTAATTAATTATTTTGTTATCAATAAAATTTAATTATTATTTATGTGAAAGCGGGGCACCTATTTTGTAATTTTTTTTAATTTAGCAGTTCAATAGGCATAGGGCGTTATAACTCATGTATACTATGACAATAAACATAGGGCGTAATAACCCATGTATACTATGACAATAAACATAGGGCACACAAATAACCCATGTCCATACTTATAAATAAACGTAGGGCGTATGAAAAACCCATGTCTATTGTTATTATAGACATGGGTTAATTCTGCAAACCTATGTCTAATATAAAAATAGACATGGGTTATTAGAAAAACCTATGTCTATGTTTTAGATAGACATAGGTCGTACGACCTATGTCTAAGTATTTGACAATAGATGTCACTCAACTTAACATGTGTCGCAAAACCCATGTCTATGAGTGAAAATGACCCATGTCTATTTGATGTTTTGTAGTAGTGTTCTGAGTGGGAGCACTCGGCTAGGAAGTCCGCCAGGGCCTGCGCCTTGATGGTGGTCCTGGACTGGTAAGATATCCCTAGCTAGCCCGCTCAGCTCTATAGCCCACTTTAGTAGTCTCCCAGACTTCTCGAATTTTTCCAACACCTTTTCCAAGGGTTGATTGGTTAACACAACGATAGGGTGGGCGGCAAAATATGACCTGAGTTTTCGCGCTGCGATGACTACCGCATATGCCGCCTTTTCGACGACTAGGTAGTTTTTCTCAGCTGGCCCCAGGGCATGGCTCACAAAGTATATTGGCTGCTGAGACCCTGCTTCCTCTCTCAGGATGACTGCACTTATAGTTGAGTTTCTTACAGCTATGTATAGAAAAAGCTTCTTCCCTGCTACTGGCCTTGCCAGGTTGGGTAGTTTTTTCAGGTGCTCCTTTAACTGTGCAAAGGCTTCTTTCTGCTCTGCTTCCCATTTGAACTGCTTGTTCCCCTTCAATATCTTAAAGAAGGGTGTAGACTTGTCAGCTGACCTGGCGATGAACCGTGTTAGGGCGGCCATCCTGCCAGTCAGTCGCTGAATGTCCCTGATTGTTTTCGGCTCCGGGAGGTCTAGGACGGCTTGCACCTTTTCTGGATTCGCATCAATTCCCCTGGCACTGACCAGGAACCCCAAGAATTTTCCAGAGCGAACCCCGAAGGTACACTTTTTAGGGTTTAGCTTCATCTGGTAAGTGCGCAGGGAGGAGAAGGTTTCTTGCAACTCCTCCAGGTGTTCTGTGTCCCCCTTGCTTTTCACTATGGCGTTGTCTACGTACGCCTCCAAGTTCCTGCCTTTCTGGTCTTCAAATACTTTGTCCACTAGACGCTGATAGGTTGCCCTTGCGTTCTTAAGGCCAAATGGCATCATTTTGTACATGTATGTACCTGCACTTGTGATGAACGCACATTTGACCCTGTCCGGTTGCCAAAGGTACACCTGATGGTAACCCGAGAAGGCATCCAGGAAGCTGAGCATAGAATACCCGCTGGTGGCATCCACTAGCTGGTCAATTCGTGGCAGGGGGTAGCAATCCTTGGAGCATGTTTTGTTGAGGTTGGTGAAATCTACACACATCCTCCAGGCCCCTGAAGATTTCTTTACCATTACTACGTTGGCGAGCCATTCAGGGTAATCACAACTCTGGACGAAATCAGCCTTCTGGAGCTTCTCAATTTCTTCCTTGATGGTTATGTCCTTCTCCACCGACATGTTTCTTTTCTTTTGCTTTACAGGTCAAGCCTCTGGATTAACATTCAGCTTGTGAACGATATGGGCTGGGTGACCCCTTGCTTTTCATCGGCCGAGTAACCAAAGATGTCCCTGTTGTCCTGCAGGACTTTAATTTGCTTCTCCCGGTAGGATTCTTCTAGGTCGGCGCCGATGAAGACCGGCCTTCCTGGCTCCAGCTCTACCAGCATACTTTCGCCCCCCAGGTTCTGGGTGGTCAATCTTTCTTACTGCCTGCTCATCAGCCAGAATCTCTCCTTCCCTGCTGGGAGAGCTGTCTTCTTTTCGTTTGCATTTTCTTTCTGTTTCGTGAGTGCGTAGCGCAACCGAGTAGCATTGTCTGACTAACTCTTGGTCCCCGTGTATTTTTCCTTCCGTTCCGAAGTTCGTGACATAGGCCACAGTCAACGCTCTGATGGATATTGCGGCTTCAACCTCATTCAGGGTGGCCCTGCCTATCAGAGCGTTGTATGATGATTTGGCGTCTACAACCACGAATGAGGCTCAGATGTTTCTGGCTGATGCCCCTTCTCCGAATATGACTGGTAGCTTGATGACTCCTATTGGGAGGATCCCTGCTCCGCTGAATCCATACAAGGATCCAAGGGCAGGCTTGAGATGTCTTTTTTCCAAGTTCATTTTGTCAAAAGCCTTCTTGTACAGCATGTTTGTGTAAGCGCCAGTGTCTACCATGCACCTTCTCACTATGTGGTTGTTGATAATTAGTGATAGGACTAAGGGGTCGCTGTGAGGGTAGACTACCTGGCCTGCGTCCTGTGGGGTTATACTCAGGGTCAAACCGCCCGGGCTCTCTGCTCTTTCGGCGTAGCAGATCTGATTACGGAGCTCTCGGATCTGCCTCTTCTGATCACCCCTCCGGCTCGTTTGGCCTTCTGCGTCCCCAGACACTACATGAATTATCATGCGGTCCTGCACTGAGTTTTCCGGCTTCTATGTGGTGGTTTTTTTATTCTTGTTTCTGGCAGCATAGTTACTCAGCCACCTGTTCCTGATAAGCTTTTCTATTTAATCTTTGAGGTGACAACATTCTTTTGTCGTGTGCCCTATGCAGTCATGGAACGTGCAAAACTTTTTTGGGTCACCCTTTGGGCTACGTGGTTTGCTTGGGCGATTCCATTCGTCGTTTCCTTCTCCAGCTCGAATATATCAGCCCTTGATTTGTTAAGGGTTGTGTAGCTATCAAACCTTGGCTGGTAGGCCACGCGTTCCCTCTTTGGGGTGTCCCCTTCTTTTGTTCTCTGTTTTGCTGCTAACTCGCCCCTGCTGCGCCCACCCTGCGGTCCCCCCTGTGGTCTAGCAGACATTGTGGGGGTATCCGGCTGACTGTAGAATTCTTCATGCAGTATGAAGCCCTCGGCTATTTTCCACGCTTTAGCCAGGGATTCTGGCCGGGCTCTGATCAGCTGGTTTTTCATTTCCCCTGGGAGCAGCGAATTGGTCAATGCATAGGCTACAGTGGGATCATCAATTTTTCTGACCTGCTGGAAAGCTAGGTCAAACCTCTTCAGGTACTCCCTGACGGTTTTGCCCTTCTTTTGCTTCAGGGTCATCAAGTCGAAACGGGTCAGCCTGCGCCTCTTATTCCCTGCAAACTGATCTAGGAAAGACTCGTCCAATTCTTTGAAGTAATAAACCGATCCCTGCGGCAGGTCTCAGAACCACCCTTGAGCTAACCCCACCAAGGTTGTAGGGAAGATCTTACACTAGGCGGCGTCATGAGCGTCATACATTCCCATGTGGCTTTCGTAGGCTGCCAGGTGATCCTCAGGATCAGTGATCCCATCGAACTTAACTGTGGGCATTTTAATCCTCAGGATAGGGCTGGTGATGTGAGTTGATATGAACTTTGAAACAAGAATGTGAGGTATGATTAGTATTCTGAAATGGAACGTAAACAAGTAACCAAAACAGAATGAAAGGATAGTTTTTAAGGATGAATAAACTGTAACCAAGGATAGTATGCTAGGTGAAGTAGACCTATACTTCAACAAAGCGGTTGCTAGATCAAACACTCGATTGAAATAGCGAGTTTAGAGCTTGTAACGCGACTAACTCTAGACTTTGTCTTGTAAACAACAAGGACGTAAAAGAAAGCTTAGCTTTACTCAGGTTTTTGATATGCAAATTGGATGATTTTATTCCTTCAAATGACCGGCTATATATAGCCTACAAGAGCCCTTAAACCGGTTGGTTTAGGGTGACAAAAACAAAGACTAAAACTATGTGAACATGGAGCTAATTACAAAGTAGGGAGCTAATAACAAAGCTAATGTAAACATGGAGCTAAAAACAATGTTTGATGAAGAGTAATCAGCCGTGGTCTTCTTGTGTGAACATGGAGATGAAAACAAAGCTTGAGTAGGAGTAATGAGGCGCGGCAAAGGTGTGAACATGGAGCCAAAAACAAGGCTAACAAGAGAGCCTTTTGACCGTGTACACCATGAGAACACAACCAGCTTTAAAACCTTCTTAACTTCAGTCCATTACTCATGCTTGAATGATTGTGACCCTAAGTTAATGTCTTCATTTTACCTTGATTAGTTGCTCCTTTATTCAGCTCAAATTCGAGCTAGCTCCATAATTGAAGATGACTTCTTATTATTGCTAATGTAGCTGGCCTAAGCTTAAGTAGGAGCTAGTATTCTTTAGTTGAGCCCTTTAGAACTTCCTTACTTGGATTGGTAGCTCCTTGATTCGGATCAGCTGGACATAAGGGTGAGAGAGGGGTTCTGGTAGGTCTCCCCATCAGTTTTGACCGGCTTCTCGTAGAGTGGTAATCGTAGTCATCCCATTTATCTAGGGTCGGTTTTCCAGCACTTGGGGAGCGGTGCCTGGGGGTATGCCCACTTGCAGCTTCATCCTCTCTCCTGGGAGAGCGATGTCGGGGTCGCTTCTCCTGAGGCGGCCGAGGGGGCTCTGGGCCTTTGGCCTGATGGTGCCTTGGTTCCTCTGGCTATCCTTGGTTGAGCGTTGCCTGCATACTTTTGGACAGTCCAGGGGCTCCTTGCTTTTCTGCGGCTGGCGTCAGCCTAGTGAAGATATTGCCCTGTTTTGGCCCCAGACGCTTTGAGACGGGCTCTCTTGGTCCTAGCCGGTCCCGTATTCCCTGGGAGAGAGACCCCTTCTCAGCTGACGCGGTGGATTCTATGGTGTGCACAGACCCATCCCTCGTCTGCTGAGGCGGTTGCTCCTGAGTGTTGGTTACGAGGCGCTTCTTCGCCTGAACGTACCCCCAGGCTGCGTTCTTTGCTTTCCTCTGGATGTTTTTGGCAGCGGTTCACTTTGTGCCCCCAGCCCCGTCGGTGCTTGAGAAGCGTAGGCGTCTGGGGGTTGTCGCTATTCCGCCAACCAGGGCGTGACTTGTTTGTCAAGCATTGCAGAAAAGAACGCGGCAGCCTGCTTGGCTTGAGCAGGAGTGAGCCCTAAGTCCAGGCCCTGCTCCGCCTTTTGCTCAACCGCGGTCGCCACTCCTTTACTTGATGTTCCCTGGAGCTTAGCCTGCCCAACTCCTCGGATTGTCGCAGTAGGCGTTGCCTCTTTAGAGGTGTAGGGCATGCCGTACCGGGGAATGACCAGCTGTCCAGCCGGATCAGCACCCGCTTCCACCTCTTCGATTTGATGCATTTCTTAACGGCTTTTCTTTCTTTGAGGAATCTTAATTTAAGTCCCCACAGACGGCGCCAAATTGTTCCGGTATGGAAACAATCGACCCAAATCGGATTCGGATCTTGGATTTAAGCTTCGGTCTTGTTGACTTTGTCTTGATATTTCTGCCTCTCCTTCCTCTCTCCTAGTGGTCGGACCTTCTCGGTGGACGGGGCCTGTCACCTGCACACAAGGAGCGCGTAGAGCCTCGGAGGATGTCAGAGGGAACCCTCTCCGATGCCTAAGTCAGTCCGTGAATGCACTTGACGGACCTTACTCGTGAGGAGTAAGGTGGCGTTTTCTAGAGAGAGATTCTAGTGAGAGAAAATCAATTACCACCTCTCATGGGAAACAAATGGGTATTTATAAGTTCCCATAAGAGAGAATTAAAGAGAGAGAGAGAGAGAAGGAATGTGTGGATGACACGTGGGAGCGTCATGTCCACTCGTTTCCTCTTACCTTAGGCAGGAATGAGAAGGCTCTGATCGCCTGTCCTGAGCTCGTCAGGGGAAAGACCTCTGACGTCTGGCTGGCAGGGGGAGACGCTTTCTCCTCCGGCCAGAGTGGACGTAGCCTGGCCCTGACGGACAGGGAGTCAAGCTTTGAGCTCAAAGCTTGACACGGCCCTCCAGGGGTGTTTCCTGGGGTTATTCTGGGAAGGTTTTGCGGACCGGCCTGAGTGGCAGGCTCTTCGTGAACTGGGTCGGGTTGGCCCCGGATTCTTATGGCGGCCGGCCCATAGCAAGCGACCGACCCCCTCAGTTATAATATTGTGATTTCTGATTTTTAATATCAACGTGTGGTATTTTCTAATATTGTTTTTGTTTTTGATGTGTTTTATGTTCAAGGTAAGAAGAAGGATGAAAGTAAAGCTTTAATTGGAAGAAAAAATGACTCAAAAGGTTAAAAGTTCTTTGATTTCTCATTGTTGTTATGTATATTAGAACATTTTGAATATAATTTTGATAACTGTGATTTGATTTTATTTTTTTGTTGTAGAGATTTCATTTCAGATCTAAGAATTTGTTGATAAGTGTAGTTTGTAGTGCCTAGTTTGTTGCGTTTTGGTCCCGTTTTCCTTGTGGAACCTCTCTTTGGAGCGGTTTCTGGTCTACTCATGCTTCTTCTAGTTCGTTCTAGGTTCCCAAGACCATTCACGGAGAATTGGAACGATTCCGACTCGTTTCATACACTTTTGGAGCCAACGAAGAGAAGGAACGATCACTCGGTGCCTTGGATTCGATCCCGAGACCTTGTGACCCATTCCCGAGCCCCTTAGACACGATCTTGAGACCCGAGACTCGATGAGAAGCCCATGAGAATCAAGGAGGGACCTTAAAGATCATTTTGGAGGCCTACAAGACCCATCCCTGTCGGGAAGGACCTCATCCCGTCCGGGATGAGGTGCACAAATGCGAAGGGTTCTGTTTTGGGTCCGTCCCGGTCGGGATCACCTCGTATCAGCGAGTACAATCATGTAAGCAAATCATAATTTCTTTTTCTTCAAATATAAAACTAAGGTACTTTTGTATATAGAATCATAACATTGAATGCATTTTTTTATGGTATTGCTTAAGCAATTTTAATAATTAGAAAAATAATGTCAAAATGTTTAAGCTTAAATTTATATACTACATACTTTTTATAATTAATTATGTGTTTATATTTACATAATTTTTACTACCTTAAAATGACTAGGGTAATATTGGTTTTCCAATTATAATAACTAGTGTTAACTCATGCAAATTTTGCATAGATTATTATTAATATATTCGTCAAATTTTACTCAATGTTATCTAAAAATATAGAACGATAAAATTTTGACAAAAAGAGTACATCTTCATGTTAAAAATGTAAAATGCAACCACACCTGCCAAAAATTAAAACTAATCCGACCAGAAACCATCCCCCCAAAAAGCTGCCCGAAAAAACCCGCCTGTAAATTACGAACCCGAAAGTGACCTGACCCAATAATGATCTGAATATTCTTAGTCTAAACCCGCTTGACCTGTAACCCAACCCGAAATAGGTAAATTAAATAATACTCGTATTAATATTATAGAGAAAAATTTCTCAAAAATAGTAGTAAGAAATACGGAGTATTTATATATTTTAAAATTTTTAAGAAATCGTATTCTTATACGGAGTATATACATCTTTAGATTCTATATTTATAAAAATATTATTATAATGAAAAAAATTCAATAAATCGAGTCAAATTTTGTTATATACGTGTAACAATTTTAAAGTAACAATATATTAGCACTTTGTATAGATATGTAATATCAATGCATATTAAAAAATATATGAGGTATTATTAAATAAAATATTTTTATTCTTACTAATATCATATACTCCCTCCGAGTTTTTATTATTGTCCCAAAAGCTTTTGGGGTGAAAAATAAGGAGGGGGAAATGAATGGGTGAAAAAAGAAGGAGAAAGTTAGAGAAATGGGAGAGTAATTGTGAACCACACATTGATGGCCTAAAAAGGAAAGTGAGACAAAAATCAAACACAGCCCAAAAAGAAAAGTGGGACAATAATAGGAACTCGGAGGGAGTATATACTATTAAATTAGATGGAATTAAGAATAAAATTATATTTATGTTAAAAAAAAAGTAATTAACTTTTTATATGTTAATAACCCATATTGACACGAAATCTAGCCCGAAACCCGTGTTTTCCAAACCCGAAATACACCTGACCTGTATTTTACCCGAACCCAAAATCCTACCGCCCTAACCCGTTTGATAGGTCTAAATAAAACATATGTCATTTCATTTTAAGTGGTCAGAACTTTCTTATTCCGACCGAGAAGTTGAGGGTTCGATTCTCACATGCGATGTAGTGCGTTCTTTTCTGAACAAAAAAAATCATAGTTGTAGTTTCATGCCACAAGATTATTAATAACCCAGACCAACAAATCAACAATCTACTATTAATGCATCAAACGGTTTACGCTTACTCAACCGTCTCCACTCTCATACAACTAATACTCGTATTACCTCTTCATCATTCAATACTTCAATTGTTTTTTGTCAATTCATGTAATTACCTCTTCATCAAGACATCAACCATTAATATTTTTAATGATACATAGTCTTTTACTCCCTTGTCGCTTAAGTTCTTCTTTTTTTCATTTTCAAACAATTCTTTCTTTCAAATAAATGCCAAATACTCATCTTTTTGGTTTACTAATTAGTATTTTTTTTGGTAACATTTTGATATTACTCGTAATTTTTTTGGTATTTTGAATGAAAATTACTATTGTTAAATGAGGTATTTATACCTTCAGTAACTCTCTTGTGAGACCATCTCACAGTAATCTTACCGTGAGACCTCTCACATAGGGAGTGGTTACAAATTTAATAACCACCTCTTACGTGAAAGGTCTCACGGTAAATTACCGTGAGACGGTCTCATATGAGTTTTAAGAAAGGCGGTTTTTTTGGTGGGGGTGGGTAGTTAATGATGTTAGTTTTCCAGAAGTTAATGATATCACGGTGAGAGTCATGTGTCATGGGTAGTTAACTTCATAAGTTAACTAACTGTTATTTTTATGTTACTGATCTTATTTAGCTGTTAATATAGTTAATGATATTAGTGGGGGTAATGGGTCGTGACTCGTGACTCGTGACTCGTGACTCATGAGTAGTTAACTTCAGAAGTTAACTTATTTACCTGTTATTTTTATGTTACTGATCTTTATTTAGCATTTAATAACATCTTTATTTTTAGTACAGTTTTGTTAATATGATTTTTGGTCATGTAGATTGGGATTGACGATGATGAATATCAATTTATAGAGTTTGACCAAAAGTTACTTTGTAGTTACATTTTGTCACCCCGACGTTATTGGTTTGACGGTATCTAGTGTAATCATCTATAAGTAATAGATGAGTTACATTTATGCCACCCTAATAAACTTGGAACGGCGACAACTCGTAATCAAAAAAAAATTGTTAAGTTAAAACGTCCGATAGCTTACATGTTGCCACCCTAATAAAGACGAAAACGTGGCAGCCGTAATTGTTGCCGAGTTATAATTTAATAATTTTAAAATTTTCGGTGATGATTGATTTATTTCCAGATTTGAGAGAATTAATTTATATCACATTGTACGGAGTACATTTTATCTTTAATATATGTATTGACATATTTATATTTTCCTTTGTAAATTTGAATGTATTAGAAATTATGCTACATTTTTGATTCTGGACCTATTTATTTAGTTTATTAATGTATAAATTGGGTATATTACTTAATTACTTAATTTAGACTAAAAATTATTTGTAAATTTTTCATTTCATAGTATGTGGAAGTGAGTGTGTAAGCAAAATAAAAGATGATATTGTTATTCAGCAAAATAAATAAATATATTAAAGAGTAGTTTTTTCAAGGTGATGTCATCATGACATCAATCTATTTGTTGATGTCATCTACACTACCATGGTTGTTCTTTTAATAAATAAATAAAATATTACAAATCATTTAATTGTTAAATACAAATCAATCGACTTATTTCTTAGTGTTATTTTTTTTAAGCTCGAAATAAACTCAATTCTTTTTAAGTAAAATCAGTAATAGAGTCATTAAATTCGGGTCTCCAATATTACTTTTCCAATTATAATAATTATTACGTACAAATTAGATCAATCTTATTTGAATTTTTTCGAAACAACCCTTAGTTTTGAAACAATTATAAAAACGTGATAATGGACAAATCATTGTATTTTATTATTGAATGATATTACGCATACGAAGTATAAAAATTTATTTTAAATTAACTTTTATCATTTAGAGTATTTAAGCTAATAAATCATATGAGAACATTTTTTGGTATTATTTCACATTTATCGTGAAATTCATTTTCTTTATATTACGGAGTAAGTCAAGTGGCATGATAATATTAAATAAAAGAAGGAAAACTAGACCCTTATTCAAAATGCTAGATTTAGAAATTAAAATAAAAAAAGTAAAAAAAATAAAATTAAGTTGCATAAAATGTTAGATAAAATTACAATGGACATTAATTTTATTTCGTTTTCCCATAACTTTTTCAATCACCTTCCCCACCTTTCTTTTCCCCATAATAACTTCTCCATAAATAAATTCAATTTTTTCATAAATGATGTTTGTTTAATTTCCAAGATTAGAATAATAAAATCTTCACATCTCTCTTAATTGTCTCCATATATAATCTTTTTCATAAATGGTGTTCAAATTACGTTTAAATTGTCTTCATAAAATCTTTATTACGGAGTAAAAAGACAAATAATGTGATTTAAAGATCAAAGCTTTAAAGCACATTTTTATCTACAAAACTCCCATACGATAATTTCTTTTTTATCTCAATACACAATCAATTTTACAAAACCAAACATAAAAAACATTTAAAGACAAAAAATCCATACAAATTAAAGCTTAAATTAAACAAATTAGTGAGTATAAACTGGAATCAGCAACACATGAACGACACAGTTTATAGTAGCCTAAAAATACCGATAAGATTCTAAACCCATCAATTTGTTCAAAAAAATATAAAATGAAAGCTTAGAAACTTCGTTCCATCCACAAAATCCTCCCAAGATGCAAACTTTATCCTAACGAACAATCAATTATACATCACCAAACTTCAAAAACATTTATCGAGATAAAAAAATTGATACAAATTCAGGCTTAGATTAACCAAAATTAGTAATTAATGTTCATTTAATATATCGCAAAGAGATTCACACTTACCCCTTCTTCTAATGCCGCAGGTATGTGAAAGAGGGGAGACATCCGCGAGAGTCACACTACTCACAACTCCAACTGAGGTACCTAACCGAAAGAGTAGATGCAGATAAAGAGTATAATCGAAAGAAAATGGATACCCGAGCTTAGATGCAGCGGAATAATCGGATTTCTTGACACTGTAGTTGATAATTAGCCAGTTTCGTTTAAAACGGTTGACAAGTCGGGCGGATTTCAACCATGAAAATCCGGTTGTGTTGTATTTTGCGGAGATTGTTTGAAGGAAGATGGGAGGTTAAGATTTTCTCAGTTGTAGGGCTCAGCGTGGCAAGAGTTTGGATGTATTTGTTTTAGTTTTTCAATTTTAGGATTGAATTGTTTGTACTCTTTTTTTCTTAATGAGATGATTAAAAAATTTCTCAACCCCGTATACCGCTTTGTGCATAAGGATGGTTGTAACTTTCGGTTTGTCAAAGGAACATAAATGAAATATTATTATAAAATGAATTTTTCTAAAATGTGCCTACGGGCACATGATAAGAGTTTATTTAAGGTACGAATTACAAGATTAATCTTCGAAGTATGGTAATTATGAGTTTAGAAAAACCTTATAAATTTTTAGAAAAACCCTTATAAAATTTGCGACATTATTTTTGTTTGGACAAATATGTCATCCACTTTTCGTTCATATCACTCCGTGCTCAACAATAAAATTTGAAATGTATCGTCTCACAATAAAACACAGTTCTTGCTGTTTGATTTTATATAAGTAAGATAAGATTTTGAGTGAAAGATCTAACCTTGATTAGATGGCAGCAGAAATATCTAAGAAAGAATATTTTCGACTATAATTTTTTTCGATGTGAAATAATTTTACTTAACTTTATAGCTTTAAGAGATTTTTTTAAGATTAAAAGGAATTTTGGTTAATATCTAAGAAAGAATGATTACTCTTATTCATATAATAGAATTTTATCATACATTATATTATAATTTTTCAATGTGAGACAATTTAACTTAATTTTATATTCATAAGAGCGTTCTTTTTAAGACTTCAAAAGATATTTTAAAGTTATCTAATGATGAATGATTATTCTTATTTATAAAATTATAATTCTTCAATGTGGGACAATTTAACTTAACTTTATATATTCTTAAGTTAACATTTAAAATATTTTTGGTTTATAGTCTTAAAACAGAATTGACTAAGCGTTTCACAGTTTCGTTGTCCAATTTTTGTGCCTTATGAGATGATAAGGTTTTATTTTTGTGCCTTATGAGATGACAATTTTATTTTTAATTTTTAATCATTTATTCAAATAAATGATACAGAATATCAATAAAAATAAACATGCTTTATTTGATGTATTTTTAAAAGGGTTGATATATGAGTTTGGTTTTTTGGACTTTATCGATATAATTGTCCAAATTCAAAAGAAAAAAATACAAAAGATTGTCAAGGGAAATAATAAATTCAAAAGAAAAAAAGGTTGAACTGAAAAAAATGAAAGTTTGACCTAAAAATGTCCAATTAATTACACTTACACATAACCCACTATTACTTCTTCCAATTTCTTGAGAAACCCATTTTAAGTTTTCCATAAAAGAAAAGTTGACTAATTAAGTTTATATCTCACCATAAATTTATATCTTCCCACAAATTATTATACTTCTCATAATAAAATGACAGTAGTTACAAGTGACCAAATACCAAACACACTGTAATTATCATATGCGTCAATATTCACTTCTTTTACATTAATTTTAAATCAGTATCGTCTTTCTGTTCATCCTCATATGGATTGTGATTTGTCTTTTGGATAAAAAAACGCTTCAACCCCGTGATTTTTCACGGGTATCATACTACTTCAACGTATTCTACGTTGTTCTGTCTTTCGTACATCTATTACGCTTATAGATGATCACACTCTTTCGCATAATTGAAGACCAATCTTGCCTTCCTTCATTATGAAATATCAATAAAAATATTGCAACCTGTGTAATTTTTCACGAGTATCACACTATTAACACACGTATGGATGATCACACTCTCTCGCATAATTGAAGATCAATCTCGCCTTACTTCATTAGAAAATATCAATTAAAGAACAACAACCCGTGAAATTTTTCACAGGTATCACACTAGTTCCCAAATAAATACAGGTGTTACCATCTCTGTTTCCTAAGATAGTAGCTCATTACAATACAATTTGGAATGCCAAACCGATCTTGAGATTTAAACATTACAACTAATTAATTAATACAGTACTGGTTACACAGCGGAAGTTATACACTTTATATAACATGGATGCCTACGCCATCACCCGTGCTACGTCCAAGATCATAATCGCGTTAACCCCAATCCTGTACATGCATCCCAACATTCAAATGTATCTGTAGACACCAAATTCCGACCTGGTGGCTGCAGAGGTGCCCAACAAACACCTGATGACGATCCGACTACAACGCGACGCGAAATTATGGTGTTTTAGATAGTTTTTCAATAGAACAGATCAAATAATTACTCGAAAAAATTAATTCGACATCAAGACAGCCTTAGTCGTGTCATTACGGTCGCGTCGACACTAATTAGAGTCATTTCCGACACCGGGACCCCGAATTTGTCCTGAAATATGCAAAGTCAAACCCGATTCAACGCGTCGGACCGAGTAAACCTCGAGACACGCACCCGAAGCCCACCCGGCGCTCGACGTGCTAGGGTTAAGCGGTAATTCTTAATCCTCAAGCAATAACATTATACGCATCTTCTTCATTTTGGAAAGTTTCATAACCGGATCTTTAAAAATCCAGGCGCCCTACACCAGGCGTCTCAGTCTTCACGCGCATGACATCAGGCGACTGAGTTCTGGTGCGCCAAAGCTCAAGCGTCCTGGAGTTCGATTTGTACTGCGCGAGCAACTATAAATACCCTCCCCCACTTCCTTCATTTCAACACACAACCGTCGAATTCGTGAACCACTTCTCTCACAATTCGCTCTCCCCCTCCTTCTCTCTAACTTAGGTCGCACTCCGACACTAAGTATGATCCACTCAATCGCTGTTCTGATAAGCGAATCGATGCTACTCCTCACTCTCGAGCACTCCACTCGAGCCGAGGAGCACCTGTGCTCAACTAGCCATACTCCGAGTATAGCAGCGGAGCTTTGCCGAAATCACCGCAGAATTAGCTGTAGTAGCGAAGCTCTGCCGAATTTACCGCAGGACAAGCTAGAAGGATCTGCCTCGAAGTTGAATCGTCACTAGGTTGTCGTCTAAACAAAACTTTACATTTTCGTACTTTCATCATGCACTTCGATAACGACAAATATGGACACTAGGTCCATCACACATCCTAAAACACGTAAAGTCCTCAACTTCAACTATAAGCATTAAACCCGAGTAATTTCGAGATCCATTCTCCACCAACGATGCATCGTGTTTCGTTTAGTGTACACTCTGAGGATGCAACTCCCTATGTGATTTACTTACATTTCGTATTTACAGCTTTCGTATGATTTACCGCTTTTATGACCTTATAATCGCATGCTAAACCACTTAACACGAAATTCAAAACGTAAATAAGCTAAACTGAACAAAGTGATGGTCGGGTTCCATATTAATTCCGATGTTCTTTTTTTTTGGTGAAGGTAAATTGTATAAATTCAGTGACCAAATATCAAGGGGTGAAGCCCCTTACAGGCTTATAAGATCTAGCCAGGATCTATCCTTATGATGGACAGCTCCCTTACAACAATTCTCAATCCTAATTTTCATATCATTTTGTATACATTTCAGAACATAATTAGGACTAAGGATACTATTCTCCATTCTAGCTCTATTCCTCTGAATCCAGATGTGATAAATCATAGCATTGATGAGCCCATTTAAAAAACCTCTCCTCATCTTGGAACCTCTTCGAGCCAATCTCCAATTGTTAATATTGGTTGTAGGTATGTTAATACCGACCCAGGAACTAACGAGGTGCGCGAGTTGAGTGCTACACGGGCAGGAAAAGAATAAGTGTGCAGTATCTTCCTCGTCAACGCCACAGACACAGCAAGCCGCTTCAGTGGTAACTCCATAAGAGAGCAGTCTCTTCTTTGTTTTGAATGCATCGTGTTGATACATCCAATTAACAAAACTGTGCTTTGGAACAGTCCAATCATTCCAAACATGGTGACTCCAATTAACCTTAGCATTCTCACCCCTGATCCAATCGTAACCGGCGTCGATTTTGTATTGTTGTCCAGGTAGTGGGCGCCATAGTTGAGCTTCATATGCAGGGCGGAAGGTATCACGCACCTTGCATATCTTTTTCCAAGTCCAAGAACAATCAGTTGGCGGGCAATACTCCGATGTTCACCATACATGGTTCGATGCATCCCTATTAATGTCGAGTCAACGCATATTAAGCAGATTACCAGGTAAGGTATACCACGAGAATGACTAACATCCGTATTATCGCGTTAAATCTGATTTGCTAATACGTATAGTATCTAATATTTTCTACTCTCCTACGTGCATCTTTTCATGGCCTGCCTGTCACGTGAAATCGCATGCAAAGAATGTAAATACAACTACTTCGACGATAAAGCTTACTTGTCCTTAAACAACCGACAGAGCAAAGACATAGGGTTAAAACAACGAATGTTACCGTACTTCTGCCACAACTAAGGAACAAAGTTATTAGCCCACCGTTTGATTAGTAGAGCCCGCTATGTGCGGGCGGGATTGGGTATCGATGTCTATCGGACATTGGCTTCCCAATACGTACCCTCACCCCTACTCAGAATCGACGGTTTCCGGATGTTCGAAACCATTGGCAATGAGAGTCATTCCAGGCATGGAGTGCTTCAGTGCTTCAGGGTTCGAAACCATTTAGGCCTCGTGCCACTCAGCTTTGAGCCGGCTAAGGATCAAAGTTGACTTGAACGGTTTCCGAGTCCCCATAATTGACTTGGTGGTGACTCCACAAATCGGCAACGAATTCGGTTCACTAAAAAGGTTGTCTTACCAAACATATCGGCCTTTAAACACTAACCACGTCTCGATCAATTCTAACGGAAACACGGGTGTCCGCACTCGTCAAGTACTATCTGAATCGTTAACCCAATCGAGGTCCGACACATCGCCCCGAACGTGAGATCGAACCGGCCCCCGACCGGGAGGGGGCCGCGTGGGTGACCGCCGCGACAAACAGGGAAGTCCCGTGCGGGCGCGTGCGGGGTGTCGGGCGGTGCGGATGGACGTTCACAGTTTGGTGAATCCGTTGGGGATTTGGAAACAAGTTTCCAGCGGTGGTGTAACTCGAACAAGGTCGGTGAAGCTCATTTCCTAGTTCATTGTTGTGGTCACTACAGTTTTTGGCCCTAAAAAGCCCATCCAACCGATATTAGGACCAATCGACCTCTTCTCGGTAAGATCATTTCGGTAGGAGAGACCCTCGATTGACGCTTCGGCCGTCTAAGGTAGCCACGCATTTCGTGGATATACCAAACGAGCGGTTCCAAACAGACGGTATGATACTCACCCCCCAGGTGACTTGTCGTCACCTAAGCAAAGACTATTCGTGGGCGGTAACCTACCCTAACCTACCAGTGTTTGCATCCTGCATGAGTGTACGCATTCCTAGTTATGTGTAGCGTATTTGACAACCCAAATAAAATATTAAAATCTGGATTCAATCACGACAACATATTCTACCGCACCCAACTCCGTTTTCGAAAAAAGACATCTCCTTTTCAAAACCGCCTTTTAAGCGCCGATGCTTCGGCCAAATTGAAATTATTTTCAAAAACATTTTAGCGCTGTCACCATGGCCAATTTTAAAACCCATCACTTTCAAAAGACACTTTTGAGCGCCGTTACTTCGGCCAAAATAAAAATCGCCATTTTCAAACAACAACAAACATACTGTTATTATTACCAAAATCCCAACTAATGGGATCAAGGTACCTTATACGGTCACATTTTGCTTTCAAAACATTCACACACACACACACACACACCGTTACTGTCGCCAAAATCCCAACTAGTGTGATCAAGGCACATAAAACGGTTACATTTTATTTTACTTTTTAAAAAAAAAACACATTTTATACCGTTAACATATTGAAACTTCAATTAATGAAGTCAAGGAACCCAAAACAGTTACAAAACATCCACGCATACCGACACTACCGTCGAAATCCGAATTAATGGAATAGACCAATACGGTCGCATATTTTCAAGTTCTTTCTGAAAAACACTTTCACCACCTAAATTATGTAATAAGGGTTTAGTCACACCTTCAAAAACACCATCACAAGCACCGTGTTCCCTCACGAACACCCCTTTACAACGCGAACTTCGAACTATTAATTAATAGTAGTCTTAATAAGAACGCGACGTCGCATTTTTTTAAAAACTGGTTCTTCTACAACCGCGCTTTTCTTTTACAAAATCATAGCTTACACTTTTACTATTGTTAAATCTCCGACACTCACGTAACAACACCTTTTTGACACTGCACGAACGATGTCACTAAACCGTCATGATACCGATTTTACAAGCTCTCACTTTTGAAAACGTTTGTTTTCAAAACCCATTCGTTTTCAAAACATCAAACTCTTTGATTCCGAGCCGGGATTGAGGTCAATTCCTTACGTTGTACAACCGTGTGATTAACTATCTTTATTAGTTACTAGGGTCACCTCCGTTCGAGGTCTTACATTTTGGGTCGTCTCATCTCGAGAAGTTTTCTTCTTTAAGTCTCACCACCGGGATTTATATCAAATTGTCTCGTTCTAGAGATACAAGTCTATGAGGCGCTACGCCGAATACACCGAGAGTCTAAAATACCTGAGTCCCTAATTCGATGACCGCAAACACGCGCAAATCAAGGGTCTCGTTTCCATGTCGCTCAACTACGAGCATCCCTCGAGTCTTTAAGTCGTCCGATGGATCCGTCCTGACCTCCGACACTATCTTGCAGAATCACTCCCGAACATGTCCCTAGATCTAAGAGTCATCGAAAACATCTGCAACGATGTCAACACCCTAACCGAGGTGGTTCACGATGTCCGAACTTTGATAGACCGTCTGACCTGCTTCATTTGTCACATCGATAACCGTCTCAGTTTTCTCAAAAGTGGGGACACAAAGAGCGAAGCGGACGCTAGTTTAGGCGATTACCATACCCAAGAACTTACCCCAAGTAGGTCATCCCAATGCTCCGCACGGCAAAACCCCCTAAGGCCAAAACGAAATAACCTTGAGGCCTCATAAGGTCTTATCTGACGAAGTAAGAACGTCCCGAAAAATTACAAAAATCAATTCGTCATACACCAAAACTCTCAAGTATCTAGTGGATTAGGGGTTACTCTTCCCCATGGGTCCTACTTTGGACCCACCTATCAACCGGCGAAGCAAAAATTGGAGTCCCAATGCATACTGCTTATTCCATCAAGGTAATGGGCATGATACTGAGGCATGCTTTACATTAAAGCACGTCATTCAAGACATGGTCGAAGAAGGAACTTTCTCTCCCGTGAAATGGCAAAAAACAGACTTCACCTTCAAGGTCGCCGAGGGAGAAATAATGACGTCGTTAGTTGTCACAAGTTACTTCAAACCCCTCAATGATCCACCAACAAAAACCATCCCTAAACACCCATCAAGGGGCGTGTCTCCAGAGGGCTATGTACGAATCTAATATCCAAGGGACAATTATGGTCCCAAATTCAGGTCAATGTCACAATATGGTCGAGTCATGATGATCATATCAAGACAAAGGCTCTCCCAAGGGCAGTGAGTCCGAGTCAGAGTGTAGTTAGTTTATAGGGCCTCGGCTTAGTGATAACAATAAACTCTATCTTTTCTTTTTATCGAGTCAGGAGGTGCGAGGGAACCTGTCCTCCACCTCCACAAAACAATATCACGGGCGCCTAGCCCGCTTATTATCAATCAATAAAACATCTTTCTTTTTACAGCGCGCCTCGACAAATGCTTTATATTTAATAATGCACTTCCCCGCTTAAAACTCGATACTATGCCATTTATCGATATCAATTAATCAAAACGTAAGGGCTACAACAAAAGGCCCACCTAACTTCACCCTAAAAAGAAATCAGGAACAACTATCCTAAGCTCAACCCATAACTAACTTCCCAACCAAAAACTAAACACAGGAAACCCACACAGTCAATATAACCGATAGGTGACCACACACCCATATAAGTCAAACTGGACTTCCCAGTAACCAACAATGTAACCGAATATGAAGCCCGGCTAATAGGGCTAAAAGTCGCCGTAACTCTAGGAGCCAAAAACCTTAGAGTCCACGGAGATTCATCCTTAGTAGTCAACCAAGCTATGGGCACCTGGAAGGTCTATACTGAAAGCCTAGCCCCGTACCAAACCGAAATAGAGACAATATCCTGAGAGTTCACCGAAATCAACTTCATACACAAACCCCGCGAGGAAAACTAATTCGCTGACGCCCTATCCAAGCTAGCCTCACTAATAAACATGCCCGACAACCTTTTCTCTATGCCTATCTGCGTAGAGAGAAGTGAGCAACCCGCAACATCGAAACTGATGACATCCCCGAAGAACCCTGGTACAAAGCGATCCTGGACTTCAAAACCAACGAATCATACCCACCCAACATAAACACCAAAAACAAACGAGCTCTAAGAATACATGCCGCCTACTATGTCCTAAACCAAGGGTTACTGTACAAACAAACCGCACAAGGAGTTCTCCTTAGATGCATAAACAAAAACCAATCCGAGAAAGTCATGGAAGAAGTTTATGATGGGGAATGCGGACCCCACATGAGCGCACACCTATTAGCCCAAAAAAGTTATGAGATTAAGCTATTACTGGGTCACCTTAAAGGCAGACTGCTGGCATCATGTCCATCACTATCACAATTGTCAAATATTTGTCAACATCCAACATCTACAACCATACCCACTCCACACTACAACAACACCCTGGCCTTTCTCTACCTGGGGAATATACATCATAGGAAAGGTACACCCATCCGGAACCGGAGGACACTGTTTTATACTAGTGGTCGTCGATTACTTTACCAAATGGGTTGAAGCAGCCTCATATACCATACTAACCTCCTAACAAGTAGTCAAATTCCTACAAAACAACATCATCTGTCGTTACGGCATACCACACGAAGTCATCAGCGATCAGGGGGCTCACTTTAGGGCCAACATCCAAAAACTCCTAGACAAATACAAAATCTAACGACACAAATCCTCTCCGTACAGACCTCAGACGAACGGGGCTGTGGAAGCAGCAAACAAAACCATTGTCACAATCCTTAAGAAAATGATAGACAACTGCCGGGATTGGCCCAACAAGATACCATTTGCATTATGGGGATACCGAACCTCCTACCGAACTCCCACTGGAGCCACACCTTATTACCTAACCTACGGGTCTGAAGCCGTACAACCAATAGAACTGGAAATACCTTCACTAAGGATACTAGCTGAAAGCGGCATTCCCGAAGAAGAATGGAAACAAAAACGTTACGATGAGCTAGACACCTAGATGAGCGTAGAATACACGCACTAACCAACGTGCAAGCCTACCAACAAAGAATACAATGTGATGTGAGTTGATATGAACTTTGAAACAAGAATGAGAGATATGATTAGTATTCTGAAATGGAACGTGAATGAGTAACTAAAACAGAAAGAAAGGATAGTTTAAGGAAGGATAAACCGTAACCAAGGATAGCATGCTAGGTGAAGTAGACCTATACTTCAACAAAGCGGTTTGCTAGATCAAACACTCGATTGAAATAGCGAGTTTAGAGCTTGTAACGCGACTCACTCTAGACTTTGTCTTGTAAACTACAAGGACGAAACAGAAAGCTTAGCTTTACTCAAGTTTTAATATGCAAATTGGATGATTTTATTCCTTCAAATGACCGGCTATATATAGCCTACAAGAGCCCTTAAACCGGTTGGTTTAGGGTGACAAAAACAAAGACTAAAACTATGTGAACATGGAGCTAATTACAAAGTAGGGAGCTAATAACAAAGCTAATGTAAACATGGAGCTAAAAACAATGTTTGATGAAGAGTAATCAGCCGTGGTCTTCTTGTGTGAACATGGAGATGAAAACAAAGCTTGAGTAGGAGTAATGAGGCGCGGCAAAGGTGTGAACATGGAGCCAAAAACAAGGCTAACAAGAGAGCCTTTTGACCGTGTACACCATGAGAACACAACCAGCTTTAAAACCTTCTTAACTTCAGTCCATTACTCATGCTTGAATGATTGTGACCCTAAGTTAATGTCTTCATTTTACCTTGATTAGTTGCTCCTTTATTCAGCTCAAATTCGAGCTAGCTCCATAATTGAAGATGACTTCTTATTATTGCTAATGTAGCTGGCCTAAGCTTAAGTAGGAGCTAGTATTCTTTAGTTGAGCCCTTTAGAACTTCCTTACTTGGATTGGTAGCTCCTTGATTCGGATCATCTCCTCCCCCTTGACAAGTAATTGTCCTCAATTCTGAAATGTTAACTTTATCAAGGTATAGAAGAAGATCTTCTATTAGGAAGGTGGCTTGAACTCCATACTCATCCGACAACTTCAGCTTGTAAGCTCTTTGGATACCCTTGTGCGGAACTTCTGTTTGTGACTTCCACTTGTTCCTTCCTTGGTTTGGGAACTCCTCCATACTCACGTTAGCCAAAGACAAGTCATCCCTCATGAAGAGCCTCGTACTTTTGTTGTGCTCTCCTTTGTAGGCCTTTCTCGTTATGTATTTAGAATGCCCTGGAGTGCAAAGGAGATTTCCTTTAAAAGGAAGTTTTACCTGCAAAATAAGCTCATCAAAAGTACCAAGAGAGTTAGTCTTGTGCTTGGTAAGTTCTTCAGTCTCCACGTAGTAGTAATCCTTCCCATTCTCAACTCCAATTGTGCCTGCATCTAAGGTGGTTGAATGTGTAATGTTGCAAGATAATGTGTTATCCAAGCCCTTGACCTTACCCTCTTCATACCTTAAGACCTCAGGATCTTTTCTAGGCGTCAAACAGGATGGTATTTCGTTAGATATAACAGCACCTTGTTTCTTTTGCCACTCTTCTTCACTACCACTCTTAATCTTAATGGGTTCCTCCTTGGCGGCTTCCAATTCCTCTTCTTCTACAGCAAGTATTCCCAACTCTTTATTGACAAACATTGAAAGGCTGGATCTTCCGACTTTGTTAGCTAACATATTACACACATTTTGAGGGGCCATGGGTTTGAGTATAATTTTCTTTCCCTTATCGTTTAACTCATACTCATTCCTCCTCCCATGGTGAACTACGTCCCTATCAAACTGCCACGGACGTCCCAATAGTATGTGACAAGCGTCCATAGGTATAACATCACATAGGACTTCATCAACGTAGGATCCCATGGTTAAACCAACCCTCACTTGTTTATTGACCCTTACCTTGTTCCCGTTGTTTAACCAATGTAAAGCATAAGGGTTAGGATGATTAGTAGTAGTTAGACCTAGTTTGTCCACCATTTCAGTTGAGGCAACGTTGGTACAACTACCTCCATCAATGATTAGACTACACCATTTGTCTTTAACTTGACACTTAGTATGGAACAGTTGGTCTCTTTGTTCAGTGTCATGTTGAATTGGGTTAGCATGTAAAGTACGTAGTACTAGGAGTGTGTCATAAGCCGGGGGTTCATAAGCCTCAATATCTTCTTCTTCCTCTTCCTCTCCCTCATTAACATTAAAAACAGCCCCTATACGTTGTTCCTCCTCCCATAACTCATCCCTAACCGTGATTACTTCCCTTAGGGTCACAACTCTTTTGTTAGGACAAGCGTTTTTGAAGTGACCAAACCCTTGACATTTGAAACAACGTACCTTAGATAGACTAGTCTCAGTGGTTGTTTTGGGGGTAGACTGAGGTGGGGGTGCGGGGTTATTCTTAATCACAAGGGGTTGATTAGTATTAGTAGGATTGATTCTATTACTATCATCTGTTCGTGACCAAGTATGACTCTTACTAGACTCACCCTCATGTCTCCCTTTCCCTTGTGCCTCGATTTTTAGACACAATCCACACAATGTATCAAAATCAGAATAAGGACACAAATCAACCGTATTGGCTATACTACGATTTAATCCACGTAAGAACCTAGCCATTTTTATTTCTTCATTTTCCTCTACTTCTCCCATTAAAACCAGGTTCTCAAATTCCTCTATATATTCACTAACACTCATTTTTCCTTGCACAAGGTTAGCAATCTTTTTGTATAAGGACAACTTGTGCGTAGTTGGAACATACCTCTTACGTAGTTTACGTTTTAAGGACTCCCAAGAAGTAATCTTACCCTTCCCACTTCTGGTGCGTTGTACCTTAAGCCCTTCATACCAAAGGGAAGCTCCTTTGCTTAGCTTTAGGATGGCGTATTTGCACCTCTCTTCGTCCTCCAAATCCTTGAAGTCAAAGAGCTTTTCCATGCTTCTTTCCCACTCCAAGTAAGCTTCAGGATCAGTACCACCGTTAAACTCAGGAAGTTCAGTTACCTTGATCTTGTCCACCGGTTCTCTCCTTGGTTGGAAGCGAGAATTCTTGGGCTGGAAGTTCTCCAATGCCTTCTTTAGTTGTTCCAGGAAGGTAGGATCTTCAAAGTTCAATACTCCTGCCATTCTTATGTTTGTTTGATGACCAAAGCTCTGATACCACTAATGATGTGAGTTGATATGAACTTTGAAACAAGAATGAGAGATATGATTAGTATTCTGAAATGGAACGTGAATGAGTAACTAAAACAGAAAGAAAGGATAGTTTAAGGAAGGATAAACCGTAACCAAGGATAGTATGCTAGGTGAAGTAGACCTATACTTCAACAAAGCGGTTTGCTAGATCAAACACTCGATTGAAATAGCGAGTTTAGAGCTTGTAACGCGACTCACTCTAGACTTTGTCTTGTAAACTACAAGGACGAAACAGAAAGCTTAGCTTTACTCAAGTTTTAATATGCAAATTGGATGATTTTATTCCTTCAAATGACCAGCTATATATAGCCTACAAGAGCCCTTAAACCGGTTGGTTTAGGGTGACAAAAACAAAGACTAAAACTATGTGAACATGGAGCTAATTACAAAGTAGGGAGCTAATAACAAAGCTAATGTAAACATGGAGCTAAAAACAATGTTTGATGAAGAGTAATCAGCCGTGGTCTTCTTGTGTGAACATGGAGATGAAAACAAAGCTTGAGTAGGAGTAATGAGGCGCGGCAAAGGTGTGAACATGGAGCCAAAAACAAGGCTAACAAGAGAGCCTTTTGACCGTGTACACCATGAGAACACAACCAGCTTTAAAACCTTCTTAACTTCAGTCCATTACTCATGCTTGAATGATTGTGACCCTAAGTTAATGTCTTCATTTTACCTTGATTAGTTGCTCCTTTATTCAGCTCAAATTCGAGCTAGCTCCATAATTGAAGATGACTTCTTATTATTGCTAATGTAGCTGGCCTAAGCTTAAGTAGGAGCTAGTATTCTTTAGTTGAGCCCTTTAGAACTTCCTTACTTGGATTGGTAGCTCCTTGATTCGGATCACAATGAGCCTTTAACAAACGAGTCAAATCCCAAAACATATATGAGGGAGACTTGGTAGTCAAATCCATTAGAGCACCCCTTCCCGTCGACCCTAGAGGGAAATTTAAACCAAATTGGACAGGCCCCTACCTCGACAAGAAGATACTCACGGGAGGTGTCGTGATCCTCACTGACCTAGACGGTCAAGAATTCTCAACCCCGACCAACATGGACCAACTTAAACGATACTATCCTTAACCTCCTAAAATAACATCATCATGATCTCTAAACTAGGGTGAAAACCCATGCAAAACGCTTGAAACAATTCGCATTGCTAATTGGCATAACGAGTCTAAAGCAAAACCACTCACATCTATTATGAACTACAAACATGGTTTGATTCCGTCTAAACACAGATACATAGGCAACCCCTCCAAGGGTACAACCAATAAAAATAACGAAATCGATTACTCGATTCGCATGCAAATTGGAACCACCCTTATGTTCCGATTAACGAGTGATTTCAATGAGGAAGCACAAACGACAAGCTGAGGACGGGGTGAAAGAAAGGGCACCCTGGGAAAAATGAAGAAACGAGTTGCGAGCCGTTGCAAAAAAAAAAAGCCGAGGATGGAGTGAAAACCCGAAAGGGCGCTGCAGGAAAAATGAAGATTCGAGTTGCGAGCCGTAAAAAAAATAGCAAAAAAAAAGAGCAGAAAAGAGAGTCCATGATGCTTTTATTGAGAACCTTCTCTACCTTTTCTGATACATCTGGATTAAGAATGAGCAAAGGGAAATCGAGCGTTTACTTCAATGGAGTAGATGCTGCTCTCAGGGCAGACATTATTCAAGTGTCTGGTTGCAATGAAGGATACATTCCGTTTAGGTATCTGAGAGTGCCCATTAAAACCTTCAAGTTATCTATCCTAGATTGCCAGCTCTTAGTGAACAAGATTGTGGAGATAATTACACGACTGTGAGCTAAAAAGCTGTCTTATACGGGTCGTTTGACTTTGATCAAGAGTGTTATGGCTACCCTTCACAATTATTGGGCTACTATTTTTATTCTTCCTTCTACTGTGATGAAAAAGATAGACAATATTTGCAGGAATTTTCTATGGGATGCGAATGTCGAGTACCATAGAGTGTCTCTGGTCTCTTGGGAGAAAATTTGTACACCTTATAAGGAAGGGGGCTGAATTTGAATCAGACTACAGTTTGGAACAAGGTTGCAATTGGGAAAATGGCTTAGTGGATAGCCAGTAAGCAGAATAGGCTTTGGGTACAATGGGTTCACCAAGTATACTTAAAGGGGGGGAATTTGGAAGATTATCAACCGAATTCTGATTCCTGCTGGTATTAGAGAAAGATTTGCCAAATTATAGGCCTCCTGAAACCTGCATATAACACCAATGAAAATGCATTACAAGGTTCAAACTGTTATACAGTGGCAAGAGCTTACAACTGGGTGAGGAATAAACACGAGGATGTCGACTGGTGTGTCCTGGTATGGTCTAGATGGTCCGTCCCTAAACACAGAGTGTTGGCGTGGTTGAATCAATAGCGTTGACTGAACCTGAAGGATAGACTCCATAAATTTGGAGTGACTGATGATGATAGATGCATATCTTGTGGAGCTACTACTGAGACATTGCAGCATCTTTCCAGGACTGTGAGTATAGTAAAACTGTACTGACTGCAGTCAATAAGAAGATACCTATGCTTTCAAGATTAGAGATGCAGAACGACTGGAGGAAGAGAATGAAAGGGTCCAAATTGTAGAGATCTATTAAGAATGGATTAATTAACTCTATTTCCTATCATATTTGGATACAAAGGAATAATGCTAGAGTGGAAGGGCAGCTAATTCATCATGAGAAGCTGACTACTCGAATCAGTAAAGATTTTGTCGAATATTGCAAGAGAAAATGTAATTAAAGGTTTAGTGTCGAAGATAGTAATTTTATCATGAGCCTTTTGAGGCATCCATTGTAAAATGAAATTGCAAAAAAAAAGGTGAGCCGAGGACGGAGTGAAAACCCGAAAGGGCGCTTCGGGCAAAATGAAGAACCGAGTTGCAAGCCACCACAAAAAAAATAATAAAAAAATGTGCTTCTCATTAATGCAAAATCAATTAAATTAAGCCTTTGTCGAGGCCCTTTACATCAAGCATCCAAAATTCGATTACCCGGAAAACGACAACATGTTGAGCAAAACTCTACAAAAACTAGTAATAATACGCCACATAATATCAATTAATACAACAATATTAAACGGCTGGGCTATACCGGTCCAACTTTCCTTTCCCTTGCCATTCGGAAGTGCCTCTTCTGGTCTCTCACTATAGACCTTCAGAATATAGGTTTCCATTTCTATCTTAGCCGAAGGCGAGCCCAACCAATCCCACTTCCCCTCTTCACTCACATTTTCAGTAGGGGTCTTGTCAGTCTTGGCCCGTTTAGATGAACTAACGACACTAGGATCGGTAACACTGTCTTTGGTCGAGTACTTAGTGACATTAACTCGAGTCGCCTTCTCATCCTTTAGCATCACGGTCTTCCTAACATTCGACTTGCCCTGCCCTGGCGGATATCCCTAAGCTCCCCGCCGGGAACCAGTAGAGGCTGTCGGTCGACCACCTTCTATAACAACGGGATGTGAAAACCTTTGTCTCCAAGACAATCCAAACTCCCTGAGTGAACTTTCTGTCCACGGAAGAGACTTAGAGGCCTCATCATCAGTAGCCTCTGAAATATAAACCTGATCCCTTAAGGACAATATCTGCATAGTATGAGCCGACGATGAGAACGGAAACCAAACTTTCCACATATGCCACCACTGGATTGTCCACCTAATATCAACCCGCCCTTTAACCTGCAAGTAGGAACACCATCCTTCTTCAGTGTGACCATCGTTACATGGTTGCGCCATCTTACGGCCCGTAAAACCCCTGTAGCTATAACCTTTAACGGATCGAGGGGGCTCGATCAAACGAAACCTCTCTTGTAGCCAAACCTGCATAAACCACAGAACAACGTCAACCCTTCGAACTAAGGCGAGTTTCAAAAAAGGAAAGTACTACCCTGACTGATGCGAGTTCATTTTGCACCGTTGTTTTGATCAGTCCATATCTCGAGTTATACTTGGAGTTTCATAGTCATTCAAAATGGAGGAGATATATTTCGAGCTTATCTTTCCAATGACTATTCATGAAGGCTCATTGAACAAGTATTGACAAAGTTATGGTCCGAACAAGACAGTTGTGCGTGGGAATTTCTGATGCGAGTTCATTTTGCAGCATTGTTTTGATCAGTCCATATCTCGAGTTATACTTGGAATTTCGTAGTCATTCAAAATGGAGAAGATAGATTTCGAGCTTATCTTTCCAATGACTATTCATGAAGGCTCATTGAACAAGTATTGACAAAGTTATGGTCCGAACAAGTCAGTTGTGCATGGGAAAGCACCGGGGTTAAAGAGGACGTTTGAAGCTGGTTGTGTTCACTTGGTGTGCACGTCCAAATGAAGCTTTGTTATTAGCTCCATGTTCTCACCAGCCACACCTTAATGCTCTCTTAGCTTTGTTATTAGCTCCTTGTTCACATTACTTTGTTATTAGCTCCTAGTTTACATTACTTTGTTATTAGCTCCTAGCTTTGTTATTAGCTCCTTGTTCACATGGTTGTAACTTTGTTTTTGTCACCCTAATCAGCCAAGTTTAAGGTCTGATTGTAGGCTATATATAGCCATTTAGTTGAATGAATAAGACATCCAATTTGCATAACAAAAACTTGAGTAAAGCTGAGCTTTCTGTTTCGTCTTTGTAGTTTACAAGACAAAGTCTAGAGTGAGTCGCGTTACAAGCTCTAAACTCGCTATTTCAATCGAGTGTTTGATCTAGCAAACCGCTTTGTTGAAGTATAGGTCTACTTCACCTAGCATACTATCCTTGGTTACGGTTTATCCTTCCTTAAAACTATCCTTTCTTTCTGTTTTGGTCACTCATTCACGTTCCATTTCAGAATACTAATCCATCTTTACATTCTTGTTTCAAAGTTCATATCAACTCACATCATTAGTGGTATCAGAGCTACAACTCTTGATTTTTCTTAAAATCAAGACGGTCCAAGGAGTGTCAAAGCCAAGTTGTTAGTTGAATTTCTGATTGCGATTGGAATTCAAAGGTTAAACTCGTGCGGGTAGTTCGAGGGTTAATCGGTTTTGATTGTTTCGTGGTTCTTGTTGAAGTTCGATTTATTTTCAAAAAAAAAAAAAAAAAACTGTTCACGTAGTACTATTCAAAAAAAAAAAAAAAGAAGATGGCTGGAATTTTCTCGTTTGAAAACACTTACGAGGAAAGTTTGGTGTTTGATCCAACGTTACCACCTGTTTTTGACGAGTATCATCTTCAACCAAACGGGTTGTGCAAGAAGAAACAAATTCTGATCTTAATCAAAACAAGCATGGAGAGTAAGGGGGTTGAGCTTGTGGAATACTTTGAGAAGCAACAAAAGATACCTGATCCATCCTTGTTCACGACAAGCAAAGTAGAGTTCACAAGCATTCAAAACAACACCTACTTGAAAAGGAGTCGAGCTTGGGGTCGAGCCGTGATACCAACGTTACCCACACTTATGTCTATTTGGAGTAAGGATGTGTTGATCCTAACAAATTTTGTATTTGATCCAGGTGGAATACTTGTTACAAGAATTGAGGACAATTCTTTTTCAAAGAAGGAGAGTATGATGCGAGTTCATTTTGCACCGTTGTTTTGATCAGTCCATATCTCGAGTTATACTTGGAGTTTCTAGTCATTCAAAATGGAGGAGATAGATTTCGAGCTTATCTTTCCAATGACTATTCATGAAGGCTCATTGAACAAGTATTGACAAAGTTATGGTCCGAACAAGACAGTTGTGCATGGGAATTTCTGATGCGAGTTCATTTTGCACCGTTGTTTTCATCAGTCCATATCTCGAGTTATACTTGGAGTTTCGTAGTCATTCAAAATGGAGGAGATAGATTTCGAGCTTATCTTTCCAATGACTATTCATGAAGGCTCATTGAACAAGTATTGACAAAGTTATGGTCCGAACAAGTCAGTTGTGCATGGGAAAGCACCGGGGTTAAAGAGGACGTTTGAAGCTGGTTGTGTTCACTTGGTGTGCACGTCCAAATGAAGCTTTGTTATTAGCTCCATGTTCTCACCAGCCACACCTTAATGCTCTCTTAGCTTTGTTATTAGCTCCTTGTTCACATTACTTTGTTATTAGCTCCTAGTTTACATTACTTTGTTATTAGCTCCTAGCTTTGTTATTAGCTCCTTGTTCACATGGTTGTAACTTTGTTTTTGTCACCCTAATCAGCCAAGTTTAAGGTCTGATTGTAGGCTATATATAGCCATTTAGTTGAATGAATAAGACATCCAATTTGCATAACAAAAACTTGAGTAAAGCTGAGCTTTCTGTTTCGTCTTTGTAGTTTACAAGACAAAGTCTAGAGTGAGTCGCGTTACAAGCTCTAAACTCGCTATTTCAATCGAGTGTTTGATCTAGCAAACCGCTTTGTTGAAGTATAGGTCTACTTCACCTAGCATACTATCCTTGGTTACGGTTTATCCTTCCTTAAAACTATCCTTTCTTTCTGTTTTGGTCACTCATTCACGTTCCATTTCAGAATACTAATCCATCTTTACATTCTTGTTTCAAAGTTCATATCAACTCACATCATTAGTGGTATCAGAGCTACAACTCTTGATTTTTCTTAAAATCAAGACGGTCCAAGGAGTGTCAAAGCCAAGTTGTTAGTTGAATTTCTGATTGCGATTGGAATTCAAAGGTTAAACTCGTGCGGGTAGTTCGAGGGTTAATCGGTTTTGATTGTTTCGTGGTTCTTGTTGAAGTTCGATTTATTTTCAAAAAAAAAAACACTATGGGTGATCTATAAAGACCCAAAATATTTATAGTCACTATGGGTGATCTAGTATGTCTAAAATCTTCGACATGACCCAAAATAATACAAAGAAGCTATAAAGACACTATGGGTGATCTAGTATGTCTAAAACAAGCACCCATAACTCGCTGATGCGCACTGTCGCTGACACGCATGCAAACAATATTTATAGTCCCAACTAGCTACTATATAGCAGTGGTAAGTCGGGGTCGAACCTCAGGGAGACATTGAAATATAATCGGTCAAGTCTAGGAATAATTGCGGTTGGGGTTTAAAAAGGGGAGTAGGGACAAGGTAGAGTAAACTAATTAAACGGATTGAATAACTGAAAATGAGAAACAATAGATAAGAAAGGCGTTAGGGAGAGTCGGGAAGTCAAAACTAGAGACAAGGTCACAAGAATCACAAAGACCATCACAAGGTCGATAAAGGGAGGATCCACTTTTCGATTTCCCTACCCAACCTTGTCTAAACCCGCTTTCGCGACGAGGAAGCTTAGGTCTCAAGACAAGATTACCCAAACCCCGAGTTTCCTCATATTGGTTCGAGTGAGTCAATGGTAACCTAGTTGATCAGGCTAAGTCAACAAAAACACAACAATCTCATACAAGACGAATTGCCACAAAATGCCATAATCCCCATAAAACCAAGGCCCAAATCTAAAGTTCCTCCTCCCCTAACCCCCTAACTAAAATCTACTCACTAGTCATAATAAACACGACAAAATAAATAACAAGGAGGCTAAGAGGAAAGTAATGCATATTAATCAAGAGGAATGAAAAGTAATCTAGCACAATAGAGAGGAATACCAAAACAGCAACCAATAAGGAAATAAACAACAAGGCAAAATGAAGAAAGACACACAAATAATGCTATAAAGGAAAATGAAGGGAATAAACAAAGGCGAGAGAAAATAAGAAATTATCAACAATGGAGACTTAAACAATTTAAATATAAAGAAAACAAAGACAAACAATAGAGTAAGAAGAAATTAAAGAGGAAACTAATTAAGAAGGAGAGAAAGGAAATGAAAGTACCAACTATGGAAGAAAACTCAAAAGAAGAAGATGAAGATTAACATAAATATGAAACTTGAAGAAGAAATACAAGAATCTTGTCACCAAATCCTTGCAAACCCCTTGATCTTCAAATAAATCTAGACTAATGAAGAAGCTTGATTGCAAAATGTAGAGTAAATTAATCTAAACTAAGGAAGCTTTCTAATTCTAATGGAGTTTTTTCTAAAAGAAGCTACTAACAATGAAGATCTATCTAAAAATGAGGCATGATTAGATCAAAATCTAGGGTTAACCATTTATACACAGCTCTTAATGAGTCACATAAACTAAGGCCCAAATCCAATCTTCCTTCCTTAATGATACTTTCACCCTATGCATCTTCATATGGCAAAACTTCACCATGCGATCAATGGTTATCCACGAGCTATTACTGCCGGGTTAAACTTCACCCGCTGGTTTCACTCGGTGAACATCTCTTCCAGACCACGCATTTCAGAGCTCCTTTACCGTCGGGCGAAACATCACCCGATGGTGAAAGTTTCGCCCGGTTGTAAATGTTTCTCGAAGATTTTCGGGGAGGTAAAAATGTCGCCGGGTGAAATTTCGCCCGGTGATATCTCATCGGGTGAAACTTTCACCCGATGGTTTTTTGACCTCGTTTCCGGTCTCTTTCTTTGTCGATTGATCGGATTCCTTGAACTATAGTTTTGTGTGCTGCTCTACGGATGATATTCCCTACTCTCGTGCTCTTGGAATCTCAAACACCCCTTTGATCACAAATCCTATCAAAATAGATAAAAAAACTACCAAAACACGTAAAATGCAAACGAGACACGCTGATGCGAGAAATACTAAAAATAAGGCGATAATCGCACTCTAGTCTCGCAAAACGGAGGAAAAATGGGTGGAAAAACGGTCCAAATTTGACATACATCAATTCGCCCACACTAAACTGTTGCTCGTTCTCGAGCAAAGACCCAAAAAGAAACTAACTACTGCTATTACTACTAAGCTAGACTATGTTAAGCCGATACGGGGCAATTAACGGTCCCGCTCCGTCCCTTCAACTCACATCGAGATACCTATGAGGTAGAGTACCTCCATGCAAGGCAAATCGGGTCTTGCTCAAAATTGAGGATGCGACTAACACACACAAACACATAAAACAAAGAAGACACACAAAAAGATAGACGCATCCAAAGAGAAAATAAATCGCCGAGTCCCTCATCGAAACGGCGGGGAAAGCACCGATTCTAAGCTCAAGACAAGTGAGAACTCTACCAAATTAGTCACCCGAATTGACATGGACAAAATTCTAATAGGATGACGATCAAACAATAAGAACATTGAAAATTTACCAAGGTCCTTCTAGTTCCACTAAACATGCCTACAACGGGACGATAAATGGAGTGGAAAGGTGAGAACCATGGAGTTAGTAAGCACTAGAGGTAAGTGTTATCCCGTCTCCTAAGCTAAGCCTAGAGGGTCATCCCAAACTCGAGAAAGTCAATTAGACCAAACAAAAAATGAACAAGTGTTTGCAAAATGGTAGGGATTGACTAATCTCCGCTATTTTCCTTCCTTGGAACTCGGTCCTCTAGTAGGCTTTTCCCGGAAAATAATCAACCATGGGTTTATTTGGGTTTGGAACGTTTTTCGAGGTTTTGATTTTCTTTCGGTTTTCTTTCCTTTCCCCAATTATTTTGGTTTGAGGGTTTTTTTTTCTTCATATGCCCTTCTTCTTCATTTTTCCCTTTTGCTTTTGAGTAGCCCACAATTGGCTAGATGGTGCATTCGAGATCAAGGTAAAGCTTATTTTTGTAACACTACTACAAATCCCTGCATTTCTCGACGCCTTTTTGTTTGTTTTTCGATGCTTTTAAGCGACAAAAATAAATTTCTCGACGCTTATAAAAGCGTCAGAATTTGGGCCGTCATTAATTTTCAACGCTTTTTGACGTCAGGAATCTTGTCACTTTATGGCGTCACATATGACCCATGCACTTTTGCTCTGTTTCTCAACGCTTTTTGGTGTCATTACTCTTTATACTTTATGGCGTCACATATGTCTCTTGGCGCACTTTTTCCATATTTCTCAACGCTTTATGGCGTCATAAAAGTCATGTTTGGCGCATTCTTCTAACAGCTTTCTCGACGCTTTTAGGTGTCAATATTTGGATCACAAACAACAAAATTGGGTATACCCTATGAAGCCTTTTTACACACGTATGTACAATATCTCAACAAGCTCTTTTGAATACATACGATCAAATAACTAAGAAAAAAATCATTTCATTAAATAAATTAGAATGATTGATCAACGTTTTAAGAAAATTTTAAATCGAAGAACAATTACATTAAATGGCTTGTTTTTCAAACAACATGCTCAATCACAATGTCCAAACTCCCTAAATGAAATGACTTTTAATATTCATCGGCAAGAAGGAATCTTTCCGTCTTCGTTACTGGCGTACCACGACAATTTCACGAATCTGGAACCTTCGTAAGAATGAAACAAAAATTAACAAAAACAATTGTCACTGGTTGAAGTAAAGTTGCATTAAAGCTTTACTAACTTCCAAGGTCTGCTATTATTCCTTGAAGTAACTTACAATTATTCCTTGCAAGGTCTGCTATCCACCAATAGCACGGACGTAGTAGATGATAAAGCTTCTGCTGTATCTTCCAATTTATCATAATCTTTAAGCTTTACTACGTGCAAATACTTATTAGGGTGGTTTTATCAGATTCACCTCTTTTACCAATAATTTTCATATTCACCTGCAATAACTGCATCAATCACCATGTAGTTCTTAAGTCATGTCCACTAATGTCTGAGGATTAGGAACCATACCATAATTACTGTAGTCGAAATCACAACAGAAGTAGAATCTTGAACTCCACGGGCTACAAACACTAACACTATGGAGGTAGGATATACCTGCGGCTGTAAATTACACAGCCTACTCATACTATGCTGGCTTCTTATGAGTCTCTGCTGATTGTTATTTGGAACCTACTTCATCATTGAAAGGTAAGCATAGAGGCTCGTTGACATTGACGTAAGGGAGTCGGATGGTATCAGTCTTACTTCGTGTTTAATCTCCAAATAAAGTCTGTTTACATATGATCCATTTAAAAAAATCAAGAATAATGAGTCACATGGCTTTACTGGAAAATTGAAACAAAGCATAGCATTGATCGTTAGTCATATTTTCAAACTATCAAGGCATACATGCAAAACACTCCATGATTTCATTAAAATCCAGATAACAACAGCTTAAGCATTATCCTTCCCTGTAATGAACCGCTTTCAGTCAGAACAGTCTTGACTGATGTTAACATGGGACACCATAATTTTCTCAACCCAGGTATTTGAGCAAAATTAAATAAATAAAATTCCGAACTTAAACTTGATAGGGTGAATAATTAAATCACTGTAATTTTCGCTCGAATTATTAAGCTAAAATCTGTATCAAACTAATTACCGGGAAAATAAATAAATGTAACTGGTAAACTCGGGGATCTCTACCTTACGAGCTAACTCACTTCCGGATCTAAACTATGAATACGCAACCCTTTCTTTGGACCGCCCGACTTCCACTATCATTCCACAGAATCTAATTCAAATAATCATTTAGTAAATGTGAAATATGTGGATTCAAAAATCTTAAACATGATACTCAATTAATCCATATAGAGTAGAACTTATTTATCAATTGGACATCTCTCTTATGAGAACTTTCCCTTAGGTGCCCCTGTCCATGAGAGCTTCATTCTAACCTCATCATTGTGTTCCTAACAATATAGCTACATGCATTAATCTGCTCATGCAAGTCACAATTGCATGTTCCTTTCAAGTTTAATTGACAAATTTTTAGTTAACCGCAAAATAAACCAATGAAAAGACCTTAATTAAAGTTGCCCAAATTTTATTTTTACTCACACCGCTTACAGTAATCAAGCAGCCAAAGTTCACTTATATCTAGCTTCTCTTCATCCACCACTCTTCAATACACTAATTCCAACATCATGTCCAATACTAATACTGATTAACCCTGTTGACACACCTAGTTAATTAAGTTGTACTATAAATAACTATTTGAACCTAAGATGACATGAATTAAAAAAAATTAAGTGGATTAATATAAATAAAAAAAAGTACATGCAGGTATAGGTCTAAAGAATTAAGAATCAAGGCGATAACACTAGCCAAATTAGAACAATGCTCTCTTTATGATCCGACACAAACAATGAATAATTTTTCTAGTATATTATACATGTATCAATTGTAAAGAAACCGCTATAAATATTCGTGACGTCAAACTTAATAGAGAACATTCATAAGATGTATGTCTCTCGAAAGCGAAAACTGAAAAGCTAGATGTATAACAAATCCCTGAAAGACGGAATCTAGTGCATAATCACAATCCAGACCAATTTTTGAGTTATACAAAAATGGTTTCACAGTAACCATTAGAAGTAGTAATCTCATGATGTCAGTCAGTTCAAGACCTTACGATCAACTGACATTGAACACTGAGTACGAATCACTCCAAGTCAGACACACAATTACTCTAATTCAACACAACATTCACTATTTATAATTTCTAACAGTAACCCACACATAATGACAATGAACGCAAATTACTGAAAAAAAAATCATTTCAAATTATAAACAAGTGGATATAGGTAGAAATAGATAAAATAAATTTACACATGATCGTGATTAGGTATATCATAGATATCGATGTTCCTGGCCCCAATCGGGTCTGATCAACAAATCACTCGTTGCTCTTTCCACCATCGCACCATCTTTCCCAATTTAATCAATCAATTCAATGACCTACAATTTTGCAATATTAATGATCCCTAAAATACGGATTAAACAATATGTTCTTCCCCATCCTTAAATAAACAATGTCAGGGACATGAAAAAAGTGGAAAAAAGGAAACGAGCTCACCAAGTGTAGAGAAACAACATCAAGGAAGGGAGTAGATGCTGCCATTAAAATTGATATCCACGAAGCTGGTTAACACACACGACTGACACCTGAATTCTACAACATAAGTTTCCATATTTTCCATGGATTTCACATTTAATAGTAGATGCATGCCAACTTTATCATATCTATAAACATCAACCTGAAACAACATAAAAAGCGATCAAACCTGCAATTAAGTACATTAAAACAAGTAAAATCACCCAAACTGCAGCAAATTCAACTTAGAATCAATTTTCCCAAATTCTAGGGTTATAATATTCGAACCCAATCAAGAACAGAACGGGGAGGGGATAAGGGCCGACGTATGTTGTGGTGAGCACCAATACAACAACAACGGTGGTAATACAGGTAGTTGGTGAGTACTGGGGGATGGAGCGATGACCAAGCGATTATCATCAGGAGGTTAATTGTGAGGATCAAGGCGAGGTTTAGGAAAACGCTTGTAGGGGGAAATCAGAAAAATAGATATTTAGGGTTAAGGTCATTCTACTAGAATAATGTCCAAAAATAAAAAAGGTTCCTAATAAGGGAGTAATAAACACTCGGCCTCAACTCAAAATCGGGTTTTTGAAAACTTTACCTAGACACACTGTACAAAGTGAAAAAAAAACAAAAAGGGCAAAAACACAAAAAGAGAAAAATAAATACACAAGTATAGCCAAGCACTCCAAACTCCATCAAGTCAATACAACCACAACCACCAATTCCAAAATGTTCACCACCTCCAAATAGAATACAAGCCAAAACTCCCGTACAAATAAGAGAAGGGGAAAAAACAAAGGTAGAGGATATAACCGAACGCTCTTCAATTTCGCTACCTTACGTACACATGCTAATTGGTTGGTGGTGTACCTACAAGAAGGAGAATGCAAAGCAATACAAGTGATATAAAAAGAAAAATAAAAAGAAAAGAAAACTAAAATGAAAAGAAAAGGAATTTTTTTTTGGGTTTTTTGGTTTTTTTAAGGAAAGAAACGAAAAAGAAAAGGAAGAAAAGGATAGTAGATCCCTCCCCCACACTAAAACTGTGCATTGTCCTCAATGCACGAGTAGGGGAAAGATCGAAAAAGAAGAAAACGAGAAAAGATGGAAAATATTTTTGAATTTGTATGCTTTTTCGATTTTTTTGTGTTTTTCAAAATTAAGGGAATTAAAATAAAATGAAGAAAAGAAAATGAAAAGAAAAGAAACGAAATGGAGAAAAAGAAAAAAAGAAAAAAAAAAGAGGAGGGGGCGGGCCTAGATGTAATCACGTCACCTAGACCCTAGCCAAAGAGGAAAATGAAGAATAAGGATAAAATAAGACAAAATAAGAAAATAAAGTAAGATAAGAAAATGAAATAAAGTGAAAATAAAAGAAGAAAAGAAAAATGAAAAGAAAAAGGGGAAAATCCGATAGGGACAAAGGGCGTAGGTGTAATCACGTCAGCTCGCCCCGATTCCACACGAATCGGTAAAATTAAAAGAAAAAGAAGAATCTGGATTTTCCATTTGGTCTTCGTGCAATCATGTCACCTAAGACCGGGAGCTAAAAAGCAGGTCCTTCTTCTCTAAGGCACCAGCAATAAAACCTCACGTATGTAACGATCCAAGTAGGGTCACGGAGGGGCTGACAGCTTACCAAACCATAAAAAATTATCAATAACAAATCGCAAATAACCAACAGTCAACAATCATCAAAATGCCAAACTGGCGCAGCAGAGAACTGATAAAAATCACTGACAACAGAAAAACGACAACCGATGACCGACACCCCCCCCATACTAACACCAACAACATTCAACCACTCACATTGGACCCGGGGGACGAGGTGGCTAGTAATAAGACCCAGGCGGAGGCATACTAAAAAACCGATCAAAGTAATGCTGCTGTTGTTGCAACATCCTCTGGTTCCCCTCCGCCGCCAACCTTGCTGCTTGGGCATCCCTAGCAGCGTCCCTGGTCATCTTGTAGCTGTCTCGGGCGTACTCAAAACCGTCCCTAGAGTACATTTAGGAGTTATGGGCATGATCGCGCGCATCCCGGGCTACATTATAGGCACTTTGGGCCAAATTGAGTGATGTAGTCGAGTTCTCCCAAGACGAGTACGATCATAAACTTCCCCCCCGCCACTGGTTATAAAAGTCCTCCGATCCGAAGAACGAAGAGTGTCTCGGAGGACTCATGTTCACGTCCTCCTGAAAATCGGGGGTAGACTGGGTAAAAGTGGAGTGTCTATGCGGGGTAAAGTGTAACACCCGCTATTTTTCCTAACATTTTTATCCTTTCCGTTATGACTCTTTCACATTTCGGTCTTGCGTTTCCTCTTTTTCCAAGCTTTATTTTAATTTTTGAGTTTAAAGATATTTATTTTTATTTTAAAAGATTTTAATTCTTTTAAATCTATTTATTTGATTTTTTTCGTAAATTATTTATTTTTCCGCGAGGAATTTTATTTGTCTACGAATTAACGTATTTAAGCTCGGATTTAAGTTATTCCTTTTTCTACAAATGTTCAAACATATTTTTATAATATTTTCAACTAGTAAATATTTTTATTTACGAAAACTTAGCCATTAATGATTTTATTACTAAGTTTCGCGAATAATTATTTTCTTACGCGAGGTTTACTCGAATTGCTTTGAAATGCCTCTAACTTATAAATCATTTGAGACCTTTTCCCCATATTTTTTGACCGACAAAGCTCCTTGTCACAATTTAACTACTCCCTCCGATTTTTATCTATCTTCCCTATTTCTTTATTGGGCTGAAACACCCTTTCTTCCATATTTCTATTTTAGGCCATCAATATGTGGTCTAGAATCACCTTACATTTCTCTCTCTTTCTTCTTTTATTTTGAACCACACATTCCTACACCCTTATTTTCTTCCCCAAAACCAAAGGGGAAGATAGATAAAAATCGGAGGGAGTACGTTTTATTAATACGATTCATTTTATTACGTAAAACCGAAAAGATATGATTATTTCCCCTCTCATTTAATTGTTGCATTTTTGCTCAAACTCTTCACACTCCCTCTTAACCTCATTGGATTCCTCATTGGATTCCTCATTGGATTCCACATTGATGATACCACATTGGATTCTTCATCCATTTTAATTCCATTTATGCTTAATTCATTCCTCTCTCCCTTACATTCATTTGTGCATTAAAAAAATTGTTACAACATCATCTTCCTCATCATCCTTTGGCCGTGTTACTCCTCATCTTCTCTTGGCTGATTTTTGTTCATTTCGAGTCCTAATCGTCTCATTTTTTAGCGTTGAATTAATCCTCTTTCCGAGCCTATCGTTAAAGTAATAATCGATGATGTTTTTGATCGTTATTCACCGTGATTTTCTTAGTTTTTCTCATGGTATTTTTCTACCATGAATTTCGTGTATGGTAGGTTTCGTGGACGGTCCCGAGGTCGACAAGTATATTATTGATTCCGATTTGGACTGGAGGTAACGTCGATGTTACTCGGTATTTCGTGATTTTAATTGTGTAATTGCATGTATATTTTTATATTTCATTTTTGACAATATATGTATGTCATATAATCTGGAAGATTTTTAAAAGTACCGATATTGGACTTAGTATTGTTTTGATGGAATTAGGAACCTTTTTGTGCGAGTCGTACTAGGAATCTCGAGATGGTTAATTTCTTCTGTAATCCTTGAGGGCTTTTTCTGACTCTCAACTCCGTCTTCCTTTCTGCTTCTCTTGAATTCTGTTACCGCATCTGCTGCTAATCCCTTCGACCTTTATCGATTTTGAAAGTTCTTATTTTGATTTATTGTTTATCCTTGTTTTACTTACCCGTTAACCATTTTTTTTCAAACTCCATATTTTATTAAAAGTTTGACTTGTTTAAAAAAATGGATTATCGTAAAATTTTAACATTTTGAGCTATAATTTCTAATTGTGAACTTGCCCGTTTCGTAAAAAGTTTGACTAAGTTTAACTTTTTGGATATCGTGAAATCTAACATTTTGAATTACAATTTAAGAACTTTATACTTCACTTTTGTTTTATCTTTGGTCGATATTTATATTTAGATCTGTTTCAAAATGCTTTAATAATTTATCTTAAATTATTTCGAAATTATTTCAATTTTTGATTTTCAGGCGATCGGAATTTTATGAAGAATTTCATATTTCCAAATACTTCAATTTCTATAGGATTATTATGTTAAGCGTTTTAACATTGTCGAAATTATTTTGTATGTTCAATTTTGATAACATTTTTGAAAACTTTCATAAGTACTTTGATAACATTTTCGAAATTTTAATGTTTTGAAAATTGGCTTTCGTTTTATTGTTGGTGGACTTTTGAATCTGTTATTGAAAATTTTGACGGCTGGTTCGATTTTTATTGCTAACTACAAAATTTGATTTCTCCAAACTAAATTTTGTTTCTTCATAAAAGTAAATATTATCGAATTTCTTAATCAAATTGTTTAATTTTGTTTTGAAAATATTTTCGGTTACCCTGTTTCCTTCAAGTTTGTTTACAAATGTTATTCAATAATATTATTTTATCAAATGACTTTACTTTACGATTTCATTAACTTAAAAGATTTTAAATTCCGGGTAGCTTAGCCCAATTCCTCTTGGAATAAATATTTGCATTTGATTTCGTATCACTTTAAAAGTTGTAAAATTTTGCTATAAATTTTCTTTTATAGCAAAATTTTTATGCGAGATTTGTATCCTCATCTTTTCGAGTAAAATAATCTTGATTTCTTTCAGCTTATTCTTAGTTTCGATGACGAAACTTTCTTTTAGTGGGGAGGATTGTAACACCCGCTATTTTTCCTAACATTTTTATCCTTTCCGTTATGACTCTTTCACATTTGGGTCTTTCTTTTTCTCTTTTTCCAAGCTTTATTTTAATTTTTGAGTTTAAAGACATTTATTTTTGTTTTAAAAGATTTTAATTCTTTTAAATCTATTTATTTGATTTTCTTCGTAAATTATTTATTTTTCCGCAAGGAATTTTATTTGTCTACGAATTAAGCGTATTTAAGCTCGGATTTAAGTTATTCCTTTTTCTACAAATGTCCAAACATATTTTTATAATATTTTCAACTAGTAAATATTTTTATTTACGAAAACTTAGCCATTAATGATTTTATTACGAAGCTTCGCGAATAATTATTTTCTTACGCGAGGTTTACTCGAATTGCTTTGAAATGCCTCTAACTTATAAATCATTTGAGACCTTTTCCCCATATTTTGGACCGACAAAGCTCCTTGTCACAATTTTACTACGTTTTATTAATACGATTCTTTTTATTACATAAAACCGAAAAGATATGATTATTTCCCCTCTCATTTAATTGTTGCATTTTTGCTCAAACTCTTCACACTCCCTCTTAACCTCATTGGATTCCACATTGATGATACCACATTGGATTCTTCATCCATTTTAATTCCATTTATGCTTAAAAGTTAAAAACATTCCTCTCTCCCTTACATTCATTTGTGCATTAAAAAAATTGCTACAACATCATCTTCCTCATCATCCTTTGGCCATGTTACTCCTCATCTTCTCTTGGCTGATTTTTGTTCAATTCGAGTCCTAATTGTCTCATTTTTTAGCGTCGAATTATTCCTCTTTCCGAGCCTATCGTTAAGGTAATAATCGATGATGTTTTTGATCATTATTCACCGTGATTTTCTTAGTTTTTCTCATGGTATTTTTCTACCATGAATTTCGTGTATGACAGGTTTTATGGACGATCCCGAGGTCGACAAGTATATTATTGATTCCGATTTGGACTGGAAGTAACGTCGATGTTACTCGGTATTGCGTGATTTTAATTGTGTAATTGCATGTATATTTTTATATTTAATTTTTGACAATATATGTATGTCATATAAATCTGGAAAATTTTTAAAAGTTAAAAATTTTCATGTTTCGATATTTTTATCGCTTTTACGAGATCAATGATTAAATTGTTATATTAATTTGTAAAATCGTAATATTCGGCCTAAACTTGTAATGTATGATTATATTCTGTAAAAATGAAGTTTTTAATAATTTGGTATTTTTCTGATATTTTTGATATCGATTATTGAATTTTTACCGTTTATGAACAAAAACGATTAAAAACCGATTTTTATTTCTAGCACTTAAACATTTTATTTTAATCTGAAATATTTCATGGATGATTTTTCTGTTGAAAAAAAAATTTCTAAAATTTTTCATAATTTTTCGGAATTGTTAAGTGGGTGAATTAATTAATCACTTTAAATCATCGTTTATCGTTAAAACCGTGTTTGTCGTTTAAATTCTTAATTTTTGGCCTTTTAAATAAATCTGGAATTTTGGAAATCTGAAAAAAATAGTATTTTCGGGAAAATCATTATTTTTAAAGTTTAATAATAGTTTTTGGATATTAATACTTAAATCGTTTTGTAATTACTATTTTTATTAATTGTTATTGTCGAGATTAGACGATTAACGAGAAAACCCTTTAAAAACCGAGTTTAATGATTCTGGAAAACTCTCTTTTCTGGATAGAATGTCCAAAAATATATTTTAGCTATTTTACGTAATTTTTGTACTATTTATTAAAGTGTTTAATTAATAGTAATGATTTTTGGACAAAATTACGATTTATCGTTAAAATGCTTCGTCTTACATAAAAGAATTATTTTTCCAGCAATTTTGAAAATATTTAAATCTGAAACTTTGAGATTTAAATCACCCTTTATCATATTCTAAATTTTTTTAATGATTTAAATTAAAGAAAAGACGTTAAAAGATTTAATTTGACATTTGCCGTAAAATCTTATTTACGCTTGTTTTGTCGAAACTATTAATAATTAGGTTAGTTTTATAAATTTTGGAAACATCCTAATTAGTAGTACTAAAGTGTTTAAGACTTTTTTAATCATTTTATAAACACTTGTATGATATTTCAATAATTTCATAAACCCATTTATCCTTATTTTGGAAATTAATATTGTTAAGGCCGAAAGTATTAGTTTTATAAATCGATATCTTTTACTAAAAATGTTTTATTAGCATGAACTAATATTTTCGCTATTTTCATATGATGCTATCTTTTTAAAGTTTCTAAATATAGAAGTTTCCTAAAATAGAAAGTTTCCTCTTTTGGAAGGCGATCTGTTTTCCCTTTTGTTCTCTTATTGTTTACAATGATTATATCTTTTAAGTATCGATAATGACCCTGTTTCGGAGTTATGGAATAAGGACAAGTGTGGGTTTAGAGTAATATAGTCTGGGATGTACGTTTTGCCATCAACTGTAAGGCTGGTGTGTCTTTATGGAGCACATTGGTTGTTGAACTGAGCATGGTTTGTGTTCAGGAGAGTGTATATTTACCTTAAGCTTAGATATCGCATCGTGTAAGTCGCGTCAGGTTGAACTGGATATGGTTTGTATCCAGGAGGGGTGTATACTACTTAAACCAGGACCTCGCTGCACGCAGTCCGGTTATAGTTGAGTTGCCTAGTTAGAGACTGGATTCTGTTATGAGTTAAGTGTACAGTTCTCGAAGCTAGTTTCTAGTATTGTCCTGGTGAAAGTCTAGATTCTACATTAACCCTATCCATAACGCCACATTATTATTTTATTTATTATCGATATAAATTGGTTGCAAGTTGGCAAATATTTTATGTTTCTTCGGAAACCCATTTTAATATTTTGGTTTTGCGCTGAAAGCTTATTTTTATGAATAATGTTTTACTGTTTTCCGTTTTTTTTTTACTATTTTCATATAATAGTAATTACAGTTTTAAAATCATGTTTTACGGCTGGGAGTACGTTGGCGTTGCTCCCCACTGATTGTGGCTGTTGTGTTTTTAACATGGCAGGTATATGTGTTTCTCTTCGGGTGGGCTAGCGAGCAGTTATGGATCCTGCTTATTTATTTTAATAATTATGTCTTATGGATTGTTCAAACCTTCTTTTGTGGATTGTTTTAAATTTTGGTCATTTTAGTTAAGGCCTATTGTTTGACTTTACCATTTTAATTATACTAAGACATAGTCACAGTGTGTTTTAATCCCAACTCTACAGTGTTTCCGCCACTGTATCGCATTAGATTTTCTAGGGGATTATATAAAGTCAGTGAAAGCGGGGGTAAAGAACTGAGAGGCATGTGGTTTGGACTGGTGGGAGGAAGAGGGTCCATGGGATGAAGAAGGTAATGCTCTTTTAACCCTCGTCCCGGAAAGTTGCGACCTCCGGTTCCTTCTCCGTCACATCTTCTACCTCGACCTCCTCGTCACCATAGTCTAAAGGTCCAGCAGGGTAATTAACTTGATAAAACTTACCACGAGTATGGTTCCAAATATACTCCCCTAACCTCTTCGGCATGCCGAAATTCTATTCAATATCGAGCCTAACCCACTCGTGATTAGGCATTGCTATGGCTCGCAACTCAAGTAATTTTGCACAGAAACAAACTGTTATAGCTACCTTGGGGCAAAACCAGAAAAGGGCAATAACTCTCTTCTAAAAAGTTTCTCACTCCAACCACTAGTGTGAAGCTACTAAAATCCACGCCAAAGGCTCTAGCTATCATTGTAACCATGCCACCACAAGAAATTTTCTTGCGGTTGCCCTTCGTAACTTGGGCAAAGTGCGTAGCTAAAGCCTCGGACATATCAATTGATGGGCCTCTGTTCAGAACCGCGTCCTCAAGCAATTGTACGGCCGTAGCACCACAGTTATGGTGCGTATCATAGCTTGAGAGAAAAGGGTTGGCTATGATACGTGCTAAATATTTCGGAATGGGGTTCCGAATAGAGAATGAGCGTATTTTACCCCCTTGGAAAGTCCTGTGACGGGAAATTTTATGCCAGAACCGGTCTCGGGCAAACTTTTCATCTCTAGATTGCCTCCCCTGAGGTTTTCCCGAGACAGAAGTGGGTAGGCCGAGCAATCCGCCAAAATCCCTAAGAGACAAGACATAAAGAGTCTCACGCAACTGAAAAGAGACGGTAGTGTCATCACCAACACTCAGCTCATAAGTCGCAAAGAACTCACAGGTCAAGTTTCTAAAGGTTTCCCCAGTTGAGGTGTAAAAATTTATCAGACCAATATTTTAACACATCGCTCGGACCTGCGACTCAATACCCATACGATCCTGAACATCCCGAGACGCCCAACGAGTAGGCTAAAGACATCAATCCCAAATTTTTTAAATTTTTTCAAGATGAGACTTCTTGGCAAAACAGACACCAGAATCAGAGTGACGAAAGTTACGACGAATGGTCGGGTAACGTACCTCGAGCGGAACAGGTTGTTTGCGCGGGGCTGAGCCTTGCACTTGAACCGGCATTGGAGTAGGCTCTTCTTGGAACTCAACCAGCTCTTTCGAATGTGACAAGGATGCTAAACCCGAACGAAGATTAAAAACAGATGAAAGCCTTTTCCTTGCGGTTTGTTTGAATCCCCTCATGGTTGATGATTGAATTTGGTGATTTCGTGATGGAGGTTAGGGTTTGGGGTTGTCAAAATTGAGTCGATTTCTCAAAAATAACTCCAAAAAGATGTTAGGAATTTGATAGAGATGAAAAGGGTGGAATTAGATTTGAATTTGGTTGAGAAAATGCAGTATTAGAAGGGATTTAAGGTGGTAGAATTTGGGGGGTTTTGGGTTATTTTTGAGGAGAGAGAGAGAGGAAGAAGGTGAAAAAAAGAGGAAAGGGGTTGGGTTTGGGGTATAGCTGACGCGGGGTGAAGTTTCACCCGGTGGTCACCATCGGGTGAAATTTCACCCGACGGTCTTCGGATCGTAAGTCGTCAATTCTACGCAATATACCGTCGGGCAAAGTTTCGCCGGATGAGATTCCATCAGGTGAAATTTCACCTGACAAAATTCCGTCAATTCTGAGTCGCAAATAATTTTACCGTCGGGCGAAATTTCGCCTGATGAGAATCCATCGGGTGAAATTTCACTCGATGGGTTTTTCTTCAGCTTCAACAGATCCAGCTCAATTGCCATCGGGTGAAGTTTCACCCGACGGACTTCAGGCAACAATTCCACCGGGTGAAGTTTCACCTGACGGTTTTTTCCACTCAAATTAAGCCTTTTGCCGCGAAAAAGGTATCTTGACCCGGTCCAAACCAACCTTAATTCCTCAATATAACCACTCTTCTCAATCCATGCATTAACTACATGGAGAAAAACTCTCATAATCATAGTAGATCATCCCAAATACTGCAAAAGAAATCGTCTCAACTCCCGCAAAAATCATTAGAAGCAAGCTCCAACGGAAAACAAAAAACAATTATCCGAGAAAATTAAAAAGGGTATGAATATACAAATATTTACAAGGTGGTTATTATGGACACCACCAAACCGAATAAATTTGTCCAAGCTTAAGTTGGGTTGCTTAGGAAGCAACCCGGAGGGTCTTGGATCTTAATTTCAAAATCAATGTTACCAATCTTGAATTCTCTTCTTAGCTCTGGCAAACTTATAAGTTGTACTACCTCAGGAAGCATGTCAAACTCTTCTGGAATATCTTCTTCGGAGGTAGGTCCAAGTATGAATAGGGCACCGTCATCCTCATAATTATCATAATCGAGATTTTCAATGGATGGTTCTTCATTAGAGGGGAATTCTACCATTTGATTCCATAGCTCCCCGCCAAAAGAATTTTCAGGAAGGAATTTAGGTAGTACAAATTGAACTATGTTATTAGCGACACTGAAAGATAATCGCCCTCTCTTCACATCAATAATCACCCCACCAGTGGCTAAGAAGGGCCGCCCCAAGAGAATGGGGTTGCGCTCCTCTATAGGCATATCAAGAATGACAAAGTCGGTAGGGATGTAACGATTTCCCACATTGACCATGAGGTTGCGAGCTAACCCATAAGGCTCTTTTGTAGTCCCATCGGCCATCTGGACATTCAATGGGAAGTGGTCCATGTTTCTAATGTTGATGGTTTGGGAAATGGCTAAGGGCATAAGACTAATATCTGCACCTAAGTCACACAAAAGTCGGCCTATTAAGACATGGTCTGTAGAACAGGGTATGGAAAAACTACAGAGATCACCGAGTTTGATGGGGATTGTAACCTTCGGGGTAACTCTTAGTGAAACGGGAACTTCTTCCTTTACCGTAGGTTTCAAGATAATGTCTCGAATATACTCAGATGTGGTAGGGATAGAGGGGCTTGTGTCTATATTTTGGAGCAAATCGGTGAAGGTTATTTTTTCCAAAGCTTGGTTACTTGAAGAAACTAGGGGCGTGTCATTCAAGGGTGGCACATTGATTCTAGAGACCAAACTCATGGCTTCCAAGGGAATTTGTTCTATCACATAGGTAAGGTCTCCTACGAGGTATTTATAGGGATCTCTTTTTGGTTTCTCGGTAATGTCTCTAACCACATTTTCATCAAACTGGATGATTGAGGGATGAGAGGTATAGGTTTGTGGGTTAAAGGGTTTCATCGGTTCTTTGTTGTTCACTACTCTAATGGCATTCATGGAAGCATAATAGGAAGGGTAGGTCGGTTCATGGGAAAATTGAGCTCGCGAGGCGGCACATGCCTCTAAAGCTTCAATTCTAGCTCGATTTGATGCATTTTCTTCCTATAAGTACTTGAGTGTTCCTTGAATATCATAAGAATGTTGAGAGCTACCTTGAGTATACCTTGGGGGGCCTTGATTACATTGGGGTTGAAATCCAAAAGAAGGACCATAACTAGGTTGATGGGGTCCTTGGGGGTAGTAATTTCCTTGATTAGCACGGTTTCCATGAGGATATCTTTGTTGATGGTCGAACCCATAGGAATTAGAATAAACCCTTTGATTGGGGGCTCCTTGGAGTTGTTTGGCAAGGATATGGCTCTCGGGTCGACATAGAATAAAACCTGGCGCTCCAATTAGAATTGTTTGTGTGAGATTCTTCATAGGTTCCTTGAGTATTAACTCGATGTACCTTCTCTTCTCTCATACAAAAGTCGGAATCATGGTCATACTTCCCAAAATGATCGCATGAGATTTCAACTCGATACAACTTGGGAGGTGAGATAGATGTTCGCCTTGGTGGTGTGACTCTTCTAGGTGGAGTCATTTTCCTTGATGGGGGCCTCATCTTGGGTTAAGAAGCATCTCTAGCAACCATTGTCTCAAATCTCTCAATTAATTGGTCGATTCTTGCCTCAAGAGTGACCTCCATATCATTTGATGACTTTGACTTTTTGATTGACTCACCACTTTGTATTTCTTTAGAACGCTCGCCACTTTTGGCCATCTTCTCGAGAAGCTTATGGGATTCAATCTTGTTGAGTAAAAAGAAGTCGCCTCTTGCAGCTGTGTTGATATTCTCCTTTGCATCGGCGGATAAAGAATTAAAAAAAATGGGAGCAAAAGACAATGGGGAATACCATGGTGTGGGCACTTTCTTTGTAAAACTTGAAATCGATCCCAAGCTTCACTTATATTTTCATCTTCTTGTTGTTGAAATGTCTGGATTTCTTTCCTAAATCTATTCGTCTTGGATGGTGAGAAGAATTTCTAAAGAAAAGTGTTGCATAAATGCTTCCAAGTATGAAAAGTGTTACTAGGGAAACTTTGAAGCCACCTTTTTGCTCCATCGCCAAGGTTCGGGGAAAAAGAATCCGATGCAATTGAAACTTGGTAAGACCTTCGAGTTTGATGCCAATTAGGCTCTCCTTGAAAAGATAAATGTGTTCTATAATGTCTTCATCCGACAATCCTCAAAAAGTATGTTGTTGGATTAAATTGATCACTGAAGGCTTAAGTTCAAACCCCTCTGGGATAGTTCTGATGAAGACGGGAGAAGAAATCTCCTCACTAGATGGTTGAGAATGAGATCCAAGCGTAGCCACACTTGAATCTTTAGATGTTGGTTGAGCAATGATGAGGTGTTGAGGAATGAAGAAATAGGTGCGAGATCACAATATTAAGTTGGTGCTTCGGCACACAAGATTTTCAAGAGACTTGTTCTCCAAATGAGAATCAAGCAACCTAAATAACAAGTATTCCTAGCTAAAACTCAACAAACAATGAGACTCCTAGTACCAAATGGCACTAGGGTAGGAGGAAAAAAATAAAGTTAAAGCAATTAACCAATCACTACTAAAAACAAAGACTTAATCAATTAACTACCGCTCTCCCCGACAACGATGCCATTTTGATGCGCGCTGTCACTGACATGCATGCAAACAATATTTATAGTCCCAACTAACTACTATATAGCAGTGGTAACTCGGGGTCGAACCTCAGGGAGACAGTGAAATGTAATCGATCAAGTATAGGAATAATTGTGGTTGGGGTCTATAAAGGGAGGTTGGGAGAAGGTAGAGTAAACTAATTAAACGGATTGAATAACTGAAAAATGAGAAACAATAGATAAGAAAGGCGTTAGGGAGAGTCGGGAAGTTAAAACTAGAGACAATGTCACAAGAATCACAAAGACCATCACAAGGTCGATAAAGGGAGGATCCACCTTTCGATTTTCCTACCCAACCTAGCCTAAACCCGCTTTCGCGACGAGGAAGCTTAGGTCTCAAGACAAGATTACCCAAATCCCGAGTTTCCCCATATTGGTTCGAGTGAGTCAATGGTAACCTAGTTGATCAGGCTATGTAAACAAAAACACAACAATCTCATACAAGACGAATCGCCACAAAATGCAATTATCTCCATAAAACCAAGGCCCAAATCTAAAGTACCTCCTCCCCTAACCCCCTAACTAAAATCTACTCACTAGTCATAATAAACACAACAAAATAAATAACAAGGAGGCTAAGAGGAAAGTAATGCATATTGATCAAGAGGAATGAAAAGTAATCTAGCACAATAGAGAGGAAAATACTACCAAAACAACAACGAATAAGGAAATCAACAACAAGGCAAAATGAAGAAAGACACACAAATGCTAGAAAGGAAAATGAAGGGAATAAAAAAAGGAGAGAAAAAAAGAGTTCCAACAATTGAGACTTAAACAATTTAAACATAAAAAAAAAACAAAGGCAAACAATAGAGTAAGAAGAAATTAAAGAGGAAACTAATTAAGAAGGAGAGAGGGGAAACGAAAGTACCAACTATGGAAAAACTCAAAAGAAGAAGATGAAGATTAACATAAATATAAAGCTTGAGAAAGAAATACAAGAATCTTGTCACCAAATCCTTGTAAACCCCTTGATCTTTAAATAAGTTTAGACTAATGAAGAAGCTTGATTGCAAAATGTAGAGTAAATTAATCTAAACTAAGGAAGCTTTCTAATTCTAATGGAGTTTTTTCTAAAAGAAGCTACTAACAATAGAGATCTATCTAAAAATGAGGCATGATTAGATGAAAACCTAGGGTTAACTATTTATACATAGCTCTTAATGGGTCACATAAACTAAGGCCAAAATCCAATCTTCCTTCCTTAATGAGACTTTCACTCTATGCATCTTCATATGGCAAAACTTCACCCTGCGATCAAAGGTCATCCACGAGTTAATACCGCTAGGTGAAATTAAACTCGGTGGTTTCACCTGGGGAACATCTCTTCCAGACCACGCATTTCGGAGCTCCTTTACCGTCGGGCGAAACTTCACCCGATGGTGAAAGTTTTGCCCGGTCATTTCGCCCGGTGGTGAATGTTTCTCGAAGATATTCGGGGCGGTAAAAATGTCGTCGGGCGAAACTTTGCTCGGTGATATCTCATCGGGTGAAACTTTCACCCGATAGTTTTCTGCCCTCGTTTCCGGTCTCTTTCTTTGTCGATTGATCGGATTGCTTGAACTATAGTTTTGTGCGCTGCTCTTCAGACAATATTCCTTACTCTCGTGCTCTTGGAAGCTCAAACACGCCTTTGGTCACAAATCCTAACAAAATAGACTGAAAAACTACCTGTGGACGTCCGTCCGCACCGCCCGGCGCCCCGCGCGTGCCCGCGCGGGACCGACCCGGTTTTCAACGTGTGGCAGCGGCCACCCATTCGACCCCCTCCCTGCCGGAGGCCGGTCTGATCTCGCATACGGGGCAAAGTGTCGGACCTCGATTTGGATGACGATCCAGATTTGTACTAGACGGGTGCGGACACCCGTGTTTCCGTTTGGGAATCGATCGAGTCGTGGTTGTAAATGTTTAAAGGCCGATTCATTTGGTAAGGCAACCTTTTTAGTGAACTGAATTCGTTGCCGATTTGTAGAGTCGCTATCGAGTCAATTATGGGGACTCGGAAACCGTTCAAGTCAACTTTGATCCCTTACCGGCTCAAAGTTGAGTGGCACGGGATCTAAAGATAAAGACTTGTACCCTTAAGCACTCCATGCCTGGAATGACTCTCATTGCCAATGGTTTCGGACATCCGGAAACCGTCGATTCTGAGTAAGGGGTGAGGGATGTATTGGGAAGCCAACATCCGACAGAAGTCAACACTCAATCCCGCCCGCACTATAGCGACCTCTACCAATCAATCGGTGGGCTGATATCCTAGTTCTTTTGTTGTGCCGAAAGTACTGTAACATCCTTTGTTTTAACCCTATATTTAGCTACGTCGGTTATATAAGGACAAGTAAGTTTTATTGTCGAAGTAGCGGTATTTACATTCTTTGCATGCAATTTCACGGGACAAGCAGGCCATTAAAAGATGCACGTAGGAGAGTAGAGAGTACTAGTATTATACGTATTAGCAAATCAGGTTTAACGCGATAATACGGATATTAGTTGTTCTTGTGGTATACCTTACCTGGTATTCTGCTTAAGATGCGTCGGTTTGACATTAATAGAGATGCGTCGAACCTAATAATGTGAGCACCCGGACTAATACGGAACCCGACCATCACTTTGTTCAGTTTTAGTTATTTTACGTTTTGAATTCCGTATTAGGTGATTTACCATGCGATTATAAGGTCATAAAAGCAATAAATCATACGAAAAACTGTAAATGCGAATGTAAGTAAATCACATCGTGAGGAATTGCACCCTCGGAGTATACACTAAACGGGACTCGATGCGTAGATAGTTTTGAGAACGGATCTCAGAATTACTCGGGTCTATTTAGTGTGTTTTAGTATTTGTGGTTGAAGTTGGGACGTTACGTATTTTAGTTGATGCTTGTGGGCCTAGCGCCCACATCTAGTGTTGTCGTAGTGCATAATAATAGAAAGTACAAATATGGAAAGTTTTGTTTAGATGGCAACCTAGTGACGACTCGATCAACAGGCGGATCCTCCTAGCTTGACCAGTGACTCCGGCAGGACTCCGTTATCGTTTGACCTTCCCGCGGCTACTCCGGCAGAGCTTTGTTTGCTAAGGACTAGTTCTGCGGCTAATCCGGCAGAACTTCGTTACTATTTTTGAGCTAGTCGATCACAGGCACCTCAGTATCGAGTGGGGTGATCGAAGGTGAGGAGTAGCGTCGATGTCGCTTTTTTTATCGGAACTACGATCGAGTGGATCGTTTGCCTCGGGTGTCGGAGTGCGAGTACTTAGCGAGAGTTTAGAGGGGGAAGAGAAGAATGAATTGTGTGTCGAATGAATGAGGCGGAGGGGGGTATTTATAGGTGTTTTCGACCCTCGTCGCCCATATGGACGCCTGAGCTGGGGCGCACCAGGACTCAGGCGCTTGGGCTAACGCGTGGTGAGACCCAGTCGCGTAGGGTGGGGCGGTTGGGATTTTGAGGATACGGTTTCGATACTTTCCAAAACCGTAAGACGAAGGTATAATACGTTTCTTGGGTGCTAAGGCTTTCCACGGCTTGACCTAGCGCCGTGGATTTAGTGGGCCTCGGGTGTTCATCCCGAGGTTCGCTTGACACGGTGTTGACTCGGTTCGAGTTTTGGGGCCGACTCGGGGTCCCGGTGTCGGAATTAACTCTAATTAGTGTCTATGTGACCGTAACGACACGACTAAGGCTGCCATAATGTTAGTTTTTAATTTTTCCGAGTAATTATTTGATCCGTTCTATAGGAAAACTACCTACAACATCGCGAACCCGTGTCGCGTTGCAGTCCTATCGTCATCGGGTGTTTGTTGGGCACTTCTTCAGCCACCAGGTCCAAATCTGGGTGTCTTTAGAAGCCCCCACTTTGACTGAGGCTTGGACAAGGCGAAAGTCAAAGTATAGTCGCCCAGGTCAATCGAAGATTACGACCTGGTGGCTGTCCGGTCAGGTCGTTTTAAGTCCAGTGGACTACGTGTTGCTCGCCAGCCATATCTTAGAAATCTTACCTGACGTCTTCGCTTGCGGTTGCTTGCTTGGGCCCGGGCCGTTGCTTGACATCTTGTTCTTGATTCTTTGTGCGCGCGCTTTGTCTTCTTCGGTTTATTTAAAGGTTTTGTTTAATTTTAAGTGTTTCTGTGTGCTAGCAACGCATTAAGTTGGCTTTTATTTGTACAAGTATATTTTGGGCTGCTTGTGAACCCTTGATAAAACGTTCGAGGGCGTCAGTCTCCACTCGAGCAGCTGTTTTTCGGGATGCCTCAGTCCCTAGGACAAGATAAACCATTCGAGGGCGTTGGTCTTCTCTCGAATGAAAAAATGCTGTGGAGGTATCAGACTCCTTCGAGGGCGTTAGTATCCACTCGAAAAATTGTTGTCGAGGGCGTTAGTATCCACTCGAGAAATTGCTGTGGAGGTATCAGACTCCTTCGAGGGCGTTAGTATCCACTCAATAAATTGCTGTCGAGGGCGTTAGTATCCACTCGACAAATTGCTGTGCCTCCGGGATAACTAAGACCCCTCGGGCCAAATTGTTGTTCCTCCGGAATAACAAAGACCCCTCGGGCAAAATTGCTGTGCCTCCGGGATAACTAAGACCCCTCGAGCAAAAATGCTGTTGCTGTGCCTCCGTGATAACTAAGACCCCTCGGGCAAAATTACTGTACCTTCGGGATAACTAAGACCCCTCCGGCAAAATTGCTGTGCCTCCGGGATAACTATGACCCCTCGGGCAAAATTTGGGCCTCCGGGATAACTAAGACCCCTCGGGCAAAATTATTGTTGTTGTGCCTTCGGGATAACACTGACCCTCGGGCAAAATTGTTGTGCCTCCGGGATAACTCTGACCCTCGGGCAAAATGCTGTTGCTGTGCCTCCGGGATAACTCTGACCCTCGGGCAAAATTGCTGTTTGTTTATTCGTTTTAGTTAAATGCTTGTTTTGTGAGTTTGTCTTGGTTCGTTTGGGTTTGTTATTGCTTTTGTTTTTGTTTGTTTATGCATTTGATATTTGTTTACAGTTTACTTAGATTAGTTTGGTTTAGATTTGCTTTGTTACGCGTCCGGGTGTAGCGTTCAGGTTAAGTGTGGTTCTCATGTTTGTTTCGTTATCGAGAGTGTACTATTGACATTGATTAGTAATTATTTCGCTCATTGTGATTTTGTTCGTTTTGAAGGTTGCATGTGTATCGAATTGGGAGTTTGTTTGCTTCGTTTTAATCTGTGCCGGAGTATTTAGGCGCGCGTCTGTCTGCGTCTCAGTCTTTGGGCGCCTAGCCCCGAGCGAGCCAGGACTCGGACGCGTCACTCGGGGCGGTCGGATTTTTGTGATCCGGGTTAGTTTAAGTAATGCGAAAGTTGGGGCGATTGTTCATTCCACAAAGAATTCGAACGCGTCATACTCTTCGCCCCAAGCACCGACTTATCGACTTTTCTCGCCAAATTTTGTTTCGACTCCCGCTATTTCGACAATATTGACTCCGGGTTAGTGTTCTTTGCTTGTTTAAAGTTGGTTTTGTTTGATTTGATTGATTATGAGTTGGTTTTGTTGAAAAACCCTAGAAAATTGATTTGGGTGTTTTTTATTCACCAAGTTTTGATGCTTGTGCTTAATCTAATTGTTAAATTAGGGTCGATTAGAGCTTGTTAAAGTAGTTATAAGCTTTGTAAGGATGTTCGAGGTGCGACAATGGCTTGCTATGAGAAATATGTTTGGAATGCTAGGGTTAAGGACCGTTCTCCGATTATTCCCGTGTTTATTTTGCGTAATCTCGTTCAAATAGTGTTTGTGAGGATGTGGGTGGTTTCCTTGTCGATTCTTATAGGCTAGGATGACTTTTAGGACCTTCCGTAAGGTTTTGTGTGTCTTAAGACGGACCAAAAGATGTCGTAACGATGCCGGATTTTCCCGAAACCACTTCCAGTGTGACCGGGATCGAAAATGGGTGCTAACGGCTTTTTCGAAATTTCGATATCCCTATCCGAAATTTTGACACTTTTTTGAACTGCTTAAGCTGATTTAGCCTGACTAGGGTTATGTTTTTCTGTCTTTTTGGTTTTATTTACAGCCAGAGATGGTACCGAGCGTCCCGAGGGAACTTAGTCGGTTGGTGCTAGTGCTAGTGCTAGTGTGGAGGTTGCCGGGGCTAGTTCGCAGATTCCCCGAGGGATTCGCAGGAGACATAGAAGTATTTCGTCTCAGCGTCGCGATCTCGAGACTATTAATGAGGATGAATTCGATAGAGTGAAGAAGCGTAAGCTTCCGGAGACGGTTGCTAGGAGGGCTCACGTTCCGGTTCCTGTACCGGAGGATGAGGAGGTTGTCTACGAGGATCCTGAGTGGGCTCGGGATTGGGATGGCCATCAGCTGATGTTTCACCTTGACCGTCACATTTCTCACCGCGTTGTGCGGGGTCTGGTGAGTGTCCTATTCGTGCTTATTAGTTATGTCTCAGGTTTTATTTTTTGTCTCGTGTTAGGTTAGGTTTGTTATGTTTATCCTTGGCTCCTTTGTATTTTGAATTCCTATTTGGTCTTGGCCTAGTGTTGCTAAGTGTATTATGGATTTGTTGCAGGCTTGGATCTACTCTTCCCGTGTTTGGCACCTAAGACGGTGCGGGTGTACCCAAAGAGATTTCCGGCGGGGATCGAGTGAAGGCTTGCTCAGCCTAAGAGCACAATCAACCATTACCCGTCGAAGAATGCGTTAGTTAACAAGCTACGCGTTGAAGATGTAAGTTTCCTTCTTTTCTTTTTATGGCTTATTTTGCTCAATAACCTCCAAGGTTTGAGATTTACTAGGATGTTGGTTCTATTTGTGTAGTTTGTGGCCCGCCCTTGGTCTGATTATGAGGGCTTGCCGGAGTATGTGGCTACGAAGCTGCGGCCTAGAAGTTACAGGAGGATGCTCCTTCCTGCGTTATTTCGCCCGGTTTGGTATCTGGGCGAGCGACTGGTGCGTAAGTGTTTGAACGACGACTTTAGGGTACCGGTTGATCCTCCCCGGACCATGTTCAGACCACCGACCGCCGCAGAGGTCCTCGAGGATAGGGACGGAGAGGGAGGTGATACACTCTAGGTGCCTAGTGCCTCCTATCTATCTCACGTCACCTGACGGTTAGCTTGGTATCGCCTTGTGGTAATGTCCTAATTCTCAGTTCTAAGGTTTGCTTTGCGGTTTATTGTTTCTTTGCCCCCTGACCGGCTAGTCTGTTGTCTTCTCAGTTAGCCGACCCGACTGATGAAATTCAGCCCCCAGATTTTCCCATGACGTTGCTTAGGGTGGATGCGGCTGGGATACCCTTTACTGAACCCCTCCCCCCGTGTTCTGCTGAGGAGATGGATTCCGGGATGGAGTGGCGCAACCGGGTGTACCGGGTGAGTTTTGGTTTTCGTTCTTCGCTAGGGTTTTAAGAATTAGGGTCGGTTTGCCTAACTTTTATGGTTGCATTTCCCAGGTTTCCTCGGCTTGCCATCAGCGGTTGTGGCAGGCCGCCAACTGCTTCCGGGCCTATGCCTCGAGGGTTTCCTGTGACACTTTGGGGCCTCGATAGGTGAGTTTGCGTGACTTTGGTAGTTTTCTAGGCTGCTGGTGTATTTTCCTAATGTTTAAATGTATTTGTAGGATGTCCTGGATATGGTGGGGCAGCTAGAGACTCGGGTGACTGATGGGAGGGGATTTGTCGTGGATCCCCGCCAACAAATAAAAACCAACTAACCTAGTGGGTAGCTAGGGTAAGTCGGGTCGAATCCACAGGGACGGGAGGTCGGACTAAGGTATGCTACAGTCTAGGACTAGGTTCGAGACGAGCTAATCTAAGGAGGGGGAGACTAGGACTAAGCTAGGTCTAAAGCAAGAAAACAATCAAAGGAAACGGGCTAGGATTAGGTCGGGGTCAAAGAGGTAACGGAATGGTCGAGGAAGAGCTAGAGTGAAGGAGGTAGTAGGGTAATCTAGGTATAGTCCGGGCTCTCGCAACTTAGACTCACCTAGAGGTTCCACCTAAAACCCACCTTGGCGACACACATGACAAACGGGGTTACTAGCGTGATATCGGGGCCTAGGTCGCATCCGGGCTCTCGCAACTTAGACCGACCTAGGGGTCGTCCTCACCGGGCTCTCGCAACTTAGTGAGGGAATCAAACCCACAAACAAACTATCACCCACAAGAGAAAGTCAAGAAAAACAAGCATATGCATACAAGTCATTCAAGCATTTCAACAAACATGTGATATGCATCAAACCAAGAGGAAACCCAAATCTTCCACCAACATCTCCAACAATCCCTTAATCATCAAATTAACACCCTAATCACCTTACTAACCCTAGCAAGATACTACTCTAACATATCTATACTAAAACTAACACTAAGAAGAGAAATCAATTCAAACAACCAAACTAGCATAATGAAACTACAAGAACTATGAAATGAGCAATCCACACAACAAAGATTCAAACTTTAATGAAAGAACAAGATTAAGAGAAAGGAAAAGAAGATTATACCTACTAACAAGATGAAAGGAAGAAGGAAACTTGCATAAATGAGAAAAACCCAAAACAAACATCCAAGTTTGTCAAGCTTGGTGGAGATCTTGAAGAATTTCCAAATTACAAGCATTAATCTAAGATTAACGACTAATCTACTCTAATCTAATCTAATATATGCTAAAACTAGGCTAGGGTTTGTGGGTAATGTCTAACATAACCTAGGAATACAAGAGGAAGGGTATATATGTAACACCCCGGCCCAATCCTAGGAAAAACAAGCATATGCATACAAGTCATTCAAGCATTTCAACAAACATGTGATATGCATCAAACCAAGAGGAAACCCAAATCTTCCACCAACATCTCCAACAATCCCTTAATCATCAAATTAACACCCTAATCACCTTACTAACCCTAGCAAGATACTACTCTAACATATCTATACTAAAACTAACACTAAGAAGAGAAATCAATTCAAACAACCAAACTAGCATAATGAAACTACAAGAACTATGAAATGAGCAATCCACACAACAAAGATTCAAACTTTAATGAAAGAACAAGATTAAGAGAAAGGAAAAGAAGATTATACCTACTAACAAGATGAAAGGAAGAAGGAAACTTGCATAAATGAGAAAAACCCAAAACAAACATCCAAGTTTGTCAAGCTTGGTGGAGATCTTGAAGAATTTCCAAATTACAAGCATTAATCTAAGATTAACGACTAATCTACTCTAATCTAATCTAATATATGCTAAAACTAGGCTAGGGTTTGTGGGTAATGTCTAACATAACCTAGGAATACAAGAGGAAGGGTATATATGTAACACCCCGGCCCAATCCTAGGATCGGAAATGTTAACTGCGGTAGCCCGCCAGGCTTTGTACTGGTCCCACAGACCAACACGAGTCCTTTCCAACACATTTTGTCCTCACTCATGCGCATCCCGGAAACCTTCCCAGGAGGTCACCCATCCTAAGATTGCTCCCAGTCAAGCACGCTTAACTGCAGAGTTCTTATCATGGGCAAACCAGAAAAGAAAGTGCACTTTGTTGATATGAGTAGTACTTCAAATCCCTTTAAGCAAAGCTCATAAATAGGACATCTTCAATCAATGTGGGGTGTTTCAATCACTCCCACTTGAAGAACGCAACGTCCTCGTTGCGCCTGGCAGCATAACCGCTGACCCAGAATCCACCCCCGCTAGGTGCCAAATGCACGGTCGCAGGGTTGCTCTGATACCATTTGTAACACCCCGGCCCAATCCTAGGATCGGAAATGTTAACTGCGGTAGCCCGCCAGGCTTTGTACTGGTCCCACAGACCAACACGAGTCCTTTCCAACACATTTTGTCCTCACTCATGCGCATCCCGGAAACCTTCCCAGGAGGTCACCCATCCTAAGATTGCTCCCAGTCAAGCACGCTTAACTGCAGAGTTCTTATCATGGGCAAACCAGAAAAGAAAGTGCACTTTGTTGATATGAGTAGTACTTCAAATCCCTTTAAGCAAAGCTCATAAATAGGACATCTTCAATCAATGTGGGGTGTTTCAATATATAGGGTTACAATGCAAAGGGAGATGAAACAATGCAATCACGGGCTGTAACTGGGCCATCCCGTCCGGGATGAGTTGGTCCCGGTTTGGATGAGGTGGTCCCGGTCGGGATGGACCCCTTCCCGGTCGGGATGACCTCAAAACAGCAGCTCCTCTTTTGTGCACTTCATCCCGGACGGGTTGAGGTCATACCCGTCGGGGATGAGTCTTGTAGGCCTCCAATATGATCCTTTTGGTCCCTCCTTGCTTCGCATGGACTTCTCATCGATTCTCGGGACTCGGGGTCGGGTCTCGGAGGCTCGGGATTGGGTCCCAAGGTCTCGGGGTCGAATCCAAGGCATCGAGTGATCGTTCCTTCACTTCGTTGGCTCCGAAAAGTGTATGTATTGAGTCGGAATCGCTCCAACTCTTCACGAATGGTCTCGGGAACCTGAAACGAACTAGAGGAAGCATAAGTAGCCCATAAATCGCTCCCAAGGAGCGATTCCACAAGGAAAATGGGACCAAAACACTACGAAATAGGCACTACAAACTACACTTATCAACTCCCCCACACTTAACCCTTACTCGCCCTCGAGTAAGCACAAACTAACTACTAAACTAGCTGAGCGGGTATTAGCGCACCCTACGCCCTTTCAACTCACGCGAGAGCACCTAGAGGATAAGTGCTCTCCGCAAGGCAAGTGGGGTCTTGCGACAAAACTGTGGATGCAACCGGACACAAAACACATAAACAAACAAACATACAAACAAACACACAAAAGGTTGCACCCAAAAGAAAAGAAATACCGCTTCCCTCAAACAAGCGGTGAAAGAAGCACCGGTTTAGGACTCAAGGCAAGTGACAACGTTCCCAAGCTAGCAATACAAACCAAAATGGACAAAACCCTAATTGTATGACGACAAAGCAATAAAAACGTTGGTAACTTACCTCGGTTCCTCCTAACCTTCTAAGAACGTACCACGGGACGATCGGTGGGATGGAAAAAGGATGAACCACGGTGTTAGTCGACACTGTAGGTAAGTGAGACCCCGCCCCCTTTAGCAAAGAGCCAAGAGGGTCGTCCCATGTCCGAAACGCCTAACTAGTCCAAGTAAAAAGTGGAAATGATTGCAAAATGAGGGAAGACCGACCCTTGCCGCTATCATCCTTCCTAGGGACTCGGTCTTTTGGTAGGCTCTTCATGGCAAAAGTCGGAAAAAGGCTTATTTTTGTGGGGTTAGGATCTTTTTGTGAGACGATTTTCTTTTGGCATTTTCTCTTTTCTTTTGCATTTTTGCTTTGTTTGTTGCCATGCCATTTCTTTTTCTTCTTTTCTATTTTCTTTTTGGCTTTTGTGCCTTTTCTTTTTTCTTCAATTCTTTCTTTCTTTCATTTTCTTTCATTTTCTTTCATTTTCTTTTCTTTGCCCTTTTGGCTTGATTTGGCTTTTTGGCATTTCTTTGTATGACAAGAAAGGGAGAATTCAACAAATTGCAACTTATTGTGTGGATATGTGTGGGAGGTAGGTAAATGGGTAAGTCGGGGGTCGCGATCCCTCTTCAAACCCACAAAAAAGGGGAAAACTTGGACTAGTCGAGCAATCCTAAACACGGTCACCTAAGGGACGAGACTCGGTAACCAAGGCCTTTTCACACCGTGGGTGGTCATAATGGTCAAAATGCAAATCCCGTAGTAAATCCCTAGTAAGCTAGGTGGACTCAAGGTAAAGGACCAACGAAATCATTGATTTAGGGTCATTCTACTAGACTAAAGTCCAAGACTCGATTTATACAACTAGGAAGGGAAAGTAAACACTCGCACACTAGCCTCTAAACCGGGTTTTCGAACACGCGACACACAACAAAACACAAAACAAAGACACAAAGAAAATGAAAGAAAAAGAGACAAAACAAAACAAAACAAAACAAAACAAGGAGAAACAACACATAAACAAAACAAACACCATCCCGATCTTCAAACAAGTCTCCAAATCCAGCACAATCTTTACAAAGCTCCTCCCGAGCACACATCATCACAAATCTCCTCCAAACTCACAAGAAGCAAAGAGGGAAAAAGGGATGAAGAGATGTTACCGGAAGTCTTGAAAGCTCACCAAAGCTAACGGCGATAGGCAACCTATAAGGAAAAAAGGGGGGGCAAAACACGCACAACAAAACAAAAATACGACATAACGACACAAAAAGGAAAAGACACAAAAGAAAATCATTTTGATTTTTGTGAAACTTTTCAAATTTTTAGGGTTTTTTGAAGAATTTTTCGAAAAACTAAGAAAATAAAACTAACGACGATAGAATATCGCTCCCCCACACTTAAACCGAGCCATGTCCTCATGCTCGATCGTAGTGTGCGGAGAGACAAAAGAAAAAGAAAAGAAACTACGAAAATAAAGCTAAAAATCAAAAATAAAGTGAAGAAAAGGGTAGAAAGTGTCCGGCCAGGGTGTAGTCAAGTCACCATGGGCCGAGACAAGAAAAGATATGGAAGGGGGAAGAAAAATAAAAAGAAGGAAATAAAAGGAAATGGGAGGGGAGGGCCGAATCCAACTAAATCCTAAAAAAAAGCGAAAACCTTGTAAAATTTGGATTTTTCGATTAACTCTCGACGTAGTCACGTCATCGAGAGTCGGGAGCGACCATACTAAGGCCTCGAAGGCCACCAAGACATCATGACTCAAGGGGAAGGGGGCGAACAAGAGAAAGCAAGCAATAATAGACGGAAAAGAAAGGATAGTTGCCATACCCATCGGTTAGCAACTCACTCGCTCCATCGTCTCAATGGTCAATATAAGCACTTTGCTTGTCGTCCTCATTGTCATCCCGCTTCAAACTTGAAAGCACCGCATGGTTGATGTAGTAATGGTGTGAGGGGGTGGGATTTGATGTGAATTTTGGTGTAAAGTGAAAAGGAAATGAAGTGATGGCATGTAAATGATGTGTATGGGTCATATGATACGAGCAAGAAGAGGTAGGGAGGTTGGGTGGGGGTATACAATGGTTGGGTGGACTCGAATGTCGAAGAAGAGGCACAAAGGGGAGTAGGGGGCCATCCCGGTCGGGATGGGTGGTCCCGGTCGGGATGACATACCCGTCCCGGTCGGGAAGCTCCCGTCCCGATCGGGATGGCACTCCAGTAAACCCAAAATATGGTACCCTCATCCCGATCGGGATGTATCCTTCCCGGTCGGGATGCTTCACTCTTCCCGGTCGGGATGACTTCTTCCTGGTCGGGAAGACTTCTTCGTGGCTTCCAAAACCCCAAAAGCTAATAAAAGCTTCAAAAACCCGTTCCTTTGCTCACAATCCATGCTCTATCGATAACCATTCCTCTCTAGGAGTCATCTTCACTTCACCTATCACAATAAACTCAAACACAATATCAAATTCTCTCCCTCACAACGCTCATCAACAATCCAAATAACAAGAATTTCACAAAACTAAAAATCCTAGAAACCAAGGTACCAAACAAACATATATACACACACAAAAGCAAAAAGGAAAAGAAAAAGAGATATATACAATAAGGTACTCTCACCAACTACACCTCCATAGCCATAAAGAGCTCGAAGGAGTAAGTCAAATGCCCTAGCAACATCTTCATTGAAGCTCACATGGCCAAGCCTGATGTGAGTTGATATGAACTTTGAAACAAGGATATGAAGTATGGTTAGTATTCTGAAATGGAACGTAAACAAGTAACCAAAACAGAATGAAAGGATAGTTATAAGGTTGAATAAACCGTAACCAAGGATAGTATGCTAGGTGAAGTAGACCTATACTTCAACAAAGCGGTTGCTAGATCAAACACTCGATTGAAATAGCGAGTTTAGAGCTTGTAACGCGACTTACTCTAGACTTTGTCTTGTAAACAACAAGGACGTAAAAGAAAGCTTAGCTTTACTCAGGTTTTTGATATGCAATTTGGATGTTTTATTCATTCAACTACATGGCTATATATAGCCTACAATCAGACCTTAAACTCGGCTGATTAGGGGTGACAAAAACAAAGTTACAACCATGTGAACAAGGAGCTAATAACAAGGCTTAGGAGCTAATAACAAAGTAATGTAAACATGGAGCTAATAACAAAGCTCTAAATCAGCCGCGGTCCTCTTGTGTGAACATGGAGCCAAAAACAAAGCTTGATGATGCACACTATGTGAACATAGCCATGGTGTAAACCCAAGTTAATGTCTTCAATTTACCTTGACTTCTTTGCTCATTTATTCAGCTCCTATACGAGCTAACTTAATACTTGGAGGAGGCACACTACTAGGCTGGTAGGAGGTGCTAGTGTGGCTGAACTAAGACCATTAGGAGCTAAGGTGACTTCATTGAATTCCTTAGTAGCTTCTTGACTCGGATCATCTCCTCCCCCTTGAAAAGGAATTGTCCTCAATTCTGAAATGCCATCTTCATCAAGGTAAGGAGCAAGATCTCTCACTTTGAATGTGGCATGAGCTTCATAACCATCCGGTAACTTCATCTTGCAAACATTGTTGTTTCCCTTGTATGGAGCTTCTGTTTGGGGCATCAATCTGTTCTTTCTTTTGCTAGCTTCATCCGTTGTGTAACAAATACTGAGGTGAGTCATTATGGAGAATGGCAAGTACTCTCTTGGTTTGAGGGGACTCTTTGGGGTCTGACTTGTTAAGTATTCGTTCACAACGTTTTGAATACTCCCTTGTACCCTTAGCAAACAGAAGTGTTCTTTTAACGCCTCCATGGTCTTGGTCATGTTATAATATCCAACTGGTCTCCCTCTTTGATCTTCTCCAGTTATACAATCTAAAATAGGGTGCTTTAGGGCAAAAAAATGGTTCCCCTTAAGAAGAAGATCATCCTGCAAAATAAGCTTATCAAAAGTATTAAAATTAGTAGCCTTGCAATTGGTGAGTATATCAGCCTCCGTGGAGTAATACTCCTTCAAGGTCTCCATTTCAAACGTATTCGCATCTTCGGTGGATGAGTGTATGTAGTGACAAACTAAAGCATTAGCCATGACATTGTTCTTTCCACCTTCATCCTTTAGAAGTCCATGACCTACATTAGGCGTCAAACAAGCTGGTATCCTAGTAGGAACGACAACACCTAGTTTCTTTAACCATTCTTCAGATTGTTTTCCTTTACAATCACTATTAACCTTAACTGGTTCCTCTTTGATGTCATCTAACTCCCCCTCTTCTAAAGCATGTACTACCACGTTTTTACTAGCAAACATTGAGAGGCTGGGTTTTCCGACTCTATTTGCTAACATGTTACACACGCTTTGAGGTGTCATGGGTTTGAGTATAATCTTCCTTCCCTTATCACTCAATTCATACTCATTCCTCCTCCCATGGTGAACTACGTCCCTATCAAACTGCCAAGGACGGCCTAATAGTATGTGACAAGCATCCATAGGAATAACATCACACAACACTTCATCAACGTAGGAACCCATGGTTAAACCAACCCTCACTTGTTTAGTGACCCTTACTTTGTTTCCGTTGTTCAACCAATGTAATGCATGCATAAGGGTTAGGGTGATTAGTCGTAGCTAGACCTAGTTTGTCTACCATTTCAGTTGAGGCAACGTTGGTACAACTACCTCCATCAATGATTAAACTACACCATTTGTCTTTAACTTGACACTTAGTATGGAATAGCTGGTCTCTTTGTTCGGTGTCATGTTGAATGGGGTTAGCATGTAGGGTACGTAGTACTAATAGTGTATCATAAGCTGGGGGTTCATAAGCCTCAAAGTCCTCCTCTTCCCCTTCCTCTTCCTCATTAACATTGAAAACAGCCCCTATACGTTGCTCCTCTTCCCATAACTCATCCCTAACAGTGATCACTTCCCTTAAGGTCACAACTCTTTTGTTAGGGCAAGCGTTTTTGTAGTGACCAAACCCTTGACATTTGAAACAGCGTACTTTAGATAGAGTAGTTTCAGTAGTTGTTTTGGTGGTAGATTGAGGTGGGGGTGCGGGGTTACTCTTAACAATAAGGGGTTGATTAGTATTAGTAGGATTGGCTCTATTACCATCATCCGTTCGAGACCAAGTATGACCCTTACTAGACTCACCCTCATGTCTTCCCTTCCCTTGTGCCTCAATTTTTAGACACAACCCACACAAGGTATCAAAATCAGAATAAGGACACAAATCAACCGTATTAGCTATACTACGATTTAACCCACGTAAGAACCTAGCCATTTTTATCTCTTCATTCTCTTCTACTTCTCCCATTAGAACCAAGTTCTCAAATTCTTCTATGTATTCATTAACACTCATTTTTCCTTGTACAAGGTTAACAATCTTTTTGTATAAGGATAACTTGTGCGTAGTTGGGACATACCTCTTACGTAGTTTGCGTTTTAAGGACTCCCAAGAAGTAATCTTACCCTTTCCACTTCTGGTGCGTTGTACCTTAAGCCCTTCATACCAAAGGGAAGCCCCTTTGCTTAACTTTAGGATGGCGTACTTGCACCTTTCTTCGTCCGCTAAATCCTTGAAGTCAAAGAGCTTCTCCATGCTTCTTTCCCACTCCAAGTAAGCTTCAGGATCAGTACCACCGTTAAAATCAGGAAGTTCAGTTACCTTGATCTTGTCCACCGGTTCCCTCCTTGGTTGGAAGCGAGAATTTTTGGGCTGGAAGTTCTCCAATGCCTTCTTTAGTTGTTCCAGGAAGGTAGGATCTTCAAAGTTCAACACTCCTGCCATTCTTATGTTTACTAGATGACCAAAGCTCTGATACCACTAATGATGTGAGTTGATATGAACTTTGAAACAAGGATATGAAGTATGGTTAGTATTCTGAAATGGAACGTAAACAAGTAACCAAAACAGAATGAAAGGATAGTTATAAGGTTGAATAAACCGTAACCAAGGATAGTATGCTAGGTGAAGTAGACCTATACTTCAACAAAGCGGTTGCTAGATCAAACACTCGATTGAAATAGCGAGTTTAGAGCTTGTAACGTGACTTACTCTAGACTTTGTCTTGTAAACAACAAGGACGTAAAAGAAAGCTTAGCTTTACTCAGGTTTTTGATATGCAAATTGGATGTTTTATTCATTCAACTACATGGCTATATATAGCCTACAATCAGACCTTAAACTCGGCTGATTAGGGGTGACAAAAACAAAGTTACAACCATGTGAACAAGGAGCTAATAACAAGGCTTAGGAGCTAATAACAAAGTAATGTAAACATGGAGCTAATAACAAAGCTCTTAATCAGCCGCGGTCCTCTTGTGTGAACATGGAGCCAAAAACAAAGCTTGATGATGCACACTATGTGAACATAGCCATGGTGTGAACCCAAGTTAATGTCTTCAATTTACCTTGACTTTTTTGCTCATTTATTCAGCTCGTATACGAGCTAACTTAATACTTGGAGGAGGCACACTACTAGGCTGGTAGGAGGTGCTAGTGTGGCTGAACTAAGACCATTAGGAGCTAAGGTGACTTCATTGAATTCCTTAGTAGCTTCTTGACTCGGATTAAAGCCTAGCCACTTTCAAAAGTTTCCAAGTCGGAGGTGAGAAGCGATCATCTTCATTATGCTCGGGGTTCTCGTGATCTTCCGGGTCTTCGGAACCAACATAGCTACGACTCTTATGACCATCTGGTAGGTATAGTGGTCTAGAGTCAAGCTCGGTATCATGATGTGGGAGATCACACCCTAGGGGTGTCGCTTCTTCTACGGGGTCGAGAGTGGAACTATTTTCCACCGCCCGACAAGGATCCTCTTCATCAACCGTCTCACAAGACAAGGGACTAGGCATCGAGTGCGGTAGAGGAGGAGAAGGCATCAAGTTTTCTTCATTGGAGGCTTTAGGATCCTCCAATTTCCATACAAGGCAAGTTCCAAGGCATCTACTTCTTTTTCCCAAGTATTGCGCTCCTTTTCACTCACCTTGTCTATATGGCCTAGAGGAGGTATGTCTTCACTTGGCTTTGGATTGTCTAGTGGTTCATCACGAAGAAAATCGAACAAATCCAATTTCATGGCCAATACATCGGCTCCCCAAGAGTTATCTCGAGAATCATGTTCACTCCCCTCCTCATTGTTGGCCCTTGAAGCTTCAACTTCCTCTATTCTTCCCTTATCTTCACCTCCCAAGCAACACTCAACAATGGTATCTTGATCGACCCCTCTCTTCTTCATTTGTAGCTTCAAGGTTGGGTTGACTTTCTTGTGGAGGCACCCGACCTTCTTGCCCAAATGAACCTTCCTCAACATGTAGTGGAGCTCGAGTGGCCAACATCGTGATATGAGCCATGAGTGCATTGATGCGAGCATCTTGCACCTCTATTTGGGCCTTGAGCTCCTCCCTAACCCCTATTATTTGAGCCACCATCGCTTGTTGAGTCTTTTGCAATAGAGCTATCGTATCATGTTGACTCTTAAGCAATTGAGACATCATTTGAAAAGTCTCAAAGTTGGGATCTTGTGGTTGTGGGTTATGTGAGGGTGTTTGGTAGTTGTTAGGATGTTGGAATGATCCTTGACAACTTTCTTGGTAACCGTATGGAGGGTGTTCATAAGAATGTTGATGAGGTTGAAATGGTTGGTGAAATTTCGGGACTTGGCCTTTTGTCCCAAAGTTGTCCGGTGATGATTGATGGTAGCTTGGACGAGCCATGTCCATAACGTTGCTTTGGTACCTAGGATGAGCTAGAAGCACTTGAGCAAACGTTAGTATCCTTGTGCTTTTGAGGCACTAGGAAGGGAGAGTAACACACAAGAAGAAAAACAGAGATACACAAGGAGAAGAGAACACAAAAATCAAGAACAAAGTTCAAAACTAAGCAAACAAAAGTTTAAACTACGCCGTCCCCGGCAACGGCGCCAATTTGATGGGAGGGGATTTCTCGTGGATACCCGCCAACAAATAAAAACCAACTAACCTAGTGGGTAGCTAGGGTAAGTCGGGTCGAATCCACAGGGACGGGAGGTCGGACTAAGGTATGCTACGACGGTCTAGGACTAGGTTCGAGACGAGCTAATCTAAGGAGGGGGAGACTAGGACTAAGCTAGGTCTAAAGCAAGAAAACAATCAAAGGAAACGGGCTAGGATTAGGTCGGGGTCAAAGAGGTAACGGAATGGTCGAGGAAGAGCTAGAGTGAAGGAGGTAGTAGGGTAATCTAGGTATAGTCCGGGCTCTCGCAACTTAGATTCACCTAGAGGTTCCACCTAAAACCCACCTTGGCGACACACATGACAAACGGGGTTACTAGCGTGATATCGGGGCCTAGGTCGCATCCGAGCTCTCGCAACTTAGACCGACCTAGGGGTCGTCCTCACCGGGCTCTCGCAACTTAGTGAGGGAACCAAACCCACAAACAAACTATCACCCACAAGAGAAAGTCAAGAAAAACAAGCATATGCATACAAGTCATTCAAGCATTTCAACAAACATGTGATATGCATCAAACCAAGAGGAAACCCAAATCTTCCACCAACATCTCCAACAATCCCTTAATCATCCAATTAACACCCTAATCACCTTAATAACCCTAGCAAGATACTACTCTAACATATCTATACTAAAACTAACACTAAGAAGAGAAATCAATTCAAACAACCAAACTAGCATAATGAAACTACAAGAACTATGAACTATGAGCAATCCACACAACAAAGATTCAAACTTTAATGAAAGAACAAGATTAAGAGAAAGGAAGAAGATTATACCTACTAACAAGATGAAAGGAAGAAGGAAACTTGCATAAATGAGAAAAATCCAAAACAAGCATCCAAGTTTGTCAAGCTTGGTGGAGATCTTGAAGAATTCTCAAATTACAAGCATTAATCTAAGATTAACGACTAATTACCGACTAATCTACTCTAATCTAATCTAATCTATGCTAAAACTAGGCTAGGGTTTGTGGGTAATGTCTAACATAACCTAGGAATACAAGAGGAAGGGTATATATAGGGTTACAATGCAAAGGGAGATGAAACAATGCAATCACGGGCTGTAACTGGGCCATCCCGTCCGGGATGAGGTGGTCCCGGTCGGGATGGACCCCTTCCCGGTCGGGATGACCTCAAAACAGCAGCTCCTCTTTTGTGCACTTCATCCCGGACGGGTTGAGGTCATACCCGTCGGGGATGAGTCTTGTAGGCCTCCAATATGATCCTTTTGGTCCCTCCTTGCTTCACATGGACTTCTCATCGATTCTCGGGACTCGGGGTCGGGTCTCGGAGGCTCGGGATTGGGTCCCAAGGTCTCGGGGTCGAATCCAAGGCATCGAGTGATCGTTCCTTCACTTCGTTGGCTCCGAAAAGTGTATGTATTGAGTCAGAATCTCTCCAACTCTTCACGAATGGTCTCGGGAACCTGAAACGAACTAGAGGAAGCATAAGTAGCCCATAAATCGCTCCCAAGGAGCGATTCCACAAGGAAAATGGGACCAAAACACTACGAAATAGGCACTACAAACTACACTTATCAGTGACCGAGCTCGAGGCGAAAGAGGTTGAGGCACAACGGCTCCTGCAATCTCGGGCTGATGAGATCGCCTTCCTAAAGCAGCAGCTGGTTCTGTCTCGGGGCGAGACCTCTGCACAGGGTGAGGCTAGGCATCGGATCGAAAGAGAGGCTGAGGCTGAGGCTACGGGTGCTACGGAGGAGGTTGGAGGGATTCCCGAGACAGCTACCCTAGACATGTTGTCGGGGATGGACGGTAGTGAGTCTCCTCTTATAGACTTGGAGGATCTAGGTTTAGATGATAACCTTTGCGAGGTTGTGCTAGCTGTTGGTGCGGCTTCTAGGGGGCCATCCTAGTCTCGATTTGCGTGTATATGTTGTATATTTGTTTTTAACATTTTAGTACTTGAATTAGCTGGATTAGCCTTGTGTTTTTGTTTGGCGAATTGTTTACCTAGATTGACAAGTAATCACTTCAATTTTGGTTTGTTTGCGACTTCGTTGCAGTTCAGGACATTTTAGAATGCGTTGATATTGCATGAGAGTACGAAAATGCTTTTTTGGATTTTTTTAAAATGCATTAGTTTAAGGCGGGAATCAGATCATATAATACGTCGATTAAAATGTTTTGACTCGAGACAGGCGAGAAGTAAAATGCTAACGTAGACATTGGTGTGTTTTGACCGAGTATAACGAGTTTAGTGCGAAGTCGGAATTTAAGTCCGGGCAATTTTTGAAAAAGTTAGACCACTTTTTGCATACTCATAATATTGCCTTGTTAGGCTACAGACACGACTTGACGATGACTGCCAATAGGCTGCAACACGCCTAAGTGGAGTAGCTTATCCTCCTAAAAAAGAAGAAACATCTAAGTCCCGTGCGTCCGACGGGTAGATCCATATTCTCGCAGCTCTTGCGTGGATATTTCTTTTTTTGGAAAGGGGGTTTCGCGACTTCAGGAGGTCGTTCCCAACGTTCGGGGTTGTGGATGTGAGAGAAAGGATAAAGATTATGGAGATGATTGTACTACAGAATAAGGAAGCTATGTGGGCTAATGTTGTTAAGTGCCTGACCAAAGACGGTGTTACCGATCCTAGTGTTTGTCAGTTCATCTACACAGGCCGAGACCGACAAGACTCATATTGAAAATGTGAGTGAGAAGGGGAAGTGGGATTGACTGGGCTCGCATTTAGCTGGGGCAGTGGAAGCTTGTGTTCGGAGGGGCCGATGGTGAGAGACCCGAACAAGCGTTCCCGAATAGCGAGACAAAGGGAAAGTCGGACCGGTAGAGCCCCAACCATTTAGTATTATGTTCTATTTATTGATATTATGTGGCGTATTAGTACTAGTTTTTCGCAGGGTTCTGCTTGACGCATTGTCATTTTCCGGGGTGGCCGGATTTTGGGTGTTCGATGCAAAGGGCCTTGACAAAGGCTTGATTTAATTGATTTTGCATTAATGAGAAGAACATTTTTTTTATTTTTTTTATTTTTTTTGTGGTGGCTCGCAACTCGATTCTTCATTTTTCCTGGAGTGCCCTTTCGGGTTTTCACTCCGTCCTCGGCTTACCTTTTTTTCGTCCCCTTTTTTTTTTAAAAAAAAACGACGGCTCGCAACTCGATTCTTCATTTTGCCCGGGGCACCCTTTCAGGTTTTCACCCCATCCTCGGCTCGTCGTTTGTGCTTCGTCATTTTAAAATCACTCATTGACCGGGTCGTGGGGAGAGTCCCGGTTTGTACATGGATCGATTAATCGATTTTGTTTGTTCGGTCGTTTGGTTGTACCCGGGGACGGGTTGCCTACGTATCCGTGTTTGGGTGGAATCAAACCATGTTCGTAGCTCTTTTTGGATGTGAGTGATTTTGCTTTAGACTCGTTATGCCAATTATCGATGTCAGATGTTTAGAGTATATTCACATGGGTTTTCACCTTAGTTAAAAACTAATGTGAAATGGTCGGGTGTGACCTCTTGAAAGTGATAATTACCGAGATACTGTGTTTGGGTCAGGGTGACTGGCTTGGATGATTTTGGAATGTGGAGCTAGGTAGTGAGTGGCTCTGATGAACTAAGATCTGGAGCTTGATTTTTGTGGAGTTAAGGTTATGGGGTTGTTGTTTCATAATGTGGTAGGACAGGGGAAGCTGAGTAAAAATGGCCCAGACTTCAATCGGGTGGGTTGTAAATTACGTGGGATCTGATTTCCATGTCTGGCCCTAGGGGTTGGGATTATCCTATTGAGCTTGAATCCTCAAAATTCCGGACTGTCTCCTAACAAGTGTCTCAGGGAGGTCTTAAGGGTTGTAATGTAGGGAGGCTAGTGTTTGGGTGCTAGTTGACTAGTCTGTTCATTTTTTTTCCTTTGGTTCGGACTTTGCATTTGAAGTTGAGTTGAATGAATGGGGGGTTTCATTTTGACCATCGAGTTTGGTCTTGATCATTGAATTGGGCCGGTTTAGTTTGGCCTTGGTTTCATTTTTTTCCTTTGGTTCCTTTTGGCCGTTTCAGACTTCTTTTTCTTTTTGTCAGACTAGCACCTATGGTAGGAATTGGTCGGTCTTTATTCGAGCGATATTTATTGTGGGAAATGGGTTTGCCTTCCGTCTTTGATCACAGGCTAAGAGACTATCTAGGTTTGTCATAGGATTCAGGGATGCTCGTTCTGAGGGATAGTTTGTGGCTTTCTACACCAGGCATGGAATAGGTAAAAAGAGAACACGGGATCTCGGTTTTTGTAATTCCTCGTTGTTTTGAGGTATGTTTGATTGTTATCGATAGATAGCATAATATCAAGTTCTAAGCAAGAAAGTGCATTGTTAAATCAAGCGATTGTCGAGGCGCATTACAAAGGAAGAAAAGTTTATTTCTTTTTATTGGTAGTAATAAGCGGGCTACGTGCCCGTGATATAGTTTTCGGGGAGGTGGAGGACAGATCCCCTCACACCTCCTGACTCGATGCGAGAAATGAAAAGACATTTGCTATATTACTAGGTCTAGGCCCTAAGACGAACTAGACTCTGACTCAGATACAGATTTACTCATCTCGGTGGATGCCCGTGAGTTGTCGGCATCTTCCTCGATAGTCAGAGCATTCTCCTCTATAGGGTCGGGGTGGGCACAACCGATGGTGTCGCCAGGGACAGTGTGAATGTTAAAAGGGTTTGTGGTTTTGCTTGGTTTCTCGAGCGGAGGAAGAGGATAGTCCCATTTTCTATCATATCTTGTATGCCATGTTTGAGCCGAAAGCAAGATTCAGTATCATGCCCGTTACCTTGGTGATATAGGCAATAAGCATTAGGGGTCCAACTTTTGCTTCGTTTGTCGACTGGTGGGTCTGGAGTGGAACCCAAAGGTGAGAGTAACCCTTGATCGACTAGGCACTTAAGAGTTTCGGCTTAAGATGGTTTGATTGGGGTAAAATTTTTCGGTGACCTTCCTACTTTGTTGGATGTGGTCTCGTAAGGTCTTGGTGTTCCTTCTGCATCGATTTTAGGAAGCTTTGATCGAGCGGAGCAATGGCATAATCTATCCTGGGTAGGCTTTTGGGCATGGTAATCACTCAGGTTAGCGTTTGTATCGCTTTCGGTGTCTCTACTCTCAAGGAAATTGAGGCGGCTGTCGATGTAACGGACGGATAAAGTCAAATGGGTTACTGAAGTATGGATGTTGCCAACCAATTTGGCTAGGGCACTATCATCGTTGCGGATGCTTTTGATGGCGCTTGAATCTACCGACATGTTGGGGAGTGGTTCTTGTGAGAAAGGATTAAAAGGTCAGATTGGATCCACCGGATGACTTAGAGACTCGAGGGATGCTCGTAACTGAGTGACACGGAGACAAGACCCTGAATTCGCGCGTGTGTGCGGTCATTGGCTGAGGGACTCAGGTGCTTTAGACTCTTGGTGTATTCGGTGAAACGCCTAGTGAATCTTAAGTCTCTGTAACGAGACGATTTGATACAAACCTCGGAGATGAGGTTTAAAGAAGACTTCTCGAAATGAGACGACCCGAAATGTGAGACCTCGAGTAAAGGTGATCCTAGTAACTAGCACAGACAGTTAATCACCCGATTGAACGATGTAAAAGGTTGATAGCGATCCCGGCTCTGAATCAAAGAACTTTGATATTTCTTTTTGAAAACGACCGATACTCCCAGAGGAAAGTCTTCTTTTTTTGAAAAGTGATTTTGCAAAATTGTTGCTATACGTGACGGAATCCGACGATAGCGAAAGTGTAAATGTTTTTTTTAAAAGGAGTGTATTCCTTTTAGGGGAACCATTTTTTTGAAAATAACTACGTGATGCTTCTATCAAAACTACTATTAATTAGCTAGTTCGATACTCGCGGGGTATGTGATGCTCGTGATGGGGCGTGAAGTCTGATGACAGTCTCCTTGAATGTGTGACTAAATCCTTAGTGAGGGATTTAGGTGGTGAATTGTGTTTCTTATAAAATTTTCGCTTTTCGAAAAAGAACTTTTAAAATTAGTGACCCACGTTCGTCGGTTGTACTAATTACCACTAGACGGTGGGGGTGTGCATTGTAAAAGAGTGTTTTGAAAGTGTAATCGCTTTTTGAGTGTCTTGACTTCATTAATTGAAGCTTCGGTTGTGCTAACGGTATATGTGTAAAAAAAAATTGAAACAAAATGTGACCGCGTGGTGTCCTTAACCCCATTAATTGGGAGTTTTTGTCGCATTAACGGTAATTGTTGTTCACGGGTTTAAATTTGGCCAAGGTGATGGCACTAAAAACTTTTTTTTGAAATCAGTGAGTGTAAATTTTGCCATGATAACGGCATCTAAAAATGTTTTCCCTTTTTGGAAATCACGATTTGATCGGAGTATTGATGTTTAAAAGGTCGTTTTGGAACGATGAAGTATTTTCGAAAACGGAATTGGGTGCGGTTGAATATGTTGGCGTGGTTGAATCCAGATTTTAGTGTTTTATTTGGGTTGTATTGTTCAAAACACGCTACACATAACTAGGAATGCGTACACTCATGCAGGATGCAGACACGGGTAGGTTAGGGTAGGCTACCACCCACGAATAGTCTTTACTTAGGTATTGACAATGATCTAGGGAGACGAGTGTCATACCGTCCGTTCGAAACTATCCGCTTATTAATCCCGCGGATTACGCGTTAGGCGGCTGGAGCTTCAACCGAGGATTTCTCCGCGTGTCCCTAAAGATCTTACCGCGAAGAGGTCGATTGGTCCCGATATCGGTTAGGGTGGGCTTTTTAGGGCCAAAACCTGTAGTGACCACAACTAGGAACTAGGAAATGAGCTTCACCGACCTCATTCAAGTTACACCACTGCTGGAAACTTGTTTCCAAATCCCCAGCGGAGTCGCCAAACTGTGGTTGTCCGTCCGCACCGCCCGACGCCCCGCGCGGGACCGACTCGGTTTTCAACGTGTGGCGGCGGCCACCCACGCGGCCCCCTCCCTGCCGGGGGCCGGTCCGATCTCGCGTACGGGGCGAAGTGTCGGGCCTCGATTTGGATGACGATCCGGACTTGTACGAGACGGGTGCGGGCACCCGTGTTTCCGTTTGGGAATCGATCGAGTCGTGGTTGTAAATGTTTAAAGGCCGATTCATTTGGTAAGGCGACCTTTTTAGAGAATTGAATTCGTTGCCGATTTGTGGAGTCGCCACCGATTCAATTATGGGGACTCGGAAACCGTTCAAGTCAAGTTTGATGCCTTACCGGCTCAAAGTTGAGTGGCACGGGACCTAAAGATAAAGACTTGTACCCTTAAGCACTCCATGCCTGGAATGACTCTCATTCCCAATGGTTTCGGACATCCGGAAACCGTCGATTCTGAGTAAGGGGTGAGGGTACGTATTGGGAAGCCAACATCCGATAGATGTCAACTCTCAATCCCGCTGGCACTATAGCGGCCTCCACTAATCAATCGTTGGGTTGATATCCTAGTTCTTTTGTTGTGGCGAAAGTACTGTAACATCCATTGTTTTAACCCTATATTTAGCTACGTCGGTAATTTAAGGACAAGTAAGTTTTATTGTCGAAGTAGCGGTATTTACATTCTTTGCATGCGATTTCACGTGACAAGCAGGCCATGAAATGATGCACGTAGGAGAGTAGAGAGTATTATTATTATACGTATTAGCAAATCAGGTTTAACGCGATAATACGGATATTAGTTGTTCTTGTGGTATACGTTACCTGGTATTATGCTTAAGATGCGTCGGTTCGGCATCAATAGAGATGCGTCGAACCTAATTAGGTGAGCACCCGGACTAATACGGAACCCGACCATCAGTTTGTTCAGTTTTAGTTATTTTACGTTTTGAATTCCATGTTAGGTGATTTAGCATGCGATTATAAGGTCATAAAAGCAATAAATCATACGAAAAACTGTAATGCGAATGTAAATAAATCACATCGTGAGGAATTGCACCCTCGGAGTATACACTAAACAGGACTCGATGCGTAGATAGTTTTGAGAACGGATCTCGGAATTACTCGGGTCTATTTAGTGTGTTTTAGTATTTGTGGTTGAAGTTGGGACGTTACGTATTTTAGTAGATGCTTGTGGGCCTAGCGCCCACATCTAGTGTTGTCGTAGTGCATAATAATAGAAAGTACAAATATGGAAAGTTTTGTTTAGATGGCAACCTAGTGACGACTCGATCAACAGGCGGATCCTCCTAGCTTGACCAGTGACTCCGGCAGGACTCCGTTATCGTTTGACCTTCCCGCGGCTACTCCGGCAGAGCTTTGTTTACTAAGGACTAGTTCTGCGGCTAATCCGGCAGAACTTCGTTACTATTTTTGAGCTAGTCAATCACAGGCACCTCAGTATCGAGTGGGGTGCTCGAAGGTGAGGAGTAGCGTCGATGTCGCTTTTTTTTATCGGAACTACGATCGAGTGGATCGTTTTCCTCGGGTGTCGGAGTGCGAGCCCTTAGCGAGAGTTTAGAGGGGGAAGAGAAGAATGAATTGTGTGTCGAATGAATGAGGCGGAGGGGAGTATTTATAGGTGTTTTCGGCCCTCGTCGTCCATATGGACGCCTGAGCTGGGGCGCACCAGGACTCAGGCGCCTGGGCTAAGGCGTGGTGAGACCCAGGCGCGTAGGGTGGGGCGGTTGGGATTTTGAGGATACGGTTTTGATACTTTCCAAAACCGTGAGACGGAGGTACAATACGTTTCTTGGGTGCTAAGGCTTCCCACGGCTTGACCTAGCGCCGTGGGTTTAGTGGGCCTCGGGTGTTCATCCCGAGGTTCGCTTGACACGGTGTTGACTCGGTTCGAGTTTTGGGGCCGACTCGGGTTCCCGGTGTCGGAATTAACTCTAATTAGTGTCTATGTGACCGTAACGACACAACTAAGGTTGCCATAATGTTAGTTTTAAATTTTTCCGAGTAATTATTTGATCCGTTCTATAGGAAAACTACCTACAACATCGCGAACCCGTGTCGCGTTGCAGTCCTATCGTCATCGGGTGTTTATTGAGCACTTCTGCAGCCACCAGGTCCAAATCTGGGTGTCTACATTACCAAAAATACGTAAAATGCAAACGAGAGACGCTAATGCGAGAAATACTTAAAATAAGGCGATAATCGCGCTCTAGTCTCGCAAAACGGAGAAAAAATGGGTGATGGGAGGAAAAATGGTCCAAATTTGACACACATCATCCGCATATATAGCCCTAATCCCACAACCATTAAGAAATTACGGAAAATTTCCGTAATCGAGAATTGGGCCGCCTGAGCCCAGGTGCTCCAAAACCGGGCCGCCCGAACCCAAGCGACCCAGATTCTAGTTGCCTAGGCCCAGGCGTCGAAGCCCTGGTCCCTTAATCCCCCAAGCATCCGAATTCCTTGCTGTCAGCCATGCTTTACCCCCATCAGCCATCACTTGACGACCCCGGACGTCCGGAATGACTTCCTGAAGTAATTTAATCCCTTTTCCAAAAGCCAAAATGCCTGCGCAAAGAGTGACAGGGCCATACTGACGATACATTTCTCCCGTCAGACCCACCAGACTTATTTTTTTTAAAAAAAATTAGGGGGATAAGCTACCTCACCTAGGCGTGTTGTAGCCCCGAGCGGCATCGTCAATCTAGCGTCTGTAGCCCAATACAACATTATCATGAAGATTTTAAAAAAAGTGGTCTTAATTTTTTGCTTGAAAAGTGGTCTAACCTTTTGCTTTTTGAGTCATTTTAAACATGAATGTCGAGACAACTACACTTGTCTCCCAGCACTGAACACATACTTGGTCGAAACACTTTAGCTACAAAGCATCTCTTACATTTTACGCATCTCGAGTCAAACATTTTAATCGACGTACTACTTGATCCGACTCCCGGCTCAAACTAACGCATTTCGAAAACTCCGAAAATCACTTTCGTACTCTCGTGCAATCCAAGCGCATCTAAAACGTCCTAAACTACGACTAAATCGCAAACAAACCGAACTTGAAGTGATTACTTGTCATCTAAGTCAACATCTCAAAAAAAAACGCAAGACTAACAAATCGATCAAAATGCTAAAAGTCTAAAATATACAAATTATACAAATCCGAACACAAACCGAGTTCATAACCTAGGGAGGACCCCTGGAGGCTGCGCCTATAGCTATCATAAACTCACCAATGTCGTCATCCAAGCCTAGATCCTCCAACTCAAAAAGCGGAGACTCGGTACCCTCTATACCCGACAACATATCTAGAGTAGCCATCTCGGGAACCCCTCCAACGTCCTTGGTAGCACCCGTAGCATGACCCTCAGCCTCAGCCTCAACCTCCCTCTCTACCTCAGTCCCGAACCTGGCCTTACCCTGCGCCGAGGTCTCACCCTGGGACCGAGTCAACTGCTCCTTAAGCTTGGCAATCTCATTATCCCGAGATTGCAGGAGTGATAGCAACTTGGCCTCTTCCGCCTCGAGCTCGGTCACCTGGATCGCCAGCTGCCTCACCATATCCGGGGTATCCTACAAATACACCCATACTTTAGGGAAAAAAGCACAACCAACCTAGAGAACCAACCTATAAAACTAATCCTAGAAAACGCATACTCACCGATCGAGGTTCCGAAGTATCACAGGATGAGGCAGCAACCGCCCTCGAAGCATAGGCCTGGAAGCAGTTGGCAGCCTGCCACAACCGCTGATGGGAGATCGACGAAACCTGATAGACAAAAGCATATAAATTAGTCAAACAGAACCTAACCCTTAGAACCAAGTTCAAGGTAAAACCCGAGACTTACCCGGTATACCCGGTCACGCCACTCCATCCCAGGCTCCCAGCCATCATCTCCTCAGCAGAACACGGGGGAAGAGGCTCTGTAAAGGCTACCACAGCCGTGTCGACCCTGAGCAGCGTCAAGGGGAAGTCTGGGGGCTGAACAGCATCAGCCGGATCAGCCAACTGAAGGAAAAGCGAACCATTCAAAAAACAAGCAAATACTAAACCATAGAACAAAACAATTAATAAGATGAAGAACTGAGTACTCACCAGAAGGCGGTGGCAAGCTAGCCGCTGGCAAACGTGAGACATATAGGAGGCACCAGGCACCAGTAGTGCATCGCATCCCTCTCTGTCCCTACCCTCTTGGACCTCTGCGGCGGTCGGTGGTCTAAACATAGTCCGAGGAGGATCAACCGACAACCTGAACTCGTCATATAAGCACTGACGCACCAACCTTTCGCCCAGATACAACACCGGGCGAAACAACGCAGGGAGGAGCATACTCCTGTAGCTCCTAGGCCTCAACCCCGCCCCGACGTACGCGGGCAGACCCTCATTATCGGCCCAAGGACGGGCCACGAACTGCACAAACAAACCAATATTTCAATTACCCTAATCCTGGGGGCTAACAAGCAAAACAAGCCGTAAGAAGGAAACATACGTTCTCGGGGCGCAGCTTTTTTCGACGAGTAGTGACTCGTCATGCTCTTAGCCTGAGCTAACATCCACTCGATCCCCACCGGAAACCTAACTGGACGAGCACGCATCGTCTTAGGTAAGGCTGTGCACCGGGCCCGACTCGGGCCGACCCGGACCGGACTCGGTTGAACCAGGAACCGGAATCATCAAATTCCTTGACCCTGGACCCGGACCTGTTACCAAAATATGGACCCTGGTCCGGCCCGGAAAATACCGGGTCCGACCCGGACCAGACCGGTTTTGGCTTACAAAACACAACAAAAACACCACACATTTCAATCAAACCAACATTGTCAATAAACTAAAAATGCATAAAATCCAAGTGAAACGCTGACAATTGCAATTTGATGATCAGATTCTTCATGGCTCAATAAACCCTCATACAAAAACGCCCTATTCATTTGGTAAGCACATACGTCATCACAAACTTATCATAATCTAAATTATAAACTCCGCCAATTATAAAACGGCCATATCTAATTAAACTCACTTCCGTCATTCTAAATCTAAAGAGAGTTCGGTGGGCCGGTGGAGGGAAGTGCGTTGGAGGGAAGGAGGAGCAGCGGCGGCCGGCGGAGACAACGTGAGCGCTGGAGTGGAGGAGTGGAGGGTTAGGGACTTAGGGTTACTCTTACTCTGTTAGGACTTAGGGTTAGGGGAAATGGGAAAGGGCCAAAGGGGAATGACATCCAAATTCCTAAACAGCAGATGGGCCGAGATGTCAGAAGCCCAAAACAAAAAACCCAATTCAGGGTTTCCGGTCTAGACCGAAAAAATCCGGGTCTGACTCGGTCCGAACCGGAACCCGAAATCAGAAATTTTTATGACCCGTGAACCGGCCCGGTTTGGAATATTCCGGGTCCGAACCGTACTATTCCGGTCCGGTCTGGTCCTAGTCTTAGGTGCCAAGCAAGGGAAGTAGGAGTAGATCCAAGCCTGCAAGACCCCAAAAACATCATTAGCAAAACCAAACCGAACTAAGCAAAATCCTAAAATCGAATACAGAGACAATAACTAACCTCCAACACAAGACCTGGACCCATAATGGGTAAAGCCAAGCCAGAATCCACCTTCAGTGACCTCACCATGACTTGTAAGCAATGGGTCATCTCCGCGAAAGCCGCGGTCACCTAATCAAAACGTCTCAACTGATCTAAATCAGCTAGAAAAGGTAAAATCCTTGTACTAAACCTCTCACTCTTATCCGACAAGTGGGTCGATCCTAGGAAGTACCGCAACCACAGATGGGCATCCTGCACCGGTGTGTTGGGTGCTCGACCCTCTAGTACTGCCACCCTCTCGAAGTGGTCGGTAATGTGAGAACTCACCAGAGCATGAGACGTACTGTAAGCCTCACACTCCAACCAATCCCCGATCTAGCTCCAGACCTCGCCACTATCTAACCTAGGACCCTCAGCAGCCTACCTAACCATCTCCGGACCCTAGGGCAAACCCGTAATGACCCCGAAGTCCTTCAAAGTCATCCCGATCTCCCCAAAAGACTAATGGAAGGTCGAGCTAGTGTCGTGAAAGCGATCCATCATCGCTCTAATCACCATAAGGTTGCACTTGGTCTTGCAACCTACCAATCGGACCTAGTGTCCGACCACGGGACCTAAAGCCGTCCCCGCGATAATCTCTTTTGCCACGGGATTAAGCTTCTGAGAATAGATCTCCAAACACGTCGTAAATCCCGAGAAGGTCCTCATCGGGCCCGGAGACTACAAACCGAGATAATACAAGCATAAACAAACCAAACCAACCCAAACCCAAATTAAAGCCTAACTAATAAGCACGAGTCAAGATACTCACCATGCCGTTCACGATACTGCTAAAGACTTGCAAGTCGGGATGAAACAGTAACTGGCGACCGTCCCAATATCGAGCTCAAGGGGGATCCTCGTAACCAACCTCCTCACCCTCGTGTACAGGATCCGGGACATGGGCCCTCTTGGCAACCGTCACAAGGTGTCTACACCTCGTAACCCTATCAAAGTCAGCCTCATTTATGGCCCCTGGTTCACGACACTGCGAGGGAACGCTTCGTCGCCTCCTACGACCCCCCCGGGGAGTCAGCGAGCTCGTCCCGACGGCCTCACCACTTGTACCAGCCAAAGAAGCTCCCTTGGGATGCTCAGTGTCATCTGTAGCTGCAATACCAAACAAAAACACAAAAGTATGCCTCAGGTCAGGTCAAAGCAGCCAAAAAAGGTCAAAATAAGCTCAAAATTTTGGAAAGAGATATCAAAATTCGGAAAGACCCACTAGCACCCATTTTTGTCCCCGGTCGCAATAAAAGTGGTTTCGGGAAAATCCGACATCCTTACGGTATAGTTTTGTCCATCGTATGCCACACAAACCCTCACGGAATGCCCTAGAGTGCATTCTAACTCACAAAGGTCGACATGGAAGTCACCCATAACTTTACAAACACTAGTTTAGCAAAATTACAATGGTCAAGTACGGAAATAACCGGGAAAACGATCTCTTAACCCCAATATTTTGAAATTCCCCCATAGAGAGCCACTAGAGTACCTCAAAACTTTCTATCAAGCTAATAGCTACCCTATGAAGTTCTATTCGACCATAATTTAACAATGGGACCAAAATTAAACATCGAAACCTTGCAAAATCTAAATGCCCAAATCGATTTCTAGGGTTTAAAGAAAATCGACCCACAATCAACCCAATTAAGCGCAAATCGACAATAGACGAGTAAGGAACACTTACCCGTGGTCGACATAATCGTAAATGGCGAAAATCGAGACGGAAATCGGTTGAATGAAATCAAAAACGCGAGAATGGGTCGAAGGGTGTCTCGCGTCGGGTTTTTGAGACGAATAAACCACCCTCTGTTTCCTTCGTTTAATTTAAACAAGTCCGATCCTCAAAATTCCGGGGGCCCCCATGTCAAGCGTCCTTACATTGGGCTGCTTGGGGCTAGGCATCCGAAGACTAAGGCGCACAAGGATCTGCGCTAACTATTCAGCCCAAAGCAAAAGTTGGAATAAATGAGGCGTGGTACCCAATAGCCGCGTGACGCACCCTCCTATACTAAGCGAGATAAGCAAGAACAGGACAATTTACTACCCCCAACCGATAAGGCAAGCCTCAAAACCCTCTCTAATCAAAATCGACCCATAACACTAAACGAACACGACAATCTCTAAATTAACGAAACCACCCATACCGAAGCACATGACAACCCACAAGTTCAACTCAAATTCAAGTTCAAGTTCAAATTCAAAATCGAGTGAATCCTTAAGAACTCGAAAATTTTTTTTTAACCCGCAAGCCTAATGAACCCCAAAGCATTCTGAAGGCAATTCAAGTGAGCATTCGCAAGTTTTTAAACCGGTGAGCCTAACTTACCCCAAAGCATTCTGAAGGCCATTCAAGTGAGCATTCGCAAATTTTTAAACCCGTGAGCCTAACAAACCCCAACGCATTCTGAAGGCAATTCAAGTGAGCATTCGCAAATTTTTAAACACGTGAGCCTAACGAACCCCAAAGCATTCTGAAGGCAATTCAAGTGAGCATTCACAAATTTTTAAACCCGTAAGCCTAACGAACCCCAAAGCATTCTGAAGGCAATTCAAGTGAGCATTCGCAAATTTTAAATCCGTAAGCCTAACGAACCCCAAAGCATTCTGAAGGCAATTCAAGTTCAAGTTAAACGAATTCAAGTTCAAGTCAAGTCAACTCAACTCAATTCAACCAAATTCAATTCAACCCAACTCGACTAAATTCATTTCAACCCAATTTCAACTCAAAGCAAAAACGAAATCAAGCTACTATCCGCCAAGGATATTAAAACCACAACTAAGACATTAATAAAAGACTCAAGCAAAAGGCGCATTCCAAAAACCGAACTCACTAAAACAACAAACCCAAGACATGCGAGCAAGCTCGGACCCGAGCTCCGATAAGCAACCGCAGGCAAGGATGTCAGGTATGATTTCTAAGCCTTCGCTGGCGAGCCTCAAATACGTAGTCTAACGGACTTAAAACGAAACCTAGCGGACAGGCACCAGGTCGTAATCCTCGATTGACCTGAGCAGCTATACTTTGACTTTCGCCTTATCCAAGCCTCAGTCAAAGTAGGGGGCTTCTATAGACACCCAAATTCTGACCTGGTGGCTGTAGGGGTGACCAACAAACACCCAATGATGATCAGACTACAACGCGACGTTAAATTACGGTGTTTTAAATAGTTTTTCAATACAACGGATCAAATAATTACTCAGAAAAATTAATTCGAAATCAAGACAGCCTTAGTCATGTCATTACGGTCGCGTCGACACTAATTAGAGTCAATTCCGACACTGGGACCATGAATCGGTCCCAAAATATGCAAAGTCAAACCCGAGTCAACGCGTCGGGCCGAGTAAACCTTGAGACACGCGCCCGAAGCCCACCCGGCGCTCGACGCACTAGGGTTAAGCGGGAATTCTTAATCCCCAAGCAATAACATTATATGCATGTTCTCCATTTTGGAAAGTTTCAAAACCGGATCTTTAAAAATCAAGGCGCCCAACGCCAGGCGTCTCAGTCTTCACGCGCAAGACACCAGGCGACTGAGTTCTGGTGCGCCAGAGCTCAAGCGTCCTGGAGGTCGATTTGAACTGCGGGAGCAACTATAAATACCCCCCCACTTAATTCATTTCAACACACAATCGTCGAATTCGTGAACCACTTATCTCACATTTAGCTCTCCCCCTCTTTCTCTCTAAACTTAGGTCGCACTCTGACACTAAGTACGTTCCACTCGATCGTTGTTCCGATAACCGAATCGATGCTACTCCTCACTCTCGAGCACTCCACTCGACGCGAGGAGCACCCGCGCTCGACGAGCCAAACTCTGAGTATAGCAGCGAAGGTCTGCCGAAATCACCGCAGTATTAGCTGTAGTAGCAAAGCTCTGCCAAATTCACCGCAGGACAAGCTAGAAGGATCCGCCTCGAAGTCCAATCGTCACTAGGTTGTCGTCTAAACAAAACTTCATATTTTCGTACTTTCATTATACACTTCGATAACGTCAAATATGGACACTAGGTCCATGACACATCCTAAAACCTGTAACGTTCTCAACTTCAACTATAAGCACTAAACTTGAGTAATTCCGAGATTCATTCTCAACCATCTACGCATCGTGTTTCCTTTAGTGTACACTCCGAGGGTGAAACTCCTCACTATGTGATTTACTCACGTTTCGCATTTACAGCTTTCGTATGATTTACCACTTTTATGACCTTTTAATCGCATGCTAAATCACCTAACACGAAATTCAAAACGTAAATAAGCTAAAACTGAACAAAGTGATGGCCGAGTTCCATATTAATTCCGATGCTCACTATACATGGTTCAATGCATCCCTACTAATGTCGAGCCGACGCATCTTAAGCAGAATACCAGGTAAGGTATACCACGAGAATGACTAACATCCGTATCATCGCGTTAAATATGATTTGCTAATACGTATAGTATCTAATATTCTCTACTCTCCAACGTGCATCTTTACATGGCCCGCCTGTCACGTGAACTCGCATGCAAAGAATGTAAATACAACTACTTCGACGACAAAGCTTACTTGTCCTTAAACAACCGACATAGCAAAGACATAGGGTTAAAACAACGGACGTTACCGTACTTTTGCCACAACTAAGAAACAAAGTTATCAGCCGGGATTGGGTGTCGATGTAGAGGCTGCTATGTGCAGGCGGGATTGGGTGTCAATGTCTATCGGACATTGGCTTCCCAATATGTATCCTCACCCCTTATGATCCGAATCAAGAAGCTACTGATCCGAATAAGGAAGTTACTAAAGAGCTCAATGAAAGAATACTAGCTCCTAAATAAACATAGTCCAGCTACATTAGCACTAATAAGGAGTCGTCTTCAATTATGGAGCTAGCTCGAGTTTGGACCAAATAAAGGAGCAATTAGTCAAGGTAATATGAAGGCATTAACTTGGATTCACACCCATTCAAGCATGGGAAAGCACCGGGGTTAAAGAGGACGTTTGAAGCTGGTTGTGTTCACATGGTGTGCACGTCCAAATGGCTCCTTGTTAAGCTTTGTTTTTAGCTCCATATTCACATAGGCCGCGTCTTAATGCTCTCTTAGCTTTTTTATTAGCTCCTAGTTTACATAGCTTTGTTATTAGCTCCTAGTTTACATAGCTTTGTTATTAACTCCTAGTTCACATAGATGTAGCTTTGTTTTTGTCACCCTAACCAGCCGGTTTAAGGGTCTTTGTGTAGGCTATATATAGCCATCTACTTGAATGAATAAAGCATCCAATATTGATATCACAAAACTGAGTAAAGCTAAGCTTTCTTTTACGCCCTTGTTGCTTACAAGACAAAGTCTAGAGTTAGTCGCGTTACCAGCTCTAAACTCGCTACTTCAATCGCGTGTTTGATTTAGCACCCGCTTTGTTGGAGTATAGGTCTACTTCACTAAGCATACTATCCTTTGGTTACGGTTTATTCATCCTTACAATCTGTTTTGGTTACTTTGTTTACGTTCATTTCAGAATACTAATCCATCTTCACATTCTTGTTTCAAAGTTCATATTAACTCACATCATTAGTGGTATCAGAGCTTTGGTCATTCATTAGACGTAAAGCATGGCAGGAGTATTGAACTTTGAAGATCCTACCTTCTTGGAACAGCTAAAGAGGGCGTGGGAGAACTACCAACCCAGAAATTCTCGCTTCCAAGCAAGAAGGGAACCGGTGGACAAGATCAAGGTAAATGAACTTCCTGAGTTTAATGGTGGTACTGATCCTGAAGTTTACTTGGAATGGGAAAGAAACATGGAGAAGCTCTTTGACTTCAAAGATTTGGATGACGAGGAGAGGTCCAAATACGCCATCCTAAAGCTATGCAAAGGGGCTTCCCTTTGGTATGAAGGGCTTAAGGTACAACGCACCAGGAATGGAAAGGGTAAGATTTCTTCTTGGGAGTCCTTAAAACGTAAACTACGTAAGAGATATGTTCCAACTACGCACAAGTTATCCTTATACAAAAAGATTGCTAACCTTGTACAAGGAAGAATGAGTGTTAGTGAGTACATTGAGGAGTTTGAGAGCTTAGTTCTAATGGGGGAAGTAGAAGAAAACGAAGAGATAAAGATGGCTAGGTTCTTATGTGGGCTAAATCGTAGTATTGCTAATACGGTTGATTTATGTCCATACTCTGATTTTGATACTTTGTGTGGGTTGTGTCTAAAAATTGAGGCACAAGGGAAGGGAAAACATGAGGGTGAGTCTAGTAAGAGTCATACTTGGCCACGAACGGATGAAGTTAATAAGGTCAATTCTACTAATACTAATCAACCCCTCACTAATAAGAATAACCCCGCAGCCCCACCCCAATCTACTCCCAAAACACCCACTGAAACTAGTCTATCCAAAGTACGTTGTTTCAAGTGTCAAGGATTTGGTCACTACAAAAACGCTTGTCCCAATAAAAGAATTGTGACCTTAAGAGAAGTAATCACCATTAGGGATGAGATATGGGAAGAGGAACAACGTATAGGAGCTGTTTTCAATGTTAATGAGGGAGGGGAAGAAGAAGAAGAAGATTTTGAGGCTTATGAACCCCCGGCTTATGACACACTCTTAGTACTACGTACTCTACATGCTAACCCCATTCAACATGACACCGAACAAAGAGACCAACTATTCCATACTAAGTGTCAAGTTAAAGACAAATGGTGTAGTTTAATCATTGATGGAGGTAGTTGTACCAACGTTGCCTCAACTGAAATGGTAGACAAACTAGGTCTAGCTACTACTAAACACCCTAACCCTTATGCATTACATTGGCTAAACAACAGAAACAAAGTAAGGGTCACTAAACAAGTGAGGGTTGGCTTGACCATGGGTTCCTACGTTGATGAAGTTTTGTGTGATGTTATTCCTATGGATGCTTGTCACATACTATTAGGCCGTCCTTGGCAGTTTGATAGAGACGTAGTTCACCATGGGAGAAGAAATGAGTACGAATTGAGTGATAAGGGAAAGAAGATTGTACTCAAACCCAAGACACCCCAAAACGTTTGTAACATGCTAGCTAATCGAGTCGGAAACCCCAACCTCTCAATGTTTGCTAGTAAAAATGTGGGAGAACATGCCATGGAAAAAGATGAGTGTGATGCCGTCATGGTTACTAAAGGGGAACCAGTTAAGGTTGATAATGGGTTTGGAGGAAAACAATTGATGGAGTGGCTAAAGAAACGGGGTGTTGTCCTTCCTATTGAAGTACCAACTAGTTTAACACCTAGTAGAGATCAGGAGATCTTAGGGTATGAAGATGGTAAGATCAAAGGCGTGGTTAACACTTTGTCTTGTCACAACACGCATTCAACCACCCTAGATGCAAGCACACTTGGAATTGAGAATTTGAAGGACTACTTCTCCATGGAGGCTGAAGTACTTACCAAGCACAAGACTAATTCTCTTGGTACTTTTGATGAGTTTGTTTTGCAGGAAGAACTTCCTTTTAAAGGAAACCTCCTTTGCGCCCCAGGGCATTCTATTTCAGAGTATATAACGAGAGAAGCCTACAAAGGAGAGCCCAACAAAAACAGAAATACGAGACTCTTCCTAAAGGGTGACTTGGCTTTGGTTAACTTGAGAAAGGATAGGTTTCCAAACAGAGGAAAGAACAAGTTGAAGCCACAACCAGAAGTTCCATACAAGGGTAACAACAACGCTTGCAAGATGAAGTTGCCGGATGATTATGGAGTTCAAGCCACGTTCCAAGTGGAAGATCTTTCTTTTTACCTTGATAAAGATGGCATTTCAGAATTGAGGACAATTCCTTTTCAAGGGGGAGGAGATGATCCGAATCAAGAAGCTACTGATCCGAATAAGGAAGTTACTAAAGAGCTCAATGAAAGAATACTAGCTCCTAAATAAACATAGTCCAGCTACATTAGCACTAATAAGGAGTGTCTTCAATTATGGAGCTAGTTCGAGTTTGGACCAAATAAAGGAGCAATTAGTCAAGGTAATATGAAGGCATTAACTTGGATTCACACCCATTCAAGCATGGGAAAGCACCGGGGTTAAAGAGGACGTTTGAAGCTGGTTGTGTTCACATGGTGTGCACGTCCAAATGGCTCCTTGTTAAGCTTTGTTTTTAGCTCCATATTCACATAGGCCGCGTCTTAATGCTCTCTTAGCTTTGTTATTAGCTCCTAGTTTACATAGCTTTGTTATTAGCTCCTAGTTTACATAGCTTTGTTATTAACTCCTAGTTCACATAGATGTAGCTTTGTTTTTGTCACCCTAACCAGCCGGTTTAAGGGTCTTTGTGTAGGCTATATATAGCCATCTACTTGAATGAATAAAGCATCCAATATTGATATCACAAAACTGAGTAAAGCTAAGCTTTCTTTTACGTCCTTGTTGCTTACAAGACAAAGTCTAGAGTTAGTCGCGTTACAAGCTCTAAACTCGCTACTTCAATCGCGTGTTTGATTTAGCACCCGCTTTGTTGGAGTATAGGTCTACTTCACTAAGCATACTATCCTTTGGTTACGGTTTATTCATCCTTACAATCTGTTTTGGTTACTTTGTTTACGTTCATTTCAGAATACTAATCCATCTTCACATTCTTGTTTCAAAGTTCATATTAACTCACATCACCTTACTCAGAATCGACGGTTTCCAGATGTCCGAAACCATTGGCAATGAGAGTCGTTCCAGGCATGGAGTGCTTAAGGGTACAAGTCTTTATCTTTAGGTCCCGTGCCACTTAGATTTGAGCCGGCTAAGAATCAAAGTTGACTTGAACGGTTTCCGAGTCCCCATAATTGACTCGGTGACGACTCCAAAAATCGGTAACGAATTCGGTTCGCTAAAAAGGTCATCTTACCAAACATATTGGCCTTTAAACACTTAAAACCATGTCTCGATCGATTCTAACGGAAACACGGGTCCCCACACTCGTCTAGTACTATCCGAATCATCAACCCAATCGAGGTCCGACACATCACCCCGAACGCGAGATCGGACCGATCTCCGACCGGGAGGGGGCCGCTGCGACAAACTAGAAGGTCCCGCGCGTGCGCGCGCGGGGAGCCGAGCGGTGCAGTCGGGCGTCCACAGTATCATGACATACATATGCTGCATTATAGACTGTTCCTCAATTGACCGAAAATATCAATTGGATCATCATAGATTGCCAGGAAATTGAGTGACAATTTAAGACATACAGACTAATAAACAAGGTCAGCCACGCTGAGTAAGGAATAAATGTACAATTCAATAAAGTAATAGCTGAGCAGGAGATAGACAATTCTTATACCAATATACAATCACTATAATACAACCAAGATCTCAATGATCCCAATCTTAATCCCAATCTCAATTTCCACACTAGAAACCACAATAGTACCAGGGGTCCCGCATTCATTAATGTGCACTTCCCTCCAAAGGCCGACCCAAAGGAGGTGAATAACAGGGCAGGTTCGAGAACAACCGAACCTTAGTTACATTTCTGGGTAGCCTTCATATTCCATGCGTGGGCCCGCAGACACCAACGCGGCCATAGCCTCTCATATCTTGTTGTGGACGCTGCCACCCGCGCAGGACCGTCGCGGCGCCAACCCACACGACCTGTCAGACGCTCGGGTGTGGGTTGATCCAATCTCGCATTCGGGCGAAGTGTCAGACCTCGGTTTGTTTGACGATTTGAATTGTATTGAATAAATGTGGGGATATTTATGTTTCCGTTGAATCAATCGAGATGTGGTTGTAAATGTATAAAGGCTGATATGTTTGGTCTGACGACCTTTTTAGTGAACCGAATTCGTTGCCGATTTGTGGAGTCGCCACCGAGTAATTTTGAGATACTTGGAAACCATTCAAGTCAAATTTAATCCTTAGTCGGCTCAAAGCTGAGTGACATGGGGACGTAAAGATAAAGACTTGTACCCTTAAGCATTCAATGTCTAGAATGACACTCATTGCCAATGGTTTCGGAGATCCGGAAACCATAGATTCTAAATAAAGGGTGAGGGTAAATATTGGGAAGCCAACGCCCGATAGACATCAACACCCAATCCTGCCCACACGTAGCGGCCTCTACTAATCAATCGATGGGATGATAACTTCGCTCCTAGTTGTGGCAGAAATGCGATAACATCCATTGTTTTAACCCTATGTCTTTGCTACGTTGGTGGTTTAAGGACAAGTAAGTTTTATCATCGAAGTAAGTGCTTTGACATTCTTTGCATGCGATTTCACGTGACAGGCAGGCCATGAAAAGATGCACGTAGGAGAGTAGAGAGTACTAGATAGTATTCGTATTAGCAAATTAGCTTTAACGTTATAATACGGATATTAGTCATTCTCGTGGTATACCTTGCCTGTTATTCTGCTTAAGGTGCGTCAGTGCGGTATTAATAAAGATACGTCAAACCACGTGTGAGGGGTGAGCATCGAGATTAATACGGGACTGGACCACTGCTTGTTCAATGTTAGTTTGTTTACATTTTTAATTTTGTGTAAGGTGATTTAGCATGCGATTATGGTTTTTGTTAGATGAAATGTAAGATTATATATATCAAAAAATTACCAAAAAACAACATTACAAAGACTCTTAGGCCAACATTACAAGATAACATCTATCATTAGTGCAACATCCAATCTTCATCAATTTTTCATTGACAGTCATCCACCCATCATCGCAAGCCAAGAGATCACTACATGCTTGGGCACATTCCACTTGGACCCAACAACAACATGCCGATCTCTGGTAGTGTGTTTGTAACATCAACTAGTTTTCTATGCGTTGTTATGTATTCCGTTATGACTCCGTCATGACTCTATTATTTTTCTGCCTTCAGCTTCCTTCATTTTCCTTCATTTTCAAGCTTCATAATATTTTTTAGTCAAATATTATTTATTTTCATTAAAAGATTTTAAATATTTTATTTTCCTATCATAGATCTATTTATAAAATTTTCATCGCAAACTATTTATTTATTTGTGAGGAGTCCTATTTTTCTATGAGCTAGCGTTTTAAGCTTGGAATTGAGTTATTTATTTTTACTAAAAATATCCAAACATGTTTATATGTGATCCGAATCAAGGAGCTACCAATCCAAGTAAGGAAGTTCTAAAGAGCTCAACTAAAGAATACTAGCTCCTACTTAAGCTTAGGCCAGCTACATTAGCAATAATAAGAAGTCATGGAGCTAGCTCGAGTTTTGAGTTGAATAAGGGAGCAACTAATCAAGGTAAAATGAAGACATTAACTTAGGGTCACAATCATTCAAGCATGGGTAATGGACTGAAGTTAAGAAGGGTTTAAAGCTGGTTGTGTTCTCATGGTGTACACGGTCAAAAGGCTCTCTTGTTAGCCTTGTTTTTGGCTCCATGTTCACACCTTTGCCGCGCCTCATTACTCCTACTCAAGCTTTGTTTTCATCTCCATGTTCACACAAGAAGACCACGGCTGATTACTCTTCATCAAACTTTGTTTTTAGCTCCATGTTTACACTAGCTTTGTTATTAGCTCCAACCTTGTATTTAGCTCCTAGTTCACATTAGTCTTAGCTTTGTTTTTGTCACCCTAAACCAACCGGTTTAAGGGCCCTTGTAGGCTATAAATAGCCGGCCATTTGAAGGAATAAACATCATCCAATTTGCAAATTAAAACCCAAGTAAAAGTTAAGCTTTGTGCTTTCTTTGTTTCGTCTTTGTAGTTTACAAGACAAGGTCTAGAGTGAGTCGCGTTACAAGCTCTAAACTCGCTATTTCAATCGAGTGTTTGATCTAGCAAATCGCTTTGTTGAAGTATAGGTCTACTTCACCTAGCATACTATCCTTTGGTTACGTTTTATTCATCCTCAAATCATCTTTACTTTCTGTTTTGGTTACTTGTTTCACGTCCATTTCAGTATACTAATCATATCTCTCATTCTTGTTTCAAAGTTCATATCAACTCACATCATTAGTGGTATCAGAGCTTTGGTCATCCATCTAGACGTAAGCATGGCAGGAGTGTTGAACTTTGAAGATCCTACCTTCCTGGAACAACTAAAGAGGGCGTTGGAGAACTTCCAACCCAAGAATTCCCGCTTCCAACCAAGGAGAGAACCGGTGGACAGAATCAAGGTAAATGAACTCCCTGAGTTTAATGGTGGTACTGATCCTGAAGTTTACTTGGAGTGGGAAAGAAACATAGAGAAGCTCTTTGACTTCAAGGATTTGGAGGACGAAGAGAGGTGCAAGTACGCCATCCTCAAGCTAAGCAAGGGAGCTTCCCTTTGGTATGAAGGGCTTAAGGTACAACGCACCAGAAGTGGGAAGGGTAAGATCACTTCTTGGGAGTCCTTGAAACGTAAACTACGTAAGAGGTATGTTCCAACCACGCACAAGTTGTCCTTATACAAAAAAATTGCTAATCTTGTTCAAGGAAAAATGAGTGTTAGTGAATATATAGAGGAATTTGAGAACCTGGTTTTAATGGGAGAAGTAGAGGAGAATGAAGAAATAAAAATGGCTAGGTTCTTACGTGGGTTGAATCGTAGTATAGCTAATACGGTTGATTTATGTCCCTATTCTGATTTTGATACATTGTGTGGGTTGTGTCTAAAAATTGAGGCACAAGGGAAGGGAAGACATGAGGGTGAGTCTAGTAAGAGTCATACTTGGTCTAGAACAGATGATAGTAATAGAGTCAATCCTACTAGTTCTAATCAACCCCTTATTGTTAAGACTAACCCAGCACCCCCACCTCAGTCTACACCCAAAACATCCACTGAAACTAGTCTATCTAAAGTACGTTGTTTCAAATGTCAAGGGTTTGGTCACTTCAAAAACGCTTGTCCTAACAAAAGAGTTGTAACCTTAAGGGAAGTAATCACAGTTAGGGATGAGTTATGGGAGGAGGAACAACGTATAGGGGCTGTTTTTAATGTCAATGAGGGAGAGGAAGAAGAGGAAGAAGATATTGAGTCTTATGAACCCCCGGCTTATGACACACTCCTAGTACTACGAACTCTACATACTAACCCAGTTCAACAAGACACTGAACAAAGAGACCAACTGTTCCATACTAAGTGTCAAGTTAAAGATAAGTGGTGTAGTCTAATCATCGATGGAGGTAGTTGTACCAACGTTGCCTCAACTGAAATGGTGGACAAACTAGGTCTAGCTACTACCAATCACCCTAACCCTTATGCTTTACATTGGTTAAACAACGGGAACAAGGTAAAGGTCACTAAACAAGTGAGGGTTGGATTAACCATGGGTTCCTACGTTGATGAGGTTTTGTGTGATGTAATTCCTATGGATGCTTGTCACATACTATTAGGCCGTCCTTGGCAGTTTGATAGGGACGTAGTTCACCATGGAAGAAGGAATGAGTATGAGTTGAATGATAAAGGAAAGAAAATTATACTCAAACCCATGGCACCTCAAAGTGTGTGTAACATGTTAGCAAATAGAGTCGGAAAACCCAGCCTCTCAATGTTTGCTAGTAAAATTGTAGAAGTGCATACTTTAGACAAAGGAGAGTTGGATGCCACCAAAGAAGAGCCAATCAGGATTGAAGGTGGCAGTGAAGGAACGCCATTTGAAGAATGGCAAAGGGAACAAGGTGTTATTATCTCTAATGGAATGCCCTCCTATATGATGCCTAGGAAAGATCCTGAGATCTTAAGGTATGTAGAAGGTAAGGGCAAAGACATGGTCTACGCGTTGTCTTGTGACAACACGCCTACAACCAGAGTTGGAATTGTGGATTGGAAGGACTACTACTCCATGGAGACGAAAGTACTGGCCAAACACAAGACTAACTCTTGTAGTACTTTTGATGAGCTTATTTTGCAGGTGAGACTTCCTTCTAAAGGCAACCTCCCTTGCACTCCAAGGCATTCTAATTCAGGATACAAAATGAGAGCAGCCTACAAAGGAGAGCACAACAAAAACAGAAGTACAAGGCCCTTCATAAGGGATGACTTGTCTTTGGCTAACGTAAGTATGGAGGAGTTCCCAAACCAAGGAAAGAGCAAATGGAAGTCCCAACCAGAAGTTCCTCACAAGGGTAACCACAGAACTTGCAAGTTGAAGCTACTGGATGAGTATGGAGTTCAAGCCACCTTCCTAATAGAAGGCCTTCCTCTATACCTTGATAAAGTTAACATTTCAGAATTGAGGACAATTCCTTGTCAAGGGGGAGGAGATGATCCGAATCAAGGAGCTACCAATCCAAGTAAGGAAGTTCTAAAGAGCTCAACTAAAGAATACTAGCTCCTACTTAAGCTTAGGCCAGCTACATTAGCAATAATAAGAAGTCATGGAGCTAGCTCGAGTTTTGAGTTGAATAAGGGAGCAACTAATCAAGGTAAAATGAAGACATTAACTTAGGGTCACAATCATTCAAGCATGGGTAATGGACTGAAGTTAAGAAGGGTTTAAAGCTGGTTGTGTTCTCATGGTGTACACGGTCAAAAGGCTCTCTTGTTAGCCTTGTTTTTGGCTCCATGTTCACACCTTTGCCGCGCCTCATTACTCCTACTCAAGCTTTGTTTTCATCTCCATGTTCACACAAGAAGACCACGGCTGATTACTCTTCATCAAACTTTGTTTTTAGCTCCATGTTTACACTAGCTTTGTTATTAGCTCCAACCTTGTATTTAGCTCCTAGTTCACATTAGTCTTAGCTTTGTTTTTGTCACCCTAAACCAACCGGTTTAAGGGCCCTTGTAGGCTATAAATAGCCGGCCATTTGAAGGAATAAACATCATCCAATTTGCAAATTAAAACCCAAGTAAAAGTTAAGCTTTGTGCTTTCTTTGTTTCGTCTTTGTAGTTTACAAGACAAGGTCTAGAGTGAGTCGCGTTACAAGCTCTAAACTCGCTATTTCAATCGAGTGTTTGATCTAGCAAATCGCTTTGTTGAAGTATAGGTCTACTTCACCTAGCATACTATCCTTTGGTTACGTTTTATTCATCCTCAAATCATCTTTACTTTCTGTTTTGGTTACTTGTTTCACGTCCATTTCAGTATACTAATCATATCTCTCATTCTTGTTTCAAAGTTCATATCAACTCACATCAATATGATATTTCAAACTAAGAAACATTTTTATTTACAAAAATTTAGCCTTTAATGATTTTATTACGAAGTTTCGTAATTAATTATTTTCTAACGCAAGGTTTACTCCAATTGCTTTGAAATGATTTTAATAATTTTACGATTCTTATTTTTATCAACGTACAACTAAAAAGAGACCTTTTCGGACCGTAACACCATGTAGTAACACCTTTGATTAAACCTTTTATTTACATAACACTTTATGTTTAAACTTTAAGTAAAAAGATATTTTTCTCTTTAATTGATTTACATGCTTAAATTACAAACTTTTCATGCTACCATCTCTTTCATTTTGACTGAAATTTTAAGACTACATTCACATTGTTTTTGTCAATTTTAATGCTTCATTCATCCATCATCCTTTCATATTTTTCTTATTCATTTTTACATCAATTTTATTTTAACAAAAACCTTGATGTGAGTTAATACGAACTTTGAAACAAGAATGTGAAGATGGATTAGTATTCTGAAATGAACGTAAACAAAGTAACCAAAACAGATTGTAAGGATGAATAAACCGTAACCAAAGGATAGTATGCTTAGTGAAGTAGACCTATACTCCAACAAAGCGGGTGCTAAATCAAACACGCGATTGAAGTAGCGAGTTTAGAGCTTGTAACGCGACTAACTCTAGACTTTGTCTTGTAAGCAACAAGGACGTAAAGGAAAGCTTAGCTTTACTCAGTTTTGTGATATCAATATTGGTTGATTTATTCATTCAAGTAGATGGCTATATATAGCCTACACAAAGACCCTTAAACCGGCTGGTTAGGGTGACAATAACAAAGCTACATGGTGATAAAAACAAAGCTTAACCTATTGTGAACTAGGAGCTAAAAACAAAGCTTAAACCTATGTGAACTAGGAGCTAAAAACAAAGCTTAACAAGAGCAATCAGCCGCGGCACACTATGTGATCATGGAGCCAACAACAAAGCTTGAGGACGTGCACACTATGTGAACATAGCCATGGTGTGAACCCAAGTTAATGCCTTCATAAGATCTTGACTTATTTGCTCCTTTATTCGTCCATACACGCGCTAGCTCACCATTTGAAGTAGGCACACTACTAAGCTAGTAGGAGGTGCTAATGTGGCTTGACTTGGTCCATTAGGAGCTAGTGTTACTTCATTGAATTCTTTGGTATCTCCTTCATTTGGATCATCTCCTCCCCCTTGAAAAGGAATTGTCCTCAATTCTGAAATGCCATCATCATCAAGATAAGGAGAAAGATCTCCCACATTGAACGTGGCATGAACTCCATAATCATCCGGTAATTCCACTTTGTAAGCATTGTCGTTCACCTTTGATATGATCTTGTAAGGACCTTCTGCTCGTGGCATCAACTTATTCTTCCTCTTGCTTGGAAACCTCTCTTTTCTCAAGTGAACCCAAACTAAGTCACCTTCTTGAAAAAGTCTTGGTTTCCTGTTTTTTTTGGACCTTCTTTTGTATGCTTCATTTACCTCCTTGATCCTTTCCCGAATTTGCTCGTGGAGTTTTATCATAGCCTTCAGTTTTGACTCCGCATCTTTATGGACTAACTCATCCTTAGGTAGAGGAATCAGGTCCAAGGGCATGTAAGGATTGATCCCATACACGGCCTCAAAAGGAGAATGAGAGGTAGCATAAGTAGGAGAGCGATTGTAGGCAAATTCAGCATGGGCAAGCTTGATATCTCAATCCTTTTGAGTCTTGCTCACAAGGCCTCTTAACAACGTCCCCAAAGTGCGATTGGTAACTTCGGTTTGTCCATATGTTTGTGGATGATGAGAAGTGCTGAATAAGAGCTTGGTTCCCACCTTCCTCCATAATGTGTTCCAAAAATAACTAAGGAACTTTGAATCTCGATCAGAGACAATGGACTTGGGTACTCCATGGAGACGTACCACCTCTTTGAAGTACAAGTCAGCTACATTGCTAGCATCATCCGTTGTGTGGCAAGCAATGAAGTGAGCCATCTTTGAAAACCGATCTACCACCACCATGATAGCATCCTTTCCCCTAGCGGTTCTTGGTAAGGCCACAATGAAATCCATGGACACATCTTCCCATGGTCTATTAGGAGTGGGTAAGGGCATGTAGACTCCGGGTTTGAAAGAACTTTTGGCAAATTGGCAAGTCACACACTTGCTCACTACATGCTGGACACTCCCTTGCATCTTTGGCCAAAAGAAGTGCTCCTTTAAGACCTCCAAAGTTCTTGTGATGCCAAAATGACCCGTTAATCCTCCTCCATGAGCTTCTCTAACCAGCAATTCTCTAATGGGATGCTTGGGTACACAAAGGCGGTTTCCTTTGAAAAGAAATCCCTCTATTGCATAGAACTCCTTGTCGTAGGTGCAATAGTTCAGCCTTGCTCCATTGAGTTTCTCTGAAAAGTAGGCAATGGGACGCTTATTTTGCACAAGAACAGCGCCAATTCCTACTCCACTAGCGTCACATTCCACCTCAAATGGTTGAGAGAAATCAGGAAGGGCTAGGATAGGAGCGGAACACAACTTCTCCTTGATGGTTTCAAAAGCTTCTTGGGCAGCTTTGGACCAAACAAACGCGCCTTTCTTCAAGCATTCGGTGATAGGACTTGTGATAGTGCTAAAGTCTTTAATGAACCTCCTGTAGAAGGAAGCCAAACCATGGAATGATCTTACTTCTGTAATGGTGGAAGGAATTGGCCAAGTACGTATGGATTCCACCTTGGTTTGATCCACGGATACTCCATCTTTGGACACTACGTAGCCAAGGAACACTACACTCTCCATAAAGAAAGCACACTTCTCCTTCTTCCCAAAGAGTTGTTGCTTGCGAAGTGTTGTAAATAGTAGTCTTAAGTGCTCCATATGCTCCTCCAAAGACCTGCTATACACAAGAATATCATCCAAGTAAACCACAATAAAACGACCTAAGTAGGCCTTAAGTATTTCGTTCATTAGCCTCATGAATGTGCTTGGAGCGTTGGTGAGACCAAATGGCATGACCGTCCATTCATAGAGTCCACGCTTGGTTTTGAAAGATGTCTTCCATTCATCTCCCTCCCTCATTCTTATTTCACTAGTAGAAAACTATCCTTTGGAACCGATTGTAAACTACCCTTTGGAACCTTTTTTCATAGGTTCTACTGCTACAGATTCCTTTGGTCCGAAGCTTTCGAACCGGTTGTAGGACGGTTCCAAAGATGACCTTCGAAACCGGTTGTTGGTGGAACCGGTTCCAAAGGTTATACCATTGAAATCTATTGTAATTACAACCGGTTCCAAAGGTATCCCATTGGAACCTGTTATAATTACAACCGGTTCCAAAGGGTATCCCATTGGAACCTGTTGTAATTACCAACCGGTTCCAAAGGGTATACCATTGAAACCTGTTGTGTTTCACAACCGGTTCCAAAAGGTGTAAAAAAAAATTTAAAAAAATAAATTCAAATCCATGACAATATATAAAAGATAATGTTTAATAAAACTGCATATATATGTTTAATCCATATACATGTTTAATAAAAATGAAAAAAATAATTATTTTTATTAATATTAAACTGAAAACTGCAATGTATATGGTCATCATACACATCGTAAACACATCAATTAATCGGCCACTCACACATCCTAAATACTCCAATCTTCTTTATATTCGTAGTTGCTTCCTTGAAATAAGAAAACTCTCCCGTCCTACACCTCGGAAGTGTGCGATCAGCTTGTAGAAGTCTGCGATCACTTTGCCTCCTCCCATATATAGAGATTCTATACTCTGCCATATGTAAGAACAAATCATTATGATTTCCGAAACAATACGACACTATGCAATGAGCCCATGGCTAGGTAGGTGCAATCAAGTATTAATCAAATCACAAATCTCATCTATTTTATAAGTGGGAATTTTCTTTCCTACAACTCGCCTTATATTCAAAAAGTTACATTTCAACTAAATCCTTCATTTTACGAGAACAATAAAACTAATTTGCTTGTCAAAAAATTTGACTTCTTACGCATTCAAACCTGATACTTGCTAGCTTCAAGGACACGCAACTTCTTTTGTTACTTCACCAGAAAAATGAACATTTTAAGATAGAACGGTAACCATCATATTATTATATAGTAACAAATAAAAGTGTTAATTTGTCCACACAAAAACGAGTTCATGACATTGAAAATATGAATAACCTAATCCATGAGGTGAAAAAAGGGGGAAAAACAAGAAAAAAAATGGATGAATATAGCACAAACCTTGGATAATACTGATTATCGAAATCGCACAAACCTTGGATTAGTCCTGAACTCCTGAAGCTTGATCAGCTACATCTTTGATTTGTATAATTGATACAGAAATTATACATTGCATTACATTCTAGAGTATAGGAATGTGCACTAACTTGAGAATATTTAGGAAAATAAATAAGTCACCTTAACGGAGCTTGCAAAGAGCAATTTGGCTCTAGTTGTAAATTGAATGAACCACAGAAGGCGAGCATCAGAATCACGCACGCTGTTCCCAGGACATTTGATTCAACAAAACCAGTTAATTTAATCGTAGTATGCTTCATAGACTACAGGGTAAATTCTATGTTAATCACGACGTAAATTCTGAGGAAAATGTTAATCTGAGAGAAACCTAAGTTTTTCAGGACTATGATAAAATGTTGGTGGACTCAGATTTTCTCATCTCATCAATCAATCAAAGGTAGTAAAAGTAAGATGAACATTTCCCATCTGGGTAAATCAGCACATACCTGCAGGACATAGTAGCTTCATGGACAACACGATCAATTTCAAATGTAGTGATGCCTGGACTGATATTTCGTGTAGCGACATCCAAAACCTTCCTTCCAACTTAGAAACAACAATCTTCAAAGAAAGACTTAAGAAAGCAAATGAAAAAATAACACACAACCTTCATAACAAACTCAACAGTGAAAGGAGAATGAGAGAGATGAAGGTGAAGGACTCAAGTCAAGCATGCAACAGAAATGTTCAAAGACCTTGTTTATTTATTGGAAAGAAATTTAATAGCATGAATTCCTCCACATATGAGTAAAATGGCCTTATGAAAACCATTCTAAAGTTTGAGCCTCTTCACCTGATCCTTAGATAGTCTAATACAGAGAGTTAAACAAATGGAGATGTATCCTTGTGTATTCACTCCTGAGAAAATCATAGGGACTTTGCACAATGTTTTTGCAATACAAGCCCATGTATGAATGAATTCATGTGCAGTTCACAATAAATAAACAGAATTGCAATTTTTTGTAAGTCACTTGGGATTTCAATAGTCTAAGTGTTACTAGTACTACTGACCTAAAACTCTTCGCAAATTTTGACATAAATCCCTATTAATCGACATTTCTCCATATTTGTTATACAAACTCTCTACTTTGGAATCGGGAAGCAAGGATTATATGGTATTCAATCACACTCTATTGGCAAAAGAAAATATTGAACAAAGTGGAATTACACAGAAGTTGTTCCCACAATCAGCATTACACAACACTCTGCTCAGTTTTCACAGTATTCCATCTTCTTTACTCCTTTACATCGTAGACTTCTTTAATATACACAAACAAATGTTGGTTTTGCAGCACAAAATATAGGTCTATGAAGCAGGAACCTTCACCTTGCTCTAGGCCCTCATCAACTCAAAATGTCTTATAAACTAACCTAATGTCCATCACCTTCACACATACAAAAATGAAATAATAAAGGCACCCACAGTTGGAAATGTCTAATATATGTACACGGTCTTGCTTCCACATGACCTATAATGAGAATTCTTTGTGAAGTCGACATTGTTGAGAAACCACCAAACATATTCTATGTTTCTTGCCCCTCAGAAGGAGGAGTCACAGAAATCTAAGCCTATTAAAAACCCTAACATGCAAGCATAATTAAATTAAACATTTTGACCACTCATAAATCGTGATATCGTCGATATAATTAATAACCAACACGCGATAATGATTTCCCCTTTCCCCAAATTAAATCAAAATCAAGTGAATCTTGCATGAATTGATGCATCAATCGCAGACAAGATCTACCACCAAAAATTAATCAGAAATCGAGAAAAAAAACATCAATATACACACTACAGGAGTAAATTAAAAACAATGAGATAAAATTAAAAGCAAACCTTAAAGAATCGACAAAAGAGCGAATGAGAGAAGAGATATTGTGTTCCTTAAGCGTTCGTCAACAGCGTGTAGAGAAGAGCAGGGTGTGCGAGAATCAACTGTTGCGCATTTTTCGTCTTTGTTTTCTTCATGGCGTCTTCGTGTTCTTCGTGCCTGGGTTTTCTCCTCTTCAAGTCGTGGCTGAGTTCTTAGAGTTTTGTAATTTCTTTTTTTGAGATTTTTGAGATCAGGGTTTTGTAATTTCTGATTGTGAAGGTTTCTTTCTTTCTTTTTGTTTTTCTGATAAATGATTGGTAGGTTCCCGATTTCTGGAATTTCTCAAACTTTGGAACCTCCTAGTAGAAACAGGTTTCATTTATGGGGTCTTTAGAACCGGTTTAACATAAAACAGGTGCAAAACAATCTTAATATGTCCAAAATATTTTACCCATTACCTTTGACACCTCTTGTTAGTGAACAACCGGTTTCATTGGTATAGGATTTTTTTTCGGTCATCTAAGGCACCTCTTATTTTTACAACCGGTTCCTTTTAACAGGTTCCAATGACATTAATTCTACTAGTGTTTGATGGTACCCACTTCTTAGGTCAATTTTGGAGAAGATCACAGCCCCATGAAGCTCGTCCAACATATCATCCAACCTTGGAATAGGAAACCTATACTTGATGGTAATGTTGTTAACGGCCCTACTATCCACACACATTCTCCAAGTCCCATCTTTCTTAGGTACTAAGAGGACCGGAACAGCACAAGGACTAAGGCTTTCTCGTACATAACCTCGACTCATTAACTCATCAATTTGTCTTTGTAACTCCTTAGTCTCTTCGGGATTACACCTATAGGCTGCCTTGTTGGGTAAGGCTGCTCCTGGAATGAGGTCTATTTGGTGTTCTATACCTCTAATAGGTGGTAAACCAACTGGTAATTCCTCGGGAAAGACATCCTTAAACTCGTGTAACAACTCCTCAAATGGCTTTCCTCCAAGCCCATTTTCAACTACTACGGGTTCCTCTCTAGCCACCATGACAAAGACACGCTCCCCCCCTTGTAAAGCCTGTTCTACTTCACTCTCACTCGCAAAGATGGTAAGGTTAGGCTTCTTAGTTTTGTTGGTGGTCATAGCTCTAACAGCTTGGGGGAGTCATAGGTTTTAGAATGATTTTCTTTCCCTTATCCCTTAACTCGTATTCATTTTTCCTCCCATGGTGTACTACATCCCTATCAAACTGCCAAGGACGCCCCAAAAGTATATGACAAGCATCCATAATAACATCACAAAGAACTTCATCGACATAAGACCCCATGGTTAAACCTACTCTTACTTGTTTTGTGACCCTTATTTTGTTTCCATCATCTAACCAATGTAATGCATACGGTTTAGGGTGATTAGTAGTGGTTAGGCCTAACTTAGTTACCATTTCAGTAGAGGCAACATTCGTACAACTACCTCCATCAATGATCAAACTACACCATTTGCTATTAACTAGACACTTAGTGTGAAAGAGTTGATCTCTTTGTTCGGTGTTGTGTGGGATGGGGTTAGCATGAAGTGTACGTAGTACTAAAACATTACCATACGTTGGGAGTTCATAGTCCTTTCCTTCTTCCTCCTTTTCTCCCAAGTGGACTTCAGGACCAGTTACACCATTGGACTTAGAAAGCTCGTTCACTTTGTACACCGGTTCTCTCCTTAGGCTTTCCAAGAAGCTAGAGTCTTCAAAGCTCACAACTCCTGTCATGCTTTACGTCTAATGGATGACCAAAGCTCTGATACCACTAATGATGTGAGTTAATACGAACTTTGAAACAAGAATGTGAAGATGGATTAGTATTCTGAAATGAACGTAAACAAAGTAACCAAAACAGATTGTAAGGATGAATAAACCGTAACCAAAGGATAGTATGCTTAGTGAAGTAGACCTATACTCCAACAAAGCGGGTGCTAAATCAAACACGCGATTGAAGTAGCGAGTTTAGAGCTTGTAACGCGACTAACTCTAGACTTTGTCTTGTAAGCAACAAGGACGTAAAGGAAAGCTTAGCTTTACTCAGTTTTGTGATATCAATATTGGTTGATTTATTCATTCAAGTAGATGGCTATATATAGCCTACACAAAGACCCTTAAACCGGCTGGTTAGGGTGACAATAACAAAGCTACATGGTGATAAAAACAAAGCTTAACCTATTGTGAACTAGGAGCTAAAAACAAAGCTTAAACCTATGTGAACTAGGAGCTAAAAACAAAGCTTAACAAGAGCAATCAGCCGCGGCACACTATGTGAACATGGAGCCAACAACAAAGCTTGAGGACGTGCACACTATGTGAACATAGCCATGGTGTGAACCCAAGTTAATGCCTTCATAAGATCTTGACTTATTTGCTCCTTTATTCGTCCATACACGCGCTAGCTCACCATTTGAAGTAGGCACACTACTAAGCTAGTAGGAGGTGCTAATGTGGCTTGACTTGGTCCATTAGGAGCTAGTGTTACTTCATTGAATTCTTTGGTATCTCCTTCATTCGGATCAAACCTCTTCTTTCTCCCTCATTTTGTCTGGTGTTCCTGCCATTTTCTTCCATAATCAAGCTTTAATCGTCCTATTTTCGCCTTCTAAATTATCGTCTTTCTTTTCCCTTCGTTAAGGTAATAATCGATGTTATTTCCGATCGTTATTTACCTTGATTCTTTTAGTTTTCTCATGGTATTTTGTATCATGTATATCATGTGAATTAGGATTCTTGGTCGATCCCGAAGCCGACGAATTTATAATCGACTCGAATTTGGATTAGAGGTAACGTCGATGTTACTCTGTATTGCATGATTTTATTTATGTAATTGCATGTATATTATTATATTTTATTTTTGACAATATATGTATGTCACAAAGTTGCTGCCCAGAATTTTTAAAAGTTGAAAATTTGCATGTTTGTGTATTTTTATCGCTTTTACGAGATTAACGATTAAATTGTCATATTAATTTGTAAAATCGTAATATTCGGCCCAAAATTTTAATATATGAATATATTCTGTAAAAATAAGATTTTTGATGATTTTTGATAATTTGGTATTTTTCTGATAATTTAGATATCGATTATTGAATTATTACCATTTACGGACAAAAATGATTAAAAGCTGATTTTTAGTTCTAGCACTTAAACATTTTATTTTAATCTGAAATTTTGTATGGATGACCTTTCTGATCAAAAAGAATTTTCTGAATTTTTTCATAATTTCTCGGAATTTTTAAGTGGGTGAGTTAATTAATCAATTTAACTCATCTTTTATCGTTAAAACCGTGTTTGCCGTTTTAACTTTCGATTTCTGGTCTTTGTTTTAAATCTGGAAAAAAATGTGTTTCTGATGGTTTCATGATAAAGTTTATTTTTATGATTTTTATTGCTTTAATAAAATGTTAGGAATGTCAAGTTAAGAGAATCGTTAATTGTGGAAACGGGTTTTAAAAGACGGTTTTAAATGAATTTGTTAAATCTGGAATTTTGGAAATCTAGAAAAGTTTGTAGTTTCTGGAAAATCATCATTTTTAAGTTTAATAATAATTTTTGGATATTAATACTTAAATTATTTTGTAATTACTAATTTTATTAATCGTTATTGTCGAGATTAGACGATTAACGAGAAAACCCTTTAAAAATCAAGTTTTAGGATTATGGAGAAATTATTTTTCTAGACAGAATGTCCAGAAATCTGTTTTAGCTATTTTACGTAATTTTTGTACTATTTATCAAAGTCTTTAATTAATAGTAATGATTTTTGGACAAAATTACGATTTTTCGTTAAAATGCTCCGTTTCACCAAAATGAATTGTTTTTCAAGCAATTTTGGAAATGTTTAAATCCAAAACTTTAAGAGTTAAATCACCTCTTAACATACTCTAATTGTGTTCAATGGTTTAAGTTCGTCACTTTCGCAAAGCAACATATCTAACGCATCTTCCTCGACAATACCAAGGTATCGATCAGGAGGATGACTAACCCTCGTGGATTTCCTAGGTTCAAAGGGAACAACAACCGTGTCCGAGGAGGAGGGAACGCTTTCCTCCACTTCATTCTTGGTTTGTGGCTCTTGGACTTCATCAAGTTCAAATTTTCTCCCACTCTGTCTTCTAGAAATGAAGTCATTTTCTAGAAAGACAGCGTCACGAGCCACAAACACTTTGTTTTCGCGACGATTGTAGAAGTAATAACCTCGTGTTTCCTTTGGATACCCTACAAAAAGACATTTGTCGGATCTGGGCGCGAGTTTGTTGTCAAACTTTTTTTTTGGTGAAATGTGAGTAATATCATTCATCAAAAAAATAGAGTTACAAGCATATTATGTACAGCAAAATATAAAAACAGAAGAAGGTGAGGATCAATCAGATACAGACACCCTAGGTATTGTATCCAATCTGCCTGAAGAACCAGATATCTTGACTAGTAAGACCATCATTTTTCCCAAGTTTGATCCTTCCTCTAATTTCCGATGCAATTTTCCTCACAACTTTTTCAGGATGACTGATTCTATTATCCATTCTTGCCTTATTTCTTTGTTCCCAGACATGATAGTAGCAGGCAGCAAGAAGGGCCGCATGAAGCTTCTTATGGACATTACTAGAGTCGATATTAAGAACGTAGCCAAGTGTAGGAGTACAGCCTGAATACTGGTGAACAAGGTTCATCAATTTAATGGCATAGGGACAGTTAAAGAATAGGTGATCCATCGTTTTAGTGTATTGTTGGCATAAGCAGCAGATATTATCCTCAATGTACCCCAAATTATATAATTTCTCCTTCACATTCAAACCTCGATGCATGATAATCCAACATAAATGAGCATGTTTAGGGACATTCCATGAACTCCAAGTGAAATCAGTCCAATACGGAGCTGTAACAGTTGGCCGTAGCCACGAGTATCCACTGCTAATGGAGTAGTCATCATCTCATTGCCCATTATCAAAACCCGACTTCATTCTATCCTTGACCTTACATATTGCCTTCCACGTCCATGGCGCATCTTTTTGAGGGATATAATCAGACCAGTTGGTGCTTCTAATATAGATAGTATTAATCTATTTAATCCACAAAGTGTTTCTCTCGCTATAAACCCAATACACCAGCTTTGCTATTGCTGCAATATTCCAGTTGCTCGCTTTCTTTATCCCGAGCCCACCTGCATTCTTTGGGAGAGTGATGGTATCCCAAGTAATTAATGGAGTCCTTCTATAATCCGCAGTCCCATCCCATAAAAAATTCCGACATATAGCTTCAATTCTTTTAACCGTGTGCTTAGGGATGATAAAAATTGAGGACCAATAATTGTACAAAGAGCTTAGAACAGAAGAGATGAGCGTGACTCTACCTGCGTAGGAGAGTTTACGCGCTCCCAGGCTTCTGATCCGTTTAATTATCTTCTCGGCTAGCCTGTCACATTCCGATCTGCTCAATTTGGTAGGGCTTATGGGAACACCCAGATATCGGAATGGCAGCTCGCCTCTTATGATACCTGCCATTATAAATATCCTGTGGAAGCCCATCTGGAATGCCAGCATAGAAAGCTTCAGATTTCTGTTTGTTCATACATAAACCAGTAGACTTGGAGAAAGTGAAGTATGCTTTCAATAACAACATAATCGAGCTAGTATCCTCTTTGCTAAATAAAAGAAGGTCATCCGCGAACATAAGATGAGTAAGTTTAAGCTCCTTACAAAGAGGGTGATAATGAAACTTCCATCTCTCAGTTGCATAGCTCAAAATTCGGCTGATATAATCCATACAAAGAGTGAACAAAAGGGGCGAGATCGGGTCACCCAGTCTCAATCCCCTCTTTCCTTTGAAATAACCAAACGTAGTCCCATTAAGCACTAGGGTATAAGAGGGCGTAGAGACACATTCCATAAGAATCGAGATAAACGTCGGGGGAAAGTTTAATGCAGTAAGCATATTTTTAATGAATTCCCATTCAATCGTATCATACGCTTTTTGAAGATCTAATTTAAAAATGCATCTAGGAGACACGTGTGTCCTAGAGTACATCTTAATTAAATCTTGGCAAATAAGCACATTCTCCAAAATCGAGCGGCCTCTGACGAAGGCCCCTTGAGTCTCGTTAATAAGATCAGGTAGAATCAGTGACAGCCGGCTGCAAATTATCTTCGAAATAACCTTATAAACCATGTTACAGCAGGCTATCGGTCTGAATTGTGTAACGCTTTCAGGGCGCTCACACTTAGGGATCAATACTATGTTAGTAGCATTAATTTGCCTGAGTAATTTTCAGTTACTGAAGAAATCCAGGACATCAGCAGTAACATCCTCTCCAATAAGACTCCAAGCATCAATGAAGAAACTACTAGAATATCCATCAGGGCCTGGTGTCTTATTGGCTACTTTAGTTGGGCTTCGATTTAGTGAAAATATTGCGGACAAAATGGCAAAACCCCAAAATGAATCAGGAAGCTCAGTGAGACTCATCATGGACCGAACCATATCTAATAAAGTTCGGTTTCTCCTTTCAGCCACACCATTCAATTGTGGTGTGCCAGGAGGAGTCCATTGTGATACTATGCCACAATCTTTTAGGTGTGAATCAAATTCATTATTTAGGTATTCACCACCACGATCGGATCGTAGTACTTTAATCTTTTACCCAATTGGTTCTCTACTTCACTTTGAAACTCCTTGAACTTTTCAAAAGCATCACTCTTGTGCCTCATTAAGTAGACATACCCATATCTACTTAAGTCGTCGGTAAAAGTGATGAAGTAGTTGTAACCACCTCTAGCGGTGATAGTCATTGGGCCACATACATCGGTATGTATAAGGCCCAATACCTCACTTGCTCGTGTTCCTTTACTTGAGAAAGGAGCACGAGTCATCTTGTCTAAAAGGCAAGACTCGTATACACCATAAGATTCGTAATCAAACGGTTTGAGAAGTTTCGTTGAAACAAGCCTCTTTATGCGTCGTTCGTTTATGTGTCCTAAACGACAATGCCAAAGGTAGGATTGATTAGGTTCACCAATTCTGAGCTTCTTGTTTTCTACATGATATACATCATTAACATTATCTAGAACATAAATACCTCCAATAGACGTAGCTTTACCATAAACCATGTCATTAAATGAAAAAGTACAACAATTGTCCTTAATCATAAAGGAAAACCCTTCCATATCAAGTACGGAAATGGAGATAATGTTCTTAGTTAAAGTTGGTACGAAATAACAATTATTCAAATACAACTCAAAACCACTAGCTAGAGTGAGTACATAAGTTCCTACGTATATAGCGGCTACTCTAGCTCCATTTCCCGTGCGTAGGTCCACATCACCCTTGGCTAGTGCTCGCACATCCCTCAGCCCCTGTAAATGATTACAAAGGTGAGAACCACATCCGGTATCTAATACCCAAGTGGAAGTGCAAGTATAGTTAATGTCTATCATATAGAGATAAGTGAGGACAATACTTGACGGAGTCTCACTCTCGTTTTTCTTTCTCTTCAAATCCTTCAAATATTTGGGACAATTGCGCTTCCAATGTCCCTTGCCATTACAATAATAGCAATCAGCGTCGGCATGTTTGTTAACCTTAGCCTTAGGTTTGCTATTCACAATAGCTTTCCCTTTATTCTTGTCCTTTCCTTGTTTCTTGAATTGGGTCTTACCCTTGTTTTTACCCTTTTGAACCCCAAGGTTGAGATTCTTCATTTTCATAGAGAGCATGTCTCTCTTCTCACTCCCACTAGCCTCCATGTCCCTCTCTGCTTGGTTGAGGAGCGCATGAAGCTCTTGGAAACTCTTGTCCATGCCATGCATATTATAGTTCACCCTAATTTGGGAGAACTTGGAGGGGAGTGAGTGAAGAATGCGACCTATCGCAAGCTTCTTGGAAATGCTACACCCTAGACGCTCTAGAGTGTCAATATGCTCAATCATCTTGAGCACACGAGGACCAACTTTTTGACCCTTTTCTAGCTTACCCTCGAAGAATTTCATCATAGCCTCATATTGGTGGATATCGGGTGATTGAGAAAAAGTCGCCGTAACCCTTGAGAATATCTCATATGCATTAAGGGTAATGTATTGAAGCTTGAGTTTTGGAGACATTGACCATATCAAGACATTCTTGATATCGTTAGATATCTTCAAAAACTTCTCATAGGCGGTCCTTTGAGCCGCGGTGGCTCTAGGACCGGGTTCATTGGGTGGTGGCTCGTTCAAGTAACGAAGGACGTTGTCGGACAACGCCGCACCTTTTATGGTAGACTCACATTCGATGAAATTACTTCCATCGTCTTTCAAGATACATTTGTCCATAACGGACCTAAGCCAAGAATCCTTTCCGAGTTGAAAGGTTGCATTGGTAGCCATAGCGAATTATAAACAGTACAACAAAGTTTAGGAAATATTAACATTCATTGTTATATAATTTACTTGCAAAACAATTTTAACAAGTCACTCATATAATGACCTCTCACGAAATTATATAAGTGATTCCGAGACCCGCATTTAGATAAGAACTAACATCGCATGTAATCCTTATGTAAAAACGGTAAGTCTTTACTTGACCAATTCTACCCTAGAACTCTCGGTTGACGGATTTCTCCAAATCTATCTCCTAGTCTCGGAATAACTCTTATCCCGTTGAGTCCAACCCAATCTTGGCATGTGATCTTATCACCCTACTTACCCAAGGTAAAAAGGGGTTCATAGGTGCTTTAATTGGTAAGGCTAAATCTCAATTCTTACTATGCATGTGAGAGGTCTTGTCAATATTAAGTTACTAATCACTTATAAGTGAACTAAGTTGGTGATTACGTAAATTGGTGAATTGACAATCGAGGAATAAAATGCATGATTGGCGATTTTGGCATGAGCGAAAATAAAACAAGCATCAAACAAAATAAATCCTAGTATGGCCATCTAGCTAATCTAATTAACTAGACTATTACAAAATCGGAAACCAACTCCTTGGTCCCTGGCCTCTTCAATGGAACACCTCCAAAAGGCATCGTCTCTTTGACCACCGTCTTGGGCAATCTCCGTCTTCATAATAATTAATTACAAATGAAACAAATGAATACATAGCAATTCCTATTATAAATTTATATAAATAAAACAATTAATTATTACAAACGGGCGATACGAGATCGCAATTAATTACAACCAAATCGATATTCCCTTACATTACGGGTAATACCGATTAAAAAACTAGGCCATGCATACTAGGTAAAAACTTGCAAAATAATCAATAAAATGGCATTCATTCATTCAACAACATTAAAAAAAAAATGCTGTAAAAATCATGCCAAATCGCCTTATTATTTATCAAGTTCATCCTATCTAGCTCGGTATTTATGGAATTTATCGATTTTTTAACCATTAAAAAAATCATTAATCAACACTTAATTCTCAATTAAGCTCAAACTAATCTTCCAAACCAATTTGGAATTTCAAGAATTAGTCTCCACTAATTTGAAAAATAAAAAATTGGTCTGAATTGATTTAATTTGCTAATTTAATCGGTAAATGGCAATTTTATGAAATAAATTCAAATTAAATCATAAAACATATAAAAATAAAAATAATTTTTTTTGTACATTCTGGAACATTTCCAGAAACTCAAAAATAAAAAATTTGTTCATAAAAATTTCGAATAAATTTGGGAACAAATAAATGCATGTTTATCAATTTTTATCCAATAAAAAGTAATAAACATCCCAAAAGGACAAAATAAATTTTTAAATTTTACATATTTGTCCTTAAATATATAATGAAATGTAAAAAAAATTATCATGCCCAAAAACAACATGCAACTATTTTTAGTTAACTTTTAACATAAAATAGGCATAAAAACTCGGTTTTTAAGGCAAAAACGATTATAAATTAGCAAATTAATTCCAAAAAATACCAAAATTGACCACAACCATTTTGAGGTCATTAGGTATGCATGTACCCAAAAATTTCATGTGAAACAGATTTTTACACAAAATTTTCGGTTTTTACAAAGTTATCGTATAAGCCGAAAAAAATGTCAAAAATCGGGCATGCATGCAACAACAAAGCCCTGATACCACTTGAAGGGTTCATAACCCTCTAATTAGACTTCTCTAATTAGTTACTAAATTACTTGTTAATTTAGTATATAAAGATCTAGTTACATGCAAGAGATAAAAAGACAAAACTAGATACAAGAAGAAATTTCCTTACATAAACAAAGAGGAAATAATGGGCACAATAAGAAAACTCATTTTCTTATTGTTCTTGAGCTTATATTAGTATGGATGATCCTCCAAATCTTGAATCTCCAAGAAGAAGACCTCCTTTAAGTTGCACCCAAGATTTACCCAAATAATCACTATTATTATTAACTAGATAATAATAGTGATAGAACTACACCAAAACTCTATTATAATAAGACGTAAAATTTATTCAGTCAATTATCGTATAATAGACTAATAAACTTAATCGGACTGAGTTCAAAACTCTATATCGAATAAAAAACTCTCATTACCAAGCATATATCAAATATAAACGCAAGGAACTAATTAACTGCATGAAATACAAATAATTAGTTTTCTATTTGTGTCTCCTCCTATAGGTGTGACCGAAAGGGATCAGTTGATCACCGCTGTCATACGACAATAACGTCTAACTCTAGTCAGTTGAGCGTTATCGATTTACGTTAATCAACTGACGTGGAGTATCAATGTACTAATTATCCCAAGTATATTCTGTCCATCAGATTTGATATATAAATGCACTATTGTGGAGGACACTTGCTCCAACATAATAGCCATAAAATACCGTTTATCGTTATAACTGAATATTCTTCTTAATTTCTGATTTTTGATTTTAAATTTTTTATTCGAAATAAAGTTTCTGATATTTTCTTAGAAAATAATTATTTTTGTGACGTTCGAGATTTAATAAAATAAAAAGAACGATAAATCGTTAATTAATCTTTTAAAACGAAACCGATGATTAAAAGACGATTTTTCCTACTTTTCTAATTCTAGAATTTTCATATTTTGTAAAATTGAAAAGTTTCTGAAAAATATTTATTGTCTTGATAAATTATGAATTTTGGATATCCGCACATAAATCATTTTGTATTTAACCTTTATTTTTAATCGTTAACGTTAATTAGCGCGCTTTCCATAAAAGCTTTTAAAACCGAGTTTCCGGATTTTGAAAAATTAAAATTTCAGGAAAGATTGTCTAAATAATAGCTTTAGTTATTTATCATAATTTTGATACTATTTTTCGAAGCTTTTAAATGATTGAATCAATTCTTAAGCGAAATTGTGAATTATCGTTAAAATGCGATTTTACAGCAGTATATTCATTTTTCCAGCAACTTTGAACTTTCTGAAAATTTAACCATTTCACCTTAAGTCACCGTTTATGCTATTTTAAAATGATTTAGATGTTTATAATGTTAGTTCTAAAAGAGTAACAATGAAGGAGAGGAAATCAGTAACCAAACCGACGTGACAGAAATCAGAACCGAGGGCAGCTAACAATCGAGACTGACAGTAAGCACGTACAGGCAGCAGAAACCCGAAGCCGACAGAAACAGCAGGCAAACAAACCGACAGAGGCTGCAGGTGAGTAAATCCGGCAGGCGACAGGCAACAGGCGACTAATAACCGGACAGAGGACGGAGAACAAGGCGACGGGCAGGGGCGAACCGAACTGTAGTGATTGACGGAAATAACAGGACATAAAACCGAAACAAATTCGCTGGGTCGTGGTACCCGCCACTGACTTGAAAACTGTTACGGCTCGACCGAGGTGGTTATCGACTTGTACCGCTAGTTCCCCAAGGTAAACACAACAGCTACCTGACTCGACCACTCGAGGCAGATAGCTTTGGAACAGCACAAACTTAACCCAGAGAGAAGTATATTTAGAGAGGAGAGGAGAGATTGTATATGTTTCTTGTTTTTATTGAGCAGAACCTTGTGCTCTATTTATACAGCAATCAGAGCCAAGGAGGAGCCAAAAACGACATTAAGAGGGGTCTTAATGGTCATCAATGGCAGAATCAACACATTGAAGGGGATATCATAACAGTCATATTTGACTGAAAAGTGGGAGATGAATCGGGACACTCTAGGCGGCAGAATTTGGACAATCCAGTACACAAAAAGGCCCAAAACGTTAAAAGTCAGGCACAGCCCGCACCGCAGGTGCTCCACCCAAACCCAAACCCGAGCCCGAGCCGAGTCGGGTCAGGTCAGCGCGCGCGTGTGTGTGGTAAAGGCCCAATCCACTACTCTCCACAAAATACCCGCTTATCACTCAATTGAGAGTGAGGAACAAAGAAGACAATAAAAACAAATGAAAACTTCTTCCCACTACCGATGTGGGAAAAGCAAACTAGCAATGAGGCGTTTCAAACCTTTACAACCAACAATCCCCCACAAAGGCGAAGGAAAGACGAGAGAGAAATTCTGGGTTAAGGAAGGTTTGGATACTTAGGTATCAATGTCTTTCGACTTGAATTGACACATTAGTGAAAATGAGGCAACAACTTACTTACAAATAAGAGAATATCTTTCGATTTGAATTCCTTACTGATTTTCGGCTGAGACCCTCATAACACATATCATACCTTCAAATCGTGTTTGTTCCGTGATTTCAATGTGCAACGCTTTTCATGGCCATGCGTATACCTCGATATAACAAGTGTTTTAGTTAAGAGTTTTCAAAGTTTAACATAGACGGCGGCCAAACCGTCTCACATGTATAGGTTGTTCAAGTGCTTCTCAATAGCACTTCTCACTAGAACCATTAAGGACGTAGTAGTCCATCCTGTAACACAAATCCATCAAGTGCATCAAGTGCTTCTCAAACAGCACCACCATGAAGGCTATGGATTAAATGCCATAGGAGTAGTTCTTTGGTTCATGTCAAATCATACACTGCTTTGACTTAAGAACCCAAGTCCCATTCCTCTCGACAATTCACGGACTACTCTCCGTGGCAATCCTTTTGTAAAGAGATCGGCAAGGTTGCTCTCGGACCTCACATAGTCCACATCAATTACTCCATTTTCAGGAATTGTTTAACCACACCATGCCTGATT